>CM035155.1:122692879-123379348 GCA_020205615.1 Panax quinquefolius | reverse complement strand
CCACGGATAAAATATATCTATATGTGAGCTAACGGTGTTTAAAATTAGAAAGCACTGATATGGGGTGTGTCTGAGCCAAATTGGGCCAGGGCTTCCTCGCCTCTTCTCTCTTACAAATGGCCACCCCAAGACCTCTATTTATAGAGGCTGAGTGTGCACAATGGCGTACGAGATACACTGATGTTTGCCTATGGTGCCCAGGCTCCATGGTCGAGCCATCTCGAAAGTACATGCACTTGTGCACTTTGATGTCGGTCGAACTTGCGGAGAACTTCAATATGAGCATCAGAACAAGGAATACAAGACCTTCTTGGAATTTGCTTTTTGTCGAGGAGTTCACGCAATAACATGGGATTAGAGGTTATGCGAAGTCAAGAAGAGGGACCATGCCCATGGTCTTCGTGCTTCAAATTGATCCCAGGTGTCTTTTGCCCAGCGTAATAGTCGCTCAGGATTGGAACTCCTTAACTCTTATAGGACATTGTTGTGTTGAAATATATATGAAATGTTGAGGCAGTAGCCTTGAGGAGTTGAGGGTGGAAAGATAGCGGTTTGACTCCTACATGGAGGTTATCTACGGTTGAGGGATTATAGCGGGCGATGCTCGGGGTTATATCACGAGATTGGACTCTTTGTAAGTGTTTGAATTCGCAAAATAAATCTGTAAGTGTGCTTGTCTTTCCGGTGTTAGCTAAAGATTATTAGTATAAGTACCTTTACCGGAGATTTGAGATTGAAGCGATCGCGTGCTTTTGAAACAAACATTTACAGAGTTATCATTGGCAGACTGTAACCTCCTTGGGGTTATCTCCAGAGGATGAAACTTCGAGGTTATCTCAGAGTTGGAAGATGACTCTCGCGATTGTGTTAAAAGGGTTTGAAAGCCCGAACTTTCGGTAGTAGCAAAAATGGATGTGAGCTATCTTCGAGGGTTATTTACGAAGGCGAATATGTCCTCTATGATGTGATACGATAACGGTGTCGCGAGAAAATTTTGAGTGTCTACGAGATGCCTCTCTTTATCATATTCATGCAATGCGAAGGCGTGTATAAGATAAAGAATCCTAGACACTTGAAATGCAACAAGATAAACATGATGTTATGTGCGGCCGACATGATCACCGAAATGCATGATGCGTGTATGAATGTAGGGATGACAATCGGTGATGTCTTGGACTATGCGATCAAGTCTTGAGGATGTTAATGTTGGGGCTATCACGAAGTCTTGGATCCTTGATCACGGACTTACACTCCGTAGAGGTGCCTCGTGTGTAAGAGATCTGTGGGGATAAAGCTTTATGCGTTTGAGGATGTGTATAACATATTCCATCCTTCAGTCCTCTCCGTGAGGATGGTCTTCTGGTTTGTGTCGCTGACATATACCATGAGTCTGTTGGAGTTATTACCAGCAGATTTGTATTGTCGAGGGCTACGACCCGATGATAATGTATATCCGGATAGATCCTATTAGGTAAACTTCAGAAATTTGCTTGGCGTTCGTTGATGTGTGTATCAATGGTTGACTTGAATTGTGACCCTTGCTTAGGAGTATGCGAGTACTTGACCTTCATTGGCAGCTTATATCAATGGTTAAATCGGCGTTATGACCCCCACGGTATGTGGATCTGAGTACCACATTCATCGCACAATCTCAGTTGCTTGATGGGTTTACTTACCACCAAACTTCGATAGTTAAAAGCGTTGTAACTCCCGAAGTCGGATTAGTTCGTAGGCGAATAATACGTTGTAACACCATTGAGGGTTATGTTAATGGATGATAATGCGTTGTAACCTCCGTAGGGGATTAAATGGATGATCGAAAGTCGTGTTGTGACCCTGCAGGATACTTTATCGGTGTTGAAATCGGCGTTGTGACTCACTTGCGGGGATGCTTTATCGATGTTTGAAATTGGCGTTGTGACCCCATCTGATGCGCACATTCTGCCCGTAGTACAAGTGTTCTTCAACGCCACAGTAACATATCATGTGTTCTTTTCCGATTCTATCCATTGGAAAATGACTTATCACATGAAATGCATTTAGACACATAGTAGTGAATATGCATCTTGATATGACTTGATAAAAAATATTCAACATAGTAAATGTTAGTATTAAACCATCTTGAACATAATGATATGAAAAATTTTGACTTTTGAAATAGTCAAATTGACACCTTTTCTTGTAATTACTTATCTATTTGAGGACGAATGAGTAAAAGGTAGAAAAGTAAAATAATCATGTAGTAATTAGACTACACTTACAGGATTTTTTCTTGTGATGTATTAATGCGTATAGGATGTATATATTTGTGGGTAGGTACTAAATGGCCACTAGTCATTGCGTATGTGTGCATGTGGATAGTCCTATTTACAAAGGGGACTATGAAAAATTTTTTCAAAACTTAGGCATTGGGTAGTCGTGCATTTTTAACTCTCTTGTGGCGATATGTTAAAATAATGCATGCATGCGTGTAGTCGTAAAAATGCATTTGAAGAGCTACAGGTTAAACATTACCACATCATTTTACGAGGGTGATTTGGAGACTTTTTCTAGATATTATGGATGCGGATTGGCCGATTAGTTCATGGGACCACTTACGGTGTGCGGAGGAGGGCTTACGAAGTGCCTCGACCAGATTACATTAGATAACCTCATCGTTTGGTGGGCGATGATACGTCGATCTAGGTTAATGTGTTAGGCGTCGAGGGGAGAGGAGGAGGATGTTCTAGTTTTGGGTTTTACTCTGTGCATCTACATGTTTCGTAAAGGATTTTCGGGCATTGGATAATGAACCGAAAGCACGAGGCGACTTGAGTCGACACCCATCGGTTTATTTACCTTTTGAATGAGGTATAAAGTTAGATCTTAATCTTCTTATTTCGTATTGATGAGGGAGTAAAGGATTACGATGTTGATCTACATTTAATGTAGGTTCCGGCATTACTGACCTCAAGAGGAAGCTGGTTGACATCCACTCTACATGTATCGGGCTCTTCATGATGTCTATGAAGCGATTGTACATGGTGGGGATTCGGGACGTTCTTTTCCATTCTTCCGCGCCGTTGTCCACAGGGTTACCTCGGGGCATTATACAATCTTGGTTTCACAGTTCGGTCCTCCATTTGCTGAAGTATGAGGTGATGATGGCCTTGATGGATTGTGGTTTTATCACGGTATGGATTTTGGAAGGGCGTCGGTGCCTTGTATGGTGAATATCACCCTACTGTAGTCGGATCCTTGTTGGGAGTTCCCACGTAGGCGCTCAAGGGCAGGACTATTTGTACAGGTCCTTTGATCATAAATGCTATAAGCGGGCTATTGGTGAGCCTATACTTGATGATGTGAGAGTCGGGGATTGCATTCTTGGTGGTGTTCTGATGATCATTAAGAGCTGCGCCGTAGTAGATAACTCTTCTATGGCGTCGCCGGCTTTGATCGATTGCCACTCGACCGTGAAGCAGTATAGGAGACTATGATTAGGGTTCCTACACCTTCGTTTACTTTCTTAGGGGAATCGCGTGCGATCACTGAGGGCTTGGCCAAGGCTTGGTTAGAGATTACACCCATTTACTGCCGGTGAGTGTTTCTCTTGTCTTTTCCATATATAGGTTAAGAGTGTTGGTGATAGCGGAGATATTTTCCTTTGTGTTGGCAATTTTGGGCCTATAAGAGACTTCCATATTTTGCGTCTTGTGGCGTGTTAGGTTTAGACACCTATCCATGAGGATGGAGATGACATCATTCCATCTTGGCTAAGGTCCACTATTGCTAAGAGGTTTCACTCATTGCCGCTTCTATTTGGAGTTGTTAACATGGATGTCATCATGTGGGTTCCCTACTTTGGGAAGCATTTGAGTATTGGATTTGAGGATGGGTACCGGTGGTGTCGAGCACATGATTTCCACCGTAGGATTCATCTCTTCACAGATGGAGGATGGGAGCTCTATTTAGGAGGCGTGCCATCGGGAGCACTACGGAGGAGAGATTGGCATGTGATCTTGCCTCTGTCGAGGCGTTAATTGGCTTTGTTTCCAGTCACCTTTCGTGATATGATATCCCATTGTAGGGGATTGACAATTTCACATTATCGGAGGTCTACTGCACTTGGGAGATGTTCTAGCATTGGTGGTTCCCTCGTACCATTGGAGCCCTGGACAGCGCCACTTAGTTCATGGGGATATGGTTCGAGGATCCGTGATGATGATGATTGGCTAGCATATGTCTTAGATCCGACTCATTTGACCAGATTGACGATTTAACTTGGTGAGTTGGACTGGCACATTTCTTTATTCGGCACTTGGCCAGGAGATCCTTGAGGCGGAATACTTTTGATCCTTACAGCTACGTGGCCCTTAGGTGACCCAATATGGTTTTGTGGGGTGTAGATCCTCCGTGAATAGGCACGACATCCTGTGAGATAGTGATCCGGTGACTCGGGAGGAGTTACATAAGGTGGGCAGGATTGATGATGTGAACATCGATACCATTGACTTCTTCTAATGTATATTCTCGTTATCTTTTTCATAGGCCTCTATTAGACATTGGGTAGCTTTGCCCCATTCTCGTTATATCTTTTGATAGGCCTACGTTATATGTAGAGGCGATTCTGCCTCATTTCCTGTATTTTAGTTGTATAGAGATGTATAAGATGATGATATACTTAGGAATGTATGCACAATTTTCATTCCTATATCATATTGCCATCTATATGTCGTGCGTGTTATTATGTTATACTATGTATGTATGTCGAGAGATATTCAGCATTGACCCATGGATGGTCTTATAACACGACCCGTAGAGATGTCTTCTTCGACAGTTAGTCGTATTGATCATACCCCACCATTTTGGTGGCATCGGTATCGATCGTGGTATGATATCATATAAATCATCGAAGACGGGATGATTGTAGATCATTTGTTGCGACATCTATGACCACCATTGATGTTTGGGGTTCCCACGAGGATTAAGTAGAGGGCATACTAGAAACCTTTGGGTATCGGAGAGGCAAGATTTTTCTAATTTAGGACAAGAGTTAACTCTACTTTACGGAGAAGTATGCACGTTTGTTGATCTACTACCATTGGACGTACCTTGTGTGCGTATAGCGATCGAAGATATGAGTAGGCGATTCATGACCCTCAAGCTTGGCTTGGTAGAGTGGTGCGGGATGAGCTTACATGCAGCCGCGTTATATCCGATATTGTCTGTTTGATATATTTGGCATTGAGGATAGTTATGCACGACATTACGGGAATTTTACCACACGGAGGGTCATTTGGCGTCTGGTAGGAGTGGATGTCTCTTGCGCTCATGCGTCGTCTTGTCGTATGTCTACATGCCATGATACATGGATGAATTTGACATTAGGCGTCATTATGGTAGTGAGCTCTCGGGGAGGTCACACCATCGTACGATGATCATCGTCGAGACTACGAGGTCGATTACATATTCTTGTACTTATCCGGTAGGAGTGTTCTGAGCGGCTTCGGTAAATCTTTGTCATCGTGTGGTTTATGTCACACTTGAGATCAATTGGCACTTTTAGACAGCATGGGTATTGTTTCACCCATGATATAGCCATGTCATACTTCTTTCAGCCCGTGGAGTGTACAAATGTTGCATCCTGGTCGAAACTTTTTAGCGAGGATCGGATATCCATTTGATATATTGTTGTATTCGGGACTTCGAAACACCTACTGACTTCATTACTCGTACTCAGAGCATGGATTATCTTCCTCTAGGCTGGTTTAAGAGGCATGATAACTTACCCCCATTTGGTAGTGATGTGTTAGTTTGACTAGTTCAAGATTTCCATCCTTTTGATGAGGCATCGAGTCGGTAGCTTCGCTTCTCGGCACTTATCGTGGAGGATAGATCCGGGTTGTATACTGTTGGGATCGATGAGAGCTAATTTGTGTTTTTCATCAACCATCACAGGTTATTACTGTAGAGTATTCGCATGGATGGAGATAGAGATTGCATCGGTGCGGTAGTATCCACAGTCTGAGGGGTGATTTAGATGATGAGGGGCCTATGGAGGCTAATATTCATATCGAGGAGGATTTGTTGCCGGGTTTCGGCATTTGTGATGGATTCTCCCCTTATGAGTGCTCTTTGTGATTTAGCATTGACCACGATGTCTGGAAGCGAGAGCTACATCGATGACCTGTGAGAGCGGTCGAGGCTAGGGCCTTGATGTTGACAACTCTTGATGGGAGAGACATAGCTCTATTAGAGAAGCGAAGGCTAGATCGACCCAAAGATGCATTGATTGTGGGGCGGGATCTTTTGCCTTATCTGACCCGCGGGATGTGGCCGTCGCGACATGATTACTTGATGAGATCCCTACGAGTGGCATCCTTTCAGATATGAGTGCATACATTGATTATCATCATACTACCATGCGATTCTGAGTGTTAGCTGTGTAGATACCATTGGGCGGGGAGCTACGATGATACGAGATCCGTAGATAGACTTGTATTTTCTGCCTTGCAGACTAGCTTAGCCATTTTGTCAGTATCTGACACATATGTATATATCAAACAATATTATATATGGCAGGGAAATATATTTTGTTTCACTTCCCTTTCAGTTGTGCCTTGATACTTGCTTGATATTTACCTGTTTCTTCAGGGCTTGTGATCTTGATGCATTCTGAACTCATCCTTGATGTGTGGACATTGAGACGTCGCATGATCTTTTAGCATGGATCATTGATTTGTGTATATCCTACCATCTTTGGTGTCTTGGGGTGGTACTGTATGTAGATGTGGAGAGGAGTGTGGCTTTTCCTCTGCGAGATTGACTACACCACAGATGGTCTCGAGTACTTTTATTTGTGAAAAGCCTTGTTAATTCGATCTCTTATGGATTAGTGTTGCTTTTTGAGGCACAACCGCTTCTTAAATGGTCATGCCATCTCTATTTGTGAGGAGAGGTTAGGTAGTTCCATCCACATGTGTAAAAGCCGATGAAATGTGGTGGATTGAAGTTTGATCGATCTTAGTGTGACAAGTATTTTTTGATACGGTAGGGGTTAGGCCAAGACCATAAATGGTGCTTTATGTACTCTATTGAGGAGGAGATGGAATGTGTGTAGTTCGAACACGGTGTAAGAGGTTAAACATTGAATGTGAAAAGCGTAGATGGGTGTGAAAGCTTTATTGATGAAGAAGGGTGTAGAATTGTTTTTGTCGTTTTTGTTTTTGTAGAGAAAAGCGAAAAGAAATGTTTTTTATTTTTTTGTTTATTACGGATAAGGCCATATAGAATATGGTGCGCTTCACGATACTCCGGGTGCTCGGGGAGATTAAGTCGGCGTAGTTAGCCACTCGGGGCCGAATTCGGTGAAGAGAAGTATGAATCCCATGTGTAGGCTATCTGCGGGAAAAGAAAGTTTAATCCATGATTGGGACAAAGCTGCGGTGTGGAAAAAGTTTGATCCCGTCTTGAGAGACAAATTGCAAGCGTGAAAAGTTTAATCCCATCTTGGGATAAATTGCGAGGTGCGAAGGTTCCATCCATCTTTAGGATAACCAAAATTGTGTGAAAAGTTTGAAATGTGGTGAAACCACAAAATTTGTTAGTAAGTTGATAAGTTGATAAGTTAGGAAGCGAATTTGCCCTTAGATCGATCTTGGTTGTCAATGATTTTCTTAAAAACCAAGTCGTGTTATTTAAATTGTCGTGGTGGACTTTCTGTTGTAGGATCTTGCGATCCTTTGGCGATATAACGGACCATGGAAGATAGCCGCGGTTCACCTTTCATCTATTAGAGACAAATGGTGATACATCTTGTACCCATTGGTCTTCATCAGTGAGCATCCATCAACACTTTGAGGGATTCCATTTCCACCTCTATGGGGAGCACTTCTTCCATCCATAGGCTAATGAGTGAGGGGGTTGCCCGATTGGAAATCGCATTGAAGTTACGTAGGCTAATAAAGTCGAGAGGCGAGAGGTCGGGCCATCCTTTGTGATTGGTGGACATTTTTGCATGATCTTCTTGATGTTTTGATTAGCGCTTCAACAACACCATTCATCTTTGGACGGTAGATGGCGGAGTTAAGGTGTTTGATGTGGCATTTCTTTGCAAAACTCCTCCATCGTATTTGTTGTTGAGGTTCTTAGCATTGTCGACTGATGACCTCTGTTTGTCATATCGACCAAGCGATATTATTTACGATGAAAGAAATGATGACTTCTTTAGTAACCACAGGGAAGGAGGCTACTTCTACCCGATTTGGTGAAGTAGTCGATCGTAGTGAATATGAATCGATGTCCATTCACGGCTTTGGACTCGATGGGCTTTCGATCACGTCCATTCCCACATTGAGAAGGGCCATGGCGAACTTCGTATTGTGGAGTTCCCGTGGAGGCGTGGATGGAATTTCCATGAATCTGGCATTGATAGCACCTCTTGACATGATCATCGGAAGTCGACTTTGGCGTAAGCTAATAATTCCACTGATACGAGGATCTTCAACAAGTAAGGGTCCATTTCATGTGTGTGGGCCACATCTTACACCATGGACCTCATCCATGAGCCTCGAGCTTGGTCTTTGTCCGGACATCGAGGAGACCTAATCCTACATCTCTTTTGTAGAGTGCATCTCCACTCGGTAGAATTTCATAACAAAGTTGATGGATCTGCCTCTTTTCGGTCGAAGCTCGCCTCGGTGGTGTAGATCCATCTCGTAGATACTCCTTGATATGTTGATACCAAGGGTTGTGGATGGGAGGTAGCTCATCAGATACTTCTCAACATAGTTCCTATATGTTGGGGCCTTTTACGGGGTAAATATGATGCTTGACATGTTTTCCTTATTAGGTATGTGAATTAAGGAGGCCAGCGTTGCTAGTGCATCCAAGTAAAATCATTCCATTACGAGGAATGTATAGAAAGGAGATTTCTTTAAATTGAGAAAGCCATCTGTAGAACTTCTTGGAGTGGTAAAGGCGGCAAATGTAATTCTTTGGTTTGATAGATTCACATGGATTATTTGATTACTAACTACGAATCCCCCAAAGATAGTTAACGCTTTGATGCCCATTGAGCAGGGAAAGTTTTAGGCCCGTGATCTGACCTCCGTACTCGAGATATGTTATTGGTGTCGACAAACTATAATTTGTGACTGACGAATCTGCTCCCCGTATCGAATACTAGAAGCTGCTCGGCTCGAGAACCTTTTGTGTTAATGGCTCCATCGAAATACATTTTCCATGTGTGGCATGCATCGTCTTGATGGTGTTCTTTGAAGTATCATTACCCTTCATCGAGGAAGTATGTTTCCAAGGGTTTGTAATCCCTACTTGGTCTGACGGCGTCCGGTTGATCCGCAATTCCTTGATCTTTAGATGATTTTTGCATCACGTAGATGATGTCAAATTCTTTGTAGGATCAGCGACCATTTGATCGGTAAACCGACAATTCGATGGGCTTCTTGAACACATACTTGAGGATCCACGCGGGATATGAGATGGGTTGTGTGACCATGGAGATAATGATGTAACCTCATGGAAGCCCATGTTAAATCTGATAAGTCTTCTTAATCGAGTGTATTTGTGTTCACTTCTTCTTGAATCTTTTCTTTGAGGTAATAGATAGCTTGTTTTTGGCCTCTATCATCTTTCTGCCCCAACATTCAGCCCATAGCATTGTCATTAATGGATAGGTACATGAACAGGGGAACATCATCCCTGGGAGGTACCAAAATTGGAGCATTAACCAGCTGCTCTTTGATTGTAAGGAAGGCTTTCTGACACTCACTGTTTCATTTCATTGAGGAGTTCTTCCTTAACAATTTGAAGATGGGCTCATAGGTTGCTGTGAGTTGAGAGATAAACACCTTAATGAAGTTGATTCTTCCCAAAAATCCCTTATTTCCTTCTTTATGCGAGGAATGGGCATTTCCTTGATGGCTGGATTTTGGTGGGATCGGCTCAATCCTTTGTGGTGACTAGGAAACTAGCAACTTGCCTAATTTAGCATGAAAGGCACACTTGGTAGGATTCAACTTCAAGTTGTACTTACATGACTTGTTGAAGAGCTTTTTGAGATGGTCTAAGTGTTCTTCTTCCCTTCGGGACTTGACAATGATGTCATCCACGTAGATTTCTATCTCTTTATGCATTAAGTCATGCAAAAGAGCCATCATAGCTCGCTGATAGGTTGCCCCGGCATTGATGAGGTCGAATGACAATAGATACATGCGAGAAAAGATCCCCAAGGTGTGATGAAAGCAATTTTCTCATGATCTTCCTCAAAGACCATAATCTGATGGTACCCAGCAAAGCAATCAACAATGGAGTACATGCCGTATTGAGTAGTATTGTCGATAAGAATATGGATAAAGACACGAGAAAGCTATCTTTAAGGCAAGTTTTATTGGATCCCAATAATCCACGCAAACTTGTACATTTCCTCTGCTTTAGGTATGGGAACAATGTTGGATATCCACTCGGATATGTAGAAACCATGATAATGTCGACTTGAAATTATTTCATAATTTCTTCTTTCACCTTTAAACTCCACTCGGGTTTGATACTTTGAGCTTACACTGTTGGCTTAAATCCTTCCTTAATAGGAGGCGATGAAGGACAATGTCGGTGCACAAACCCACCATGTCTTCATGAGACCATGCAAACACATCCTAGAATTGGGTTAATAGCCTGACCTTGTCGGTCAGTTGGTTTGGGGTTAGGTGCGAACTAATCTGGATTAGCTTAGGGCTTTCTAAGGTTCCCAGATTGAAAGAAGTGGTTTGATCGAGGTTGGGTTTAGGTTTTTCTGCGACCCATTCTTTAATCTCAGAGAGGTGTCTCAATGTCTCTTGTATTTCCATCAAAGTTTGAGTCGACTTTTCATCAAAATTCTGATCCTTGTGGAGAAAAGGCACCTCATCCATTGAAATACATGCACATCTAAATTGAGTCTGAAACAAAATATGCTTTCAATTAATATATGAAGCTGTTTAATCATACAAAAGTGTTACCATGTACTTGATAAAATAATCGCTAATACTATATAGAAAAGTAAGCAATTAATGTTATCGATATAAGGCGGAGGATTTATGCCCATTTTACCTCGTCTACCGATGCATGGAGTCTTTGGTCAATTTGAGGATAAAGTCACGATGAATTTGCGGTGATGGAGAAAGTTGTCATCGTCCTCCTTTTCCCGAATGATGACCATAATGTACAGGCAATCATCATTATGGGGGGTATATCTGTTTGTATGTTCATCATGGACAATGATCGTATACTGACATCATCAAGGCGATGTCGTATTTACATTTAGTTCCTTTCTTCCACTTGAGGATCGAGGAATTAGCACCTCTTTTTGCTTTGAATGATAGTCTTTGGTTTAGGAAACAACATGTCTATAACATTGCATTTGGCACCTTTCTTTGGAGACTATATCGAACATGAGGTGCGGTGGAGAAAATCGCCATGTATGGCGGAAGCTTGAGAAACACTGCTTGTGCTTATTAGGATTCTGTATTTGGGCCAGCGAGAATAGCCTTGTCCGTTTGTCCCGGTTTGATTGGACATTTGAATAGGGTGCTTAATACCCTACTTATCTTTACAAGCCCTTGTCGGTGATGACCCAATGACATCATTTCTTTAGTAATGACATAACCTCGTGAGAAATCTTGGAGTGCAGGAAGTGGTGCTCCAATAGGATGGTATTGCATGTTACTCACTTCAAAAGTATGAAAAGCTGGTGGCTCAACTTCTAAATTGAAGGCGATGATAGGTAGGTCTCCTTGTTCGGGACATTACGGCTCGATGTTGAGTGGTGACTAGGCTATTGTTGACAATGTATTTGAGTTGTTGATGTAGTGTAGAAGGGATGGCTCGACCATGTGGATCCATGGTCTCCCCGATAACAAGTTGTATCCGACTCTATCTTGAGGACTTGAAAGGATACATTAAAAGTATTAGGACCAATCTCGATTAGCGACTCAATCTTTCCAAGCGAAATTTCGTTTGGGATCCATCCAAAAGCTTTGATAGCCGTATATGGGTATGCGCTTCGGGACCGTTTGAGATTGACGTTCATCTTCACTGATGTGGTATAAGGATAGATATTCAGAGATGAACCTCCATCTATCAGAACTCCAACTAACATATACCTAGAGGACAAAACTACGATGTGCAATGGCTTGCAATGACCGATCCCTTCGGGAGGTATGTCATCATCGGTGAAGGATATCACATTATTTTAGAAAATGTGATAAACCAAATGTTGAAATTTTTCACATCCATTGATTTTGTAAGTAAACTTCTTAAAAAACCTTGATAAGATCTTCAGGTGATCTTCGGAGGAGAAAACTAAGTCCAGTATTGATATCTAATTTGGAGCTTCTCTTAAGCTTAGAACCATCTTGGCTTCATTATGGCCCATAGTGCAAAGGAATTTTTAAATCTTCTCCATGGGAATCTTCCCCTTTTCCTTGATGGTGGGCTTCATAACCCGCTGAGGAAGATATAGTGGATTTTCTTTCGACACTGTAGCAGTAGTATGAGACGTGCATCCTTCAGCTTCTCCATAATTCCATGGGACTTTGTGTAAGCTGACAACAGGATACTGTGGTCTGAAGGGTAAAGAAATTGGCCTTGGTGTAGCCACTTTCTAAGGATTGTCAGCTCCTTTGAGTTGAATTGCTTGTATAGGAAATGGTTTGACAGTATCATCAGCCTCAGCGGATATAACTGCTACTAGCTCCATCCATTTGGTAGGATAGGTATTCCCACTCTTGAGTATCACAGTGTCATCGTCTGCCAACTATAATACACCGCTGTCAATTAAATTCTGAATAAGGTGGCAGAGTGCCCAACATTCTTATGTGCTATGACCTCGAGAATGTGAATGATATTGACATACTCCATCGGAGTTGAACCGTATTGAACGGGGATTGATTGGAGGTAGAAGGGAGGTAATTCTTCCTTTGTTAATTAGTATCTGAAATATCTCCTCCATAGGTTGGCCCAGGTATGTAAATTCCCTTTGATTGGCAAAATCGACGGGCTTTAGCATTTGCTCTCTTTACTGACTTTATCCTCTATAGCCCGATTTGAAGGTGATGGTGGAGCATTCATAACAAAGGAAGGAGATAAGCATGCTCTGATTGACTAAGCTGGAGTGTGATTTGTTCTTTGATAGGTCACTAGTTACTTGATTATTGATTTGCTTACAAAGAGCTTTTATCTTTCATTCCATAGCAAATTGGAAATTTGTGTAATCCCATTTGTCAACCACCGTCTTTGATGGTTTGGGATGATTCTTATTAAAAGCTGGAACTACATCGATTACTACAACTAATCATGTTGACCTCTTCTTCTTTGTGTTGAGGAAGAGGGTTGTCTTGCATACATGAGGTTAATTTGGTTTGGTAACCACAATCTATGCAGTAGTTGTTTATTAAATCTTGGATCTTATGTTTGAGGCAAACGATCTTGAGTATCATGTCCGGTGCTCCGGCATGATAGGCACACTTAGAATAACATTGAAACCCCTCCCATTAGGGGTTGGTGGTGGAAGAAGATGTGTTATTTTCTTACGAGTAGTCGGAAGAGCAAGGATATTCTCGGCGAGAGTCCCCAAGGGTGTGAGCGTTAGAGGGCGCTTTGCATCTCCACCTTTAGGCAATGGAGGGTTTGAAGGCTGTGCTTGGAAAGAGGAGTAGTTTCTCTCTGTATATGCATATTACGGCGCCTTTTGACCTTGTAGTATCGAGAAACATCCTCCTCTTTCTTTTTATGGACCCTCGAGTTGTTTCCATAAGATCCAGGATTAGATGTGCTCGTGACTACTTTAAGAAGCGATTAGGTCTTAAATCTAACCGGACATCAATCCCATCTCGGCCCGGTTCTCGTGATTGATCATTTCAAAAATAGTTTGTCAATCCTAGCTAAGACTCTCTCATAGGAAGGAGCTTCATGTATATACATGAAAATTATGACCATTTTTGACTCAAATCGTGGAAGAAATAACTTGAGCGACAAAGGCGCCTCCACCTTTGAGCATACTCTTTGAAAGACTCATTAGACTATTTCTTGACCTTGGTAATCTTATTGCAGTGAGAGCCATACGAGATTGAAAACTTTATTGAGTGAGGAAGGCGTGAGCTAGCTCTTCCATCTTTGGATCTTTGAGTTGTCTAATCGGTATACCATGAGCGGGCTTTTCGGTCAGGACTCTTTTGGAGCAGTTTGCATTCGAGCTTTTCGTTTTCGCGTAAGATCCGAGTTCTCCAATGAACACCTTTAAATATGTGTAAGGATCCCCTAATCCATCATATTTTTCAAAGTCGAGGGGTTTGAATTTCTCTGGATAATGAACACGGGGAATATGCAAAAATTGACATATGAGACACTTCCTTGTGTTCCAATCCCTTTGAGAGCACGGATAGTTTCCTCCATTTGGAGGACCTTCTTCCTGATATCACCGGTGTTTGGATCTCCTTTGTGATGGGTGTTTTCAGGGTCTTTGTTGGTTGTATCCAACTAAGGTTCTGGATTTGTTTTATCCAAACCTGGTGTTCCTCCTTGTGTAGAGGATTCTGTATGTGTGGGCATCTTTGAGCCTTGAGTAGACTGATGCAATTCCTTAAGCAGGAATGACCCAAATCAATAATTTGTTGACTTAATTCGTCAAATTCTTCACGAGAAAGCAGGATTAGGCTGGTCGAGAATAAGACATGATTGGTTGTAGGCTCGTGGCCTTTTAGATTTTAAGCAGTATGTGAGTTTGATTGTTTCCCTACAAAAGACTTATGTAGTTTAGTCTTAGGGATAATGTAAATGTTTATATGCTATGTATACCGTGTTAGGAATATTATCCTGCCAAAAGCGGATGTTAATCGATAACATGTCATGTATGTGCAAATATTCTTCATATTTTCCATTAAATAAAGATGAGCATGGAATAAAATTCCAAGTATGCTTTTTTACAAGTAATAGAAAATGGAAAGCATAAAGAGACTTTCCTCGCGTTTGGTTTATATCGGTGACCTATCTTAGGGTTACTCTCGCGATTTTTGGCATGAAGATCCCCGGATCATCCCAATCTACTTAGCAGGAAGTTAATCGGTCTTTCAAGTGGGCGAATCTGGGTGGTGCCTTTCACGAGCCTCGTTGGAATTAGTCTCCCTCTGAGTCCGGTAATAAAACTTGACGAGGATAGCCTCACGGTGTAGGATCCACACAACATACATTCACATACTGGCGTGTCTCTGGTTTATGAAAATGATGACATGTCTTGACACTATTATCCTGAATAGATATATTGCGGTGCGATAAAGTAAAATGAATTCGTACACATTAAGTATAAATGTAAATACAACTTTCACACACTAGCATATAACAGTTTTGAAAAGCTTGTAGTAGTGGTTTAAGCCCTCTTCTTTGGAGTCCCAGTGATGCGCCACACATTTTTGACGTCGGAATTTTATTTTTCCTTTTTCGTTACTTGTTCTTTGGTGTTCTCATGTTATGTGAGATTTGTTTGAAAAAATAAGTGAAAAAAGGCCCGACATGTGTAATGTCGACGATTTATGTATAGAGTCGCCGGTTGGTGTTTTTAATTTGGTTGCACAACGAGGCAGAAAAGGTTTGCACATTGACCCGGTGATGTAACATTGCTAAGCGAATTCCGTGAAGCGGAATTTATTTGGGTTCGGGGACTTGATTATGTGAAGGGATGGTGTTAGACACCCCCCGACATCCATGTTGCCACGATGACCGCCACTTTTCAAGAAACTGTTATATGAATGTGTGTGTGTATGTGTGGATCAATGTGCGATTTATTTAGAAGTAGTCACGAGGCCTCGTTAGCACCTATATACAAAAGGTTTGAATTTGTAAAAAATCAATTTTAAACATGATATAGCAATGAGGATTTGTAAAAAGAGGTTTTTCAAACCACCGTGCTCAATAGTAATTGAGACCTTTTCATACTTCCATTTTATTAATAAATGTTAGAAACTTGTTTGCTTTTATTTTCAAGATGCGAAGCATCTTGAGAAAAATAATATCTGGTGATGCCAAACTCCTCATGGGCATGACAACCATCTAAGGAAATTCAAACACTATAAATAATGTACAAAGTACGCTTACAATTTGAAAATGTCCATCGGAATAGAATCTAGATTGATGGTGAATCTGTGATCACATGATTCCTAGGCTCACATAATCCTGCAATTTATATGAAAAGAAGTAAGTAGTTATATATATAAAAGCTGTAAATATATATATATATATATATATATATATATACAGACATGATCAACCACCACGAAGCACCTCCATGGGGGATTGAAAATGTAAATATATAAAAGCAATATATATATATATATGGACATGATCAACCACCACGAAACTCCTCCATGGGGGATCAGAAAAGTAAATAAGGATGTAAAAAACGATCAACCGCCACGAAGTAAACTCTAGGCGGGTCTAAATGTAAATAAAGCAGTAAAAGGCCTCGAAGTAAACTCCAGGCCTGATAGGAATGTAAATATATCAAGTCTTATCGAATAGAGTTCGACAACAGTTCATATATATAAGTATATATATATATATGGGCTATATGTATATACACATTAAGGCTATGGCGACAGATTTTTTGGGCTATAGCGACGGTAAACTATCGCCATAGCCCAGAATAGCTATGATGATGGGTGAAATATTTATAGCCCACTTAGCAAATCACCATAGCCCTCATGTGTAATCTGTGCGGTAGTGTATACTACTTTTTCCCTATATATATAATGTAGTAAACGCTTCGAATTTAAAATCCAGGCTAATCAGATAGAGTCTGACAACAGTTTATATATATATATATATATAGATATATATATATAAGCAAGTAAACGCTCCGGATGTAAAATCCAGGCTCATCAGACTGAGTCTGACAACAGTTTATATATCTAAGTATATATATATATATATATACACACAAAAGCAGATAAACGCTCCATACATAAGTCTAGGCTCAATTGAGGCATAACTCGATAATGTTAGTCCATATATAAATATATACATATATAAGTATATATATACAGACAAAAATGAAAATCACGACTCTCAATGTGAAGAATAGTGTGTGCAAAGATGAAGAGAAAGGCTTTATAGAGTGTAAGAAGGCTTATAGTGGGCTGCCAAGGCAGACTTCTATGACTCTAGATGGATAAACACTCATCTATCGCCGGTAAAGTATAGCTATATGTGAGCTAACATGTGTTTAAAATGAGAAAGCACTCAATATGGGGGGTGTAAAGAGAAAATTGGACAGGGCTTCCTTTCCCCTTTGTCTTTTATAAATGGCCACCCAAAGCCCTCTATTTATAGAGGGGGTTAAATAGTGTACTACTGCAGCATTGCAGATGCACTACTTGGTGCCGAGTGCCCCGGGCTCCACGGTCTGCCGCCGTCTCAAAATGCGATGTACTCGTGCATTGTGATGTCTGCTTTCGAACTTGCAAGAACTTCAATTCGAGCATCCGAACAAGGTATCAAGACCATCTTGATTTGCTTTGGTGAGGAGTTCTGTGATGACATGGGATTAGAGGTTGTACAAAGTCAGGAAGAGGGACCATGCTTATGGTCTTCAAGCTTCAAATTCTATCCAAAGGTGTCTTTGCCACAGCGTAATAGTCACTCGGGATTAGAACTCCTTGGCTCTTATAGGACATTGTTATGTTGAAATGTATGTATGAAATGTTGAGACGGTGTGCAGGGGTTGAGGTGGCAAGATGACGGTTTGACTCCTTACCGGGGTTATCTCTGTTCGAGACGGATAGCGAGGCGTTGCTCGAGGTTACATCTGAGATTGGACTACTGCAAGTGTTTGAATTCCGCAAACTCATCTGTAAGTGTGCCTGTCTTCCCGGTGTTAGCTCTGGGTCTTAAGTATGAGTGCCTCGATGGGAGGTCTAAGATTGAAGCTGATCGCATGCTTTTGAAACAAACATTTCTGGAGTTATCGCCGGAACTACAACAACACTCCTTGGGGTTATCTCCAAGGACGAAACTCGGGGTTATCTCCGAGGTTGGGACTGATACTCCGGTGTGTGTTACGGTTTTGGCCCGAACCGGGTAGTATCGAGAATGGATATGAGTTGTTTTTGAGGGTTCTCTCAAAAGACAAATCATCCTCCTGCTGATATCATAGCAGTGTGCGAGAAAATTTTGAGTGTCTACACTAACTATAAAGAAATATTTATGCGCCTTGGAGCCGCAATCCTAAATGATTAAATACTAACAAAGGCATCAAATTTATACTTGCCCCAAGATCACACAACCATTTCTTTGAAGCTCGTCTTTCCAATTGTGCATGGTATTGTGAAGCTGCTTAGATCCTTTAGCTTTGGAGGCAATTTGCATTAAAACTTGCACTGCTGCGTTCCTCTGTCGAGGCTCTTTGTTTCAAAGTCTTCTAATCTCTTCTTCCTTGACAAGATACCCTTCATAAACTTTACATAACTAGGCATACGTTCTAATGCCTCAGCGAAGGGTATGTTAATCTGTAGCTTTTTAAATACCTCCAAGAACTTACTAAATTGCTTGTCTTCCTCTACTTATGTAATCTCTGTGGATAAGGAACAGGAGGGTGAACTATTGTTATTTTATTCATGGGATTCTCAAATGAACCTTCTTTATTCTTCTCTTCTTGCTGTTGTTCAAAACCTTCATTATTTAATTTCTCATCAGACAAAATTTCTGTGGTGCATCCTCCCCTTTGCAAAGGTGGGCCAGACGCACGCCATCTTGATTTTTGCAACTTATTTTATAGACCTAAGTGTAATTGCTTGACATTGTTCCTTCCCTTCTTTTATTAGATTAGCCTACGTGGTACTTGGCAATGAACCCTATGGTCTGCATTGTTAAGCATGCTAGCCATCGACCAATTTGAGTTTCCATATTTTTGATAGCCACTACTTGGCTTTTAATCATCACTTAAGTATTTGCCATGTGCTTCATCATCATCTCCTCCATCTCGACTTCATTTCTTGATGAGGTGCGGTGGTGTATGATGTTATTTTGAGAAAATCGGAGTGGATAAGGTGGTCTTGGTCTTGTTATTCTTTGAGTTGATTGCTTTGGTTAGTTGACCATTTGAAATTTGGATAGTTGCGGTTGTTGGAGTTGTATGTGTTACGAAATTAACCTTGATCCTTAGATAGTTGCTCACATATTATGCTGGACTCCAAACTAATAGCACATTGGTGGAGTTGAATGTGACCGCGCATATCTCACACACAAATGAAATTGTCTTTCGCGCTTTAGTCTTCGCATGAAAGAATCGATCTTCTTCGCCATGGATGTCAATACAATCTTTGATAATTAAGTGATAGCATCCACCTCTAACAAACACCGCAACTTTGGGTGTGGCATCACAGGCTGCAGGATTTTGGAAATCATTTGCTGCCATCGTCTCAATGAGATTATAGGCCTCTTCATAGTTCTTCGCCTATAATGCTCCACTACAGCTGCATCTACAATAGGCCTTGACTGCCATCCCAATCCATTATAAAATGTATTAATTACCATCAATCGGCATGCCGTCTTTGTGGACACTTCCTTAGCATCTCCTTGTATCTCTCTCGGGCTTCATATAAAGATTCACCCTATTGATGCTCAAACTGGGAAATCGCTGTCCTCATCTTCACAGTTTTATCCATTGGGAAAAATTTGGCTAAAAATTTTTGTGCTAGGTCCTCCCATGTGGTGATAGATCCCAAAGGTAAAGAGTGAAGCCAACTTCTTGCTTTATCCCATAATGAAAATGGAAATAGTCTAAGTATGATTGCATCTTCTGTCACCCCATTGTATCTGAAGGTGTCACATATTTCAATTAAGCTCAATAGATGTTCATTAGGATCATCTGTAGCAGCACCCCCAAACTGTACCAAATTCTGCACCATTTGAAAAGTGCCCGGCTTTATCTCGAAGGTGTTGGCTGCTATCGCTGGCCTGACTATACTTGACTGCAATCCATTAATATTCGACATCAAATAATCTCTCAAAGCCCTATGCTCCTCTCTTCGCTCTTCTGCTGCCATATTGGATGTTATGGTCTCTAAAGCTGCTTGTAAATTTCTACGCACTCTTGTTTTCCAACCTCTTCCGTTAATATTATCCTGAGTAGGTGTCAACTCGAAATTGGATGATGGCGTGTGCATAAAAAATATATCTGAATACACGAAATACAAACAAAAACAAAAATAGAAATGAGACAAGATTAGATTTGTCTAAGTCGTATAATTTAGCTTAAAATTGATGATAATAATAATAAAATTAAATGCCTTTTCCGGCAGCAAGCGCCAAAAACTTATTGCCTCCTTTTAGGTCTTAATAAAAGGACTACAACTCATACAAAGCATACATGGGTCAACAAGTAGTCTGAGTAAGAAAAGTATCGATCCATAGAGAAAGGTTATAAATTTAAATTATCATACACCAATCGTATCACTATTTTTATATGCTTAAGCGAATAATTCACAATTGTAATTAATTCTAAACTCAATTAATATTAAAAAACACAATTCTAATTTAATGTAATCAAATTTGGAAAGAATGGGATTTTAACTTCATTTAGTACTTCATCTAAATATTACCATCATGCAAGATTATACATTTATCATGGAAAATTAGCAAGAGCACAAAAGTAGACATAATCATTTTTCAATGAATTATGACATTTACATAACCTCTACATGTGATAGAAATCATGTAATCGACAATATTACCAAAATAACTATATTTCTATGTGAAATTAAAGCAATAATGAATTAAAGCACATGCTCTTATATTACTACTACGGTGAAATAATATATTTCTATCTCGGTTTCACGAAATATAAAGCTAAACATATCGGACCTCATAAATGCATGATATCATGATTATAACCATACTCATATGTCATTTTTCAATTCCATATAAGTACACAAGGTGAATGGTGATCAAACATTCATACAATACATTTCAATTATAATAGATAATCCAAAGATAAATATCAACCAAACAATTAGGCAAATAATTATAGACTACATATCAAAAATCAGATTTAGAATCCCATAATGGAGTTTTAGCTCATTTACGAACCAAAACCATTATGGGATTGTAGTAACTACCTGAAATTAAATATCACAATTGAGAGAAGATTGAATTGATTAAACCCAATTGCAAAATTAGTTTCCAAAGTCTTTATCCAAATACTTGATAATTTCTAGGAAAATGAAATGATTAATTATTCAATAACTAAAATTCCAGAGAAGATGTAGAAAATATTCAACTTTGATCAAACCCCCTCTAGAACTATTTCAAAAACTAAGCTCCCTAATTACTTAGATGAAAACAGATAAAAATAATCATAATCCATGTCTGGTGCCAACCAGAATAGTTTTAGATAAGACCAAGCGCTCAAATTTTAAATTTAAAATAAGTCGACAAACAACTTGAGGAGGACTCATGGCCACTTGAGATCCTTATACAAAAGCTGGAAGCGAATGTGCGTGGATGCGATTTTAGCCTGCGAGGATGATGGTGCGGTAGCAAAAAATTAGCTTGTTTAGGGCAATGGCATGGCCGCTTCGTGTTCTGCATTTTGATGTTCTGGTGTTGTTGCTTGTTGTTCTGTTGTTTGTCCTTCATCTTATCTTTTCTACATAGCACTCATCACTGCTCAATTCTTTGTCTACACACGTTCCACTTGTCATGCCTTTGCTAGTCTCATATGACTTGCCAATGCGAAGAACTATGCCATTTCTACATTTCCATACTATAGGAGTTCTAATTACAGTATTGAAAATAAACATAAAATGTAACTAATAACATACTAAACTCTACTTGAGATAAGCATAATTCTCGTGAATTAATATCCAATAAGTAGGTATAAAACCTACTTATCAATGGCGTGGATGAACAAATGCGAGGAGAGTTTCCAAGAATTGAAGAGAAGGTTGAAGAAAGCAAGTATTATCATTACTAGATGATACGGGAGGATTTTAGTGTATAGTGATGCATTGCATCGAGGGCGAGGCTATGTGTTAATCTGACATGGCAAGGTCATTGCGTATCGTCCACGACGAGTTGAAGGATTTGAAAATGATACCTACCCATGAATTAGAGTTAGAAGAAGTAGTTTCTGCCTTAAAAATTTGGAGGCATTATTTGTATGGAGAAAAATGTGAGATATACATGGACCACAAGAGTCTGAAATATATCTTCACACAGAAGGACTTGAACATGCGACAAAGGAGGTGGTTGGAATTAATCAAGGATTACGACTGCGAAATTCTTTATCACCCGGGAAAAGCAAACGTAGTTGCCAACGCTTTGAGTAGAAAAGGAAAGGAGAAATTATTCAAATTGAAAACTCAAGGGTAATTAATAAGAGAAATGGAAAAGTTGGAAATAGAGGTGGAAGAACTAAAAAAGCGGAAGGAAAATTATTCATGATGGAAGCTCAATCGGCGTTATTGGATAGAATAAAGGAAGCCTGAGAAAGATGAAAAATGTGAGAAGATAAGGAAGAGAATAAAAGAAAATGAGGAAGAAAAGTTCAAAGTAGATAGAGATGGTATATTGAGATTTGAGGGAATTGAGTATGGGTGCCAATTATAAGCCGAGGCGAGAGAGGAAATCTTTACCGAAACACACAATATGGCGATACATTCATCCGGGAGAGCGCGAGAGATGTCTAGGGATCTTCGATGCCACTTTTGGTGGCCTAATTTAAAAGAGAAGTTACCGAGTGTGTTAGTAGATGTCTTACTTGTCAAAGAGTCAAAAGCGAACACGGAGGCCAAGTGGACTACTTCAACCGTTGGAAATACCAGAATGGAAATGGGAGCACATTAAGATGGACTTTGTGGTTGGACTTCCGATCACACAGAAGTGTTATGATGGCATTTGGGTTATCGTGGACCGACTAACAAAGACAGCTCATTTTCTACCCATCAAGATCCTATTCAATTTAAACCAGTTAGCAAATATATATGTAAAGGAAATCGTATCGCGACATGGAGTGCCGGTGTCGATTGTCTCCAATCGAGATCTGTGTTTCACGTCAAAATTTTGGAAAAGTTTGTAGGAAATAATGGGAACTCGGTTAAGATTAAGTACTGCGTATCACCCTCAAACTAACGGGCAGAGTGAAAGAATCATACAAACGTTGGAGCATGTGCTTAGAGCTTGCGTGATGGACTTCATGGGCAACTGGGACGACCACTTACCATTGGTAGAATTCGCTTACAATAATAGTTGTCATGCGAGTATTTGTATGTCGACATATGAAGCTCTTTACGAGAGAAAATGTAGAACACCATTGTGTTGGGATGAAGTCAGAGAACGACGACTTTTGGGACCGGAATTAGTTCAACAAATGGCCTACGTGGTAAAAACGATAAGGTCCAGATTGGTAGCAGCTCAAGATCGTCAAAAGAAGTACGTCGATTTGCATCGTCAGAACCGAGTCTTTGAAGTCGGTAGTTTTGTGTTTTTGAAGCTGTCTCCCTGGAAGGAAAAGATCAGATTTGGAAAGAAAGGGAAATTGAGTCTGAGGTTCATAAGACCATTCAAAATATTGAAACGAGTGGCGAAGTGGCATCTGAGGTTGCATTACCACGAATTAGAACACATTCAGCGTGTTTCACATTTCGATTATTACGTCCATACAAGCTTGGACTTTTAGACGCGTGATCTCCTACGAGCCTATTTAAGTAGAGAAAAATTTAACATATGAGGGAATTCTATTCAAATACTAGATAGAAAAGAGGAAACATTGAGGAATAACATTATATCTTACGTAAAAGTGGTTTGGCAAAACCGCTTATATAGAGAAGAAGCCACATGGGAATTAGAAGATAAGATCTTGAAAGGATTATCCCCATTTATTTGTGTAACCTTATACAATTCCAAGGACGGAATTCTAATAAGGGGTGGGGAGGATGTAATACAAGTGAATTTTAATAAATTATAATATTGAGAATAAAGGTTGTTTGCATATTTATTTGAATATAAATATATATAGTATTGGCATGAGTGTCGAAATTAATGTAATTGATTAAGTATGTGATAATTAATGATGTGGCGAAAGTGATGAGAAGCTTAGTTTAAGCTTGTGGAAATTGCCTAGTGTGGCAAAGTGGTGAGATGAGAAAGTACTAATTTATTAATGATGGAATGGATTAAATTAATTAGTACTATTAATAAATAAATAATGTCATTGACTAATTGTTATTCATTAATTATCATGAATAATAGCATGTAAGGAGAAATTATATATAATAAGGTTTTTCATTCATTATAAGATGAGGTGTGACATTGGAATTATTATATAAAACTATATGATAAAAGTAAAAGCTTAACTTATGTGATTTATTATGTTGGGTGAAAAAGAGTCTTATGTGACCACATGTTGTGTGTAGGGGTATTTAAATGTGTAATCTAGACCTATGGGAGAAAATAACTTTGATTAAATAAATAATTAATAATAAGTGATTATTTTAATATCTATGTAGAATTGGAATAGGAAGTAATATTGGTACCCAATTAAATTATATCCTAGTTTAGGGTAAATATTATTTGAAATAAATCGATATACATGGAGTATATAATTTTATGTGTAATGTATGAGTGGGTGTGTATGTATGCTCATTTGTGGACAAAGTGTAAAATAAACTTAAGTGTGCTAATAAAATGCTGAGTATTAGAATGTTCCAAAATCATAGTCCCATTCCAAAAAAATACAGCTATGTTTTACAGTAAGCCTATGGCTCTATACTTGTTGAAAACCAAGAGGGAAATGATGACTATGGGAAGGGGAGAAGATGGAGTTGGTGAAGCTTTCCACCAACTTTTTGTTGCACAATGGTTCCTTCAATCTTCCATGGAAACAATCCTTAGGGGAAAATCTCCAAATGGACAATAATTCCTCTATAAATAGAAGTTCCCCTCTCAAATGTGAATTGTTGATTTCTCTAAGAATTTCTAATTGGAATGAGAGTGTTGTTGAGCTTATACAATCTGCAAAGTGAAGCTAGAGTAGAAATTCAACTCCACAAAAGGTAATATTCCTCTATATGTTCCTAAACTCAAGTTTTTACAAAGTTCTTAGAAAAGTACCAAAAACACTTGTTTTGAGTTGAAAAGTTTATGGTTGAAGCATGCTAGAATGTGTGAATTGATGCTTGTAACGACCCCAAAATTCATACAATTTAATTCTCGACTTTGGATGTTAATAATACATTCAACCTCTAATTTTACATTATTAATCGATAATACAACCATTGAAATTTGCAGAATAATTAAAATTTTCTTTTATAAACTATCCTCGTTCCCAAAACCTTCAACCTTTACATCTAAATATCTCAGAATTATTTTAATACTACAATAGTTTACATCTCAAAATGATATTACAATTCAACATTAATACATTATTGAAACATTAAACATGGTTCAAATAATAATAACACAACCAAAGTGTATAAATCTTCAAGTATAACATCTTATCCATGTCTTTTAAGTAACACATAACTTTACCTTGAATCTTGAACACCGCAAAAGTGGTTATTTAAAAGGTTGAGCTCAATGTTATTGAACAAAATCTAACGGTTTTCATGCATCACATATACATAATATTATGCTCAATATATAACATATATATATATACATTCGTTCATATATAACGATGTAAAGATTGAGTTCCTTACTCAATCAACATGCTTTATTGAATCAACGTAGTCATAAATTGACTTTAATATTTCATACTTTCAACATATATATAACACATCATGCTCTTTACAATAAAGATTTAAAACAATTAATCATCAAGTTCACATAGCAAATAAGGCCCGAAAGACTTGTCTTGATCGTTGTTTACCAATAACGAGGCTTAACGACTTACAGATATCTTCATTTCACATGCCCTATATAATTATATAATCATTCACATTAACTATTAGTCACATAGAAACTGTAACATCTTGAAATCCGGTCTATTTTCACATCCGAATTCCGTACGTCGTGATCCCATCTTCTTCCAAACATACATCATTATATAGATAAATATAACAAAATACATCCTCAAATCTCAGGTTCTAAAACCTTAAAACCTCTTTCATTCCAAATAATGATAATTACATTATTCTTTACATCTTGTACAAGTGACTTTTATCCGCCACCAAGGATACATAATCGTTCATTAAACTATTCTATAGTTTAATTCTATCATTATATATTACAAGTCTTCGCTTGATCTTCACGCTCATTCAGATAATGAATGGCACATCGCCTGGATACCGATCAGCTTGATCTTTACGGGATCATTAAGTTCTTCTAACATTGTTCGCTGAAAATGTTTTTATTTAAAAGCAAGTGTGAGCATTCAATTGCCCATTGAAGTCATATGATTGAACAAACAACTTCAAGAATTTAAACATTCTTTTCAGACTTCAATAACCGAACAAAGGTTATGAAGCAGCTTGAATAATAGGAATAATCTCGATTCCTATCATTTTAAAACATTAGTCACATTCATTTTGAAATACTTTCATTCTCTACTTTCTTTCATACACATTTTGTCTGGCTAGAATCAATAGCACAGACTTAATAATAACGGTTCATGTATAAACAGAACATGTTCATATTGAATAGTTTAATCACAGAACAGTTCATATCATAGAAACACCGAAGTGTTCACATTGCACTACTAAAAGCATTTTCATTCTTAAGCGGCCGGTCTTGTCGCCGCTTAATTCCTCTTCTTGCCGTCTTGATGAGGTCATTGGCGATGGCGTATATCGTCGCCCTCCCGTAAATCGTCGTATGGGTCATCGCCCCCGCCTCCTCCGTCGCCTAGAATGTGTCGGCAAAGAGTGTCATTACTGAAAGCGGCGTTGGTATTTAATACACCGTCGATAATATTTTTCCGAGAAAAAATAAAAAGCGATTCATTCTTGAAAATGGCATCTTACGTAAATGACCCTTATCTCCCGTCGCCAATGAGTTTTTAATAAAAAAAATTTAAATTGCAAAATACCCCTGTTAATTTACATATACATAATTATACCTGTTATAAACTAAAGAAAAATTATAAAGAATTCTTCACGAATGCATATCAATAACAATAATAGTTTTTGCTATATCAACCATCAAATATGTAAACAACGTAATGACTTATAGATAAAAGTCGTACAATATAAATACAAAATGTAATCTAAACTCTAGTCTGTACAACTCAAAAGTTGTATAAATATACATATATGAAAGTCAAAATATAAACATAATGGGTACTACAACCCAAGATCAGGAATGTCGGTATCACCATCATGCTTGGGTCCCATTCAGGGTCCCACCGCTTAGTCCCACCTACGGACCCATGCCGATCTCGATTGCGGTCCCACTCAATAATCTCATCGAAGATTCATGACAGCCATCATCACCATCTCCACCACGGGAATCGCCTGTGCCACAGCCTCCACCCGCCGAAGTCTCATCAACAAGACCCTACAATTAATATTAAAATATTAATAACGAATTCGAAAATAGAGCATATTTAAATTAGTTTTGTTTGTGTTCGTTAAGTGTTGAGTTTTGTAAACTGGACGATAACTCGGATTCTGTATGTCGGAATTGAGTCCTGTAAGTTCTAACGCGTGTCTAATACCTACGCGGTGCTATGTGTGTGTTTGCGTGGCATTCGGATGGCCGATGCGGATTTTGGGCTATTTTTTGGCTTTTTGCCTAAGTGTTGGCGAGTTTTGCAAACTGGACGATAACTCGGATTTTGTATGTCGGAATCGAGTCCCGTAAATTCTAACACGTGTCTAATACTTACGCGCTGCTATGTGTGTGTTTACGTGGCATTCGGACGACCGATGCGGGTTTACGGCTATTTTTCAGCTTTTTGCCTAAGTATTGGTGAGTTTTGCAAACTGGATGATAACTCGGATTCTGAATGTTGGAATCGAGTCCCGTAAGTTTTAATGCGTGTTTAATACCTACGCGGGGCTATGTGTGTGTTTGCGTGGCATTCGGACGTCCGATGCGGGTTTTGGGCTATTTTTTTGGCTTTTTGCCTAAGTGTTGGCGAGTTTTGCAAACTGGACGATAACTCGAATTTCGTATGTCAGAATCGAGTCCCGTAAGTTCTAACACGTGTTTAATACCTACGCGATGCTATGTGTGTGTTTGCGTGGCATTCGGACGTCCGATGCGGGTTTTGGGCTATTTTTCGCTTTTTGCCTAAGTGTTGGCGAGTTTTGCAAACTGGACGATAACTCGGATTTCGTATGTCGAAATCGAGTCCCGTAAGTTCTAATGCGTGTCTAATATCTACGCAGTGCTATGTGTGTGTTTGCATGGCATTCGGATGGCCGATGCGGGTTTTGGGCTATTTTTTGGCTTTTTGCCTAAGTGTTGGCGAGTTTTGCAAACTGGACGATAACTCGGATTCCGTATGTCGGAATCGAGTCCCGTAAGTTCTAACACGTGTCTAATACCTACGCGGTGCTATGTGTGTGTTTGCGTGGCATTCGGACGTCCGATGCGGGTTTTGGACTATTTTTCAGCTTTTTGCCTAAGTGTTGGCGAGTTTTGCAAACTGGACGATAACTCGGATTCCGTATGTCGGAATCGAGTCCCGTAAGTTCTAACACGTGTCTAATACCTACGCGGTGCTATGTGTGTGTTTGCGTGGCATTCGGACGTCCGATGCTGGTTTTGGATTATTTTTTTCGCTTTTTGCCTAAGTGTTGGCGAGTTTTGCAAACTGGACGATAACTCGGATTCCGTATGTCAGAATCGAGTCCCGTAAGTTCTAACGCGTGTTTAATACCTACGCGGTGCTATGTGTGTGTTTGCGTGGCATTCGGACGACCGTCGCGGTTTTGGGGCTTTTTTGGCTTTTTTGCCTAAGTGTTGGTGAGTTTTGCAAACTGGACGATAACTCGGATTTCGTATGTTGGAATCGAGTCCCGTAAGTTCTAACACGTGTTTAATACCTACGGTGCTATGTGTGTGTTTGCGTGGCATTCGGACGGCCGATGCGGGTTTTGGGCTGTTTTTCGGCTTTTTGCCTAAGTGTGTCATGTAGTTTTGTAAACCGGGCGATATAACTCGGATCTCAGTATATGCGGAATCGAGTCCCGTAAGTTCTAACACGTGTTTAATACCTACGCGGTGCTATGTGTGTGTTTGCGTGGCATTCGGACGTCCGATGCTAGGTTTTGGGCTATTTTTTGGTTTTTGCCTAAGTGTTGGCGAGTTTTGCAAACTGGACGATAACTCGGATTTCGTATGTCGAAATCGAGTCCCGTAAGTTCTAACACGTGTCTAATACCTACGCGGTGCTATGTGTGTGTTTGCGTGGCATTAGGACTTCCGACGCGGGTTTTGGACTATTTTTCGGCTTTTTGCCTAAGTGTTGGTGAGTTTTGCAAACTGGACGATAACTCGGATTTCGTATGTCAGAATCGAGTCCCGTAAGTTCTAACGCGTGTCTAATACTTACGTGATGCTATGTGTGTGTTTGCGTGGCATTCGGACGGCCGATGCGGGTTTTGGGCTATTTTTTGGCTTTTTGCCTAAGTGTTGGCGAGTTTTGCAAACTGGATGATAACTCGGATTCGTATGTCAGAATCGAGTCCCGTAAGTTCTAACGCGTGTCTAATACCTACGCGGTGCTATGTGTGTGTTTGTGTGGCATTCGGACGGCCGATGCGGGTTTTGGATTTTTTTTCGCTTTTTGCCTAAGTGTTGGCGAGTTTTGCAAACTGGGCGATAACTCGGATTTCCGTATGTCGGAATCGAGTCCCGTAAGTTCTAACACGTGTCTAATACCTACGCGGTGCTATGTGTGTGTTTGCGTGGCATTCTGGACGACCGGCGCGGTTTTGGGGCTATTTTTCGCTTTTTTGCCTAAGTGTTGGCGAGTTTTGCAAACTGGACGATAACTCGGATTTCGTATGTCGAAATCGAGTCCCGTAAGTTCTAACGCGTGTTTAATACCCACGCGGTGCTATGTGTGTGTTTGCGTGGCATTCGGACGGCCGATGCGGGTTTTGGGCTATTTTTTGGCTTTTTGCCTAAGTGTTGGCGAGTTTTGTAAACTGGACGATAACTCGGATTCAGATGTCGGAATCGAGTCCCGTAAGTTCTAACACGTGTCCAATATATACGCGGTGCTATGTGTGTGTTTGCGTGGCATTCGGACGTCCGATGCGGGTTTTGGACTATTTTTTGGCTTTTTGCCTAAGTGTTGGTGAGTTTTGCAAACTGGACGATAACTCGGATTTCGTATGTCGAAATCGAGTCCCGTAAGTTCTAACACGTGTCTAATACCTACGGGGTGCTATGTTTGTGTTTGTGTGGCATCCGGACGTCCGATGCGGGTTTTGGGCTATTTTTGACTTTTTGCCTAAGTGTTGGCGAGTTTTGCAAACTGGACGATAACTCGGATTTCGTATGTCAAAATCGAGTCCCGTAAGTTCTAACACGTGTTAAATACCTACGCGGTGCTATGTGTGTGTTTGCGTGGCATTCGGACGGCCGATGCGGGTTTTGGGCTATTTTTCGGCTTTTTACCTAAGTGTTGGTGAGTTTTGCAAACTGGACGATAACTCGGATTCCGTATGTCGGAATCGAGTCCCGTAAGTTCTAACGCGTGTTTAATACCTACGCGGTGCTATGTGTGTGTTTGCGTGGCATTCGGACGACCGATGCGGGTTTTGGGCTGTTTTTTGGCTTTTTGCCTAAGTGTTGGCGAAGTTTTGCAACCGGACGATAACTCTGATTTCAGATGTCGAATCGAGTCCCGTAAGTTCTAACACGTGTTCAATACTACGCCACTACTGCTATGTGTGTATTTGCGTGGCATTCGGACGGACGATGCGGGTTTTGGGCTTTTTTTTTGGCTTTTTGCCTAAGTGTTGGCGAGTTTTGCAAACTGGACGATAACTCGGATTTCGTATGTCGGAATCGAGTCCCGTAAGTTCTAACGCGTGTCTAATACCTACGCGGTGCTTATGTGTGTGTTTGCGTGGCATTCGGACGACCGATGCGGGTTTTGGGCTATTTTTTGGCTTTTTGCCTAAGTGTTGGCGAGTTTTGCAAACTGGACGATAACTCGGATTTCGTATGTTGAAATCGAGTCCCGTAAGTTCTAACACGTGTTTAATACCTACGCGGTGCTATGTGTGTGTTTATGTGGCATTCGGACGTCCGATGCGGGTTTTGGGCTTTTTTGGCTTTTTGCCTAAGTGTTGATGAGTTTTGTAAACTGAGACGATAACTCGGATTCCGTATGTCAGAATCGAGTCCCGTAAGTTCTAACGCGTGTCTAATACCTACGCGGTGCTATGTGTGTGTTTGCGTGGCATTTGGACGACCGATGCGGGTTTTGGGCTATTTTTTGGCTTTTTTGCCTAAGTGTTGGCGAGTTTTGCAAACTGGACGATAACTCGGATTTCGTATGTCGGAATCGAGTCCCGTAAGTTCTAAACGTGTCTAATACCTACGGTGCTATGTGTGTGTTTGCGTGGCATTCGGACGTTCGATGCGGGTTTTGGGCTTTTTTTCGGCTTTTTACCTAAGTGTTGGCGAGTTTTGCAAACTGGACGATAACTCGGATTTCGTATGTCGGAATCGAGTCCCGTAAGTTCTAACGCGTGTTTAATACCTACGCGGTGCTATGTGTGTGTTTGCGTGGCATTCGGACGTCCGATGCGGGTTTTGGGCTGTTTTTCGGCTTTTTGCCTAAGTGTTGGCGAGTTTTGCAAACCGACGATAACTCGGATTCAGTATGTCGTGAATCGAGTCCCGTAAGTTCTAAACACGTGTCTAATACTACACGCTTGTCTTTGTGTGTGTGTGTTTTTGCGTGGCATTCGGACGTCCGATGCGGGTTTTGGGCTGTTTTTTGGCTTTTTGCCTAAGTGTTGGCGAGTTTTGCAAACTGGACGATAACTCGGATTTCGTATATGGAATCGAGTCCCGTAAGTTCTAACACGTGTTTAATACCTACGCGGTGCTATGTGTGTGTTTGCGTGGCATTCGGACGTCCGATGCGGGTTTTGGGCTGTTTTTTAGCTTTTTGCCTAAGTGTTGGCGAGTTTTGCAAACTGGACGATAACTCGGATTTCGTATGTCAGAATCGAGTCCCGTAAGTTCTAACACGTGTCTAATACCCTACGGTCTTTATATGTGTGTGTTTTGCGTGGCATTCGGACGACCGATCTTTGGTTTTGGGCTATTTTTTCGGCTTTTTGCCTAAGTGTTGGCGAGTTTTGCAAACTGGACGATAACTCGGATTCCGTATGTCAGAATCGAGTCCCGTAAGTTCTAACACGTGTTTAATACCTACGCGGTGCTATGTGTGTGTTTGTGTGGCATTGCATTCGGACGACGACGTCGCGGTTTTGGGCTATTTTTCGGCTTTTTGCCTAAGTGTTGGCGAAGTTTTGCAAACTGGACGATAACTCGGATTTCGATTCCGTATAATCGTAATCGAGTCCCGTAAGTTCTAACACGTGTTCAATACCCACGCGGTGCTTGCATGTGTGTGTTTTGTGTGGCATTCGGACGTCCAACGCTGGTTTTGGACTGTTTTTCGACTTTTTTGCCTAAAGTTGTCATGAAGTTTTGCAAACTGGACGATAACTCAGATTCCGTATGTCAGAATCGAGTCCCGTAAGTTCTAACACGTGTCTAATACCTACGCGGTGCTATGTGTGTGTTTGCGTGGCATTCGGACGTCCGATGCGATGGTTTTGGGCTATTTTTCGCTTTTTGCCTGCCTAAGTGTTGGCAAGTTTGGCAAACTCGACGATAACTGATTTCGTATGTCGGAATCGAGTCCCGTAAGTTCTAACACGTGTTTAATACCTACGCGGTGCTATGTGTGTGTTTGCGTGGCATTTGGACGTCGATGCGGGTTTTGGGCTATTTTTCGGCTTTTTGCCTAAGTGTTGGCGAGTTTTGCAAACTGGACGATAACTCGGATTTCGTATGTCGGAATCGAGTCCCGTAAGTTCTCTAACGTGTTCAATACCCTACGCGTTTGCTATGTGTGTGTTTGCGTGGCATTAAGGACGTCCGATGCGGGTTTTGGGCTTTGAATATTTTTCGGCTTTTTGCCAAGTTAAGTGTCATGAAGTTTTGCAAACTGGACGATAACTCGGATTTCGTATGTCGGAATCGAGTCCCGTAAGTTCTAACGCGTGTCTAATACCTACGCGGTGCTATGTGTGTGTTTGCGTGGCATTCGGACGACCGATGCGGGTTTTGGGCTATTTTTCAGCTTTTTGCCTAAGTGTTGGCGAAGTTTTGCAACCGGACGATAACTCGGATTTCAGTTATGTCGGAATCGAGTCCCGTAAGTTCTAAACTACGTGTTCAATACCTACGCTATGCATGTATGTGTGTGTTTGTGGCATTGGCTTATGTTTTAATCGGACGGTAACGACGCGGGTTTTGGGCTGTTTTTTGGCTTTTTGCCTAAGTGTTGGCGAGTTTGCAAACTGGACGATAACTCGGATTCCGTATGTCAGAATCGAGTCCCGTAAGTTCTAACGCGTGTCTAATACCTACGCGGTGCTATGTGTGTGTTTGCGTGGCATTCGGACGTCCGGATGCGTTTTTGGTCTATTTTTGGCTTTTTGCCTAAGTGTTGGCGAGTTTTGCAAACTGGACGATAACTCGGATTCCGTATGTCGGAATCGAGTCCCGTAAGTTCTAACACGTGTTTAATACCTACGCGGTGCTATGTGTGTGTGTTTGCGTGGCATTCGGACGACCGATGCGGGTTTTGGGCTATTTTTTAGCTTTTTGCCTAAGTGTTGCGAGTTTTGCAAACTGGACGATAACTCGGATTCCGTATGTCGGAATCGAGTCCCGTAAGTTCTAACACGTGTCTAATACCTACGCGGTGCTATGTGTGTGTTTGCGTGGCATTCGGACGTCCGATGCGGGTTTTGGGCTATTTTTCGGCTTTTTGCCTAAGTGTTGGCGAGTTTTGCAAACTGGACGATAACTCGGATTTCGTATGTTGGAATCGAGTCCCGTAAGTTCTAACATGCGTGTCTAATACTATACGCGGTGCTATGTGTGTGTTTGCGTGGCATTCGGACGTCCGATGCGGGTTTTGGGCTGTTTTTTCGCTTTTTTGCCTAAGTGTTGGCGAGTTTTGTAAACTGGACGATAACTCGGATTCCATATGTCGGAATCGAGTCCCGTAAGTTCTAACGCGTGTTTAATACCTACGCGGTGCTATGTGTGTGTTTGCGTGGCATTCGGACGTCCGATGCGGGTTTTGGGCTAGTTTTTTGGCTTTTTGCCTAAGTGTTGGCGAGTTTTGCAAACTGGACGATAACTCGGATTCCGTATGTCGGAATCGAGTCCCGTAAGTTCTAACACGTGTCTAATACCTACGCAGCGGTGCTATGTGTGTGTGTTCATGTGGCATCTGGACGTCCGGCGCGGGTTTTGGGCGGTTATTTTTTCGCTTTTTTGTTCTAAGTGTTGGCGAAGTTTTGCAAACTGGACGATAACTCGAGATTTCGTATGTCGGAATCGAGTCCCGTAAGTTCTAACACGTGTTTAATACCTACACGGTGCTATGTGTGTGTGTTTATGCGTGGCATCTTGGACGTCCGATGCGGGTTTTGGGCTATTTTTGCGCTTTTTGCCTAAGTTGTTGGCGAAGTTTTGTAAACCGGCGATAACTCTGATTTCGTATGTCGTAATCGAGTCCCGTAAGTTCTAACGCGTGTTCAATACCTACGCGGTGCTATGTGTGTGTGTGTTGCGCGTGGCATTCGGACGTCCGACGCGGTTTTGGGCTATTTTTGGCTTTTTGCCTAAGTGTTGGCACGAAGTTTTGCAAACCGGACGATAACTCTGATTCATGTATGTCGGAATCGAGTCCCGTAAGTTCTAACACGTGTTCAATATGTGTGTTACTGCGGCATCTATGTGTGTGTGTGTTTGCGTGGCATTCTGGATACCGTTGTCGATGGTTTTGGCGATAACTGATTCGCTTTTTGCCTAAGTGTTGGCGAGTTTTTCAAAACTGGACGATAACTCGGATTCCGTATGTCGAATCGAGTCCCGTAAGTTCTAACGCGTGTCTAATACCTACGCGGTGCTGCTATGTGTGTGTGTTGCGTGGCGGCATGGACGGACCGCCGTCGCGGGTTTTGGGCTATTTTTCGCTTTTTGCCTAAGTGTTGGCGAGTTTTGCAAACTGGACGATAACTCGGATTTCGTATGTCGGAATCGAGTCCCGTAAGTTCTAACGCTGTCTAATACCTACGCGGTGCTATGTGTGTGTTTGCGTGGCATTCGGACGTCCGATGCGGGTTTTGGGCTATTTTTTGGCTTTTTGCCTAAGTGTGTTGGAAGTTTTGCAAACTGGACGATAACTCGGATTCCGTATGTCGGAATCGAGTCCCGTAAGTTCTAACACGTGTTTAATACCTACGCGGTGCTATGTGTGTGTTTGCGTGGCATTCGGACGTCCGATGCGGGTTTTGGGCTATTTTTTGGCTTTTTGCCTAAGTGTTGGCGAGTTTTGCAAACTGGACGATAACTCGGATTTCGTATGTCGGAATCGAGTCCCGTAAGTTCTAACGCGTGTTTAATACCTACGCGGTGCTATGTGTGTGTTTGCGTGGCATTCGGACCACGGCGCGGGTTTGGGCTCTTTTTGGCTTTTTTTTGCCTGTGTTGGCGCGAGTTTTGCAAACCGGACGATAACTCTTGATTCCATATGTCGAATCGAGTCCCGTAAGTTCTAGTGTTCGTAAGTTCTAATACCTAATACCGCATCTGCTATGTGTGTGTTTGCATGGCATTCGGACGTCGATGCGGGTTTTGGGCTATTTTTTGGCTTTTTTGCCTAAGTGTTGCGTAGTTTTGTAAACCGGACGATAACTCTGATTTGATTATGTCCGTAAGAATCGAGTCCCGTAAGTTCTAACACGCGTGTTTAATACCTACGCGATGCTGCTATGTGTGTGTGTTTGCGTGGCATCTTGGACCGATGCGGGTTTTGGGCTCATTTTTTCGCTTTTGCTAATTGTTGGCGAGTTTTTGCAAACTGGACGATAACTCGGATTTCGTATGTCGGAATCGAGTCCCGTAAGTTCTAACACGTGTCTAATACCCACGCGGTGCTATGTGTGTGTTTGCGTGGCATTCGGACGTCCGATGCGGGTTTTGGACTATTTTTTTAGCTTTTTGCCTAAGTGTTGGCGAGTTTTGTAAACTGGACGATAACTTGGATTTCCGTATGTCAGAATCGAGTCCCGTAAGTTCTAACACGTGTCTAATACCTACGCGGTGCTATGTGTGTGTTTGCGTGGTATTCGGACGTCCGATGCGGGTTTTGGACTGTTTTTTGGCTTTTTATCTAAGTGTTGGCGAGTTTTGCAAACTGGACGATAACTCGGATTTCGTATGTCGGAATCGAGTCCCGTAAGTTCTAACACGTGTTTAATACCTACGCGGTGCTATGTGTGTGTTTGCATGGCATTTGGACGTCCGATGCGGTTTTGGGCTATTTTTCGCTTTTTTGCCTAAGTGTTGGCGAGTTTTGCAAACTGGACGATAACTCGGATTTCGTATGTCGGAATCGAGTCCCGTAAGTTCTAACGCGTGTTTAATACCCACGCGGTACTATATGTGTGTGTTTGCGTGGCATTCGGACGACCGATGCGGGTTTTGGGCTATTTTTTGGCTTTTTGCCTAAGTGTTGGCGAGTTTTGCAAACTGGACGATAACTCGGATTCCGTATGTCGGAATCGAGTCCCGTAAGTTCTAACACGTGTCTAATACTTACGCGGTGCTATGTGTGTGTGTTTGCGTGGCATCTTGGACAACCGACGCGGGTTTTGGGCTCTTTTTTCGCTTTTTTGCCTAAGTGTTGGCGAAGTTTTGTAAACCGGACGATAACTCTGATTTCGTATGTCGTAATCGAGTCCCGTAAGTTCTAATGTGTGTTAAATACCCACGGTAAGTGTGTATGTGTTTGTTTTGCGTGGCATTCTGATGGCCGACGCGGTTTTGGGCTCAGTTTTTCGCTTTTTGCCTAAGTGTTTGCGAGTTTTGCAAACTGGACGATAACTCGGATTTCGTATGTCAGAATCGAGTCCCGTAAGTTCTAACGCGTGTCTAATACCTACGCGGTGCTATGTGTGTGTTTGCGTGGCATTCGGACGGCCGATGCGGTTTTGGACTATTTTTCAGCTTTTTGCCTAAGTGTTGGCGAGTTTTGCAAACTGGACGATAACTCGGATTTCGTATGTCGGAATCGAGTCCCGTAAGTTCTAACGTGTTTAATACCTACGCGGTGCTATGTGTGTGTTTGCGTGGCATTCGGACGTCCGATGGGTTTTGGACCTATTTTTCGGTTTTTTGCCTAAGTTGTTGCGTGAGTTTTGCAAACCGGACGATAACTCGATTTCGTGATGTCGAATCGAGTCCCGTAAGTTCTAAACGCGGTTTAATACCTACGCGGTGCTATGTGTGTGTTTGCGTGGCATTCGGACGTCCGATGCGGGTTTTGGGCTATTTTTCGGCTTTTTGCCTAAGTGTTTGTGAGTTTTGCAAACTGGACGATAACTCGGATTTCATATGTCGGAATCGAGTCCCGTAAGTTCTAACGCGTGTCTAATACCTACGCGGTGCTATGTGTGTGTTTGCGTGGCATTCGGACTATGCGGCGCGGTTTTGGGCTATTTTTTTTTTTTGCCTAAGTGTTGGCGAGTTTTGCAAACTGGACGATAACTCGGATTCCGTATGTCGGAATCGAGTCCCGTAAGTTCTAACACGTGTTTAATACCTACGCGGTGCTATGTGTGTGTTTGCGTGGCATTCGGACAACCGATGCGTGTTTAGGGCTGTTTTTCGCTTTTTATCTAAGTGTTGGCGAGTTTTGCAAACTGGACGATAACTCGAATTTCGTATGTCAAAATCGAGTCCCGTAAGTTCTAACACGTGTTTAATACCTACGTGGTTCTATGTGTGTGTTTGCGTGGCATTCGGACGTCCGATACGGGTTTTGGGCTATTTTTTGACTTTTTGGCTAAGTGTTGGCGAGTTTTATAAACTGGACGATAACTCGGATTCCGTATGTCGGAATCGAGTCCCGTAAGTTCTAACTCGTGTTTAATACCTACGCTGTGCTATGTGTATGTTTGCGTGGCATTCGGACGGCCGATGCGAGTTTTGGGCAATTTTTCGACTTTTTATCTAAGTGTTGACGAGTTATGCAAACTGGACGATAACTTGGATTTTGTATGTCGGAATCGAGTCCCGTAAGTTCTAAGACGTGTTTGAAAGTAGTATGCATACAAGCCAACCATGTTTGATGATAAAGCATATACTTTGTAACAATCTTATTCATTTATTAATAAAAAGTATTAATTTATTAAACGCTTTTAATTATCTACATGATGCTATTTTATAATATGTGATAAACCCATAGTTTTAAGCAATGCTTTTAGAATAATGATGATGATCATTCTAATGAGATCTAAATTCTTAGAAAGTTTAAAACTAAAATAGTTCCCAATCATTGGATTACTATATTGGGGATTAGTGAATCCGGATAGATTGGTACATACGTTGCTTGATCATTTGATGAGGATGATTGATCTCATGATCATTTGTGTGGAGACACTAAAGCAAGTATGTAGGTGCTTATTAGAGAATAAGTTCACTGAACGTGGCTCGCTAAGGAATACCTAATGGAGTTTTACTTGCTCGTCAATAGGATTTCTGTAATGATAGTAAGTACAAGTGATCCTTGGACTTGAGATCATCATAGTATCTTGTGTATGATGAGTTATACTTTGACTTATTCCTTAAGACCCTTAGGGTATATCAAAGGGTATGCTTGGGTATAATAAGTTGTACATGGAGATAATGTATGATCAATAAAGAATCTACTACTTTATTAAAAGAAGAGAAATGTCCTATGTGATTCGATAAATGACAAACCAAAGAGTCCTTGGTTAAAGCGTAATGAAATTAGAAAGGAGTTTCTAATTTGCATTATTTGGAGTTGTGCATTTAAGAGTCGTAAATACATATAATTAAATAAAATAAGACTTGATAGTAATTCCATGTCTTATATTTAATTGGGACATCAGATGGTGGAAGGATTGAATTATACTAAGAACTATTTACTCAAAGGTTCTTTTATGATTAATGTTGAAATCTATATTATCCGGAAAGTCGTTGATCGCTAGGGGAGGCTTATCCCTATTGTAGAATAAATATTATTTATTTAAATAAATTAATTATTTAATTTATTTATTTAAATAAGATTAGAATTGTTCTAATTGATTTATTCACAACCGGTTTAATATGGAGAACCTAAAGGGTCACACCATAAAAGAAAGAATAATTATTTAAGAAGTTAATGGCATAATCGTAATAATATGTTATGTATATTTAATTTAATCTATGGTGATAGAATAAATTATATAGCTTAATATTTATTATTTAATATTTTAGAAATATTAAATATAAATTAATAAGAGGAGTCTTATTAATATTATTACAATTATTATTATTTTAATTTCTAAAAGAGTTTAGGAATTAATTTAATATAAGTACTCTCATTTATTCCTAATAGATTAGGAGGGAAAATTAATTAAAGGAGTTTAATTAATTATCCCTAATAAGATTAGGGAGCCCATTTAATTAAAAGGGTTTAATTAAATAATACCTTATTTTAATAGGTTACTTGATATCTTTATAAGAGGAGTCTTATATCGATATCAAATATACGTGATAATTCCAATGGTTGGAGAGTACGCCTTTTCTATAGAATAGAAAAACTGGGGTTTAGCCAACCACCATCTTCTTGAATCTTTATTTTTCCTTGGTGGATCACCTTTAGAGGCCAAACATTTGGGTGGCTAATGTTGATCAAAGGAAAGAACCAAACCCTTAGAGATTCAAGTTGAACGCTAAAAGGATTGGAGGTGAACTTGTACCTGAGGAAGCTCGGATCTTCAAGGGTATGTTTATTCTTTATCTTTTTCGTTTAATTAATAATTGTGCATAAAGGGTGATCCGGGTATATGGTTTGTAAAATTTTTAAACTCTGATTTTTACATGTTTCCGCTTATTTTTGCAATTTGATTGCGTTCATGAATATTACAAACCTACAGTGGCATCAGAGCCAAACCTTTATGCGAATTATTAATTGTTTTAATTTGATACATATATTGATATGTGTTTAGAACAATTTAATTGGGCATAATTTATTGTATAAAATTTATTAAAAAATATATATATAATAAAATCGCGATTTTTTTTTCTTCTTTTCGTTGTATCCGTTTTCAAAAAGTTAAGGGATTTACCTAGCAGGTTCTGGAAAATGAAAACATAATCAAATGTATCCGTTTGATTTTTACACGTTGTATTCGGTTTATATATATAATATATATATATATATATATATATATATATTACAGTTATATATATATATATATATATATATATATATATATATATATATATATATATATATTACGGTTTATATATATATCATATATATATATATTTATATATATATATATATATATATATATATATTATTATATTATAATATAATTAAAATAAAAGGTTTATTTTAATTTTAAAAATGGATTTCATGCTAACTAATTAGAGTTGGAATTGGATTTCATGATAACTAATTGGAGTAGAAATTGGATTCCATGTTTCCTTAAATAAAGGAGTTTATTTAGATATGAAATAAGATTTCATATTATTCAAAATAAAAGAGTTTATTTGTGAATAGAAAAGAGAATCCGTATTTCCTTAAATAAAGGAGTTTATTTAGATATGAAATAAGATTTCATATTATTCAAAATAAAAGAGTTTATTTGTGAATAGGAAAGAGAATCCGTATTTCCTTAAATAAAGGAGTTTATTTAGATATGGAATAAGATTTCATATTATTCAAAATAAAGGAGTTTATTTGTGAATAGAAAAGAAAATTCGTGTTTCCTTTAATAAAGGAGTTTTTTTTTTACATGGAATTGGATTCCATAATTAATTAAAATAAAGGAGTTTATTTTGATTAAAGATTTTGATTAAAATAAAATAGTTTATTTTATTCAAAATTGGATAAATTAAAATAAAATAGTTTTATTTTGATTTAAATTTGGATTAAAATAAAGGAGTTTATTTTGATTCAAAATAGATTTTATACTAACTAATTTTGCCCATTAAATGATATCAATATATATATTGAATGTTTATTATTCATAAGATGAATGTTATTTATTGATGCATATGGTGATGTGTATGATAATAAATGGGATTGATTATGGACTATCGACCAATGTGATTGGATTTTATTTTAGTTGGATGCATGAATGTATGGGTTTTATTAAATGGGGTATGTGTACCTCGCCTTCTCTAATTTTTTTTAATGTAAATTCTATCTCCTCCTATGTACTTCCCTCGATCGCCGATCAAGGTTTCTATTTATTTTAAATAATTTTGTAATAGGAATAGTTAGAATTAATTTTGAAAAATTGAGATCAAGGAGCAAGGAGCGCTTGAAGACCCGTTTGTAATGGAGCAGGGTTTAAATGTAATAGTTATATTTAAATATTATTTCTTGCACCCCTAGGGTTTGACCTTTTGGTTCACTTGGTGGCTCTAGTGAACCAAACTAGAATAAAAGTCCATAATCAATTCGGGTAGAATATAAGTATTCTATATGTGCATGCTTATACTATATATATATATATATATATATATATATTATTATGTAAACATGCTTCGATGTTTATTAATACGACGCGTATTTTATATATATATATGTATGCGCCGCTTAAACAAGATGAGACAAATTAATAACAAACCCCTCAATTTTTATATTTAGTCCTAAGCGCTCAAAGATATTTGGAATATCGAACGTCGCTTTCTAGCATGATAAAATTAATAGAGTATTAAATATTTAATATGAGTTTGTTGTGTCACCACAAGGCAAGTATTAAGTATTTAAGATGTTAATTTATCACATTTGATGCTTATAAAAAAATTGAACAATATTGTTTTGTTGTGTCACCACAAGGATGATATTTTTCTTTTTGAATATATGGAGTGCTAGGTAGGACTTAACTTGGATAATTTTGATTCGGATGTGCCACCACTTGATCAAAATAATCTAAGAGACAAAAGAAAAGGAGTTGCATAGTTGATGTAATTGACAAAAGTTGTCTACCTATTTATTTATATATAGTTTGTTGTGTCACCACAAGGCTATATACATTTGAAATGGGATTCTTATTCTCACTAGCAAATCTTTAATTAGATTTTGTCGAACTATATAAGTGAGGGTAATATAGTTTGAAGAAAATAGTGGGAGATACCAATTTAAAACAAGACCTGAATTATTTTGGTAATTAATAAAAGAATGTATGTTAAAATGTTGTTAATTACAAATTCATTTACAGAATTTTACAATGTCTAAAATTTCTATCACTGCTAAACATATTAGATGTTATTTAATCGGACCGAATTAAACGGATTGGTTAAGGAAATTGAGAATAGTTCTCACGGCTAAAAAGCTATTTTATATCCTTAATATGCCTATCCCTGCAATGGTTGCAGATAATGCCTCTGAGGAAGAGATTGCTACTTTTAGAAAGTGGCAAGATGATGCACAGTTGGCTCAATGCATCATTCTTGCATCCATGAGTAGCGAGCTTCTTCACACAAGATGAAACTATGGATGCTCCTACTATATTCATGCACATCAAGTAGTTGATGGTGAGGAAAGTAGGACCGATAGATATCGAGATATCAAGGAGCTCTTCCGATCTAGAAATGACCAATGGTACTATAGTATGCATAAAAAGTTCTTAACATAATCAATTTGATTGATCAATTAGGACAACTGGTTTTGTCATGGATGGAGAGTTGAGCCAAGATTTGATCTTGCACTCACTCCCTGGGACTCCTTTCACAATTGTTGTGAATTTTTCATATAAACAAGCTAGATATCGCCTTCGTTGATTTGCTTAACATGTTGAAAAATGATGAGAGTCACTTTCCAACCAAGAAAGACCATGTCTTCATCGGTAGGGGCCAAAGGATCTTCCAAAAGAAGAACGATTCAAAGAAGGTAAATGTAGAAAGGCGTAAACAAAGGATAATAAGAACAAAACCGATATGGATAGCAAAGGAGTTTGCTTTCCACCGCAATAAGCCCCGACATCGGAAAGAAATCTGCGAGAAGCATCTTTGCAGAGGCTAACCAAAGAAGCTTAGTGAAGTTTTACATAATACGCTTTTGTTCATGATTGAAATAAATTTTTCTTTAAGTCAAGGTTCTACTTGGGTATTTGATATCGACTTTTGGTTATCATAAATATAGATTTATGAAGGAACCAAGCAGAAGTAGAAAGCTAAACAAATATAAGTAATCCTATGTATGGAAATGTAGCAAAGGTTGCTATATTAGCCATAGAAACTTATAGTTTAGCAATACCTATGGCAAATCTATTAAGTCAATAAGTTGTTATTGTATTCCAGCCTCGTTGAAATATTATTTCCATTTTATTGTTGGACAATAAAATTTTTGGTATTATAATTAAGAACAATTGTTGTTCTATTTATAATAATAATGTTTCGTATAGAATTGAAAGATTACTTAATGGATTTTGTATACTTGACTTACGTGAAAAATTATTTTGTAAATTGAACAAACTAGTATAAGAAAAGGAGATGATCATTTAAAGAGTTGAATGTATGTATTTGTTGAAATACAAGTGTGAATTATTTGAAAGGTTCAAAGAATTTAGAAGTGAAACAAATTGGCAAAGTATTAAGATTCTTTAATTAGATCAAGGAATAAATACTTGTGCAATAAGTTTCTAGATCATCTCAAATGGTTTTCTCATAATGGACGCCTCTTGATACATAATAATTGATTGATGTATCTGAAAGGAAAAATTATACCTATTTGAACATGGTGCGATCCATAATGATTTTACCGACATTCCAGTATCCTTCTAAGGTCATGTCCTAGAAATGGCTGCATATCTACGAAAAAGGTAACCTCAAAATCCAGCCCCAAGACTCCATAAAAGTTATGGACATGGAGGACTCCTAATCTTAAATATGTTAAGATAAGTGGTTGTCCAACTTATGTGAAAAGGTTTCAAAGGATAAGCTTGGGACAAGATTTGACAAGTGTCGATTTGTGGGACATCCTAAAGTAAGTTTAGGGTATATGTTCTATAATCTCGCTTAGCAAAAGGTGTTTATTCAAAAACACGCCTTCTAAGATAAATGTGTTTATCATTGAAGGGGCTAGTGGGAGGATAATAGATCTTGAAGAGTTCAAGAACCACAAAACACTATAAGTCAAATAAGAGGAACCTCGTAGATAGACTCTATTGTATCACAACCGAATCAGAATCTAGAATAGTACCAAAGATACCTAGGAGGTATGGATTCATCATGGATGATGATGATGAGGTACACATCATAGAAGATGATGATCCAGAGTTACATTCGATGAGGTAAGACTTCTAGTGTGTCGTGAAATTTCTAGTATTATATGTTGATATACTACGGATGAGGAATTACATACCAATGCTACAATCAATATAGATAAAGTTGTCTAAACATTCCTCCATGAATGGTTTGAGAAGAGTATCTTAATTGGGGATAAAATCTATATAGATAGATACAACAAGATGCTCGACTTAACCCAAGGAACGTATATTCATTTGATGCTAAAGTCGTTTAGCATGACAAACTCTAAGAGATGTCTCATGTCGATGAGCTATGGAGTGTATCTCTTAATAGTCCCCATGACTCGAAAGAGAGGTCGCATGAGTGACAATCATGCATGCAATGAAATGTACGAGACCGATGTTGATCGGTCATATTATGGAGAAGTTCACTATGAGTCGTTGAAAACATCTTAAAGTGCTTAACCCAAGCACTAAGGATGTGATCATATTCATGGTGGGTCTTAATTAAAACTAGAGGGCTTAATGCACTCAAGTTTTTCGAGACAAACCAAGACGACGTAAAAATCCACTTTAAGGTAAAGTGTTACCTTGAATGGTGGTGCGTTGAATTGGAAAGGTTCCAAATAGCAAAAGAGTTCTTTGGTTTAGTGATAAAGACAAAGTATATAGCTATAAATGAAGTCGCAAGTTGATTGTTTGGATTAAAAGTTCATTACGTAACTAGGAATAGTTCCTAAGTCTCATCTTGGATCTAAACATGTGTTGTGGCACTTTCATTTGATTATTAAAATCATTGAAAATGGGAAATCAATATGTAGATAGTGGACTCTCATGAACAACATTACATATCCATTAACTAAAGCTTATCCAACAAAGAAGATAATCGTCACTTAGAGAAGAAGAGTATAAGATACCATGACGATTGGCTTTAGTACAAGTGGGAGATTGAAAGTAGTATGCATACAAGCCCGATCATGTTTGATGATAAAGCATATACTTTGTAACAATCTTATTCATTTATTAATAAAAGTATTAATTTATTAAAGGCTTTTAATTATCTACATGATGTTGTTTTATAATATGTGATAAACCCATAGTTTTAAGCAATGCTTTTAGAATAATGATGATGATCATTCTAATGAGATCTAAATTCTTAGAAAGCTTAAAACTAAAATAGTTCCCAATCATTGGATTACTAAATTGGGGATTAGTGAATCCGGATAGATTGGTACATACGTTGCTTGCTTTCATTGGATGAGGATGATTGATCTCATGATCATTTGTGTGGAGACACTAAAGCAAGTATGTAGGTGCTTATTAGAGAATAAGTTCATTGAACGTTGGCTCGCTAAGGAATACCTAATGGAGTTTTACTTGCTCGTCAATAGGAATTCTCAGTAGTGATAGTAAGACAAGTGATCCTTGGACTTGAGATCATCATAGTATCTTGTGTATGATGAGTTATACTTTGACTTATTCCTTAAGACCCTTAGGGTATATCAAAGGGTATGCTTGGGTATAATAAGTTGTACATGGAGATAATGTATGATCAATAAAGAATCTACTACTTATTAAAAGAAGAGAAATGTCCTATGTGATTCGATAAATGACAACCCAAAGAGTCCTTGGTTAAGGCGTAATGAAATTAGAAAGGAGTTTCTAATTTGCATTATTTGGAGTTGCGCATTTAAGAGTCGAAATACATATAATTAAATAAAATAAGACTTGACAGTAATTCCATGTCTTATATTTAATTGGGACATTATATGGTGGAAGGATTGAATTGTACGGTAACTATTTACTCAAAGGTTCTTTTATGATTAATGTTGAAATATATATTATCTGGAAAGTCGTTGATCACTAGGGAGGCTTATCCCCATTGTAGAATAAATATTATTTATTTAAATAAATTAATTATTTAATTTATTTATTTAAATAAGATTAGAATTGTTCTAATTGATTTATTCACAACCGGTTTAATATGGAGAACCTAAAGGGTCATACCATAAAAAAAGAATAATTATTTAAGAAGTTAATGGCATAATCGTAATAATATGTTATGTATATTTAATTTAATCTATGGTGATAGAATAAATTAAATAGCTTAATATTTATTATCTAATATTTTAGAAATATTAAATATAAATTAATAAGAGGAGTCTTATTAATATTATTACAATTATTATTATTTTAATTTCTAAAAGAGTTTAGGAATTAATTTAATATAAGTACTCTCATTTATTCCTAATAGGATTAGGAGGAAAATTAATTAAAGGAGTTTAATTAATTATCCCTAATAAGATTAGGGAGCCCATTTAATTAAAAGGGTTTAATTAAATAATACCTTATTTTAATAGGTTACTTGATATCTTTATATAAGGAGTCTTATATCGATATCAAATATACGTGATAATTCCAATGGTTGGAGAGTACGCTCCTTTTCTATAGAATAGAAAAACTAGGGTTTAGCCAACCACCATCTTCTTGAATCTTTATTTTTCCTTGGTGGATCACCTTTAGAGGCCAAACATTTGGGTGACTAATGTTGATCAAAGGAAGGAACCAAACCCGGTAGATTCAAGTTGAACGCGAAAAGGATTGGAGGTGAACTTTTACCTGAGGAAGCTCGGATCTTCAAGGGTATGTTTATTCTTTATCTTTTTCGTTTAATTAATAATTGTGCATAAAGGGTGATCCGGGTATATGGTTTGTAAAATTTTTAAACTCGATTTTTACATGTTTTCGCTTATTTTTGCAATTTGATTGCGTTCATGAATATTACAAACCTACAGTGTTTAATACCTACGCGGGCTATGTGTGTGTTTGTGTGGCATTCAGACGTCCGATGCGGGTTTTGGGCTGTTTTTTGGTTTTTTGCCCAAGTGTTGGCGAGTTTTGCAAACTGGACGATAACTCGGATTTCGTATGTCGGAATCGAGTCCCGTAAGTTCTAACGCGTGTCAAATACCTACGCGGTGCTATGTTTATGTTTGCGTGGAATTCGGATGCCGATGTGGGTTTTGGGCTATTTTTCGGCTTTATGATTAAGTGTTGGCGAGTTTTACAAACTGGACGATAACTCGGATTCCGTATGTCAGAATCGAGTCTCGTAAGTTCTAACACGTGTCTAATACCTACGCAGTGCTATGTGTGTGTTTGTGTGGCATTCGGACGTCCGATGCGGGTTTTGTGCTGTTTTTCAGCTTTTTGCCTAAGTGTTGGCGAGTTTTGTAATCTGGACGATAACTCGGATTTTGTATGTCAGAATCGAGTCCCGTAAGTTCTAACACGTGTCTAATACCTACGCGATGCTATGTGTGTGTTTGCATGGCATTCGGACGGCCGATGCGGGTTTAGGGTTTGCCTAATTGTTGGTGAGTTTTGCAAATTGGACGATAACTCGGATTCCGTATGTCAGAATCGAGTCTCGTAAGTTCTAACACGTGTCTAATACCTACGCAGTGCTATGTGTATGTTTGCGTGGCATTCAGACGGCCGATGCGGGTTTTGGGCTATTTTTTGGCTTTTTGCCTAAGTGTTGGCGAGTTTTGCAAACTGGACGATAACTCGGATTCTTTATTTCGGAATCGAGTCCCGTAATTTCTAACACGTGTCTAATACCTACGCGGTGCTATGTGTGTGTGTTTGCGTGGAATTTGGACCACGCGGTCTTGGTTTAGGGTCGTTTTTTGACTTTTTTGCCGAAGTATTGGCGAGTTTTGCAAACTGGACGATAACTCGGATTCCGTATGTCAGAATCGAGTCCCATAAATTCTAACGCATGTCTAATACCTACGCGGTGCTATGTGTGTGTTTGCGTGTCATAGAAATACAATTACAAATTACAATTATAATTTACATAAATTAAATTAAAAAATACATAATTTAATTATTTTTGCCTGTCGAATATGTGGTGGGAAGATGTTGGCCAAGACAACTGCACAAACGCGGATGGCCTCCTCCTGAGCCAGCTGGTAGATTCGTTCGCGTGATGGTGCGCCTGACTGCACAACATCGCTCGCCATGCACCCCTCTATGATCCACCGGAAGAAGTCATCGGATAATGAAAGTGCAGACCGATCCACTCGCACCACTACCTCCAGCTGGGTGGGCGCCCACGAGATCTCGCTGGGCAGGGACTAGGTGTGTGTGCCGACATGGGGAATGCCCACAACTCTACCCTTCTTCTGCCCCCCAGTAGCTCGCAGCCCGACCCTCTATCTCCTCGTTTAAGACGCGTGAGACTCGCTTCATTGGAGTGTCACCTCTCTGGCTGCTCCGGGCCACTGCAAGATCCTCGAACTGTCGCTGAAAAAAAACACATTAGTAGATGATACGCAAAGAATTAAATGAAATAATACAAAAGAATATCCGAATTTTGCATACATACTAAATAAGATAATTACATAACTTACAGCAATGCGTTCAGCCTCAGGTGAGATATAACCACCATCACCTTTCTTTTGGTGGGCGTGCCACCAAAACTCCAAGCGGGAGGGTGCATGTTTTAAACTCACCTCGAGTCTCTCCCGGTACAGGTCGTACGACTGAGACCCAGTGCAGTGTGGGAGACTACTCTACTGTCGGGCAACTGAACGCTGTGTCGACATCTTCTTGAAGGCGTCGCCATCCCAAATGCTGCACATCTGGTCCCACACTGCAGCAGATATGAAATCTGGGCGGACATCCTTAAGTGTCTGTCCATCAGCCATCTTCGTCTGGGCCTTCTTCTTCCAGTCATAGACCCACTTGTGCCAATTCATCTCTAGGTATCTCAAGCGTAATGGGCCATGCCATGGGCTTCCTGCCCGTCCTCAAAATGATAATATCTCTGCACATTACACATTAAGAAGCTTAGTAGACAACATAAATGAAAGAGGTAACAGTATATTCAAATGGAATATAAAACTAGCATATGAATGATTGACATCCTACCCTAAACTCATCAATAATCAGCTGCCATGTGCGGTCATCCACATCCGCCAACCTTATCCACGGGCTTGAGAATCAATTAGGACGATCCCAAACAACCTGTTCCTTGGCGTGGCGTCAAGGATACTACAATTGAAATTAATACATTGCAAATTACAAAGAATAGTAAATACTTATGTTATAGTAATACTATATAGGATTATGAAATTAATTACCAATGAGTCCCAACACGACATATAAGCGGCGCCTGGGGGGGATTCCCTAGCAAGCCACGTGCTAGTCCCCGTGGAGGCCTACGTCGATCACCTATGTAGTGAAATACATCAATATTTATATAAACGAATATAATGTCAATACAATATAAAATAAAAAATAATAAGATATATCCCAATAAAATATGTAATTATACCTGACGATCCTACCGATCATCACGCTGTAGAATCGCCATTTACCATCGCTCGCCACCACACCACCACGATCACCATGTGCGCGCTACTATATGTATGTATACTATCAAATCATAAAAAAATATTATTACATTTGAATACAACTAAAAGAGGATAACATACACATAAAACTATATTATTAATCATTCATAAATACTATATTTGAGCACAATAACAAAGAGGATAACATACAGATACAACTAAAAGAATGCAACATAAATAGTAACACCTTTAGTAGATTAATATAAGTTGAAGATAATGATTGCACTACTACAAACTATTACATTTGAATACAACTAAAAGGAAACAAAGAGTACATACTCCTAATCATTTATATCGTCAAAGCCATCAATATCAGAATCGTCATCTTTGAGCAACAGATCTTCACTATTGTTGTCATCACCATCTTCATCGTCCTCAATGATTTCTTCAATTATATCTACCTCCTCAACAACATCGTCTTCACTTTCAACAACGACAACATCATCCTCTTCTTCACTAGACTCACTAATAATTGTTACATCAGTAGGTGTGACACTAGTAGGCTCGACTTATAAAGGTTCATCATCTGGATGAGGAGTTGTGCCTTGAAAACCACGGGCACTGGTGGTTATAACAGCATGTCATGGGCTTGCAGGGGTCTTAACACTCTGCGCGTAGTACGCCTGTGTTGCTTGACTTGCTAAAATAAAAGGCTCGTCCATACCACTCATCAGTCTTAGTTTTGACTTAACGTTAATAAACAACCCATCCCGATTTTTTATCTACTTTAACTCCATTCTCAACATCAAACCAATGACAATTGAAGAAAACTAATTCTTTATGACCCCAATATTTGAGCATGACAACTTCTAGCAATCATCCATACCAGTCATCCCAAATGTTATCGTAGCAGCTACCTTTCACCACAACACCAGAATCAGCAGAAGCGACTTCCCCAATCTCGCAACACTTAAATCTGTAACCGTTGACAATGCAGCATGTATAAGTATCTACAGAACTTTTAGGGCCATCGGCTATAAGCTTTAGCCGATTGTCAGCTAACTCATATGTGAGGACCTAATGTACATTAACACAACATATTCTAAAGTTAATTACACCATAAGAATAAATCTATGATGGTAGATTCATTGAACTTGTAAAGGTTAGACTTACATGATCTTTAAACCATTGCACAAATTCTTCATTTCTCAAATTTTTCAAATCCCCGTCCGATATACTCGAATTCGCTTCACGTACTTCAGCATCATATTGACTGCAGCACACTTATATACTCAATGTGTTTGTAAAGGAAGTTGACACAATTATACCAGACATATATAGTTATGACTACTTACATAATGTATGGAGCTACTTCATTCATGTTGACAAGTGCATATAATGTGGCAGCTGCATACTCACTATCGGTCAAGAAGCACCTTTTTTTACCACCGAATGGGCATACAGGATGACTAAAGGCCGTTAATTCTCCATTTTCCTCGTGCACAACAGCCTGATTCCGACGTAAGTGATTCTGCTTTGTCTAAACATTCGACTCAAAGTACAATGAGCAAAAATTAACAAGTTCCTCCATAACATAACTTTCAACAATTGACCCCTCTACACGGGCTCTATTCTTCACCTTTTGCTTTAGACGTCGCATATACCTATGTGATATATAGATTAGCAAAAAAGAATGAACATTTTAACGTATTAAAAACATTAATGTCATTACCTCTCAAATGGATACATCCATCTATATTGTACGGGACCGCCAAACTTAGCTTCGTATGGCAAGTGAATAGGAAAATGCTCCATTGAATCAAAAAACGATGGGGGGAAGATCATTTCTAACTTGCACATTATTTCCACTATCTGCATCTCCATTTTATCTATGTCTTTGAGTTGAAGCTCCGTCAAGCATAGATCTCTGAAGAAATTAGAAAGCTCTGTCAGTGCTTCAACCACACGTTTCGGTAACAAGTCAATAAATGCCATAGGGATCAACTTCTGCATGAATACGTGACAATCATAACTTTTGAGACCTGAAACTTCAACTCTTCGACTTTACAACACCTTTCTATATTCAAAGAATATCCATCTTGGAGCTTCAATCCACTGATCCAATTACATATCAATATCAACTGTTCCCTGGTTAAAGTATATTCAGTTTTAGGCGTTACCGTCTTACTACCCTCCTGATACAGCCACAGATCTTCCCTAATGTTCATTTCTACCAAATCAAGCCTCGACTTGTTGTTGTCCTTTGTTCTACCACTGGCATCTAGGACTGTATAAAAAATGTTATCAAATACGTTCTTCTCAGTATGCATCGGATCTATACAATGACGGATGCAGAGTGTAGCCCAATAAGGCAGGTCAAAGAACATGGATCTGTGTGTCCAGTTGTGAACCTTGCCATAACCATAAGCTCACTCTAATCTGTGATTCTTCCGTGGAGGTGGAAACTTCAAATGACTAATCCAACTCAACACTGCTGACCCAGAAAGACGTCTAGGTACTTGACGTTTCTTTGTTTTTCGATTGAATTGTCTACTCATCCATCGATAATGATGTTCAATCGGCAAAAACTATCTGGATGTTGCAAAGAAACTCATTTTCCCCCCATGTATGAGCCGCACAGCTTTAACTGACCCCAAGCACACTGGACATGACAAGCCCCCGTGAGTCAACCATCCATTGATCATTCCTAACGTCAGGAAGTCATTTATTGTCCATAGTAAAGCTGCCCTCTTGTCAAAGTTCTGCTTAAGAGATACATCATAAGTTTGAACCCCATTTTCCCATAACATCTTCAGCTCATCAACTAACAGCCTGAGGTATATATTGATGTCTTTACTCGGATTCTTATCACCCGGAATCAGTAAAGGCATGAACATGTAGGGATCTTTCATGCTCATCAAAGGCGAGAGGTTATACACCACAATAATCACCAGCCAAGTTGAGTAGGGCTTTGTGTAAGGCCTGTTAAATGGATTAAACCCATCCATAGCAAGTCCAAGCTTAACATTGCGAACCTCTTCAGCAAACGAGGGGTGCTTGTTATCAAAATTTTTCCACTCAAGGCCATCTGCCGGGTGCGTCAGTTGACCTTTGACTATGTCCCGTGTAGAGTGCCACCTCATATCCTCGGCGGTATGTGTTGACATGAACAACCACTGAAGCCTCATGGTAATGCGAAAGTAACGTAAGATCTTTCTCGGCACTTCTTTTCCCTTTTTCTTGCGCTGTTCACGGTATCTACTTGTACCACAAATATCACATGACCTCTTATCTTTATTGACATCACCGTAATACAACATACACTCATTCTCACAAGCATCAATCTTCTCATACCCTAGATTGAGCCTTTTGACCATTTTCTTCACAACACAGTACGACTCCGGTAACTTATTATCTGCAGGTAAGCACTCTTTCACAATGCTTAACAGTTCATTAAAACCTCTCTCGCTACAATCATGCTCGTTCTTGAAGTGTAAAAACTTAGTCACGGCAGATAAGACGATGTGCTTTTGTGCGCCATACATAGCGTCAACATCGCTTCATGTAATAACTCATAGAAACCCTTAGCCCCGCTATTCATTTCTTGCTTCGACGCCATCATTATCCCTATCTCGTATTCCAATCGAAGTATAAACAAAGCAGCTTTGACTATCATGTTAGTATAGTCAAAGGTTTCACACCTATAGATTCCGTTCGATTCATGTTCATCCAACCGTGTTTCCCCATAATAGATCCATGTCAGATAACCCTGCTTGAACCCATACGCAAATAAGTCACACATGACATCACTCCTTTCCTTCCACACTTCATTCACACACCTCTTACAAGGACATCTAATCTCATCGCCGCTGACTTGCTCAAATGCGAAATTGAGAAACCTGTCAACCCCACTACTGATTTTCGAGCTAAGCCCACTCTTATCGCTGGCTACCCACGCTCCATCCAACTTCGATCAATAGACATCTTGGACAACTGTCAGTATATATATAGAAAGTTAGGCAAACACAATCAAGTCTCCAAGTTAATGTATATGCAAGCTTATGAGTTTCCTAACTTCATCTCCCACTCTAACGGGTCAGGCTTCTATCCCATTCCCAGATGTGTCTCCTCACTGATGCCAACAACTTGAACACATCTTAAAATTTTTCAAAAATTTTAAGAAGATTCTCCCCATGGTCTTCAAGTACACGAAATAGACTAACACATCGTAGTCTAAATATGCACCCGAAGAACGTCAAGAGATATATACTGACCGAAAATTCAAAAAATATAAAGACGTGCTCAAGTCGTTAACACCGACCTAAGTGAGATCGAAACATACAAGAACAGTCCCAAAACGGGGACTATTTGAGATTCACTCATACTAAATGAATCTCAAACGGGTTTCTAAGCTTCCTAAACTATATGAAAATATGCACATGTCAAAGTAAGGATTATTTTTGTATAACAAAAAGAATACTAGCTTTTTATCAGGTCACCAACTATTATTAAACTATTATTAAACTAATTTTGGTGGGAATTTTTTTATTATTAAACTATTATGTTTGGTTAAAGGTACGAGATTAATGTGTTCTTTGTAAACTATAAATCCTGTTATTACTGCAGTTATCCAAATTCAACTTGTATGCACTTGAATAACCTGAAAAAGTTGAGGTCTTGTCTTCATGCTACTGTAATATAAATAATTATCTTTTGACATATGTGGTTCCCTTTTATCAAGCTTCCTTTTCATCTATGCCAATTAAATATTCTTATATTTGATAGAATGGATTATTATGCATAACGTTAATAGTTAATTCTGTTTATAATGTTAAACTACTGTAGGTTATTTTACAGTTGATAAGGATTCAACCACTGAAAAGCTGGTTTTCAACCGAACTGTCACGCTTTGAGACAGTTATGGAAAGGGCGGGAAGTGATTGCCTTCAAAAGGTGAAAGGGTTGGGAAAGCAGCAATGAGAGCAATTTATAGGCTTGTGTAATTTTTAATTGGATGGTGAAATTTTTATAAGCCTATGCCAACTAGTTTAAGATAAGAATTGTCATTGAGTTGAATTGTAAGAAGTCACATGCAACATAGGCAAAATAATATTCCCCATGTTACACAAAAAGAGCCCAATTAGCCTATAAATTTTTTCCCGTAAAAAGAGACCTCTTTATGATAATAATATAAGCACATGTTCGCATTCTAATTTCATTATCATGCCACAACTAAAGCTAACAACTTATTATTTTTAGAGGTCAACATGAAACAAATTCATCCTTAATATTTGCAAATGGGGATGAAACAAATTCATCCTTAAAATTCTATAGGCTACGATAATACAAAGGTCTAAACCTTTGCTTCACGTTATTTATTAGTGGAAACCCATGAAATATTATAATAACGTAAACAAATAATCAAAAACGTATTGACAAATAGTCATATATGCAATCACAATCAAATTTCAATAAACGAAGACAATGGGATTAAACTAGAAGAAGAATATAGGTTACAGATCCCAATTTAATATTAATATCAATATCATATAAAACAAGACACACAATCCAACAAATTTCGGATCACTCGAGAATGTAATTGTTACAATATCTAGAATACCCAGATCAAAAAATGATAATAAGAATTCGATAGCGACAAAAAATAAAGAGAAAACAAAGGGGGCTAAGAAAATTCTCACACTTTGCACAAAAGGGTTCAGTAGATACTAAAGCAGAAAAATTGAAGAGGAGACTTCTTATTTTTTCGTTTGACATTATCACACACACAAAAAAAACTCTAGCAAACATTGCAATTGCTATTTTCATGTAAACTTGCAAATATTTGAAAGAGAGGAAGATTAACTTGCAAACAATTGCAGTCGAAATTGGGAAGGCTAAAATTTGGGGGAAAACTTGCAAACATTATTAGCTAGGTTAAATTTGGGGGAAAACTAAAATTGGGATTACCTTGGAGTCGAGAGAGACAGAGAGCGAGGGACGATGACGGAAGAGAGACGGCGACAGCAAAAAAAGGGCAGTGGGCGACGGCAAAGAGAAGCCAGCGACGGCAGCAGGAAAAAGGGGGAGAAAAAAGAACAAGAGAAATGTGAAAAATTTAAGTTACTGTAAGTTAATACTAACCCATTCTCGATGGCACTCAATACCGACGGCAAAGGCCGTTTATGACCTTTTCCCACGCCCGCCAAAAAATTCCCATCAAAATTAGACCTGGGAAGGGTCATTCTCGACGGGCGTCATTGGCGACGGCTACGCCGTCGATAATGAGGTTATTGGCGACGGGGTTACTACCGTCGCTAATGATGCCATCGCCAATGACCTATTTTTTTGTAGTGTTGTGACACAAGACCTCACACGCTCTACCACCTTGTATAAATATCACACCTTCGCACAAAGACAGAACTTCTCAAATTCAACATTTGAGAAGTTTTAGAAACTAGCATCCATTTAAAAATATGGATGAAGTTAGGAAACTTGCCTTACGCACAGCTACAACTTATAGTTTACACTGAACTACTCATTCCAATTCCTATGTAGCACATAAGGAAATAACACATATACCAATTAGTCATATACTTGACTTACGCATTGGTTTATTTTACTTTACTTCTTAGGGTTCACGTTCTTATAAACTTAGTTTACACGACCAACTTCCTTTACCGGTTAACGGCTTCATGACATACGGAGATGTCTTACTTAATACGTTCATCATCTTTGATGATTTACATTCTTATCTTCTTCATATAACTCTCCTAGGACTCAGCACACATCGTGTCTCTACTAGTAGTGCATATGGTACTCTGAGTGGTTTCCCACAAACAACCAACAAACACGTTCCCGTCTCATCTACACTGCCCATAATAGTTAGTTAGATCGGTTGCCAGTTTTGTATATACCTTCTCTCTCTGAAGGAATTGTTTAGCCTAGTTCCCATATGTCAACCATCAAAGATTACAATTGTACCACAACCTAAACTTATCTTAACTTATCTAAACTATTAAACTATAATGTTCGTTAATTCAATTTCTCATTCCTTATGGATTTCTGACAACTAAATGCCATACCTCAGGATTTATTCTTTATCGTCCAAGTTATACAGTCTTTTATATACTCAGAACGATCATTCAATGTTCATTCTATAGATTTATAGGGTTAAGCATTTTACGTTACCTTATTCTTATCTTACAACGTCCAGTTCATTCGACTCGGAACGTCATCCAAGTTATAAACATTAACTTGGCTTCTTTATGTTATACGCACTTGTCTTTAATTCAGCTTCTCCACCATTCACAGGTTTAATCATTGTTCTTGATTATCCTACGGTCAAACCATACACGGGGTGTAGGTTCTACCCGTTTAATATTCGCGTATACTTAACCTTTAACCTGGTTCAAGTGTTCAATGCTTACATTTTATTCTAACATTCTCATCCGACTCACATTCGGCTTTCATTAATCTTCTTACCATTCGCTACGGCTTTCTTGATAATTCATATCTTACTTACTACTCCCGTCAACGTCTAAGTTATACAACCAATGTATACTTAGAACGTTCCCTTGACGTGAATACGATTAACGAGGATCATTTACGTATCAACATTTACGTTACTTGCCTCTTAATTCTATTCAACCTTCATCCAAGGTTTTAATCGCTTTCATTCATTACTCGTCAGCTGAACCCCATGTTCATTATTCTTTCCTAATGTCAAAGCCATACGGTTCGTTGTATCCTAAGACCGATCGTTCATCGCAACAACGTTGCGTTCACAGCGTCTAAACGCTTTACATTCATCTCTTATGACCATGACATAACATTGAAATGTTATTCTTTACCCTAATCAATCAACGTTTAAGGAATCATAATCAAAGCAACCCCTCACGTTTGTTTATTGCGACTACGGTCCCCATATATTTGTTCAGTAACCCACGTCTACATTCTTTTTCTTTTAATCTCGTTTAATCTTTTTGTTCAACCTTCATCAAAGGTGAAATACACTTGATTAAGTGTTACATTAGTTGAATTACATGTTCATATTTCTTTCTTACACATCCCCCAGTAATTGAGCAATAAAAATCTCATTTCTAGGCATTTCTCACACTTGCCGTACAAGCAAAGACTGTTCTTCCCTTTCTTTCGAAAGTGAGGCACCACTTAGCGTAGAGCTAATGGTTCGAGCTCACGTCATGATGCCAAATTTCAAAGGCACCACTTTCATGCTACTGGCCAAGCATGAAACCTAGAAAAAATTTCTATGTCTTTTACAAGCTTGAGACGCTGACTTCGAAATCTCATATCTCATTCATTTTAACTCAGAATAATATCGTTCCAAAGCCATTTTTTTCTTTATCTTACATAATTCAATTACTCTCAAACAAAACTTCGTTCTGAATCCGTTAACATGCCATTCAATTGGCTTAATCTTCAGTGTTCGTTCGTTTTACGTTATTAACGTTCTTCATTCGTTCGTCCGTAATTCGGTCATCCAAATTTGGAACTCGTTCGTTCTTGAGTCCATGACTCACGTTTTATACGTTCTCTTACATTCTTATGAAACCTTACATGTTCGGGTTCATTTACATACTTTCTATTTCTCGTTCATCTTATATGAAATTTTCGCCATAACTTTGTTATAGCTCAGTTTTAATCCATTCTTCATGAACGTTTCTAACGTTTCTAACCAAGAAATAAGTAATTAAATTATACGCGATGGTTTTAAACTTGTCCATCCACAACAATTATCCTACGATGGTTTTAAATTTGTCCATCAACAATGTTCTTCGTTTTTAATCGATATTTTAGATTACGATTTTACTTTTTCTTGGAATTTGATGTTATAGAACATCATTCCTTACTTATTTGACCTACTCATTCATAAGATTCATTCGGATCGCTTAAAATCATTACAAATCTTATACTTCCTTAATAAATTTATAAACTAAATTCCTAATTCTTATTTCTTCATTTTCTTATGATTTCAACCATATGAAATCATTCTTAACTTCATCTACTTCTTATCTTCATTAATTTATGTTTTTGGACATATTAAACTTGAAGAAAATTAGAAGAAACTAGGGTTCGGATTACCATTTTCTTTAATCTCCTTCCATCGGACAAAGCGTGCAATCGAGCTAGCTTTTCCTCATTCCTCTTCCTCTTCTTCTCCCATCCGAACTTTCTCTCTCTATCTCTCAAGTGTTGGTTAAAATTTTCTAACCAAACAAATGAGCTTAAGGCTTGTTTATATAGAAAATCAAAGCTAGGGGTATTTTAGTCATTTCGCCCCTAACCTCCTTACTATTCAAAGCTTAGCCACCAAGTTTACTTAGTGGCCAAGTGGCCGGCCCACCTCCTTACATAGCTTCCCTTGGAAGCTTCATTCTTCCGTCTTTCGGGTTTCGTTCGACAGTTTTAAAAACTGCGATTCTTGGAATCCAAATATTTTTTGATATTCCGTCTTTCCTTTATCGATTAACTTTTACGCATTCTTCAGATTTCTGAAAAACTGAAAAACAATTTTTGGTGTCAAGCGTTTTCCTTCACGTTTTCCCCTAATGTAGCTAAATGAGTGAAAAATACATAACAATACTTTTCATCATTTTTATTTCGTCCGATTTTTGCACGTTTTTTGAGAAAAACTTTTATCGACTTAATTAACTTTTCACGATATATTATCATCAAATCTTTCGACGAAATGTCATTTCGACATACGGAACTTTTGGAAAGGCTTAGGTTATTCAAACCCTAACCCTTAGGTTTCATCGGGTAAATAGTGCCTATTTCGTCTTTTTCCCCAGAATTATTTTTGTTCCCGGAAAATTTTCATTTTTGTCTTGAAAATTCTTACTCGTTCAGTCTAGCTCATAGCCAGAATCCTCCCGATTAAAAATCATTCTAGGTTATAGAACTATTAATAAACACATAGCACGGAATAGTATTAATAAAAATTCATTTTATTAATAACTAATTCTTTAAACTTAAATTCTGGACAATCCAATTTTTCGGGTTGTCACACTCTTCCCTCCTTAAAAAAATTCCGTCCTCAGAATTTCTTAAAAGCAAACCCTTACCCGGGTCCTCACATTCTCCCCTTCTTCAAAGAATTTCGTCCTCGAAATTTTAGTTAACCCTTCTTCTCAACTTCTCTTCGAAGAAGTTCTTATCTTTCATACATTCCCTACCCTTCATAATTTATCAAGAATTATGAAGTGAATGGAATAAATAGGAATATAAAGATTCCTTTAAAACATTTTATTCTTTTGCTGAGGGGTCAAATCGACCATGAACTCTTACTAGGTTTAACAGTATTTCACCATAAACCCTTCTTACACGGTCAGTTTACAATCATAAAGAAGGTAAACCACCTCTTCCATACGTAGGTGATCAACCTATCGTATAACCCCATTTCAGGGTATGTTCTCCTCATAATTAATTATTAGATTCTGCACCAAAATAATTTGGTTCGGCATAGCTCTTCAAAGAAAGCTCGATTTTCTTTTAATCATGACATACCATTCGTCTTAGCCAAATCAAGTAGCTTAGACCATACCAATAAATTGGACATCAATTTGAAACTTTCGTCTAGTCAACTCACTTGACATCGACCAATTCTTTAAATTCTTTTGCAATACATTAAAACGTTTCATGACGTCATGATACCGCACTTTTCACAGTACGTTGAGGACTTCGCCAGTTTATGAATTCATCATTATGAATCATACCATAGTGGGTTGTTGATCAATTCCAACACTAGGTTCAGTTGCATTAATAACTCCATCCTTTTACCATCTTTACATCAAATGCACTGATGATATAAAATTCATTTTGGTATTTGAAATCAATTTTTGTTTAGCCGAATCAACTAGCATAGACATATCAAGAATAGTTCTTTTAAAATCCATTAGTTCCAAAAATTGAACCAATTCTTTCATTTTCTTAAAAGCGCACATCAGCACGATTTCAAGAAACTTCAAAATCTAGCATAGCTAGATGACTTGGAATATCCTATTCTCCATCTCCCTTCATTGTCTTACTTGCGACAATAATTAATCTTCTCTATCACCTTCAATGCTAAGCCTACTAAAAATAATGAGTTTTCAGTCTAAACATTCTTATACCTTAATACAGTCCATCAACTTACCACACATTATGAGTTCAGGAACTTTCCACAATAATATGAGTTTAAGAACTATCCCAGACAGACCATAGGCGTCCATTCGCTGAGGAGTTCTAAAACATACCATATAATTATGAGTCACGAACTTACCATAAGTAGGAGTTTCAAGAACTCGCACCTACCTTATCATTCTCTACCTATCAAGTATATACATGAGAAAAGATTCACCTTCTCGTCATATACAACTTGATAGCGCGACCAATTTCAATGATTATCATTGTAATAAACTGAGTGGCTATTACACCAAAGCATAAACCTCTGGCCATACAAAGATTCATATAACTCAGCTATCACATGAGTCCTCAATTGAAATCTTACAACTTCTAACTTTCTCTTTACTTAATACGAATTTTCTTTAATTCGTATATTATCCTTTACAACTCAATTTGAGTTCTTCTTCCCGTACTACTTCGTAGTACCATTCATTCATAGCATTAGCTATAAATCATTCATCGTTTAACAGCTCGCCTGTTACTACGATTCACTATGATCACGTGGTGATCTCCTTATCCTTCTCTCTATGATTATAGTCTTAGGTACTCATACCTAAGATTTATAACCTATCAGCTTTGATACCAACCTGTAACACCCCGAAATCCGGTCTATTTTCACATCCGGATTCCGTATGTCACGATCCTATCTTCTTTCAAACATACATCATTATATAGCTAAATATAACAACATACATCCTTAAATCCCGGGCTCTAAAACCTTAAAACCTCTTTCATTCCAAATAATGATAATTACATTAATCTTTACATCTTGTACAAGTGACTTTTATCCGCCACCAAGGATACATAATCGTTCATTAAACTATTCAATAGTTTAATTCTATCATTCTATATTACAAGTCTTCGCTTGATCTTCATGCTCATTCATATAATGAATGGCACATCGCCTGGTTACCGATCAACTTGATCTTTACGGGATCCTTAAGTTCTTCTAACATCGTTCGCTGAAAATGTTTTTATTTAAAGTAAGTGTGAGCATTCAATTGCCCAGCAAGTCATAATAGTTGAACAAACAACTTCAAGAATTTAAACATTCTTTTCAGACTTCGATAACCGAACAAAGGTTATGAAGCAGCTTGAATAATAGGAATAATCTCGATTCCTATCATTTTAAAACATTAGTCACATTCACTTTGAAATACTTTCATTCTCTACTTTCATTCTCTACTTTCTTTCATACACATTCTGTCTAGCTAGAATTAATAGCACAAACTTAACAATAACGGTTCATGTATAAACAGAACATGCTCATATTGAACAGTTCAATCACAGAACAGTTCATATCATAGAAACACCGAAGTTTTCACATTATGGCACAAGGCCTCACACGTTCTACCACCTTGTACAAATATCACACATTCGCACATAGACAGAACTTCTCAAATTCAACATCTGAGAAGTTTTAGAAACTAGCATCCATTGAAAAATATGTATGAAATTAGGAAACTTGCCTTACGCACAACTACAGCTTATAGTTTACGCTGAACTTCTCATTCCAATTCCTATGTAGCACATAAGGAAATAACACATATACCAATTAGTCATATACTTGACTTACACATTGTTTTACTTTACTTTACTTCTTAGGGTTCACGTTCTTATAAACTTAGTTTGCACGACCAACTTCCTTTACCGGTTAATGGCTTCATGACATACGGAGATGTCTCACTTAATACGTTCATCATCTTTGATGATTTACATTCTTATCTTCTTCATATAACTCTCCTGGGACTCACCACACATCATATCTCTGCTAGTAGTCCATATGGTACTTTGAGTGGTTTCCCACAAACAACCAACAAACAAGTTCCCGTCTGATCTACACTGCCCATAACAGTGAGTTAGATCGGTTGCCAGTTTTGTATATACCTTCGCTCTCTGAAGGAATTGTTTAGCCCAGCTCCCATATGTCAACCATCAAAGATTACAATTTTACCACAACCTAAACTTATCTTAACTTATCCAAACTATTAAACTATAATGTTCGTTAAGTCAATTTCTCATTCCTTATGGCTTTCTGGAAACTAAATGCCATACCTCAGGATTTATTCTTTATCTTCCAAGTCATACAGTCTTTTGTATACTCAGAACGATCATTCAATATTCATTCTAAGCATTTATAACTTTAAGCATTTTACTTTACCTTATTCTTATCTTACAACGTCCGGTTCATTCGACTTGGAACGTCATCCAAGTTATAAACATTAACTCGACTTCTTTACGTTATACGCACTTGTCTTTAATTCAACTTCTCCATTGTTCACAAGTTTAATCATTGGTCTTGATTATCCTAGGTCAAACCATACACGGGGTGTAGGTTCTACCTGTTTAATATTCGCGTACACTTAACCTTTAACCCGGTTTAAGTGTTCAACGCTTACATTTTATTCTAACATTCTCATCCGACTCACATTCGGCTTTCATTAATCTTCTTACCATTCGCTACGGCTTTCTTGATAATTCATATCTTACTTACTACTCCCGTCAACGTCTAAGTCATACAACCAATGTATACTTAGAACGTTCGCTCGACGTGAATACTATTCACGAGGATCATTTACGTATCAACATTTACGTTACTTTCCTCTTAATTCTATTCAACCTTCATCCATGGTTTTAATTGCTTTCATTCATTACTCGTCACCTGAACCCAATGTTCATTATCCTTTCCTAATGTCAAAGCCATATGGTTCATTGTATGCTAAGACCGATCATTCATCGCAACAACGTTGCGTTCACATCATCTAAAATCTTTACATTCATCTCTCATGACCATGACATAACATTAAAATGTTATTCATTACCCTAATCAATCAACGTTTAAGGAATCACAATTAAAGCAACCCCTCACGTTCGTTTATTGCGACTACGGTCCCCGGATATTTGTTCCGTAACCCGCGTCTATATTCTTTTTCTTTTAATCTCATTTAATCTTTTCATTCAACGTTCATCAAAGGTGGAATACACTTGATTAAGTGTTAGATTAGTTGAATTACATGTTCATATTTTGTTCTTGCACATTCCCCAGTAAGTGATCAATAAAAATCTCATTTATGGGCATTGCCCTACACCGGCGTTGCAGCGCCATGCCCTTCCCTTTCTTTCACGTTGCGGCACCACTTAGCAATAGCTAATTGCTTGAGCACGCACTGCGGCGCCGGCCCCAAAGGCACGACTCGCGCTGCGGTGCCAAGCATGAAACCTAGAAAAAATTTTCTAAGTCTTTTACAAGCTTGAGACGCTGACTTTGAAATCTTATATCTCATTCGTTATAACTCGGAATAAGATCGTTCCAAAGCCATTTTCTTCCTTATCTTACATACTTCAATTACCCTCAGACAGAACTTCATTCTAAATCCATTAACATGCCATTCAATTGGCTTAATCTTCGCTCTTCGTTCATTTTACGTTATTAACGTTCTTCATTCGTTCGTCCGTAATTCGGTAATCCGAATTCGGAACTCGTTCGTTCTTGAATCCATGACTCACATTTTATATGTTCCCTTACATTCTTATGAAACCCTACACATTCGGGTTCATTTACATACTTTCTATTTCTCGTTCATCTTTTACAAAATTTTCGCCATAACTTCGTTATAGCTCCGTTTTAATCCGTTCTTCATGAACATTTCTAACGTTCCTAACCATGCAATAACCAATTAACTTATACGCGATGGTTTTAAACTTGTCCATCAACAACAATTATCCTACGATGGTTTTAAATTTATCCATCAACAACGTTCTTCGCGTTCTTCATTTTTAATCGATATTTTGGATTATGATTTTACTTTTTCTTGGAATTTGATGTTATAGAACATCATTCCTTACTTATTTGACCTACTCATTCATAATATTCATTCGGATCGCTCAAAATCCTTACGAATCTTATACTTCCTTAAGAAATTTATAAACTATATTCTGAATTCTTATTTCTTCGTTTTCTCATGATTTCAACCATATAAAATAATTCTTAACTTCATCTACTTCTTATCTTCATTAACTTATGTTTTTGAACATATTAAACTTAAAGAAAATTAGAAGAAACTAGGGTTCGGATTTACGTTCTTCTTTAATCTCCTTCTGTCAGACAAAAGCGTGCAATCGAGCTAGCTTTTCCTCATTGCTCTTCCTCGTCTTCTCCCATCCGAACTCTCTCTCTCTATCTCTCAAGTGTTGGTTGAAATTTTCTAACCAAACAAATGAGCTTATGGCTTGTTTATTTAGAAAACCAAAGTTAGGGGAATTTTAGTCATTTTGCCCCTAACCTCCTTATTATTCAAAGCTTAGCCACCAAGTTTACTTGGTGGCCAAGTGGCCGGCCCACCTCCTTTAATGTAGCTTCCCTTGGAAGCTTCGTGCTTCCGTCTTTTGGGTTTTGTCCGACAGTTTTAAAAACTGCGATTCTCGGAATACAAATATTTTTGGATATTCCGTCTTTCCTTTACATAACTTTTACACATTCTTCGAATTTCTGAAAAACTGAAAAACACTTTTTGGTGTCAAGCATTTTCCTTCACGTTTTCCCCTAACGTAGCTAAACGAGTGAAAAGTACATAATAGTAATTTTCATCATTTTTATTTTGTTTGAATTATGCACGTTTTTTGAGAAAAACTTTTATCGGCTTAATTAACTTTTCACGATATATTATCATCAAATCTTTCGACAGAATGTCATTTCGACATACCGAACTCTCAGAACGACTTTGGTTATTCAAACCCTAACCCTTAGGTTTCGTCGGGTAAATAGTGCATATTTCGTCTTGTTCCTCGAAAATATTTTTTTCCCTCAAAATTTTCATTTTCGTCTTGAAAATTCTTACTCGTTCAGTCTAGCTCATAGCCAGAATCCTCCCGATTAATAATCATTCTAGGTTATAGAACGATTAATAAACACATAGCACAGAATAGTATTAATAAAAATTCATTTTATTAATAACTAATTCTTTAAACTTAAATTCTGGACAATCCGATTTTTCGGGTTGTCACAGAAGCACATAGTAGTTTTAGTGTAAACTTTACTCTACGTCTCATAACCCTTCCTATTATATATACACAATGTTCAATTTTATTGTGTTAACTTTCAACTTATATCTCATTGTATTTCATATTCTAAGTTCATTCAAGTGTTTAAGTCTTGCTAGGACTACTTATTGGTTTTATATTAACACTATTCAATATCTTATTATATTCATTTCATTGATTTAAAACAGTTTTTACGTTCATTATCACTTATCACAACGTTTCGACGTTTATTCGTCACACGCCCAATTTGTCTCTCTTGTGTGTGCTTAGTATGCGTACTCAACTGATCTAATATATCATTTATTAATATTAAGAATCATTATACTTCATAATTTTTAGGTTCTATAACTTAGAACAACATCTATTATTGTCGACATCACTATACTTGTGTATGTGCATGTCTGACGCCCTCCGATTGCCTCCGAAAACACAACAGTCCTAAAGATAACAATTTTGACTAATATTCACAACCTGAAATTGAAAACCTTATAGAATAAAAGTTGTAGGTCTATTTGTCCTCGTTCTGAATCATCTTGAATCACCCCAATCGAAGTTCGTATGAAAAACTTATGCCTATTTTACTAAACCATGTCAAAGTAGTCACACCTGACATACTTTGGGCGCAGCTGCGCCCAATTAAGCCTTGGGCATAGCGCATCTGCTCCCTACAGTGCAGTTGTGACCCAAATGACTTAGGGCACAGCGCAGCTGCGTCCCTTAGCAGAAACGGGACCTGAAGCTACTGTTCTTCGCGATTTTTTACCCTTTTTCTCCTACTAATCTTCATAACTTGAGTTATACACATCCAAATTAGTCTGTTTTGAATTCTATGGATTCGTAATTTATAGAACTACAACATACTAGAATTCTAACAATTTATAAAAATATTAACCAACCTAAATTTGACCCAAAACACATGTTCATACTCTATTTTCATGTTTTAACATCTCTAGCGAATTCGATCGCCACGACTTCGTTTCTTAATCAATTGACACGATTTAAACTATGTTATTTTCGTTTCTTCACATATTAACATAATTCAACATCAATTTATAGATTATAACACATATTAAACATGAAATTTTATACTTTCTTAAGCCATTTTTCATACATAAACACTGTTATCTCAATTTCTTCCTACAATCCCAATTTAACGTGTTTGATACTCAAACAATCACTCATATATGATGATTATCAGTTTATAATCCATATATACAAATATATATATATATATATATATATATCAATCCAACATGAATTAGCAATAAAATTTCAATAAACAAAGGTTTACACTAGAATAAATTATACCTTGTTCCTTTGATTATTTGCTAGCAAAAAGATGATGATGATTAGGTTTAGAAATTGCCCTCCTTCCTCTTGAAAATCACAGAGAACTCTCTCTCTTGCTTCCAAGCTCTCTTCTCTAAACTCTGCTCTAAGGCTATAGAAGAATACGTGAAATAAAAATAAGCCAACTGATAATCGTGAATATCAGTTAGCAAAACCAATAGGCGTAAGTTACAGTAAGCCAAAGGCCACAAGGCCTTATTTGGCAATCACCTATCCCCCAAACTAGATTATTTTAATAATCTTTATATTGTATAGTTTCATGACACACCATTAAATTAATTTAATTAACTCATACTTATAATTATAATTCCCATTGTAATATACTTAATAAATCTTTACATATTTAATTTAATTAATAAATTAGATCAAAACAACATTTTATTTAATTTAATTATTTTCTTAAATATTAAGCAAATGATTTAATTGAATTATTTCCTTAAATTAAATTCTTCAGACAAAATTATCATCACTCAATTTAATTAACACTAATCAATTTAGTTCTTGAATTAATTCACCATAATTCATCAATTATTTATTTATCTCAATAAATAAATTAATTAAAATATTTATTTAATTCAATAAATATTTAAAATTAATTACAAAATTCATTTAATTCCTTCAATAGTTAACTTAACTATTAAACCTCACTTCCCAATATATGAATATATATTTCTCTTCACCCCAGATCACATATTTCAAAATATATAGCACGTATATATAAATACTCAAACTCAAAACATCTCATAATAAGAATTTTAATTATTAAATTCCTATTTTAATAACCTATAAAAATTCGGGTTGTCACAATGCTAGACATTGTTAATATGGTTAAATACGAAATCAACGAAAGTTAAATGAAGTGAATGGGTCAAGTAACGAATCCATAGTAAAGAGAATCGCTAAATGTGTTAAACTTTGGAAAAATGGCAAAAATCTTGAATTGATCCTTGAATTTAATTGTTTGTATGTTTGGAAGTGTTAGAAGCATGCTAAGGATGTTTCTTAGCAAGTTTATATCAATTATACATCATTACATTGTTGTTTGGATGGTTGTTGGGTTAAAAATTATTTGAAAGCTCGAAGCAGGGGATGCCTGTGATCATAAGGCAAGAATGTGCCTCGCTTTCATGGGGTCATGCTATATATGAGGCCCGCTTTTTGGGGGGAGGGCGAAGATGTTAGAAGGATACATGCCATTCCCTTGGGGGTCCCTGAGTGTAAATTCTCGCCTTGCCAGGGGGTCTTCTTGATGATGATTTTGTTTGTTTTGTTTTGATTTGATTGTTTGATGCAAGAAGTCTTAACTTCACTTAACTTCAAGAACATACATACTTCTTAAATATGTGTCAGTACATATTGCAAGATGTTTTAGTAGGTTTGGAGTTTGAATCATAACCTTTTGAATGAAAAGTTAAAAGACGAAAACCATGTTTTAATCCATTCATCTTTTACGAAATTTTTGCCATAACTTTGTTATAGCTCAGTTTTATTCCGTTCTTCATGAACGCTTCTAACGTTCCTAACCAAGTAATAAGCAACTAAGTTATACGCGATGGTTTTAAACTTGTCCATCCATAACAATTATCCTACGATGGTTTTAAATTTGTCCATCAACAATGTTCTTCGTTTTTAATCGATATTTTGGATTACGATTTTACTTTTTCTTAGAATTTGATGTTATAGAACATCATTTCTTACTTATTTGACCTACTCATTCATAAGATTCATTCGGATCGCTTAAAATCATTACAAATCTTATACTTCCTTAATAAATTTATAAACTAAATTCCTAATTCTTATTTCTTCATTTTCTAATGATTTCAACCATATGAAATCATTCTTAACTTCATCTACTTCTTATCTTCATTAAGTTATGTTTTTGAACATATTAAACTTAAAGAAAATTAGAAGAAACTAGGGTTCGGATTACCATTCTTCTTTAATCTCCTTCCGTCGGACAAAGCGTGCAATCGAGCTAGCTTTTCCTCATTCCTCTTCCTCTTCTTCTCCCATCCGAATTCTCTCTCTCTCTCTCTATCTCTGAAATGTTGGTTAAAATTTTCTAACCAAACAAATGAGCTTAAGGCTTGTTTATATAGAAAATCAAAGCTAGGGGTATTTTAGTCATTTCGCCCCTAACCTCCTTACTATTCAAAGCTTAGCCACCAAGTTTACTTAGTGGCCAAGTGGCCGGCCCACCTCCTTACATAGCTTCCCTTGGAAGCTTCATTCTTCCGTCTTTCGGGTTTCGTCCGACAGTTTTAAAAACTGCGATTCTCGAAATCCAAATATTTTTGGATATTCCGTCTTTCCTTTACCGATTAACTTTTACGCATTCTTCGGATTTCTGAAAAACTGAAAAACACATTTTGGTGTCAAGCGTTTTTCTTCACGTTTTCCCCTAACGTAGCTAAACGAGTGAAAAGTACATAACAATAATTTTCGTCATTTTTATTTCGTCCGATTTCTGCACGTTTTTTGAGAAAAACTTTTATCGGCTTAATTAACTCTTCACGATATAATATCGTCAAATCTTTCGACGAAATGTCATTTCGGCATACCGAACTCTTGAAATGGCTTAGGTTATTCAAACCCTAACCCTTAGGTTTCGTCGGGTAAATAGTGCCTATTTCGTCTTTTTCTCCAGAAATATTTTTGTTCCCGAAAAAATTTCATTTTCGTCTTGAAAATTCTTACTCGTTCAGTCTAGCTCATAGCCAGAATCCTCCCGATTAATAATCATTCTAGGTTATAGAACTATTAATAAACACATAGCACAGAATAGTATTAATAAAAATTCATTTTATTAATAACTAATTCTTTAAACTTAAATTTTGGACAATCCGATTTTTCGGGTTGTCACACTCTTCCCTCCTTAAAAAAATTCCGTCAGAATTTCTTAAAACCAAACCCTTACCTGGGTCCTCATATTCTCCCCTTCTTCAAAGAATTTTGTCCTCGAAATTTTAGTTAACCCTTCTTCTCAACTTCTCTTCGAAGAAGTTTTATCTTTCATACATTCCCTACCCTTCATAACTTATCAAGAATTATGAAGTGAATGGAATAAATAGGAATATAAAGATTCCTTTAAAACATTTCATTCTTTTGCTGAGGGGTCAAATCAACCATGAACTCTTACTAGGTTTAACAGTATTTCACCATAAACCCTTCTTACATGGTCAGTTTACAATCACAAAGAAGGTAAACCACCTCTTCCATACGTAGGTGATCAACCTATTGTATAACCCCATTTCAGGGTATGTTCTCCTCATACTTAATTATTGGATTTTGCACCAAAATAATTTGGTTTGGCATAGCTCTTCAAAGAAAGCTCGATTTTCTTTTAATCATGACATACCATTCTTCTTAGCCAAATCAAGTAGCTTAGACCATACCAATAAATTGGGCATCAACTTGAAACATTCGTCTAATCAACTAACTTGACATCGACCAATTCTTTAAATTCTTTTGCAATACATCAAAACGTTTCATGACGTCATGATACCGCACTTTTCACAGTACGTTGAGGACTTCGTCAGTTTATGACTTCATCATTATGCATCATACCATAGTGGGTTGTTGATCAATTCCAATACTAGGTTCAGTTGCATTAATAACTCCATCCTTTTACCATCTTTGCATCAAATGCACTGATGATATAAAATTCATTTTGATATTTTAAATCAATTTTTGTTTAGCCGAATCAACTAGCATAGACATATCAAGAATTGTTCTTTTAAAATCCATTGGTTCCAAAAATTGAACCAATTCTTTCATTTTCTAAAACACGCACATCAGCACGATTTCAAGAAACTTCGAAATCTAGCATAGCTAGATGACTTGGAATATCCTATTCTCCATCTTCCTTCATTGTCTTACTTGCAACATTAATTAATCTTCTCTAGCACCTTCTATGCTAAGCCTACTAAAAATAATGAGTTTTCAGTCTAAACATTCTTATACCTTAATACAGTCCATCAACTTACCACACATTATGAGTTCAGGAACTTTCCACAATAATATGAGTTTAAGAACTATCCCAGACAGACCATAGGCGTCCATTCACTGAGGAGTTCTAAAACATACCATATAATTATGAGTCACGAACTTACCATAAGTATGAGTTTCAAAAACTCGCACCTACCTTATCATTCTCTACCTATCAAGTGTATACATGAGAAAAGATTCACCTTCTCGTCATATACATCTTGATAGCGTGACTAATTTCAATGATTATCATTGTAATAAACTGAGTGGCTGTTACACCAAAGCATAAACCTCTGGCCATACAAAGATTCATACAACTTAGCTATCACATGAGTCCTCAATTGAAATCTTACAACTTCTAACTTTCTCTTTACTTAATATGAATTTTCTTTAATTCGTATATTATCTTTACAACTCAATTTGAGTTCTTCTTCCCATACTACTTCGTAGTACCATTCATTCATAGCATTAGATATAAATCATTCATCGTTTAACAGCTCGCCTATTACTACGATTTACTATGATCACGTGGTTATCTCCTAATCCTTCTCTCTACGATTATAGTCTTAGGTACTCATACCTAATATTTATAACCTATCAGCTTTGATACCAACCTGTAACACCCCGAAATCCGGTTTATTTTCACATCCGGATTTCCGTTACGTCACGATCCCATCTTCTTCCAAACATACATCATTATATAGCTAAATATAACAACATACATCCTTAAATCTCAGGTTCTAAAACCTTAAAACCTCTTTCATTCCAAATAATGATAATTACATTAATCTTTACATATTGTATAAGTGACTTTTATCCGCCACCAAGGATACATAATCGTTCATTAAACTATTCTATAGTTTAATTCTATCATTCTATAGTACAAGTCTTCGCTTGATCTTCACGCTCATTCATATAATGAATGGCACATTGCCTGGATACCGATCAGCTTGATCTTTACGGGATCCTTAAGTTCTTCTAACATCGTTCGCTGAAAATGTTTTTATTTAAAGTAAGTGTGAGCATTCAATTGCCCAGTAAGTCATAATAGTTGAGTTATCCCCAAATTGATTTCAGCTTGTCACAATGTGATTACTTTATGTCTCATACTACATACTGAAACATTGCAGGTAAAGTGTCATGGGGATGCATTTGTGGTTGATCTTACAGATCAAACTCGCACATGTTGGGTGTTTCAGCTAACTGGGATGCCCTGTTGTCCTGATATTAGTGCTATCAATTTCATGAGGGAGCCAGTTGAAAATTATGTGAGTCATTGGTTTAAGAGGAAAACATATATTAAGTGTTAAAATCATCTTTTAGAGCCATATAACAATTTTTTGGATGAGACGCCATATGAAAAGATGTTGCCACCACCAATCACAAGGAAGCTTAGAAGAAGGCCTCAAAGACTAAGGATGAGAAAACAATGGGAAAATGAAAAGAACCTAGGAAGAATTACAAGAAGGGGAAGAATAATGCATTGTACCAAATGCAGACAAGCAGGTCACAATAAAAGTAATTGTCCCAACTCCAATTCACTACCAAATGAAACTTCAAATGAGCTTCAACAAACTGAAGGAACTGGATCTTAAAGGGTAAACACTAAAGTTTAGTAAAGGTGACTCATAATGAATTACAAGATGGGTGTATGATTGTTGTATTTATTTGTTAGGTAAACAAGGATGAAGGAAAGGCAAAGGCTACTAAAGGTGATAAAGGGAAGGGAAAAAGGAAGGCCAAAGAGAGTGAAAGTGGGATACAAAGAGTGAAGCTGCCAATAAGAAGAAAGAAAGGGCAACCTCCTGTTGGATTTGGGACTTTTGTGCTTCCAAATGGGAATACATGTTTCCGTCAAGCAACTAAAGCTACATTCTTGTAAGTATGGAATAATAAAACCATTTGTTTTACACAGTGTTCATGTATTTGATAATTCATCTTTATCTTTTTTTAAATGGATAATTCTCAAGATCCCCCAACAACCACATCTCTAACAGTAAGTGTACCACTCCAGACAGTGCCTTCATCCTCAACATTTACTTCAACTGGCATCCAAACTTTTATGAGCACAAATAAATCTACAGTAGGTGTTAGTGCTCTGACTGAAGCTACTGCAAAAAGAAGAGCTGAGATAGGTATCAGTTAACAATCAACTGCAACTAATACATTCAAAAGGCCATGGAGGAAGGGGACTAAATAGTAGGGGAATATGTTTGATGTTGTTTAAGTTTATATTTATTTTGTTTAATATGGGTAGCAGCCTGAATATATGGTACATTTTGTTTATGGGAATGGATACGATATGAAAGGCTTAGATGGTCCATTTTGTATTTGGTTTAAACAGTTGGTATGAATATGATATATGGTATATTTTTGGAACACTGTATTGGGTTTTGATGTGTAAGTTTATGAACTGGAGGAAATTAATGTAGATTCCTTAAATGGCCATTTCAGCTGTTGCTTATTATGTATTATGGTTGCATGTCTCTGTCTTTGTAGTAATGATTTATTTTGTGTCTCTTTCTCTGTCCTTGCCAAGGCTGCAGCTGCAAGTTAATGTATAAGTTTGTGCTCTGTCTCTGTCTTGATGTCCTATTTTTGTGTTGTTGCAGTATGTTATCTATGTCTTTTTGCAGTAATGTTGATGTTGCAGCTCTGTCTCTGTCTTGATGCCCTGTTTTGGAAATAAGGCCTAATGAACTAGGAAATGCAAATGAGTCTCATATGGCTCCACTAACATAGCAGTAAGACAAAGCTATCTTGATGCCCTGTCTTTGTAGTAAGGCCTTATTAAACCTTATTACAATTCATTAAACATAACAAAGCTGCATTAAATTTAGAACAATAGAATCCAAACTGATTTTATTCAAAGTCAAAATATAAAACACAGAGTTACCAAAATCAATCCATTACATTCTAATTCCAAAATCAAACCATTACATTCAGCTACCAAAATAATTCCATTACATAATAATTTCAAAATCAATCCATTACATTCTAATTATAAAATCAAACAATTACATAGCACTACCAAAATAAATCCATTACATAATAATTCTGGATTGTCACCATTAAATTCAACTGCATACCAAAATTAATCCATTATATTCATCTAAATCATCCCAATTCACTTCATATACATGATGAGAAAGCATAAAACCCAAGATATGACAAGTAACAAGATTAATTTTTTCTCTCTAGCTGCAACTTTGTTAATTGAAGTTTTCAGTGTATTAACTTCCCTCTCCAATTCCTTGATTTCCACCTCACGCCAAACTAGAATGTTAAACCTTCTATTAATTTTGTGAATTTCATTTCTTAATCGATCAATAACCTCCTTTAATCTTGTGGTAAAAGGGGCATCATACCATTTAAAGAAACCACAATAAGCATTCTTATCCTGTGTACAAAACATATATATATATATATATATATATATATATATAAGTAATTTAACAAAAAATTAACTCCACATTAACATTAAGCTAATTATACATTATCCTGTGTAAAAAATATATATATACAAGTAATTTTAAAAAAAAATTAAATTCACATTCACATTAAGCAAATTATATAATTATTAACAATTTATACCTTGTATCTACTGCATCCTACAAACCTCCTACCTGGATGAGATGTTCCAACCTTCCAAGCTTCCCACATCCGTACACTTATTCCACAATAATATTGCACCGGAAGATGAGGCATTTGCCATTGTATTTGATGAGATGAAGATATCTCATCTGTGTCATCTCCATGTACAAAAACTCCAGATGAAGAATTCATGATGAATAATCAATCGCATACACAACAAAGAGCAGCAGAATCGATTTTGACTCTTGACAGTAGTGAGGAGGAGAATCAATCGAACCAAAAGAGCAGCAGAATCAATTTTGCACAGAGAATCGCTCGAGCCCTAATTTTATTTCCCAAATCTGATATAATAAAGTCATTGCACAGTGTAATATTGAGCATGTGCCAAGCACATGATATACACCTGACAAATGGACTGTACACATCAGCAAAAATCATCACATAAGCTGCACACTCACGATTTTCGTCTGGTTTTTGGACGGAAATTAAAAATAATGACCATTTTGTAATTTTTGAGAGTCCAATTATTCGTTTGTAACAAAAAAAGTTTCGGTAACCACAATGAAAATCGGACCCTAGTACAGTGACCAAAAAGTGAATTATCCCATATAAATGCTTATGTATTATTTGATTCGGGTGCCACCTATTCTTTTATATCTAAAGAATTTTCTAGCAAACTTAGTACACCCCGAGAATGTTTAGAAGATCCTTTGAACATAGAAGTTGTGAATAAAGAAATAATCCATGTAGAATATGTTTATCAAAATTATCGCGCAAACAATAGAGAACATGAACTGAGCGTAGACTTGATTCCTATTAGACTAAAAGAATTTGACGTAATACTGGGGATGGATTGGTTATATAACCATGCGGTGGTAATTGACTGTCAAAACAAGTGTGCGAACCTTCAGACTCCGAGTAAGTCTAAGGTAATGTTTTATGGTAGTTCATCGCTTGAGCAATCGTGTTGCGTTACGATGATGCAGGACAAGAAATTGTTAAGGAAAGGATGTGTAGGTTATTTAGCTTACATCGTAGATACTCGGAAAAAGGGAGTATGAATTAAAGGTATATCTGTAGTGAATGAATTTCAAGATGTGTTTCCGGATGATCTGCCTAGTCTTCCACCAGGCAGAGAAATCGAATTCATAATAGACTTAGCACCGGGAATGTCACCGATTTTGAAAGCTCCATATCGTATGACGCCGATAGTAATGAAGGAATTGATGGTACAACTTCAGGAGTTATTGGATAAGGGTTACATTCGACCGATTGTGTTTCCTTGGGGAGCACCAGTGTTATTCGTTAAGAAAAAGGACGGATCGATGAGGCTTTGTATCGATTATCGAGAATTGAACAGAATAACAATCAAGAACATATATCCACTATCGAGAATAGACGACTTATTTGATCAACTGAAGGGAGCGAAATGTTTCTCAAAGATTGACCTACGGACAGGATATCACCTGTGACAACCCGAGAATTTAAAAAAAATTTAAAATCTTAATTGATTATGTGACGCCCCCAAATCCGGGTTCTCAAACCTTAGGTTTGGTGCTCATGATCCAACATCATCATAAGCATTCTATAAACTATTACAGAATATTAAACATACATTGTTCATTATAATAAAGTCTTCCAACATTATCCCAAGGTCTATTAACCTTAACTTATACATACCTTAATTAAGTTATCCTTAGTAACACAAAAGGTTTACATTACCAATGTACATAATATAATATAATACATAAACATTCTTATTATCTATTCCTGCACTTTTCCTTTGCCTTTATCCTTCTTGGACGTCTCTCGCATAACTAAAATAAATGTCATGATATAGCAAGGGTAAACAACAAATTTTCTTTGTGACGCCCCCAAATCTGGGTATCTTCCAACCCAACAGATGGTGCTACACGGTACTACCATTCATACATACATTCAATTGACAAGTCTCAAAAGAATGAATATGTCTTCTATATATTCAAAATAATATTACACTTCCCCGGGTTCTTTATAACCAATACATTCGTTCTTGTCATAATATTCAATATATTACAATCATTCATCTATACTATTACATAAGTATTCTACGAGTTCGTCTTCGCCTTGCCCTTATCCTTGCCAGAGCCTTCGGTCCGTTCGATCTTAGCTGTGTTCATATGGTTCAAGCAAGAGTGAGCATGACTAGCTCAGCAAGTACTACAATTCTAATAAATAACATGCTTAAAACATAGGAATCATATATCGTCAATAACTGAAAAATAGTTACGAAGTACTATCGCTAATTCAAAATAGCACTTCTTTTCATTCAAAATATTTTACAATAACAATATTTAGTTAAACATCAATTCTGGTCCAAGACCTTGAGCATTTCATAAGTTCTTTTGAAAAGGACGACCCGACACTAAGTCCGTAAGTCCGACATTAGTTACGAGCATGTCTAGGTGATAAGCCTATAGTACTCTATGTTGATCAACACTACATTCATTAAACGTGTATACGTTTAAGTTGTGGCAACCTCACGTGCCTGTCGTTAAACGAAAAAAACATTTTAGCATACTCAGTCTTCGTTTGAAAACAACACCAATATAACTTGGTAAACATTGACCATGCCTTGATAGAAACATAATATAAGTCTAGCCGAAAGAGTTGGCTTTGACTTCATCATACAATACTTCATGTGTAAGAATACATGAATTACAAAGCTTGTCTAGATTAAACTAGAACAAGGGTTAGAATACTTGCCTTTAGCGTCTGCTACAGTTAATAACACATTCTTGGTTTAAACCTTGAAGTCTCTACTATAATTGATTACATCACATAACACATTAGGTCATGAATGAACATGCTTGATTCTTAATGTATCTTACCCTTCTTCTCAATCTAATTATGACTTAGATTTGTTACTATTTGTTCTGGCATCTTGTTATGATGTTCTTACATTGCCATTACGTTCATATTTGATTACTTATCTTCAACCTTTAGACAATATAACTAAGGTTTAACAATAACTTACAATGCCTTATCAAGTTCCTCAGTTCATTACTACTAAGTTACTGTTCATGATATACTTGTAAACCTTCATCACTGTCCAAACCCTAAGGTTGGCGCTGTGGTGCCACCCTTCCATCTCTATGTCGCGCTACGACGCGACTTAACACTATGCAAGTCCCGGACTCGGCGTTGCTGACGTGAGTCTCCCTTGCTTTGGCCACACTGCGGTGCCAGTTAGCAGTGTGCCTGTCTCGGCCTCGCGTTGCGGTGCGGGCCTCAAAGCTGTGAGTCGCGCTGCGACGCGAACTCTATGCCTCAGACAAATTTTGCAGATTTTAAATTTTTAGAAACTCCCGGACGCATAACTTCTTCGTTATAAGTCCGAATAAGCTCGTTTAAAATCCTACGGTTCACAAATTACATTCTCTACATGTTCATGAAAGAATTTTATCTATTTGACTTCGTTTGCTAAAATTTCACCTATTAGTTCATTTTTAATGAAAACGATAAACGTTCGTGAACGTTCAATGTCGTTTCTTCGTTCTAAGTTGGAATCCGATCATTTTCAAGTCCATAACTCTATAATGCCAAATATGACTTGTCTCCATCGAAAACCAACGTTTCCGAGTTCAAACACAAAATACGACTTTCTTTTTGAGAATTTCACGAATTCGACGATTATCGTCCAATCGTGTGAATTTCGGCAAAAGCTCATTACTAACAATTTGATTCTCATTCTAAATGGTTTTTAACCATCATATGATCATTTTAAACTATTTGGTAAATCAACTTATTTTCAAGTAAGTTTTGACTTATTCTTCATAAGTTCATGACTTAATCAACTTATAAACTATAATTTCCATTTCTTATGACTTAGTATGGACTTAAATCCTTTTATTAATATTCTCATATCATATTGAACATACTAACATCATATGACAAGTTCATCATAAGTTATCAACTTATTTAGGTTAAAGTTGTTTCTTCATAACTTATTCAGCTTAAGTCCATTCATTAATCAATTCCTACGATTGCTTAACATACATGCTTATTAAGTTACACTTCCCTTATCATCCTACAATGATAAAGATAGAAGATGTATTAGACAAGAGTCTTACCCTTGAAGAACTTGTTCTTCTCTTCTTTAAAAATCAAATAAAGGTTGGCTTAACTTATGTGAGCTTATTCTCTCTAACACTTAAGCACTTATCTTGAGGGAAGTTCGATGAAATTAATCAAGCAACAAATGAATTGAGGAGCTTGCTATTTATAGGCTTTGCCAAATTAGGGTAGTATGGTCATTTGGACATTCCACCTCCTTTAATCACCTCCTTACTATTCAATTGCTTAACAACTAAGTCTACTTGCTTATCACTTCTATTACTTGGCCATCACAACACTTATCTTATGCTTAGCCAATACTTAAAGCACTTGGTCACCAAGTCTAACCCACACTGATCTTGATTTGCTCCATGGATCATGGATAACCCATTGGGTCATTACATTGGGCTTGCTTAATTAATCTAGCTTATTTCTTGTTGGGCTTGCATTACATTAGTTTGGGCTTGCATCTTAATTCTCATTAGACTCATACATACCACATAATCCATACCTTTATTCACAATTGACTTAAAGTCTTAGTATAATCCTATATACATATAATTCTTGTATTCAAGTTCGTATATTAATTCATAATATACGTTATTCTATTCTCCATACATACTTGTATAATAATTTGTATTATACTTACATTCAATACCTCGTATAACACATACATATCATCAATACATTTTCTTTTTAATGCTTTATATTCCTATCGTTATCTAATTAAGTTCGCATGCGAAATATTGCATTTTCCATACATGAATTATTATTACATAATGATATTATAACGTTACGTATTTCTCAGAAGTTCAAAAATAATTTCCGAGCGGAAATCGATGAATAGTGTTTTTCGAAAAATTTCTCGGAAAGCTTTTATTTTCGTCTTAGAAATTCAAACACTTTAATTCTCTCACGTAGTTAAAATACTATGACATTTCAACGTTTCTAGGTTATAGAACGATAATCATCTTATCATCACGTAATAATAATAAATATTATTATTTTATTCATTATTACAAGTATTTACAAAAGATTCGATTTTATGGGGCGTTACACTCTCTACCCCTTATTAGGATTCTGTCCCCAGAATCTCGCTATATAAAAAAATTACACAAACAAATGAGGGTAATTCTTTTTCATCTTTTCTTCCAATTCCCACGTTGCTTCTTCTGCATCGTGGTTCTTCCATATCACTTTCACAGAAGGTATGACTTTGTTTCGTAGAACTTGTTCTTTCCTATCGACAATTTAAATCGGCGCTTCTTCGTATGTTAAGTCTTTCTCAATCTAGATTGGCTCATATTCTATCACGTGTTTATAATCCGGCTTATAAGGACATAACACCGATACATGAAACACGTTATGTATGCGTTCTAGGTCTGGAGGTAATGCTATCATATAAGCTACCTCACCTACCCATTTTAATACCTCAAAAGGTCCTATGAACCTTGGACTTAATTTGCCCTTCTTTCCAAAGCGTATCTTTCCTTTCCAGGGAGATACCTTCAGAAATACGTAAGAGCCTACTTCAAATTCTCTATTTTCTCGATGCAAATCCATAAATTTCTTCAGTCTATCTTGAGCTGCTAATAGACGCATTTGTATCATTTTGACAATATCCGCTATTTGTTGCACCAATTCTGATCCTAACATCCGGCGTTCACCTACTTCATCCCAATACAATGGTGTTCTGCATTTCCTCCCATACAAAGCTTCGTAAGGCGGCATACTTATGCTTGCATGATAAATATTGTTATACGAGAACTCCACTAATGGTAGATGATCATCCCAACTACCCTTGAAATCCATGACACAAGATCTTAACATATCCTCTAATGTCTGAATTGTCCTCTCACTCTGTCCATCAGTTTGTGGATGATATGTCATATTGCTTCAACTGCGTTCCCATCTACTCCTGTAGACTTCTCCAAAAGTTCGATGTGAATCGCGGATCACGATCTGACAAAATCGATACTGGTACTCCATGTCTGGAAATTATTTCCTTAATATATAGTCTAGCTAACTGATCTAAGTTATACTTAACCCTAATTGGAAAAAAGTGAGCTGACTTTGTCAACCGGTCTACTATTACCAAATCGCATCATACCCTTTCATTGTAGTTGGAAGTCCCACCACAAAATCCATAGTGATATTCTCCCACTTCCACTCTAGAATTTCCAATGACTGTAATAAGCCACTTGGTCGTTGATGCTCGGCCTTAACTTTCTGGCAAGTCAAGCACCTACTTACGTACTCAGCTATCTCTCTCTTAATGTTTAGCCACCAAAAACTCTATTGAAGGTCTTGATACATCTTAGTACTACCAGGATGAATCAAAAACCTCGAACTATGAGCCTCTTGTAACACCTGCTCCTTTAATTCCGTGTCATTCAGAACCTAAATTCCTCCTTCAAATCTTAATAATCCCTCATTATCAAGACTGTACTTATTATCTTTTTCATTGGTTAGCCACTTCTTTATCCGGTCGCACTCATCAGTTTTGAGTTGCACCTCCTTAACTCTCTCTACGATGGTAGATTGCATCTCTGTCGCAAACAGTATTGGTCCTGCTTCACTCGGCAACTTCACTTCCAATTCCATCCTAGTCATCTCTGTTATTAACTCATTTTGAGCCGTTAACAAAAATAACATCTCCCGACCCTTCCTACTTAAGGTGTCGGCAACTACATTGGCTTTTCTAAGCTGATACAGGATTTCATAGTCGTAATCCTTTATCAACTCCAACCATCTCCTTTGCCTCATATTTAACTCCTTCTATGTGAAGATATATTTTAGACTCTTGTGGTCCGTGTATATCTCACATTTTTCTCCATAAAGATAATATCTCCATATCTTTAGAGCAAAAACTACTGCGGCCAATTCCAGATCATGAGTAGGGTAAACTTTCTCATAATCTTTCAACTGCCAAGATGCATACGCAATAACCTTGCCATGCTGCATGAGCACGCAACTAAGTCCTCTATGCGAAACATCGCTATAAACTACAAAATTTTATGTATCATCGGGCAATGACAAAACAGGTGCTTCACTCAACCTCTTCTTCAGTTCTTGAAAATTGTCCTCATACTTATTAGTCCACGCGTATTTCACCATCTTCCTTGTCAAGTTAGTCATGGAGTAGCTATCTTTGAAAAATCCTGGATGAATCTCCGATAGTAACCCGCAAACCCTAAGAAACTCCGCACCTCGATTGGCATTTTCGGTTGTTCCCAATTCATCACGGCTTCCACCTTCGCTGGATCTACTGAAATCCCCTCATGATCAATGACATGACCTTAAAATTGTACCTTCTCCAACCAAAATTCACCCTTAATGAATTTTGCATAAAACTTCTCCTTCCTTAGTGTCTTCAACACTAATCTTAGATGTTCATCATGATCTTATGGCGTCTTAGAATAGACTAGAATATTATCGATAAACAACACGACGAATTTGTCCAAATATTGTTTGAACACTATGTTCATCATATCCATAAATGCAGCTAGTTCATTAGTCAACCCAAATGACATCACCAGAAACTCGTAATGACCATAACAAGTCCTGAATGATGTCTTTGATACATCCTCCTTCCTAACCTTCAACTGGTGATACCCCGTTCTTAAATCTATTTTTGAAAAATACTTGGCCCCTTTCAACTGGTTAAAGAGATCATCGATCCTGGGCAATGGGTATTTATTCTTTATCGTTAACTTGTTCAACTCTCGGTAGTCGATACAAAGTCTTAACGATCCGTCCTTCTTATTGACAAACAGTACCAGTTCTCCCCACGGCGAAACACTCGGTTGAATGTACTTCTTGTCTAACAGTTCTTCTAACCGTACCATCAACTCTTTCATCTCCACTGGCACTATACGATACGGTGCCCTGAAAACTGGTGCCGCTCCTGGCACGATGTCTATTACAATCTCTGTCTCCCTATCTGGCAGAAGACCCAACAATTCACTCAGAAATACATCGGCGAATTCTCTAACTATAGGTATTTGGTCCATGGTTGCTACCACTCTGTGGCTATCAACAACATGACACAGATAGCCTACACATCCCTTCCTCAATAACTTCCTAGTTTGTGTCATGGTTAGACAACACAAACGTCCCGACAATCTATTCCCGTAAAATACTACTTGAGGTTTTTTTAACGTTTTAATGTTCACACATTTCTTCCGACAATCTATAATTGCCCCATGGTTAACTAATCAATCCATTCCGAGAATTACGTCGAATTCTCCTAACTTTATCGGTATCAAATCTACCGATAATTTACTACCCCGTATATCTACGCAACAACTCCTATGAACATCCTCAACAGGAATTATTTCTTCGTTTGTTACCTTAATATTTAAAGGTATAGGCAACTTTTCAGGAAGTAATCCTAATCGTCTAGCAAAATCGCATGCTATAAACGAACAAGTAGCATCCGAATCAAACAGCACATAAGAATTTATGTCGTTGATTGGAATAATACCTGGGATGACGTCCCCTGATGCAACTGCATCTTGGACAATCATGTTAAAGGTAAGGCCCATCGGCCTACCCGGCTGCGCTGGACCACTAATAGCTAACTTACCGATATTAGTGCCCCGATTCCCGTCCGTCCCCTTCTTTGGGCAGTTCTTTGCTATGTCATCAGTTGACCCACATACAAAGCAACCATGGTTCTTCTTCGAACTTGGACAGTTAGGCGAGATGTGCCCTTCCTATCCATAGTTGTAGCATATGGCCTTCCCCTTGAGACAGACTCTTAAGTGAGTCTTCCCACAGGTCTTGCAGGCCCTCATTCTTCTCTTTGGGTCCCCTTGCTTTATTCTAGTATTCCCAGAGCTAAATGCCTTCCTCTTCTGTCCCTCGCCAATACCACTGGCACCTTCGATTTTCACTCCCCCATCCACTTTCCCCTTATTCTTCTTATCCTTGTGGTATTGGCTCAGAGCCTCACTACCACCTTCGACGATTATCACCTTCTCTAAAATGGTTCCAAATGAAGTATTTTGGATCACCAAAATACGAGTTATAGAGTCAGGGTTTCAAGCCCTGCTTGAACTATCGTGCATTCCTCACCTTGGTATCCATTTGGTGTAAAGCGAACCTTGCTAGTTCATTAAACTTGGCGATGTATTAAGGAACCGACATGTCCCCTTATTTTAACTCAAGAAACCGCATCTCCATCCTTCCCTAAATGCTTGTGGGAAAGTAGTTCTCGAAGAATATCTCCTTAAACCTCACCCACGTTAGATTCTCTATACCCACCCTAGCCTGATTGGCTTCCCACCAAAAGTTGGCCTCTCCCTTCAGCATGTAGGTTGCAAAGGCAACCTTCTAGGCCTCATCAACATTTTCTATCACAAATGCCTTTTCTATTTCTTTTACCCAAGTTTGGGCTTCAATAGGGTCCGTAGTTTCTTTGAACTCCGGCAGACCCACGCTCCTAAAATCCTTAAAGGTAGTAGCTCGTGCTATTCCTGGATTTACGGGGATATTAGCCCCTATTCTATTAAATGCAGCTATTAAAAGGTTAACAAACTCTTTCATAGGGTTAACCGGACCTCCCTCCAGTTGATTTACATTAGCTCCCTGATTACGTTGTACTCTTCTCGGCGGCATTTTGCCGATACAATAAACAACACATTTCATTAATATTCCTTTCTTTATTAGTTATCATTAGATATTAAACAATAACTCATTACTCATCCATTACTCATTGTGTTCCATACAAAGGCTCATATTCATTCATTCTTTGTAGTATAATACTACATCGGTTACATTACACAGCCTAACCTGATTACATTACTTTCCCGCTATTGCTTTCCAAAAATTGGGATTTACAAAAGACTACCCTTTGCTATACAAAAGAGGGCTTTACGTCACTACTAAATACAAAATATTTACATACCTAAACTACTCTAGCTACTACTAGATCACATCTGCCTCAAGGCATTCTCAAAATCTGCTTTGGCAAGACGGGCAATAATATCACGGCTGATAGTATGCCGTGTTTGTCCCACCTCTACAGGATAACCAGCTAATTGCTACTGGAAATCTGTGTGAGAACTCCTATGAATATAGGACATCCTCCCTATCTTCTACATTTTGGTCTTTAGCTCCTCCTTGAGCTCAAAGACCTCATGTTTCAGCTCATGGACCTTGTTCTTGGCGAAAACCCTTTCATCAAGCTCCTGCTCCCACATAGACTCCACATCAGTCTTGTCCTCTATGACAACTTGGAGGTCTGCCTTCAGCTCGTTGACCTCTTGATAGTAATGGATATTTCTATCCAATACCAACATAAATAATGACGTCATTGACTCCCCCGGAGCCATCTCTGCTGTTATTGCTACTAGATTGAAGGACACTACCTCCACCTCCTCCTCTATCATACCATCGAATACTGACATGAGGTTAAGATCCTCTGAGTCTCCAGACTCAATAACAACTATCTCAGCTTTTGCGCTATGGGGTTCGATATAACCTCTATTTGGTTCACCGATTCTTCACTAACAGTCTGTCCATCTAACTACATTCCATTTACTCCTAACATCTACACAAAATAATTAAGTTGATTAGTACACATCAGTAGGATAATAAAAACACATAACATAATCATAATGCATTTTTATAAGGTTATTTTCTTCTTTTACTTCTTTGACTTCTCTTAAGTTTATGACTTAAGATTTTTAATCCCCCCTTAAGTTTTATAACCTAATGCTTTGATACCAACCTGTGACGCCCCCAAATCCGGGTATCTTCCAACCCAACAGATGGTGCTACACGGTACTACCATTCACAAATACATTCAATTGACAAGTCTCAAAAGAACGAATATGTCTTCTATATATTCAAAATAATATTACACTTCTCCATATTCTTTATAAGCAATACATTCGTTCTTGTCATAATATTCAATATATTACAATTATTCATCTATACTATTATATAAGTATTCTACGGGTTCGTCTTCGCCTTGCCCTTATCCTTGCCGGAGCCTTCGGTCCGTTCGATCTTAGCTGTGTTCATATGGTTCAAGCAAGAGTGAGCATGACTAGCTCATCAAGTACTATAATTCTAATAAACAACATGCTTGAAACATAGGAATCATATATCTTCAATAACTGAACAATAGTTACGAAGTACTATCGCTAATTCAAAATAGCACTTCTTTTCATTCAAAACATTTTACAACAACAATATTCAGTAAAACATCAATTCTGGTCCAAGACCTTGAGCATTTCATAAGTTCTTTTGAAAAGGACGTCTCGGCACTAAGTTCGTAAGTCCGACATTATTTATGAGCACGTCTAGGTGATCAGCTTATAGTACTCTATGTTGATCAACACTACATTCAATAAACGTGTATACATTTAAGTTGTGGCAACCTCATGTGCCTGTCGTTAAACGACAAAAACATTTTAGCATACTCAGTTCGTTTGAAAACCACACCAATATAACTTGGTAAACATTGACCATGCCTTGAGAAACATAATATAAGTCTAGCCGAAAGAGTTGGCTTTGACTTCATCATACAATACTTCATGTGTAAGACTACATGAATTACAAAGCTTGTCCAGATTGAACTAGAACAAGGGTTAGAATACTTGCCTTTAGCGTCTGCTACAGTTAATAACACGTTCTCGGTTTAAGCCTTTAAGTCTCTACTATAATTGATAACAACACATAACACATTAGGTCATGAATGAACATGCTTGATTTTTAATGTATCTTACCCTTCATCTCAATCTAATTATGACTTAGATTTGTTACTATTTGTTCCGGCATCTTGTTATGATGTTTTTACATTGTCATTACGTTCATATTTGCTTACTTATCTTTAACCTTTAGACAACATAACTAAGGTTTAACAATAACTTACAATGCCTTATTAAGTTCCTCAATTCATTACTACTGAGTTACTATTCATGCTATACTTGTAAACCTTCATCACTATCCAAACCCTAGGGTTGGCGCTACGGCGCCACCCTTCCTTCTCTATGTCGCGCTACGGCGCGACTTAATCGTATGCAAGTCCCGGACTCGGTGCTGCAACGCAAGTCTCCCTTGCTTTAGCCACATTGCGGCGCCAGTTAGCAGTGTGCCCTGTCTCGGCCTCGCGTTGCGGTGCGGGCCTCAAAGCAGCGAGTCGCGCTGCGGTGCGAACTCTATGCCTCAGATAAATTTTGTAGATTTTAAATTTTTCGAAACTCCCGGACACATAACTTCTTCGTTATAAATCCGAATTAGCTCGTTCAAAAGCCTACTATTCACAAATTACATACTCTACGCGTTCATGCAAGAATTTTATCTATTTGACTTCTTTGCTAAAATTTCACCTATTACTTCATTTTTAACAAAAATGATAAACGTTCGTGAACGTTTAACGCTCGTTTCTTCATTCTAAGTCGGAATCCAATTATTTTTGAGTCCACAACTCTATAATGCCAAATATGACCTGTCTCCATCGAAAACCAACGTTTCCGAGTTCAAACACAAAATACGACTTTCATTCCGAGAATTTCACGAATTCGACTATTATCGTCCAATCGTGTGAATTCCAATAAAACCTCATTACTAACAATTTGATTCTCATTCTAAATGGTTTTTAACCATCATATGGTCATTTTAAACTACTTATTACATCAACTTATTTTCAAGTAATTTTTGACTTATTCTGCATAAGTTCATGACTTAATGTTCTCACATCATATTGAACATACTAACATCATATGATTATCATATGACAAGTTCATCATAAGTTATCAACTTATTTAGGTTAAAGTTGTTTCTTCATAACTTATTCGGCTTAAGTCCATTCATTAATTAATTCCTATGTTTGCTTAACATACATGCTTATTAAGTTACACTTCCCTTATCATCCTACAATGATAGAGATGGAAGATGTATTAGACAAGAGTCTTACCCTTGAAGAACATGTTCTTCTCTTCTTTGAAAATCTAACAAAGGTTGACTTGAATTATGTGAGCTTATTCTCTCTAACACTTAAACACTTATCTTGTGGGAAGTTGGATGAAATTAATCAAGCAACAAATGAATTGAGGAGCTTGCTATTTATAGGCTTGGCAAAATTAGGGTAGTATGGTCATTTGAACATTCCACCTCCTTTAATCACCTCCTTACTATTCAATTGCTTAACAACTAAGTCTACTTGCTTATCACTTCTATTACTTGGCCATCACAACACTTATCTTATGCTTGGCCAATACTTAAAGTACTTGGTCACCAAGTCTAACCCACACTGATCTTGATTTGCTCCATGGATAATGGATAACCCATTGGGTCATTACATTGGGCTTGCTTAATTAATCTAGCTTATTCCTTGTTGGGCTTGCATTACATTAGTTTGGGCTTGCATCGTAATTCTCATTAGACTCATACATACTACATAATCCATACCTTTATTCCTAATTGACTTAAAGTCTTAGTACAATCCTATATACATATAATTCTCGTATTCAAGTTCGTATATTAATTCATAAGATACGTTAGTCTATTCTCCATACATACTTGTATAATACTTTGTATTATACTTACATTCAATACCTCATATAACACATACGTATCATCAATACATTTTCTTCTTAACGCTTTATATTCCTATCGTTATCTAATTAAGTCCGCGTGCAAAATATTGCATTTTCCATACATGAATTATTATTACATAATTCATCTTACCTTGATATTCTAACGTTACATATTTCTTAGAAGTTCAAAAATAATTCCCAAGCGGAAATTGATGAATAGTGTTTTTCAGAAAATTTCTCGGAAAGTTTTTATTTTCGTCTTAGAAATTCAAACACTTTAATTCTCTCACGTAGTTAAAATACTACGAAGTTTTTACATTTCTAGGTTATAGAACGACAATCATCTTATCATCATGTAATAATAATAAATAATATTATTTTATTCAATTAAAAGTATTTACAAAAGATTCGATTTTCTAGGGTGTTACATGCTTAGCAAGTTTAAGTACAAGGAAGATATATCATGATTAGCAAGAAATTTATCGTTCAATGTTCAACAATAGAAATTAATTGTGAAAGAACATGAATTAAGTCTTGATAACTGAATATTCGAATAATTGAATAACAGATGCTGAGTTGTCATAATGACCATGAACATATGCTAAGGTTGTCAGTACTTAAACTGGTCCTTTTAATAAATTTTGGTAATCAAGGGGATCATCCTTTCATACCCGGTGTATTATGCATAAACACTTAATGTACGAGCAATAATTTTTTTTCAATAATGCTTTAATCAAATTGTTCTTTTTCTCAGTCTTGAGTCTTTACTAAGTCAATTGGTGAAGAATAGCTTTTAACAACATATTTGATTTAAAAAATTTAAACATACTTGATCTAGCTGATACAATGAGCATAGATCCATATCTTAAATAGTTCATGAATAAAAGAACTTTAACTAATTCACAGTTCAATAATAATAGAACAGGAATTTAATTGCACTGAGTGCGAGTATCAATAATTAATATAGATGTGAATAATAAACAATAATTATTCACTAACATGCTTTGAAAAGAATAACTTAAGTTTGAGTTAAAGAACTTTCCTTGATTTCTATCTACTACTACGCAATTAAATTTAATCTCTTTATTGTAAAGACCTATCATTGTTAAGGTTGATCTTACAATCACCATATCATAATACGATTACTCTACCAGCAACAAAATTTCTATAGGAACCTCCTCATACGATAAATCCTTCTCTACTTGAATCGGCTCGTAGGATATCACATGCTTGTAATCTGGCTTGTACGGACGCAACACTGACACATGAAACACATTGTAGATATGCTTCAGTTCAGGAGGTAGAGCTACCTCGTACGCCACTTCCCCTATCTTCTTCAGTATTTTGAATGGTCCAATAAACCTTGGACTTAGTTTACCTTTCTTCCCAAATCTTATCTTCCCCTTCCAAGGAGATACCTTCAAAAATGTGTAGCTTCCCACTTCAAAATCTCTTTTCTTGCGATGAATATATGCGTACTTCTTTTGTCGATCCTGAGCTGCTACCAGTCGAGCTCTTATTACTTTGATGATCTCCACAGTCTGCTGCACCAATTCTGGCCCCAATAATCTTCTTTCACCTACCTCGTCCCAACATAAGGGCGTTCTGCACTTTCTCCCATACAGGGCTTCATACGGCGGCATTCCACTGCTTGCATGATAACTATTGTTATATGAAAACTCCACTAATAGAAGATGATCTTCCCAGCTTCCCTTGAAATCCATCACACAGACTCTGAGCATGTCTTATAATGTTTGGATCGTTCTCTCGCTTTGCCCATCTGTCTGTGGATGATACGCAATACTCAACCTTAATTGTGTCCCCATTCTTTCTTGAAGACTCCTCCAAAAGTTTGACGTGAAGCGCGGATCTCTATCAGATATGATTGATACTGGCACTCCATGTCTCAAAATTATCTCCTTGATATACAACTTGGCTAACTGATCCAAAGTATACCTGATCTTGATCGATAAAATGCGTGTTGGCTTTGTAAGATGGTCAACAATCACCCATATAGCGTCATAACCCATCTGTGTCGCTGGAAGTCCTACCACAAATCTTAGCAATCTAGTGTCGTCGATCTTATACTTCAGCTCTTTGCCTTCAGCCAACCGCTTCTTTATGTTACCGCATTCTTCATCATTCCCTTGTGATTCTTTTACCTTGTCTAATAAAATCGGACTTGCTTCCATTTCTATTACTTTATCCTAATCCTTCGAATTTTTCACCTCCAACTCCATTTTCTCCATTTCTCGTATTAATTCTTTCTGGTCTTTCAATACAAATAAGTTTTCTCTGCTTTTCCTTCTTAAAGCATTTACTACTACATTGGCCTTCCCGGGATGATATAGAATATCACAATCATAGTCCTTTATCAATTCTAACCATCTCATCTGCCTTATGTTTAACTCATTTTGTGTAAAGATATACTTCAGACTTTTGTGGTCTGTGTATATCTCACACTTTTCTCCATAGAGATAATGTCTCCAAAGCTTGCTGAATTAACATATTCGATTTACTGATTTTTCAAACAGATAACTTCTCATTTTAATTCTTAATACTTTTCTATTTGATCAAACAAGTAATTATAATATTGCATTTATATTCATATACCAAATTTTAGCGTCATATACTTACATACTTGTCATATTTTTATAAACGCTAACTATCCCATTTTTTAAACATCAAAAGATTGGATCTACCAAAAGACATACTGTAAGACCCCAAATTTTATGAAATAAATTATTCAATTTTTCTTATAATTATTATTTAGTAAATGGTTAAATTGAAAAAAAAAAAGTTTAAGTTAAGGGTGATATATGTAAAATTTTCAAAATACGCAAGTAGTTATGAAATACTCATTTTTGTCGGGGAATATTCGTTTGGTCGTGGAATATTCTTGTTGTCAGGGAATATTAAATTTACTGGTGCTATAGATCATTTGTGGGCCCCATAATGTAATAACTATCGCTTCATCGGATGAAGAAAACGACAAGTTTGAGTTTTTATAAATAACGACGTAGTAGTTACCATTAACACTGTTAGAATACCTGGTAGTTAAAATACAGTAATACGTGTAGTTGCACAGTAGAACACGGTATTTCACAGTATTTTTGAATTATTGATTCTTACGTAAGAAGGCACTACTCAATAATTATTACAGTAATTCTTCGTTCAATATTTTATTTTATTGATTCAATAATTGTTTGCGTTGATATTTTATATTATTATTGTTGTTTTAATAATTGTCACCGCACAATATTTCCCATTATCGGATCAATAATTCATATTATTTGAATAATATTATTAGATAGCATTATTGGAAATGTCTAGAAAGTTCTGTTCAAGGAGAGGTTTGGTCACCTAATTCGGCGCCAGAAAAAGAGAAATCCTTATTGGAAAGCCCCTCTTTCCTGGGAACCATCTGGTTGTCATAATTGTGATTCTGTAATATTATTTGTGAATAATTAATTATTGATTTATATGATAAGGAAATATTTATTTGATGCGGATATAAATAATGGATTTATTTATGTGGTTATAAATGAAGGAATTAATGTTGAGGTGTTTTATCAGTATTTTGTCGGATTGGAGGTATTAGAAGATCAAATCGGTGTTCTTAAAGCTCTATTGCGTGAGTTATAATTTTTAATCCGACCATTGGATCGTTGTGATTTTTGGATATGTTATACATATATAAGTTGAGTATATGTCCACAAAATTTGAACCATTAAAAATGAACGTATGAATTGTTATGAATTTAAGAGGTGACTGATTCAGAAATTAGGTTTATAAATGATTTTTGGTGGAAAATTCTAGAATGAGTGGGCCCCACCCGTGGTTGGTGAAGAAATGTGCTGAATTTTATTTCAAATGTGGTGGGTGCAATAATAGTAGAGTAAAGCCATCGTGTAAGTGTGTAAAGTCTGCTACTGCTGCGTGCTAACATTTTCCTATAAATAGAGGGCTAAGTTAGAATTGAAAATCACACCAGAAACATAAGCTTTCTCTCTTTCTCTCTCTATATTATCGAGCGTATTCTTGTGAGTATTTTGATACTTCGAGTGTTTCTTTACGGTGCAAGTTCCTTCAAAGACTATATCCAGGTAGATTCCAAATGTAAGCTCGCTTTTTGCGGTAAGGGATATTGTCGTTATTATGTAAGGATTTTAAGGGTTATTATGTTTCTTCGGGCCAGTAATTTTTACGACCTTCAAAAATTCTGGAAAAATTTGAAATGATATTTTGATAAGTTTTCTCGATTGTGTCTAAAAATTTTGATTTTTGGATGTATAGATTAGGAGTTATGGATTTTATGAGAAAAGACTATTTTAAAAGTAAACCATTATAACTCCTTGTGGTTAACTCCAAAATTAGTGAAATTTTTATTGGGAGTACATCTATATAACATCAAGATATTCGTAAATTTGAATTTTTGGACAAAAGTACAATTTATGATAAATGTCTAAATATTAATAGCTTTTGACCATGTGAAAAATAGTAAATGAATTTAAAAATTCGAGAAAAATATATGTTCAATATGGGACTATATTATGCTAAATCCCGTAAAAAGAAATATTTTTGAACCGATTTGGTATTTTTCATGAAAATGGACTAGTTATGAATAAATAAATTAAATATGTTATGTGAAGTAACAAAATTGAAAAATAGGATTTTATGGCTTGGGAATCCTATATATGGTATATGCAGATTTTTGATGAGGTTGTTGGTTATTGGTGATGAAATCTTATGAGTTTGGCATTTTAGTATGATTAAATGCATTAATTAGTAAAGTGTAAACAATTAAAATAAATTATTTATAAGTTTGAGAAATGATTAAAATATTGTGGTAGTATTAATAATATTAGATTATGAGAGTATTAAGTTATTTATAACATTTGGATTAAGGTGTTATGAAATCATTGATTTATGAATCTTATTCTTGAAATTAAATGCAGTTGTTGATCGTATTGTTTTTATTATCATATATAACATTTTTATAATCCCGGTGATGAAATTTCTCTTTAACTTAAGTATAAAGATGGGTAGATTATTGGTATGATCGTGACTATGGGTTCTCTTTGGCCAGTAGTGCAAAGATGAATTGTAGACTGGTATGATCATGACCATTGAATTTACAATTGAATATTTTTAGCTTAATGCAAAGGTGAATTGATCAGCATGGTTATAATTATTGTTTATATAAATTCTGAAATGATTATATATTTCTTTGAGATATGAATATCTTTGGCCTGTAGTGCAAAGATGACCTGTTATTGAATATCTTTGGCGTGTAGTACAAAGATGACCTGTTGTTAAATATCTTTGGCCCGTAGTGCAAAGATGACCTATTGTTGAATATCTTTGGCATGTAGTGCAAAGATGAACTGTTAATGAATATCTTTGGCCCGTAGTACAAAGATTAACTTATTATTATGATGAATGAGAGGGCGTGATTTGGTATAACCATGATCTTTGATGTTTCAGGTAAAGACATGTGATGAAAAAATATCTTCGTCTTGGATGAGAAGAGAAAATTAGAACTACAATTATGATTATGAGTTATTCATATGATTGTGGACAGGAGCTATTGATTGATGTTACAGGGATAAAACATTGTTGGTGGACTTTTAACATAGAGAAGATAATAGACATTATGATCTATTTGACTCTTTTAATGGATTGCTTGTTCCGCTACAACTATGGTTGAAAAGTTTTATCATCTACAATATGTTCTAAATCTCTGATTTATTACTGATGAAGGCTATTGATAATTTAATTATCTTTAGTTATGATATTCATTACTGGGCTAGTTGTGCTCACCCCTTTTGCTTCACAATTCCTTTCAGGTAATAAGAGTGTAAATTTGAATTGAAAGAGGGATAATGAGGGAATAGAACGGTGGACTATAGCTGTTGAGGTTCTCCCTAAATAGTATGGAAATAATTTTATTGAGAACTTTAGATAAGTGTGTCATATTGTATACGTCATTTGCTATTTAATTTTGGTGAACCGAATAAGCTGAGGTGAACCCAACTTTGGAAGGGTGTTTTGCCACTATCATACAAGATGTCTAATGACATATATCCTCGTGTTATCATAAGACAAGGTTGTGCACATCCACTTGCTGAGTATATCTATGAGCACTACCTATATCATCTTGGAGTTTCGTTGAAACATAATGTTCAATCGTAGACGGTGGAGATAGTTATATGTCAAGAGAAGACTCACCATTGGAAGGAACATGATAGTAATCTTCTCGTTTTTCTTTGGGGTCTATTGGATCAACCAAGGATAATTCTCTGGACATATGATATCTATCATAACTTAGATTCATGGCCTCCTATGTATGAAGGTTTCCTTGAGCACTTCCAAAAGATTTTAATTTCTAAAACAGTTCTAGATTGTACCTTTATGTAAGGTATCACTGTGAGGTGTTGTCCATAGTTGGGACATGAGTCAAAGTTGGTATTAAAACTCACAGTATATGTGTTGTTGTATTTTGCACGATAATTGTAGTAATAAAGTTGTAGTTGTTTTCTGTACCATGTTTTTGGCGACTTAGAATAGGTTGGATGGATTGGACCTATTTTGGGGGCGTTACACATACTCCCCTACACACCTAAGATGGGGATACATCATATTTACATACTACCTCGCACATAATGAGGTTTACATCAAGCATAAAAACCTACTAAACAAAAGAGGTTCTACTGCATCTATATACAATTGATAGCTATCAAACTATCACTGCGCGTCTGGAGAAGGTGCGCCTGCATGCTCCTGCTCTGGTGGAAAGAGTCCATCCATAAGTCGACGTCTAACAGATCGACTCGACTCGCCTATCTCAAAGGGTCTCCTTTCTCTTACTTGGGGACTACCATATGCTGCATCTAAAGCTCGTCCCAAGGACTTCATCCTAACTCGTCCGCCTTCACCTCAACCTCTAACTGATCCACTCTTCTCGCTGCTCGGACCCAAGCATCCTCAAATCGGATCCAATCAGCGATCTCTAAGTCCAACCTCAGGTGCAACGCCTAATGCTCAATACTCAATATTGCAAACTTATTCTCCTCCTGCTCTAGTCTGACTTTCATCTCTGTTAGATCTTGATGAGCCTGATATGCTAACTCTTTATATTGCGTCTCATTAAATTGATGGATCGAATTTTCTTCCTCCAATTTGGAAATTCTGTTTCCCAATGCTACTTTCTCCTCAAACAAATCTACCACCATCATATCCTCATCATAGTCTTCATTCTTGACGTGCTCCTCAACAGGATTCCTCTGCTCCTACTCCACAGTATGACTATTTTGCTTCTCTTCAGACATCCTACGACCACAAACAATAAACAACATCAGTACCACAATAAAATATATTCATTAATAAAATGAAACAATATTTTATTATGTACAATCTATACTAGATGAATCTCCACAATCCACCTCTTAGCATACTCTATATGAGTTTTCTTCTAAGGTTATAACCTAGGTTCCACATCCTAATGTTTATAACCTACAGCTTGGATACCAACTTATGACGCCCCCAAATCCGGGTTCTCAAACCTCGGGTTTGGTGCTCACGATCCATCATCATCATAAGCATTCTATAAACTATTATGGAATAATAAACATACATTGTTCATTATAATAAAGTCTTCCAACATTATCCCAAGGTCTATTAACCTTAACTTATAAATACCTTAATTAAGTTATCCTTAGTAACACAAAAGGTTTACATTACCAATGTACATAATATAATATAATATATAAACATTCTTATTATCTATTCCTGCACTTTTCCTTTGCTTTTGTCCTTCTTGAACGTCTCTGGCATAGCTAAAATAAATATCATGATATAGCAAGGGTAAGCAACAAATTTGCATAGCAAGTTTAAGTACAAAGAAGATATATCATGATTAGCAAGAAATTTATCGTTTAATGTTCAACAATAGAAATTAATTGTGAAAGAACATGAATTAATTCTTGATAACTGAATATTTGAATAATTGAATAATAGATGCTGAGTGGTCATAATGACCATGAACATATGCTAAGGTTGTCAGTACTTAAACTGGTCCTTTTAATAAGTTTTGGTAATCAAGGGGATCAGCCTTTCATACCCAGTGTATTATGCATAAACACTTAATGTACGAGTAATAATTGTTTTTCAATAATACTTTAATCTAATTGTTCTTTTTCTCAGTCCTGAGTCCTTAGCAAGTCAATTGGTGAAGAATAGCTTTTAACAACATATTTGATTTAACAAATTTAAACATACTTGATCTAGCTGATACAATGAGCATAGATCCATATCTTAAATAGTTCATGAATAAAAGAACTTTAACTAATCCACGGTTCAATAATAATAGAACATTAATTTAATTGCACTGAGTGCGAGTATCAATAATTAATATAGATGTGAATAATAAACAATAATTATTCACTAACATGCTTTGAAAAGAATAACTAAAGTTTGAGTTAGAGAACTTGCCTTGACTGCGATCTACTGCTACGCAATTTAATTTAATCTCTTTATTGTAAAGATATATCATTGTTAAAGTTGATCTTACAATCAGCATATCATAATATTATTACTCTATCAGTAATTTAGTTAACACCTAACCACATAATCAATTAACTGAAAACATCTTTATTATCATCATTCCTTGATAATATTTTAATTACTTTATCATATACCTTATTATTTAACACTTAATCTTTCCTTTTATCAGTTCTTCCTTATAATCTAATAAGCCAAATACTAACATCACAATCTAGATTATTCAAACATGCAATCCAGCCACCTGGATTGGTTAATCCAGCAAACCGAATTCAATAATCTTCTAATCCAGCAAGCCTGGATTCCAATTCCTTCAATCCAGCAAGCTTGGATTCCAAATACTTCAATCCAGCAAGCCTGGATTCAACTATTTTTCAATCCAGCCAGCTGGATTCCATATCTCCTTTAACGAAAATACCAAATCAACTTATTATTTTTCTATCTTTTGGCCATACTTATATACATATATTTCATACACAAAAAGTTTTTTTTCGTAATTTTTCAATTTCTTTTAGTATTTTTCAAAAATCATTTTTAGTGTGTGGCTTAAGAAATTAGCCCCATCGTGCTCAACTCCAGAAATCCCCATCTCTTGGCATAATCTTCTACATGTTAACATGACCCTCCAGTTTAAATTTCGTGGCCCATCGAGTTATAGAACTCCGGTTATAGCGATTTTCGTCCTAAATACCTAAATATTGAAATGGTCATAACATGGTCATTTTAAGTCGGAATGAGCTCATTTTTGGACATGAGCTACTTTATACGATATATGTTCATTTCCCAAAAGGCCGAAATTTTTGTCAAAATTTAAGTGGTCGAAACTGCCCCTGCAATTTCTTTGGCAGTTTGTTTTCGAGATTTTTGGCTTTTACCTACTTTGCTAAAATCAGTCCATACGAAAAATCTACAACTTCTTTTTTGGTGATTCTACTTGGGTTTGAAAGATAACTCATCATATTATCATCCCAAATTTTTCCATAATTTTTAAATGTTAGAAAATCACGAAAAAGCCCCTAGCATTGACTGTCCAAAAATAGTTTGTTTTTATTTCTAAAGACAAAACTGTTTTTGCTTAAACAGTTGCTACAACTTGTGAATTCAACATTTTTGAGTGCTACCATTTGGGTTTAGTAGTTAACTTACATATCTAGTACCTCTCTTTTGCAGATCACAAAAAGAAGGTGTAGATCACAAATGGTAGTCGATCAAATAAAGTGAAAAAAACTAGAGTTTTCTAACAAAACAAAACTAGTTTCTTTTCTATCCTTTTGATTTACTTTATAACACTCAAATATGTTAAAACCATACATGAAATCATACAAAACATGTAAATAGAGGGTTTTAGACCTCGGGATCTTAAACTTTAAATAACCAAGATCAAACAAAATAAAAAGAAAATCCACAAGTTTAAGATTTATACCTAGATCTTTGAGCACTTCTTCTTAATCTTCCAAAGTAATTAACAAACTTAGGATGCATGTAAGACCACACCCTCCTCTCTTGCTCCCAACGAGCTCTCTCTCTCTTTCTTTCTATTTCCTTTTGTTAGCTTAAGAGAAAGTATGATAAAATAAAATAAAAGATGAAAGAGAATGAGAATGAGATTAAGTGTTGGGAAAAAAAATCTATAGATACATTAGTATATCTATACATTAATGACTAGCATATCTCTTCCCTTCTCTCTCCATATAACTTGTAATCTTGGCAAAATAGGGTGGCTAAATCATGGAGTGACACATAAGGGATTTGGTGACCAAATGAAGAAAAAAACAACACAAGTCACATGCCCATTTCTATACAACATGGCCAGATTCTTCCCCCTCTATATTCCTTATTTTTACTTTATTTTCAAATGCAAAATTTGCTAAATTAAATGTCCATAATGCTCCTCTTTAATTTGGCTAGGATTGGGGCAATCCTTTAATTCTTTTGGGCTTGAAATTAATTAGTTTGGCTACTAATTAAAACGAACATGGGCCTCCAAAATTAGATAATTCTGCTACTAGCATACTTGCCCATTAAATTTAATATAGGACTAGTTTAACAATTTATTTGCTCTTAAATCAAATTATCTAAAAGTCCAATGCTTAAATAAATTATTGAGCTTATTTAAATTACTTGCCATCCTTAGTAACATTTACTCTATTATCACATGAACTATTACTCATTATTATTGATATTTACACATTCTCATCAAACAATAATGTTAATTAACTTACATAACCCAATTAGACTTGTCTTATTCAAGTTTATTGAGTATTTAATTAGGGTTTAACACCTTAAATCTATTTTCTAGATTATTAAAATACTTAGCTTAGTTCACTAACTTATTTAACTTATTAGTGAGCCTTCCTTTAAATATTCTAGCATATTATTCACATAATCACTTAATCATCCACATTCTACTACATATTATTTAATATATTTATTTATAATGTACCACAGAAATTCTTGGTTATTACAGATTGATTTAATGTTCAATATTAGAACCTAGACATAAAATAAGTGAATGGATTTGAGATTTTAGAAGGAATTTTGTGAATTTAAGATTTTTGTGGTGAATTATTCAAGATTAATGATATAAGTGAATATGTTCTGTATTATATGTGTAAAGTACGTGGGTAAAGGTCAAGGGTTGACCAGATAGCCTATATCCGTGGCAAACCTAAATATTATATTAAGAACGTCAACGTTCAGTTAGAAAATTCTTACGATTTATAAGAAACCCTAAAAGTCGGTTATGGAAACCTTAATTTTAGTTCTGAGAATCTAAAACCCTAATTCAGAAGTTAAAAACCCTAATTTGGGAACCCTAATGCTAAGTATAAAACCCTAAGGGTTAAAAGTTATGTGAGTAATGAATATGAATATTATGTGTTTGTTTTTATTTATTTATTATATAAACAAATAAAAGAAACTAGGGTAATCTAATTATATATTAGGAATGAAAAATTGTATAACTCAAAGGTTATGGTATGAGAGAATTTTAGTATTTAAAATATATACTAACCTAAGAGATTTATTTTATACATCTCAATTAATTAATTTTATAATCTAATTATAGCAAGTCTAATTGGGTTAAGGAAATAAATGTGCATGAGTAAGGATTTATGTTATAATTGAGGAATAAAAACCCTAATTAAATAATTAGGGAATGGTAATATTAAGAGTGTTGGAATATGTTATTTTTATGGCCCAAAGAAACTAAATTTGAAAGCCCAAAAGAATTAAAAGAATGACCCAACATTTAGCCCAATGGGAGAGAGGCATTTTAGTCATTTAATATACTAAATATTACATAAAATAAAAATCAAACTTGGACAAACTAAGGCCACTTGGTCGGATGGGAGGAGGAGAGATTGAGCATGTGTGGTAATTATTTGTTTACTTTAGTTGTTCAACAAACTCCTACTAACTCCCCCTATGTGTCATTCTTTTATTAAACCACTTATTTTAGCCAAAAGTAAAAGAAACCTCAAGGAGATGAGTAAGAAAAAGAAGGGGAGAAGTATTTGGCAAATAATATACTTACATATCTTATATCTATACATTTTCCCCAACAAAAATTAAAAATATATATATATTACCTTTCTATTTCATTTCTTACTTTTAATTTGCTAACAAAAAGAAAGAGAGAGGCAAGAGAGAGAGAGTGAGAGAGTTCGACCAAGAGGAAGGAAGAAGTAAGAGAGTTTTGAACTTCCATGCCATCCAAGATCCATCACATAGTTTGGAAGAAAAAGATATGTCAAGAAATCAAAGGTATAAAACCAAACCTAAGTTATCCTTTTATTTAAGTTATTTAGATGGAATAAAGATTTAAGGTTTCAAAACTCAAAAATCTTAGATCTACATGATTTAGAATGTGTTATGTGTAGAGCTATCCATTTTGAATATCAAAAGTTAGATCTAAAGTATGAAATGGAAGCTAGGTTTTTCAAAATGTAGAAAATCCTAATTTTCTTAGCCTTGATGGTGTTCAATCTTATGTTTGATGATTGTTTGATGAAATAAATCATGTATCATGGTAGAATCATGAGTATATGAGGTATTAGTAAGTGTTATGATGAGTTATGTTGGTTATTATGTAAAAACATGAAAGTTTTCTTAGAAGACACCAAGAGTTAAAAATCAAATTTTTGTGAAAACGAAACACGAAATTCAAATGACCGTATCTCCTATTATATTTTGATTTTTTGAGTGTGGTCAAGTCCTAGAGTTAGATCTATGAGTTTTCTAACATCTCCAAGTGGAATCACTGAAAAAGGAGTCGTAGATTTCCGTATGGACTATTTTTAACAAAGTATAAAAAAGTGAAAATTTGCAAAAAGCTACTGCCCAGAAATTTGTAGGGGTTGTTTCTACCACTTAATTTGTTAGAAAAATTCCTACCTTTTGGGACATGAAAATAAAAGGTATAAAGTACCTCCTATCCAAAAATGAGCGCATTCCGACTTAAAATGACCAAGTTATGACGATTTCAATTTTTGTGATTTTCCGACAAAAACGGCTATAACCGGAGTTCTATAACTCCAATGACCACAAAATTTAAACTGGAGTCTCACGTTAACACGTACAAGATTGTGTCAGGAGATGGGAATTTTTGGAGTTAAGCATGATAGGGCTAATTTCTTAAGCTACGCACTAAAACTGATTTTTGAAAAATACTAAAGGGAGTTGAAAAATTATGAAAAAACACTCTTTGTGTATGAAATATATGTATACATGTTTGGAAAAGGATAGAAAATTAATAAATTGATTTGGTATTTTCGTGAAAAGGATAATGAATCCAGCTTGCTGAATTGAAAAATCTGATGAATCCAGCTTACTGAATTGAAAAGAAGTTTACTAAATTAAAAATATGTTTAATCCAGCTTGCTGGATTTGAAATCCAATTTGCTGGATTGCAGTTTGATAAGTTGGAATGACCATCTAGATGTTGGATTTGGAATCCAAGTTACTAGATTGGTATTTGATTTATTAGATGTTAAAGAAGAACTTAAAATATATAATATTAAAGTATTTAAATCATATAAATATGATAGTAATGATTGAAAAATCATGATAAATGATAATTATTATGTAAAAAAAAATTATTATGAGACTTGGAAAATTATTTTGATTGATAATATAATTATCTAAGATAATGGTTAAGTGTTTAGGCAGAGTTTAATTGAACTTAAACTCGAGAATTATCCGACTAGACCGTCGGGTTGTCAGATTTATGTTGGTTTTGACTCAGACTGAAATAGTTTGACTTGATACCGAGTCTTAGGTAGTTTGTGGATTGATAGGGTTATGTGTTATGTGTTTAGGTTATTCTATGATTATATATAATAGTACTATACTGTGACGATATTATTCTAATTTGTATATCGATATTATTTATATATTAGGTCTTCAGTCAAAGCTTAATAAATTGCGTAACAGTAATCGACCGAACATGCAAGTTTCTTATACTTATTTATTATGCAAGTTTTTCTTAACTCGACCTCGAGTTGTATTATTCAGTTATACTTATGGTTAATCATTTCTGATTGTCATGTCTAAGAATTATTAAATCGCACTCTATGCATACTACATGTATTCATCAGGTATGAAAGGCTTATCACCTTCATTACCATTCGGTTCAGATATATATATGTTCATGTTCAATGTTCATTCAGCTATGTAAAATTTGTTCGTGCTAATTCACAACTATATTGTTGAATTATAGCTAGCTTATTATTCAAATTCTTTCAACCATGATATATCCTTAAATCATTGAACTTAAACTTGCTGGGCAAACTTATTGCTCACCCTTGCTATATCATGATTAACATTGTAGATTAAGACGGATACGTCGGATACAGGAAAGGACAAGGCCAAGTCAAGCTTGGGATTATGTGTGTAGTTAAATTGTAATAGTATAGTATGATAATAATGTTATATGTTAGATAGTTTATGAATTCTGTATAAGTTAAGGTTATTCGACCTTGGGGAATAGTGTATAAAGTTTATTGTATAAAGAATTTATGTTTATATCTTCCGCAATAATTATAAAATGATTGTACCAGATCTGTGGTGATTTAGGACCCAGATTTGGGGCTTTCACATCACTAATTGAAAGTACGGGATGAGGACATACCAAAGACTGCGTTTCGAACCCGTTATGGACATTACAAAGTTTTTGGTAATGTCATTTGGTTTGACTAATGCTCCGGAAGCATTCATGGACTTGATGAATCGAGTTTTCAAGCCATACTTCGATAAATTTGTGGTGGTTTTCATTGACGACATTTTGATCTACTCGAAGATAGAGGAAGAACACGCCGAACATCTAAAGATTGTTTTGGAGGCACTACGGAATGAGAAGATGCATGCGAAAATTTTAAAGTATGAATTTTGGATGCAGAAGGCTCAATTCTTAGGCCACGTGGTGGATAAGAATGGAATCTCAATAGACCCCGAAAAGGTCGAAGAATTAAGTAATTGGGAACAATTGAGAACACCAACGGAAGTGAGAAGTTCCTTAGGGTTAGCTGGATACTATCGAAGATTTATCAAAGATTTTTCTAAGATAGAGACCCCGTTGAATAATCTGATGAGGAAGGCGATGAAATTTGTATGGACCGACAAATGCGAAGAGAGTTTTCAATAGTTGAAGAAGAGATTGAGCGAAGTGCCTGTGTTATCACTTCCAGATGATGCGGGAAATTTTGTGGTGTATAGTGACGCATCGCACAAGGGACTTGGTTGTGTGCTCATGCAACACAACAAAGTCATTTCGTATGCATCACGATAACTAAAGGATTACAAAAAATGATACCCTACTCACGACTTAGAGTTAGCGGCAGTAGTTTTTATGTTAAAGATATGGAGGCATTATTTGTATGGAGAGAAATGTGAGATATACACGGACCACAAAAGTCTGAAATATATCGTCACATAGAAGAAGTTGAATATATGTCAGAGAAGGTGGTTGGAATTGATCAAAGATTATGACTGTGATATTCTTTATCATACGGGGAAGGCAAATGTGGTTGCCGACGCTTTGAGCAGGAAAGGAAGGGAGAAATTATTTCAATTGACAACTCAAGAAGAGTTAATAAGAGAAATGGAGAAATTAGAAATAGAGGTAAAGGGACCAGAGAGGTCTGAAGAGAAGTTATTTGTAATGGAAGCTTGTCCGACATTGTTGGATAGAGTAAAAGAAGCACAAGAGAAAGATGAAGAATGTGAGAAGATCAGGAAAAGGATTAAAGAAAATGAGGAAGAGAAATTTTGAATGGGTAAAGATGGTATCTTAATATTCGAAGGAAGAGAGTGGGTACCAGCGATAACCAAGTTAAGAGAAGAGATTTTGCATGAGGCACACAATACGACGTATTCCCTTAATCCGGGAGGCGCTAAGATGTACCGAGACTTGAGGCAACATTTTTGGTGGCCCAATTTGAAACGGGAAGTCGCAGAGTGAGTTAGTAGATGTTTGACTTGCCAACACATAAAAGCAGAGCATCAGCGGTCGAGTGGTTTACTACAACCGTTGGAAATACCATAGTGGAAATGGGAGCACATTACGATGGATTTTTGTAACGCCCCAGAAAATTTGGATTTTTGAGAATTAAATTTTTATTTTTATTATGTGGATTAAATGAATTTAATTAATTATTTATGGGAGTAGGGTAATTGAAGGTTGTTCTATGACCTAGATATATCGGAATGTCATAGTATTTTGACTACGTGGTAGAATTAAAGTGTTTGAATTTCCAAGACGAAAATAAAAGCTTTTCGAGAAATTTTCATAAAAACACTATTCACGCATTTCTGCTTGGGAATTATTTTTGAATTTCTGAGAAATACATAATGATAGAATATCGAGGTGAGATAGAATATCCAATAATATTTTAGTTATGGCAAATGCATTTTTTTGCCTACGGACTTAAAACCTAACGATTAGGGAAAATGAATTCCGAGAAGGAATTTAAATGCGTATAATGAATTAAAGCAATGAATGTATAATACGTAAGTATTGTACGAGGTAATGAATACAAGTATTATACGAGTATGTATGAATGATGGAATATCGTATATTAAATAAGTATACAAGTTAGAATACGAGATTAATACGTAAATTATACGTTATAAGGCTTTAAGCCAAATGTAATGGACTTGTAGGATTGAGTAAGAAATTGTAAAGTCCAATGAGATATTGATAAGGCCCAAGTGTAGAGATGTGTAAGTCCAATGCAAGATAATGATAAAGCCCAAAGAATTGTTAATACAAGCCCACTGTATAAGTTAGGACTTATTAAACCTTAAACCCAAACTAAGAATCCAATGGATTAGGAGGATCCATGGGGCAACCCATGATCATATGGGTGAATTGGTGATAAAGAAATTTGTGTGATGAGCAAGTAGACTTAAGGGTTAAGCAAAGTATAAGTTAGGTAGACTTCATGTCTAAGCAAGAGATAAGTTATGTAATGACCAAGCAAACTTAAAAGCTAAGTAAAGTGCTTATGTGATGAGCAAGCAAATAAGGTGTTAGCCAAGTTAACTTAATGGCTAAGTGTTGTGGTGGCCAAGTAATTCATGTGAGGAGCAAGTTAACTTAATGTCTAGGTAATTAATAGTAAGGAGGTGATTAAGGAGGTGGGATTGGATTAATGACCCTTATGCCCTAATCTAGCAACTCCTATAAATAGCAAGCTTGGTTTTCATTTTGTTGGTTGTTCATTTCATCTAATAAGTTGAGAGCTTATTGGTTAGAAAGAATAAGTGAGAATAAGCTACAAAAGCTAGAACAATTTAGCCTTTGAGAATTTAAGAAGCAAGAAGGAGAGTAAGGATTTAAGCAAGTAATCTTCATAGGTAAGAACTTAAACCATAATTTCTTTCTCTTCAATTTTTAGAAAAGGGGGCTAGTGGTAGAACATGTATGTTAAGGAATGATATGAATGATTAATCAATGGACTTAAGTCGTATAAGTAATGAATAAGTAATTCAAACTTAATTAAGTTATGAATTTATAAAGAGTTTATATGAACTACTCATATGTGTACTTTAATAAGATGGTATGATAATAAGAAGTAAGAATGGTAGTTAAAAGACTTAATCTATAATAAGTTATGAGAAAGGAAGTCATAAGTAATTTATACTTTTATAAGTTATAAACTCATAAAGAACAAGTAATAACTTATCATGTTTATAAGTTAATGAGTTATGTATGTCAAGATGTTAATATGATGGTTTGAATCCACTTAAAGCGAAGAACAAATCTTAAGTAATGAAGTTAAGGCATAATTCATGAGTTTGGACGATAATCGTCGAATTCGTGAAAATCTCGAAATGGAAGTCAAATTTTGATATTGAGCTTGGAAACATTGGTTTTAATTGGAGACAAGTCTTATTTGGCATTATAGAGTTGCAGACTCGAGAATGACCAAATTCCGACTTAGAACGAAGAAACGAGCGTTGAACGTTCATGAACGTTTACCGTTTTTGTTAAAAATGGACTAATAGGTGAATTTTGAGCAAACGAAGTCAAATAGATAAAATTCTTGAATGAAAGCATAGAGTATGTAATTTGTGAACCATAGGCTTTTGAATGAGCCAATTCGGACTTATAACGAAGAAGTTATGCATCAGAGAATTTCGTAAAGTTGAAAATCTGTCAAATTTTTCTAAGGCACAGAGTCCACGTCACAGTAGCGACTCCAGCAATAAAGGCCCAAGCCGTGCAACATGAGGTAGAGATAGAGCACATCGCTAATCGAAGCGCAGCAGCAATGGTATATATATAGCAAAGGAGACTCATGCCGCAGGCCGAAGTCAGGACCCATATACATCGCTAAGTCACGCCGCGCATGTGACACGTAGAAGGAATGTCCGCACCGCAGCTCCAGCAATAAGTGAAGCATAAAATGGAATGTTTTTGAATATAAATGAAAGGAGAAGTGAATGAAGGCTGAATTAAATCCTTAATCAACTTAATGTAATGTATAATACTAAAGGTTGAATATAAGTCAATTGAATGTGAACATGAATGGTAAGCAATAAGTATACGTAACCAATAACGATCGAGTCTCGTTTAGTGATGTGATAACGTTAGTAAGCCATGAGGAAGGATGATTAACTTGAAACGAGTTGTATTAATGAAATAATTTCAATTAAGTTATAGAAGAGAAAGAAGTTGGTAAGAATGATGTAAGTTATAACGATAAGCCGGAACCAATAAAAACAAATATAATACAGGATTAGATTGAGAAGAAGGGTAAGATTCGTTAAGAACCTTGTATGATCATTCATGACCTAATGTGGTATGTTATGTGGTAATGTGTTGTAGAGACTGTAAAGACTCAAAGGAAAAGTAATTTTACTGTAGCAGACGTTGAAGGCAAGTTTTTCTTAAACGCTTGTCTAACCTTCATGTTAGCCAAGTTTTCTGTGATTCATGTTATGAGATTCATGAACTATTTTACTAAAGGGTCGATGCCAGTTTTATCTCGGCTAGACTAATCTTGAAGAGTTGATTAATTTATTTACAAGTCTTTCAATATAGAATTGTTAACGGTATCCTAAGCCAATTGTTTGGTACGGATTCAAGGTAAGCCTGAGTTAAATAAACAAATGTATTTTTCATCGATTATTCGGTGGGCACGCGAGGTTTCCAAAACTTAAACGTACACACGTTTAATGGATGTAGTGTTGATCAACATAGAGTACTACGGGCTGATTACCCAGAAGTGCTCGTAAGATATGTCGGACTTACGGACTTAGTGTCGGGTTGTCCTTTTCAAAGAAATTATGAAACGCTCATGGTCTTGAGCCAGAATTGATGTTTTACTGAATATTGTCATTGTAAAACGTTTTGAAGGAAAAGAAGTGCTATTTTGAATTATCGATAGTACTTCATAACTACTGTCCAGTTATTGAAGATATACGATTCCTATGTTTCAAGTATGTTGTTTAAAAGAAATTGTTGTACTTGCTGAGCTTGTTATGCTCACTCTTGCTTGAACCATATGAATGCAGCTAGGACCGAACAAACCGAGGGATCCGACAAGGTTAAAGGCAAGATGAAGAGTAACGATTAGTTTACCATTTAATAAACTAGTAAATTGTATATATCATAGTATGATGAACAAAGAATGATATGGTTTTAGCACTTGGGAACGGGATGTAATATTATTAATGTAATAAGAATGTCGTTGATACACACATTTTGATGTCATTTCAATAAAATGAATGTACAGTTATGAGTACTGTGTAGCACCATTTGTCGGGTTGGAAGATACCCGGATTTGGGGGCGTCACAGGTTGGTATCAAAGCATTAGGTTATAAAACTTAATGGGGGAAGAACCTTAGGCTAATAACCTAGTTAAGGAAGGAAAGTCAGAAGGAAGTAAACTCAAGCTTTACTTCAGTCAAATGAGTTAATAAGGTATTGAGGAAACTCAGTATCGTAAGATTTAAAAGATGGAAAGTAACCCTAATTAAATTAAATGTGATTTCTGCTTATACTATTGTGTGTATGTACTAATCAACATATGTGTTATTGTAGGATGTCGATCAATAGCTTGATGTATAGAGATATACACGTGGTGAGTGGAGAAATTGTGAACAGAGTAGAGCCTGTACCTATGCCGGTGAGGTACCATTAGTGATTCTAGAGGAGTCGGACCCGGTGGAGTACTTTTTTGAGGAGAACTACTCCGAGGGAGAAATGTATATAACGTCATACCTCAGTATGATGAACGATGTGGAGGAAGGGATGGAGGTAACATCGGTTGATACGGTGGTACCTACACTAGAGTCATCACTTCCAGATTCAATGAGAGCATTGTATCTGGCAGTGCTTAACAGTAATGTGCAACTGAGTACAGTTGTGCAGAATTAGAATGAAGAGATTAGTGCTCTTTATGTAGCGAAGGAGTCTGCAGAAGCAGATTTTGAGTCAGAGCATGATGAGAAGGTGCTCGTGATAAATAAGGCTAGGGATTATATGAACGAGGCGGTAGAGCTTCGTAGGAAACTGGAGAAGAAGGACCGGAAGATATCACGGATGTTTTACATCCATAAGAGTGCTAATAAGGATTTTGAGCTTAAAGTTGCTTGTTATTCTATAGAGTCGGGGCATACTCGACATACTATTCGTCGGGATACTGTAGCGAAGATTGCGAATGAGAAACACGAGGACGCTGTTATGCATTATTAGAAAGCTAGAGTTATAAATATGTGTGTAGTGACTTAAAACCCTCTTTTGTATATAAAAAAAGGGTAGTCTCTTTGTAAATCCCAACTTTTGAGAAGTTCAATTGCGGGATAGAAATGTAATAGCCTTGGGCTATGTAAGCAAATTGTAAATAGTTTTGACTATAAAGAATCATATGAATATAATGAAGCTTTTATTTAATATGCTTTGTTATGGTATGAGTTGTTATGAGACGAATAATAACGAAGTAAGTAAATAGATAATAATGAAATTCTATTTAATCAGAAAATGCCGCTAAGGAGAAGACAACGTAATCAGGAAGCAGAATCACGTAATAAAAATAAAGGGGGTCAAAACAACCCTATGCAAGAGTTCATTAATTTATTAACAGCTGCATTTAACTAAACTGGGGGTAGAGTACCCGCCGAACCTAGGTTAGCCAGAATGACTACCTTTAAAGAATTTAAAAGCATAGGTCCGCCGGAGTTCAAAGGAACAACGGACCCATTAGCAGCCCGGACATGGGTAAATGAAATAGAGAAGGTGTTTGTTATTACAAACGTAGGTGAGGCGCAAAAGACTTCTTTTGCAACTTACATGATGAAAGGGGAAGCCAACTTTTGGTGGGAGGCTCACCAGGGTGGGACTAGAATAGATGTGCGGTAACGTGGGAACAATTCAAGAAGGTTTTCTTCGAGAATTATTTCCCTACAAGTATGCAGTGGAGGAGAGGAAGGCTTGTAGGTTTGAGCAGGGCCTGAAACCCTGGCTCTATAGTGGAATTTCTGTGTTCCAGAGTGCATCCTATGGGACCATTCTGGAGAAAGCGATTATAGCGGAGGGTGGTAGTGAGGCGTTAACCTAATACCACAAAGAGAGATAAGATAAGAGAAAGGGAGAAAGTGGAACCAAGGCAGAGAATGCTAGTGGTAGTGGCAGTATGTCAAAAAGAAAGAGTTTTTAACTCTGGGAATACTGGAGGGGGAACAAGGGGAATCCTAAGCGTAGTATCGAGGTTTGTAAGGCATGTGGAAAGACTCATCTAGAAGTCTGTCTCACAAGGAAATCGTTTTCTTATAACTGTGGACAGGAGGGTCATATATTACCCAATTGTCTTAATCCTGAGAAAAACCATAGTTGTTTTGTATATGGGTCGTTGGACCACATGGAAAGAAATTGCCCAAAGAAGGGGCCTGAGGAAAGTAAAGGTGTTAGTAGTGGTAAGTTAGTTATGCCATGATGCGATTGCATCAGCAGATTTAGTAGCAGGTATCATTTCGGTCAATACAATGAATGCTTATGTGTTGTTTGATTGGAGTGCTACTTTTCTTTTATAGAATGAGAGTGTGTTAAGTGATTAAGTTCATTCTCGGAAGGGATTATAAATACCTTTACACGTTGAGGTAGAGAACAGGGAAATAACTTTCGTTAATTATATTCGTAGAAATGGCTTCATGAATAAGGAATGTAAGCAAGTATTGGTAGATAAGTACTGATAAAGTTGAGAGAATTTGAAGTAATTCTTAGTATGAATGAGTTGATTAACCATAGAACTTTAATAAATTGTTAGAATAAAAGTATGAATCTTCGGTTTTTTAAGAAAATCCAAAGTAGTAATTTACGGTAATAAAATACCGCGACACTCTTGTTGTCTAACGATGACACAAGTTAGGAGGATGTTAAGGAAGAGGATGAGTCATTACGGTTACGTATCGACTATCGTAATAGGAGTAAGTTAGCAGTTAAGAATAAATACCTATGGCCCAGGATCGATGATCTATTTGATCAGTAGAAGAGGGCAAAGAATTTTTCTAAGATAGATTTGCGTACGGGGTATAGTCGTTTGAAAGTAAGGAAGAATGAGGAGGAACCTAAGATGACATTCAGACCACGTTATAGTTATGACAAGTTTCTGGTTATATTGTTTGGGTTAACTAATGTGCGGAAGTTAGACTTTCAGTAATGGGTGCCAAGCAAGTCGGTGGCAAATTGATAGGTACTCTTGTGAGGTGCTATGGTTGAAAGTACCATTAGCGACACAGGGTGTTCAAATAATATTTGGATGAGGGTGTCGTAATAATCATTGGTGATATTCTAGTCTAATTTAAGACGTTAGAAGATCACACTGAACATTTGGAGATAGTGTGAGAAACACTACAGAGGGAGAAGTCGGATATGGAATTCACTACGTGTGAATTGTAGCTTAAAGAGATAGACAAATTTGCTATTAAGAAGTATGTTGGGTATGAGAAGTGAGAAAATAGTTTTTAGGAGCTAAAAGGAAGATTAAGTGAGGCATTTGTATTGTCTTTATCAAATGATACGGGGAATTTTGTAGTGTATCTCGATGTTTCACGAAATGATTTAGATTATGTGCTCATGTAGCATGGAAAAGTCATTGTGTATGCATCACGCCAATTAAAGGATTATAAGGAGGTTTATCCTACTTATGATCTAAAATTGGCAGCTGTAGTCTTAGAATTAAAAATCGGAAGATAGTATTTATACGGGGAGAAGTGTGAGATATACACGGACTCTAAGAGTTTGATATATATCTCCACACAGAAGAAGTTGAATATGAAGTAGAGAAGGTGATTAGAATGGTTAAGAGGTTACGACTGTGATATATTATATCATACATGGAAGGTAAAAGTAGTAAACGACGCGTTAAGTAGGAAGGGTAGGGAAAAGCTATTGATGTTAACAACTCAGAATGAGTTAATGACGAAAATGTCAAAAACGAAGCTAGAAGTTAAATTGTGGAATGAAGAGGTAGAAATGTTATTCATAACGTAGACTCAATCCACAATGATGGAACGAGTTAATTAAATACCACTAGGTAACGAGGAGTGTAAGCAAGTGAAGAAGATGATGCAAGATAAAGAGAAGATCATGTATAATCTTGTTTTGAAGGAGGAATTTGAGTTTTATACAATTTGGTATTAAAAGAAGGACTAATAAAAGGAAGATAGCGTAATGTGTGAGTAAAGGTTTAGCTTCCAACTCAGAGTATTGATAGGAAGTGACAAGTCATGTGAATTAAGATAATACCTTCGGTGAAGGTGAAATGAAAGAACCTCAATGTTGTAGAAGCATTGTGGGAACTCAAGATTAAAATAAAGGAAAATTTTTCCTCAATGGTGGATGTAGTGTTAGCAAGATTCTGGGGACAGAATCCTTATAAGGGGGGAAGAGAGTAACGCCCCAGAAAATTTGGATTTTTGAGAATTAAATTTTTATTTTTGTTATATGGATTAAATGAATTTAATTAATTATTTATGGGAGTAAGCTAATTGAAGGTCGTTCTATGACCTAGACATATCGGAATGTCGTAGTATTTTGACTACGTGATAGAATTAAAGTGTTTGAATTTCCAAGACGAAAATAAAAGCTTTTCGAGAAATTTTCTGAAAAACACTATACACGCATTACTGCTCGGGAATTATTTTTGAATTTTTGAGAAATACGTAATGATAGAATATCGAGGTGAGATAGAATATCCAATAATATTTCAATTATGGAAAACATAATTTTTTGCCTGTGGACTTAAAACCTAACGATTAGGGAAAATGAATTCCGAGAAGGAATTTAAATGCGTATAATGAATTAAAGCAATGATTGTATAATACGTAAGTATTGTATGAGGTAATGAATACAACTATTATGCGAGTATGTATGAATGATGCAATATCGTATATTAAATAATTATAAGAGTTAGAATATGAGATTAATACGTAAATTATACGTTATAAGGCTTTAAGCCAAATGTAATAGACTTGTAGGATTGAGTAAGAAATTGTAAAGTCCAATGAGATATTGATAAGGCCCAAATGTAGAGATGTGTAAGCCCAATGCAAGATAATGATAAAGCCCAAATAATTGTTAATACAAGCCCAATGTATAAGTTATGATTAATTAAACCTTAAACCCAAAGTAAGAATCCGATGGACTAGGGTGATCCATGGGGAAACCCATGATCATATGGGTGAATTGGTGATCAAGAACTTTGTGTGATGAGCAAGTAGACTTAAGGGTTAAGCAAAGTATAAGTTAGGTAGACTTAATTTCTAAGCAAGAGATAAGTTATGTAATGACCAAACAAACTTAAAAGATAAGTAAAGTGCTTATGTGATGAGGAAGCAAATAAGGTGGTGGCTAAGTTAACTTAATGGCTAAGTGTTGTGGTGGCCAAGTAATTCATGTGAGGAGCAAGTTAACTTAATGTCTAGGTAATGAATAGTAAGGAGGTGATTAAGGAGGTGGGATTGGATTAATGACCCTTATGCCCTAATCTAGCAAATCCTATAAATAGCAAGCTTGGTTTTCATTTTGTTGGTTGTTCATTTCATCTAATAAGTTGAGATCTTATTGGTTAGAGAGAATAAGTGAGAATAAGCTACAAAAGCTAGAACAATTTAGCCTTTGAGAATTCAAGAAGCAAGAAGGAGAGTAAGGATTTAAGCAAGTGATCTTCATAGGTAAGAACTTAAACCATAATTTCTTTCTCTTCAATTGTTAGAGAAGGGGGTAGTGGTAGAACATGTATGTTAAGGAATGATAAGAATGATTAATCAATGGACTTAAGCCATATAAGTCATGAATAAGTAATTCAAACTTAATTAAGTTATGAATTTATAAAGAGTTTATATGAACTACTCATATGTGTACTTTAATAAGATGGTATGATAATAAGAAGTAAGAATGGTGGTTAAAAGACTTAATCTATAATAAGTCATTAGAAAGGAAGTCATAAGTAGTTTATACTTTTATAAGTTATAAACTTACAAAGAACAAGTAATAACTTATCATGTTTATAAGTGAATGAGTTATGTATGTCAAGATGTTAATATGATGGATTGAATCCATGTAAAGCGAATAAATCTTAAGGAATGAACTTAAGGCATAATTCACTAGTTTGGACGATAATCGTCGAATTCGTGATAATCTCGGAATGGAAGTCGAAGTTTGATATTGAGCTTGGAAACATTGGTTTTCAATGGAGAGAAGTCTTATTTGGAATTATAGAGTTAAGGACTCGAGAATGACCGAATTTTAACTTAGAACGAAGAAACGAGCATTGAACGTTCACGAACATTTATTATTTTCGCTAAAAATGGACTAATAGGTGAATTTTTAGCAAACAAAGTTAAATTGATAAAATTCTTGCATGAACGCATAGAGTATGTAATTTGTGAACCGTTGGCTTTTGAACGAGCCAATTCGGACTTATAACGAAGAAGTTATTCGTTTGGGAATTTCACAAAGTTGAAAATCTGCCAAATTTTTCTAAGGCACAGAGTCCACATCGCAAAGCGACTCAGAATAAAGGCCCGTGGCCGCAACATGAGGTTAGATAGATAGAGCACATCTACTAATCGGGCATCAGCAGTGGCATATAAAAGGAGACTCAGCATAACGCCGAGTCCGGACTATACACATTGCAAAGTCACGCCGCGGCGTGACACAAAGAAGAAATGTCGGCGCCGCAGCGCCAACACTAAGTGAAGCATAGAAAGGAATGTTTTTGAATATAAATGAAAGGAGAAGTGAATGAAGGCTGAATTAAATCCTTAATCAATCATTACTAATGATATAAATGTAATGTATAATACTAAAGGTTGAATATAAGTCAATTGAATGTGAACTTGAATGGTAAAGCAATAAGTGTACGTAATCAATAACGATCGAGTCTCTGTTAGTGATGTGATAACGTTAGTAAGTCGTGAAGAAGGATGATTAACTTGAAACGAGTTGTATTAATGAAATAATTTCAATTAAGTTATAGAAGAGAAAGAAGTTGGTAAGAATGATGTAAGTTATAAACGATGTTTTAACCAATAATAACAAATCTAATACATGATTAGATTGAGAAGAAGGTAAGATTCATTAGAACCTTGTATGATCATTCATGACCTAATGTTGTATGTTATGTGGTTATGTGTTGTAGAGACCGTGAAAGACTCAAAGGAAAAGTAATTTTACATAGTAGTGAGACGTATCAAGGCAAGTTTTTCTTAAACGCTTGTCTTACCTTCGTGTTAGCCAAGTTTTCTGTGATTCACGTTATGAGATGCATGAACTATTTTACTAAAGGGTCGATACCAGTTTTATCTCGGCTAGACTAATCTTGAAGAGTTGATTGATTTATTTAATTTACAAGTCTTTCAATATAGAATTGATAACGTTATCCTAAGCCAATTGTTTGGTACGGATTCAAGGTAAGCCTGAGTATGAATAAACAAATGTATTTTTCATCGATTATTCGGTGGGCACGCGAGGTTGCCAAAACTTAAACGCATACACGTTTAATGGATGTAGTGTCGATCAACATAAAGTACTACGGGTCGATCACCCGTAAGTGCTCGTAAGATACGCTTGGGACTTACGGACTTAGTGTCAAGTTGTCCTTTTCAAAGAAATTATGAAACGCTCATGGTCTTGAGCCGTAATTGATGTTTTATCAATATTGTCATTGTAAAACATTTTGAAGGAAAAGAAGTGCTATTTTGAATTATCGATAGTACTTCATAACTATTATCCGCTTATTAAAGATATACGATTCCTATGTTTCAAGCATTTTGTTTAAAAGAAATTGTTGTACTTGCTGAGCTTGTTATGCTCACTCTTGCTTGAACCATATGAATGCAGCTAGGACAGAACGAACTGAGGGATCCGACAAGGTTAAAGGCAAGACAAAGAGGATCGATTTGTTTACCTTATAATAAACTAATAAATCTTATACATTATAGTATGATGAACAAAGAATGTTATGGTTTTAGAACTTGGGAACGGGATGTAATATTATTAATGTAATAAGAATATCGTTGATACACACATTTTGATGTCGTTTTAATAGAATGAATGCACAGTTATGAGTACCGTGTAGCACCATCTGTCGAGTTTGAAGATACCCGAATTTAGGGGCATCATAGATTTCATGTTAGGACTTCCAGTTATATAGAAAGGTTATGATGCCATTTAGATTATCTTGGATCAACTTACAAAGATCGCACATTTCTACCGATTAAGATTGTCTACAATTTAAATCAGTTAGCGAGTCTGTATGTAAAGGAGATTGTTTCACGACATGGACTGTCGGTGTCAATTGTCTTTGATCGAGACCCGCGCTTCACGTCAAATTTTTAGAAAAGATTGCAAGAGAGAATGGGAACATAGTTAAGGTTGAGTACCATTTATCATCCTCGGATAGACGGACAAAGTGAGTGAACAATACAAACGCTGGAGGACATACTTAGGACTTGCGTGATGGACTTCAAGGGAAATTGGGATGACCACCTGCCCTTAGTCGAATTTTTGTATAATAATAGTTACCATGCAAGTATCGGCATGCCACCATACGAATCTCTTTACGGAAGAAAGTGGAGAATGCCATTATGTTGAGACAAAGTCGGAGAGCGACGAATACTCGAGCCAGAGTTAGTACAACAAACCACAGACGTGGTGACAGTGATAAGAGCCAGACTAGTAGCAGCTCAAGATTGCCAGAAGAAGTACGCAGATTTGCATCGACAAGACCGAGATTTTAAACTCGGCAGTTTCATATTCTTAAAGGTATCTCCATGGAAGGGAAATATCCATTTCGACAAGAAAGGAAAATTGAGTCCGAGATTTATAGGACCATTCGAGATACTAAAGCGAGTGGGCGAAGTGGCGTACAAAGTTGCATTACCACCTGAGTTGGAGCACATCCACAACGTGTTCCACATTTCTGTGTTATGACCATACAAGGCCGACTACAAGCATGTGATTTCTTATGAACCCATTCAAGTGGAGAAGAACTTAGCTTACGAAGAAATTCCTATCCAAATTCTAGATGGGAAGGAGCAAACTTTAAGGAACAAAGTCATTTCTTCTATAAAAGTACTTTGGTGTAACCATGATGTCGAGGAGTCCACGTGGGAATTAGAAGATAAGATGCGAGGGGATCATCTCCATTTATTTGTGTAACCTTGTACCAATTCCGAGGATGAAATTTTTATAAGGGGGGGGGGATGTAAGAACCGAGAAATTCATGATTTAATAAATATATTAATGAAAAATGAATATTTATTTGAATATAAATATTGATGCATTGTAAGATGAGTAATTCAATTAGTGTAAATTAAAGTTGTGTGAGGATTGAGACTTTAGAAATGCCTTGTGTGGCATGAGAATGGAATTTAAGTGGTTAAACTATAAGGAAGATTAATTTCATATAATTATGTGATCCCATATAAGGAATACACTCTTAAACTAGTAATATCACCAATATAATAGTTAATTCATGTCGTGTAAAACTAGTGTGGCGATGGATGTTAAAACTGGCTTGAAGCTAAACCAGGTTTAGCCTTTGTGGTCAACAATGGCTGCGCCCTCCAAAGAAGATAAACCCGCACAACTACTCCAAGTGATCGATTTGAGATAATTAGTTTTCTACTGTAGAAATAAAATGGAACACTTATGTTATATGTGTGACATTAATAAATCATTGGATAAAAGTAAATTATGTTTATATGAGGTACCAAGTAGTACAGTGAAATCATATATAATTGTAATACATAAATAATTAAATACATGTGTATGCTAAACACTAGGAAAGGAGTTAAATGTTTAAATAAACATTAATATTAAATAAGGTTGTCATGTGGTTAAGAGAGTAGTAAAAAAAATAATTATGGGAGATACCCAGACAATAATACCAAGCTGAGTTTTTTTATTGCGTGTATTTAATATACATGGATTATATGATGTGAATATATAACTAATCCCTAATTTCCTAATATGGTAGCAATTGTACATTAAGATTACATTTTGGGAATTTAAAGGAACCAAACCAAGCCTTAGATAACTTATTGCTGAGATTTTGCTCTTGTCCAAAGATGAGTGACCTCATAGTACATGAACAATGGTCTACACTCTAAATTACGTAACTCCCAAATTGGTACGCATTGGCTATGGAGATGACTGATGGAGAGTGGTTGAACCATTGTTAGTTAACCATTATGTTCTCCTTCAGCATTTCAGACTCAAACTTCCATGCCAACCCTTTAGCCAGTCCAAGTTTCTTCTATAAATAGTAAACCAAATCTTCAGTTTATGTTACTTGAAATTGTCTGATAATTCTAAGTGGAGAGTTCTAAGTTGCTGAGCAATTATAGAAGCATACTCAATGTGTAAGGAGGCCAATCCAAGCTTAAGGAGGTAAAAATTCTAATTATGTTCTTGAATTGGGTCTTGTTTAGTTCTGGAAATTATTTGAAATTCTATGTCAATCAAGTTAAATTAACATACTATAATGTGTTTAAGAAGTATACTTACATGTATGAACTCTGTAATGATGGTTTGGAACGAGTTTAAATCGATATGAATCAAGTTGGTTGATACTTTGCAAAAAACAGTAGTTCATATCGCTTTTGGTCCCTAGATATGCGCGGTGTGACACCCCAAATTGGGTCCTCGACCCCGATGCAGTCGTCGCCACGATAAAATACAAACATCCACCTCTAAACAACATACGATAACTAAAATACGGAATATAATAAACTTTACGTCGTTCATTCAAAAGGTGTTACTAGTCCAAAGATTCGATAACCTTAATACAATCTTACAAACATACCCTAAAATAATCATTAGGGTTCATATTACATAACAGTAATTAAACTAGGCATAAGCTAAAGTCTGTTCCTTGCAACTATCCTACATTTTTCCTTTATCCTTGTCCTTTCCTGAGGTCTCAGACTTAACTGCAATATAATTCATGATATAGGAAGGATGAGCAACAAGTTTCTCAACAAGTTTAAATACAACAATAATGATATATCATGATGAATGGAAAATATCTGACAATGAATTCAACAATATGAATATCTGAAGGATTCAACAATATGAATATTAGAAGCAAAGATAATGATTTCTTTTAGAATCACTATAGTCAAGTAGACTTTGAACTATAAAACTCCAATAGAATCAATAGCTGATTGACCCTTTGGTTACTGGCTATAAAATAAGTACTTGAGGGGATCAGACTCGTGTACACCGTGTATATGCATAATATTTAAATCTGCTCTTTGTATCTTATATTAGATACCTGGGGTATTTCCCTATCATAAAAGGGGTGTTCTTTCATTCTAAGAATCCTTACCATCAATTGGTTTAGATAGCTTTTATAAAACTTCATACACTTATCTGACTGAAAAAAGGTTCAGACTCTATCTGACACATTTCAAGAATTATAGAACTTTAAATGATGTACAAGTCCAAGACTGTACGAACTCAAGTGCACTAAGTGCGAATATCAATAATATCGATGTGGAATAATTGTAAAGTAATTAAACCACTTAATAGTCTACTTGGAAATAAAGTTCAAGCTTAAATGAATAACTTTCAATTCAACAATAACCTACTCAATACAATATGTGAAGGATAGGAAACTTTCACAAAATTCAAAGTTGTGTAAGTTTGGAAACTTGTAACACAATAAAAATAGTATTCGGATAATTGCTTAAGTAAAAGAGTAAGAATTAAGGAACTTGCACAACCAAAAAGTGAAGTTCGAAGATTTGCTCAATATAAATTTGAGTAAGGTTAGGGAACTTGCCTGCTTGCTTAGCTACAATTTAATTTTAGCTTTAATTAACTTGCGTTAAAATGACCTAACGTTAACAAGTCGGTCTTTTCAATTAGTATGTGTAAACTAATATGAGTCTATACTTACAAGAATCAAATCATCACATAGCATGCTGCTTAACACATTACATAGCATATTGGTCATATATTACTAGGTAAAGTAATCATATAAGCATGCCTTGAACTTCAGATCAAAATTAGAAACTATTCATGACTGCAGGATGGCGTGGCCGCGCTTGGTTTATACTGAGGAGTGGCGCGTCCGCGCTACTCCCGGTGCAAACCAAGATATGGTTTCTCCTGTAGAAAACTAGTGTACACACGACTTGCACAAATACGAATAATCATGCAAAACACACATGTTAGTATGTGGATAACCAAGTTTAACCCCATAACATTAACATAGGTTACTATCTATTCTCATTTAATCAAGACTTTAAGTGTTCATTTCATAATTTTCATACGTTTAAACGTCAAACATATGATATGTGGTTCATAAGTCTCTACTTCACATGTTTGCATTTGTTAAATCAAGTATCTCAAGTTATGACGTTCTACCTTATTTATGTTTACTCTTAACAACACTTAACTAGTTTCACAATGCATATAACTCACTAGGCCTTCATATCAATCACACTTACATGCATGACACACCTAATCGTGATGTCTCACATACAAGTTAAACCTCATAAGCATGTTCTCAAATCTTACTCAAGGCGTATATAGAGTTTGTTTTCAAAACTTTAAGTTTTCATTAGTAAAATTTATTCAAGCATGCAAGGTAGGTTCACACATCTCATATCATGCTTCCATAACCATATCATAGTTCACATAACCTGATACACTCACAAGCAAGGTCAGAACATGTTATTGAAAAAGGTTCATCAAAACTAGTTTCCAACTCTTTAAGTCCTCTTTGAATAATCAAACTAAAATCAACTAACATGGCTTACTATATGCATAACAATCTCAGTTCACATGTGCAGGTTATTTATAGGCATATTCTAACTGTCATAGTATGCTCAGCATATCTTAAGGAGCTAACATGAGTAACTGTGATATACTATGTAACGCCCCTAAATCCGGGTATCTTCCAACCCGACAGATGGTGCTACATGATACTTATAACTGTACATTCATTCCATTGAAACAAAATTAAAATATGTGTATCAACGACATTCTTATTACATTAATAATAATACATCCCGTTCACAGGTTCTGAAACCATTACATTTTGTGTTCGTTGTAATATAATTTATACAAACATACTACTCTATTACAGAATAAACTAGTCATTCATCTTCGCTTTGCCTTTATCTCTCCTGGAACCCTCGGTTCATTCGACCTTAGCTGCAATCATATGATTCAAACAAGAAGTGAGCATAACTAGCTCAGCAAGTTTAAAAATATATTATATAAATACCACTTCGAGAATCATATGATTATTCTTCATTAACTGAACAATAGTTATGAAGTATTATGAACCACTGAATAACGCGTCTCATATCGTAAAACAATTCCAAAGAACATATAGTAGATTGGAAATTCTGAGTAGGTCCATAGACCATGAACATTCTCTTTAGTTTTTATTCATGAAAAGGACAACCCGGTACTAAGACCGTAAGTCTGACATTTCTTACAAGCACTTCTAGGTGATTAGCCCATAGTACTCTATGTTGATCAACACTCATCTGTTAAACATATTTACGTTTAAGTTTTGGCAACCTCGCGTGCCCATCGAATAATCGATGTAAATACATTTGTTTATTCATACTCAGGCTTACCTTGAATCCGTACCAAATAATTGGCGTAGGATAACGTTATCAATTCTATATTGAAAGACTTGTAAATAAATCAATAAATCTTTCAAGATTAGTCTAGCCGAGTTAAAACTGGCATTGACCCTTTCTTTTAAACCATTCATGCATCTCATAACATGAATCACTGAAAACCTAGCTAACACGAAGGTTAGACAAGCGATAAGAAAACTTGCCTTCAGCGTCTGCTACAGTAAAATTACTTTCTCTTTGAGTCTTTACAGTCTCTATAACACATAACCATATAACATACCACATTAGGTCATGAATGAATATACATGGTTCCTAATGAATCTTACCCTTCTTCTTAATCTAACCATGTATTAGATTTGTAATTATTGGTTCTAGCTTGCCGTCGTTCTTTATTTCATTCTTACCAACTTCTTTATCTTCTATAACTTAACTGAAATTATTTCATTAATACAACTCGTTTCGAGTTAATCAACCTTCCTCACGGCTTACTAACGTTCTCACGTTATTAATCAAAACTCGATCGACATTGGTTAAGTACACTTTATTGCATACCGTTCACGTTCACGTAATATTCAACAACTTATGTTCAATTAATCTTTCCTTCAACCTCTAGTGTATTACTTAAGGTTATAACATCCTAAATGATGTTACATTAAATTGATTAAGAATTTAATTCACTCTTCATTCACTTCTCCTCTACTTTACATTCAAAACCTTTCTTCTCTATCTACATTCTAGTGATGGCGCTACGACGCTTGACTTTCCTTCTCTATGCCATGTGGCGCGCCACATAGGTGGCTACTATTAGAACTTCGGTGACTGCGGCTGAAGTCTTAGTGTTAACTACCACGCTGCGGCAAGAAACATCAGTAGCTCACAGCCATTCTTGGCACTGCGGTGCCACATATTTTTCCTTTTCTGGCACTGCGGCGCTAGTCCTCAGCACCAGAACAATTTTGACAGACAAATTTTTATGTGAGATTCCCGGGCTCATAACTTCTTCATTATAAATCTGAATTGGCTCGTTCAAAAGCCATTATTCCACAAATCACATACTCTATATGCTCATGCAAGAATTTTATAATTTCAAATCCGTTAAATAAAAATTCACCTTTTAGTTCATTTTAACGAAAATGATAAATGTTCGTGAACGTTCAACGCTCGTTTCTTTGTTCTAAGTTAGAATTCGATCATTTTCGAGTTCGCAGCTCTAGAATACTAAATAAAACTATACTCCATCGAAAACCAACATTTTCGAGCTCAAAGTCAAAATTTGACTTCCATTCCGAGAATTTCACAAAATCGACGATTATCGTCTAATCGTGTGAATTCAGGCATAGCTTCGTTTCTTATGATTTTCAAACCGTTTCAAATGGATTCAATCCATCATACTAACATCTTAACGTACATATACCATTAACTTATATTCATGAAAAGTTATTACTTGTTCTTTATGAGTTTATAACTTTTAAAAGTATAAACTACTTATGATTCCATTTCTCAAGATTTATCATGGTCTAAATCTTTTAACCACCGTCCTTTCTTCTTATTATCATACAACTTCATTATTATAAATGTAAGACCCCAACTTTTATAAATAAAGATGAATTTTCTATAAATATTATTTTTGAATATTATGGAATAAATTTGATATAATGTTATAGTTGTGGGTAATATTTATAAATTTTGCAAAGTAAGCAAGTTGTTATAAAATATTCGTTTGGTGGGAATATTCTTTTTGTCGGGGAATATTAAATGACGGCTCAATCATTAGTGGACCCCTAATTAAGAAAAAGTATTGTCGTAGTTAGAAAACGACAAAATTATCTTTCTATAAAAATAACTACGGAGGTGTTACCGTTAAAACTGATTGAACTACCCGGTGGTAAAAGTATAGTAATGTCGGCATGGTTGCATAGTAGCACACGGTATTGATTATTGATGCTTACGTGAGAAGTCACTTAGCTATACTCAATTATTGCTACAAAGAATTCTTTGCATCATATCTCTTATATTATTGATTCAATTATTGTCACAAGATCATCGTATAATATGTTATATTATTAATTGAGACGACAAGTTATAAATGATTAATAATTGTTGAAAGATTAAAAATGTGTTGATTAAAATAAAATGATTTGTGGTAATATTTATTCAATCCTTGATGTATATAAAGAGTCATTATGAGACGTTTGTGGTAAGTTTGATTATTTTATGGGGGCTATATATGTCATCATCTAAGAGTCTCTTCGTCAATAGTAATTACCTTTGTGAATAGTAATTACCTTTGTGAATAGTAATTACCTTTGTGAATAGTATTTACCTTCGTCAATAGTATTTACCTTCGTCAATAGTATTTACCTTCGTCAATAGTATTTACCTTCGTCAATAGTAATTACCTTCTTCAATAGTAATTACCTTCGTAAATAGTAATTATCTTCGTCAATAGTAATTAACCCTTCGCAAATAGTAGTTGTCTCTTCAATATTACCAAGAGTTAACTGCCTCATCGGTATTCCAAGGGTTAATTACCCCTTCGCAAATAGTAGTTGTCTCTTCAATATTACCAAGAGTCATTTTGACCCTTCGTTAAGACTAAGAGCCACCCTCAGTTTTTCTATAAATAGAAAGCTCATTCCTTCATTATTTCTTATTTAATTCTTTGAAACTACAGAGAGAGAAACTATAGAGAGAAAGAAGAAAAGTATTCTCGCTACTTCACTTTTCCAATATTCAATTCTTCTAAGGTAGGGAATATTATTTGTTGTACTCGTAAAGGGTGTTATTCTTTCTTATTCATGAAGAGAACTGTTGTTATTCCATTGCTTATTATTCTATTGGAATAACTTTGTATACACTGGTTTACCCTATACTTGGTGACATTCTTCTATTATTACATTGGAACATCCTGTCTTTGTGTTTTAGGACCTGATTAGTTCCGTCTTTATTATTATTACATTTGGAACATCCATGCATGTGTTTTACAGGACTGGTTCCATCTTTATTATTATTCTGTTGGAACATCCACATGCGTGTGTTTTACACAGGACCGTTTAAATCTTTATTATTATTCTATTGGAACATCGTCTGCATGCGTTTACGCCGGACCGTTCCGATTATTTATTATTCTGTTGGAATAACCTGCCTGTGCGGTCTATCGCATGCATGGTGATTTCTTTTGTTATTCCATTCTTTATTATACCCAGTTGGTTAAAACTTTGACTTCTATACTCCATGAAATTAGTAGAATATCTTTGATATTTGCGTTTCATCCAGTATCTTTTCATGGAAATATTCTTCTGATCATTCTTGAATTTTACTCTACAAAGCAAAGATCATGTTGACAATTTGGACGTTAATAATTCCTGGATAAAATAATTCTTGAACTTGTTTTATTGAATTCTTATATCATTGTCATCATCCTTATGTTTATATTATGTTGAAAGTCATATGTGGCCTGTATTGCATAGATGGACTTGGTATGATTATGACTAGAGACTATTCGGTGCAATCATGACCGTAATGTTACAAATGATGTGGTAAAAATCCTCAGTGGCTGTAGTGCATTGATGGACAGTTGTTGACATGATCATGACCATTAATGAATACACAACTATTCTTGGCCCGTAGTGCATGAATAATTGTGGTCGTGATACTAAAGAATATCCTTGGCGTCAGAAAAGGGGGTGATTCGATGATGTGGAATATTTATTAAAGTCGAGTCTCATTTATAATAATGATGATGAAAACCTTTTAAATCATAAAAGATAGTAGATTTTATTTTCTACTTGACTCTTTTAATGGATTCTTTGGTTCCATTGTAGTTAAACTTGATGTTCATTATATTTTATCGGTTTAACACTTTGTTGTAGGCTAATGATAATTTATTCGCATTATCTTAGTCATAATATTTCTTCTTGAGCTAGTTGAGCTCACCCTTTCTTTTCTTTGTTCTCTTCGTGAAATGAGAATATATTTGGGACGCAGTCGGGAAGCGGAGTAATGGTCCGAGAGGATAGCATTAGTAGTCCTCACTATTCTACGTGAAATAGTGTGATAATAATTGTAATGAGGACTCCTTTTGAGTTTGTATAATATCTAGTAGACAATATTTGTATTCAAACTCACAGTTTATGTCGTATTGTACACGACAGTTATATTAGTAAGTTGTATTTAAATTATGTACCATTTATCTGACTACCCAAGATGGGTGATGTATACCTAATTTTGGGGGCGTCATAGTTGGTATCAGAGCTTAGAGATATGATCCCGGCTAAGATGTGAGAATAGTACTAGGAGGGAGAGACGGGGAATACCTTCAGCTAGTATGACCTACCTAAGTTTATGTGCTATTTTATTGGGCTCACGTAATATAAGGATAATTTGTTACATGTCAATTAACCTTTTGTTTTGTGGCGATGATCTGAAAATGACATCCGAGAATGTTGAGAATAGCAATGGAGCACAAAGCGATCGTTGATTCACCACATATCAATAATCAGGATAATGTGCATCGTGAAGGCGATAATCCTCATGCAAACAACAACACCGACCAAATGATGAATGATCAAATGTTCAGAGGCTTTATGCAATTTATGCAACAATGAAAGAGAGCGACTCATCCCAAACGTAGGTGGAAACACGAAAGCTCTCGGGCGGTCACCGCTAAACAATTCAAGGAGCTGGGACCACCGGAGTTTAAAGGAGAGCCAAAACCACTTGGCGGAAGCATGGATAAAGCAGATTACCAAGATATTTGATGTCTTGCGATGCTCTCGAGAGCAAAAGGTTCCCTTGCCACCTTTATGTTGCGCGGAGAGGCAGACATGGTGGTGGGAATTCCAGAAACGTACTCAACTCTTTGTCAGATCAAGATATCTTGGGAGAAGTTCCAGGAGTCATTCAATGATAAATACTTTCACGAAAGTATTCGCCACATGAAGGAGGTGGAGTTTATCAAGTTCGAACAAAACAATACGCCAGTGTGTCGCAATACGAGGCAAGATTTGCGGAGTTATCACGGTTCGCCCCACTTGGTGGATAATGAAGAGAGAAGAAAGCGTGAATGTTTTTAAGAGGTTTGAAGTCGGAGATACGTCAACATCTTATTTCTCATAAACCGTGTTTGTATTCAGATGTTGTAAATAGGGCTCGATTAGTGGAGCGCGATAACGAGTCAACCTGAACTAAAAGAGAGCGGTAAGCAAAATTATAATACCAATGAGAGTAGTCATCGAGCGGTGACAACAAGTGTGGAGGAATCAACAGGCTAAATATGGTAACCACTTGGTGGTAATCGAGGCCAAAACAATAAGAATGGACATTTCAAGAAAAGGAGATTCAACAATGATGGAAAGACGTCAAGACCAAAGACCTTGTTGTTAAGGAAGGAGAAAGACCACCTATCATCAGTCCGAACTGCGCCACCTCCTTCAAATGCGGAGGAGAGGGACACATCAGTCCGAACTGCGCCATGCAGTCCAAAGCATGTTATAATTGTGGAAGAGAAGGTCACTTAGCTCGATTTTATCATTTACCAAAAACAAATTCAACTAGGATGGAGGCACCAAAGGCCGTCCCAGAAAAGTCAAAACCGGTAGTGCAAGGGAGAGCGTTTGTTGTGACCTCCCAGAGAGCAAGGAACCCGAATGAGGTCATCACGGGTAAGCTTATCATAAACTCTAATGAAGTCTATACTTTATTTGATACCGGTTCTACCCATTCTTTTATTTCTCCTACTTACGCTCATTGATTAAATTTGACTCCGGAGAAATTAGACTTTGACTTATCTGTGGAAACTCCGTTGGGAGAAACCTTCATTACATCCATCGCTTATAAGTCTTGTTTGGTTCAAATCGGTACCCTCACATTACCTATCGATCTTATTTCATTAAAAATACTTCCATTTGACATGATTCTAGGGATTGATTGGTTAACTACTTATCATGCAAAAATTGATTGTTTTCGTAAGGTTGTTAGCTTTCATATTCCTAATCAACCTATTATGCGAATTCAAATGACCAAACCATTAAAATCAATCACGGTCATCTCAAGCCATAAAGCTATTCGTTTATTGAAAAACGGATGTCAAGCTTTCTTAGCTCATGTCATAGATTTAAACAAAAATACGTCAGTTTTGAACGATATTTCTATTATTAATAAATTTCCTGACGTATTCCCCGAAGAACTTCCTGGCCTACCCCCAGAGCGTGAAATTGAATTTTGTATCGACCTTGAACCCGATACAAAACCTATTTCCAAAGCCCCATATCGAATGGCTCCTATTGAACTTCAGGAGTTAAAGACCCAACTGCAGGAATTGTTAGACATTGGCTTTATTCGTCCTAGTACTTCTCCTTGGGGTGCTCCTGTTCTATTCGTGAAGAAGAAAGATGGGAGTATGCGACTTTGTATTGATTATCGGGAGTTGAATCATGTCACTATCAAAAATAGGTATCCATTGCCACGTATTGATGACCTGTTTGACCAGTTGCAAGGAGCCAAATTCTTTTCAAAGATTGATCTTCGTTTCGGATATCACCAATTGAAGATTAGAACCGCTGACATTCCAAAGACGGCTTTCAGAACTCGGTACGGGCATTATGAATTCCTAGTCATGTCCTTTGGATTGACTAATGCTCCTGCTGCCTTCATAGATATGATGAACCGAGTATTCAAGGAATATTTAGATCACTTTGTGGTCGTCTTTATTGATGACATCCTTATTTATTCCAAAAGCCGTGAAGATCATGAGCAACACTTGAGGCTGACACTCCAAAAGCTTCGTGAATATAAGCTTTATGCCAAGTTGAAGAAATGCGAGTTCTGGCTTGAAGAAGTAGCATTCCTTGAGGCACGTGGTATCAAGTCATGGAATATCATTGACCCAAAGAAAGATTGAAGCTATTCAAAGTCGGGAACAACCTAAATCGATGACCGAAGCACGTAGCTTTCTCGGTTTAATTTGGTTATTATCGGAGATTCGTGGAAGGATTTTCTCGAATCGCTACTCCATCGACTCGGTGACTCGAAAAGATACAAAGTTCGGTTGGAGCGAAGAATGTGAGAAGAGTTTTCAAGAACTCAAGAGGAGACTTATTTCAAAGACTGTTCGAACAATACCATCGGCTCGGAGGATTTGTCATCTACAATGATGCTTGAGCAAAGGGTTGGGATGTGTTCTCATGCAACATGGAAAAGTTATAGTTTATGCCTCGCGACAACTCAAAGAATATGAGAGGAATTATCCTACTCATGATCTAGAGTTAGCAAATTATTGTCTTTGCACTTAAAATTTGGAGGCATTACTTGTATGAGGAGGAAGTGGAGATCTTTACGGATCATAAAAGCCTCAAATATTTCTTCACTCAAAAGGAACTCAACATGCGACAACGACGTTGGCTTGAAGCTGTTGAAAGATTATGATCATACCATCCAATACCATCCCGGAAAAGTGAGCGTGGTAGCTAACGATTGAGTAGAAGATCATATGCAAGCAACGAGTGCGTTATTGTCAACGCAAAGGCCCATTTTGTGTGACTTGCAAAGGATGGAGATAGAGTTAAAGACTCTAGGGACGCATGTGATGATAGCGAGTATCTGAGTAGAACCGACTTTAATCGATAAAGTTAAAGTCGCTTTCAAGCTACTGGACTGGAGGCGATGCGTATGAGGAAGAAAGTGCAAGAAGGTGCTATCGCCGGAAGCAAGAATCGATGAAGAAGGAATACTTGAGTCAACTCCGGACTTTTTGTGTTCCTAACGACCACGATTTAAAGTATAATATCATGATGGAGGCGCATAACACACCATTTGCAATCCATCTCAGGAGTACCAAAATGTATCATGATATTAAATCATACATTTTGGTGGAGCAATATGAAGAGAGAGAGATATATTTGTTTATCTCAAGGTGTCTAACTTGTCAACGAGTTAAAGCAGAGCATCAAGGACCAAAAGGTCCATTGCAACCACTTGAAATTCCAGAATGGAAGTGGGAGCACATTACCATGGATTTCGTTACCGGTCTTCCTAAGGTTTCTCAAGGCATTGATGCGATTTGGGTCATTGTTGATAGATTGACCAAGTCGCTCATTTTTACCGATACAAGAAACTTATACACTTGAACGTCTTGCTCGTATGTACATAAACGAGATTGTAAGAAGCGCATGGTGGTATGCCGGTATCCATAGTTTCGATCGAGACCCAAGAGTCACTTCTTCACGATTTTGGGTTAGTTTGCAAAAAGCTATGGGCACAGACTTACGATTTAGCTCGGCATATCATCCTCAGACGGACGGACAGTCGGAGAGGACTATTCAAACTCTTGAAGATCTATTAAGACTCCGTGTCCTTGATTTCAAGGGGAGTTGGGACAAGTTCTTATCATTGGTGGAGTTTTCCTACAACAACAGTTATCAAGCAAGTATTGGCATGGCTCCATTCGAAGCGTTGTATGGAAGAAAGTGTCGTTCTCCAGTATGCTGGGATGAGGTGGGTGAAGCAACGTTGTTGGGACCGGAGTTGGTACGTATGACTACGAAAAAGATTCAAACGATCCGACAATGTATAAAAACCTCACAAAATCGACAAAAGAGTTATGTTGATCTTCATCGAAAGGACGTGGAATTCGATATAGGAGATCATGTGTTGTTAAGAGTTGCTCCATGGAAAGGAGTTACAAGATTTGGAAAGAGAGGAAAACTTAATCCTCGATTCATCGGTCCATTTTTAATCCTTGATCGAGTAGGAACTATGGCCTATAGACTCGCTTTACAGCCAAATATGTCTCGTGTTCATAACGTTTTTCACATATCCATGTTACGTAAATATGTGAAAGACCCAAACCATATTATTGAGTTAGAACCGGACGAAATAGCGGAAGATTTGACGTATGAAGAGGTTCCTGTTCAAATTTTGGATAAGAATGAACATATTCTACGCTCCAAGGTTATACCTCAAGTCAAAGTTTTGTGGAGGAACCACGATGTTGAGGAAATGACTTGGGAGTTAGAATCAAATGAAATCAAGGTATCCTTACCTCTTTGACATACCAGTATCGCACCCTAATTTCGAGGGCTAAATTTCATAAGAAGGGAGGTTGTAAGACCCGAGCTTTTATAAATAAAGATGAATTTTCTATAAATATTATTTTTGAATATTATGGAATAAATTTGATATAATGTTATAGTTGTGGGTAATATTTATAAATTTTGCAAAGTAAGCAAGTTGTTATAAAATATTCGTTTGGTCTGGGAATATTCTTTTTGTCGGGGAATATTCAGACGACGGCTCAATCATTAAGTGGACCCCATTAACGGAAGTATTGTCGTAGTTAGAAAGCGACAAAATTATCTTTCTATAAAAATAACTACGGAGGTGTTACCGTTAAAAGCGTTGAACTACCGGTGGTAAAAAAATGCGATGTCTGGCGTGGTTGCATATAGTAGCACACCGGTATTGATTATTGATGCTTACGTGAGAAGTCACTTAGCTATACTCAATTATTGCTCACGATAATTCTTTGCATCATATCTCTTATATTATTGATTCAATTATTGTCACAGTATCATCTGTATAATATGTTATATTATTAATTGAGACGACAAGTTATAAATGATTAATAATTGTTGAAAGATTAAAAATGTGTTGATTAAAAATAAAATAATTTGTGGTAATATTTATTCAATCCTTGATGTATATAAAGAGTCTGTTATGAGACGTTTGTGGTAAGTTTGATTATTTTATGGGAGGCCCATATGTCATCATCTAAGAGTCTCTTCGTCAATAGTAATTACCTTTGTGAATAGTAATTACCTTTGTGAATAGTAATTACCTTTGTGAATAGTATTTACCTTCGTCAATAGTATTTACCTTCGTCAATAGTATTTACCTTTGTCAATAGTAATTACCTTCTTCAATAGTAATTACCTTCGTAAATAGTAATTATCTTCGTCAATAGTAATTACCCCTTCGCAAATAGTAGTTGTCTCTTCAATATTACCAAGAGTTAACTTCCTCATCGGTATTCCAAGGGTTAATTACCCTTCAGAAAAATAGTAGTTGTCTCTTCAATATTACCAAGAGTCATTTTGACCCTTCGTTAAGACTAAGAGCCACCCTCAGTTTTTCTATAAATAGAAAGCTCATTCCTTCATTATTTCTTACGAATTCACTGAAACTCTAGAGAGAGAAACTATAGAGAAAGAAGAAAAGTGATACTCGCTACTTCACTTTTCCAATATTCAATTCTTCTAAGGTAGGGAATATTATTTGTTGTACTCGTAAAGGGTGTTATTCTTTCTTATTCATGAAGAGAAGCTGTTGTTATTCCATTGCTTATTATTCTATTGGAATAACTCATATACACGGTTTACCCTATACTTGGTGACATTCTTCTATTATTTCATTGGAACATCCATGTCATGTGTTTTACAGGACCTAGTTAAAATCTTTATTATTATTTCGTTGGAACATCCACATGCATGTGTTTTACACAGGACCGGTTAAAATCTTTATTATTATTACTGTTGGAACATCACCGTCATGTGTGTTTTACACCGGACACGGTTACATCTTTATTATTATACATTGGAATAACTTCACCTGTCTTGGCCTATCGCATGCATGGTGATTTCTTTTGTTATTCCATTCTTTATTATACCCAGTTGGTTAAAACTTTGACTTCTATACTCCATGAAATTAGTAGAATATCCTTGATATTTGCGTTTCATCCAAAGATCTTTTCATGGAAATATTCTTCCGATCATTCTTGAATTTTACTCTACAAAAGCGATATCATGTTGACAATTTGGACGTTAATAATTCTCGGATAAAATAATTCTTGAACTTGTTTTATTAAATTCTTATATCATTGTCATCATCCTCATGTTTATATTATGTTGAAAGTCATGCGTGGCACAGTAGTGCATAGATGGACTTGGTATGATTATGACCGAGAGACTATTGATTGTAATCATGACCGTAATGTTACAAATGATGTGGTAAAAAATCCTCGATTGGTCAGTAGTGCATTGATGGACGATTGTTGGCATGATCATGACCATTAATGAATACACAACTATTCTTGGCCCGTAGTGCATGAATAATTGTGGTCGTGATACTTAAAAGAATATCCTTGGTCAGTAAAGTGGGGGTGATTCGATGATGTGGAATATTTATTAAAGGCGAGTCTCAACTTATAATGATGATGAAAAACCTTTTAAATCATAAAAGATAGTAGATTTTATTTTCTACTTGACTCTTTTAATGGATTCTTTGGTTTCATTGTAGTTAAACTTGATGTTCATTATATTTTATCGTTTTAACATTGTTGCAGAAGCTAATGATAATTTATTCGCATTATCTTAGTCATAATATTTCTTCTTGAGCTAGTTGAGCTCACCCTTTCTTTCACCGTTTCTCTCTCGTGAAATGAGAATATATTTGGGACGAGTCTGGGAAGCGGAGTAATGGTCGAGAGGATAGCATTAGTAGTCCTCACTATTCTCGTGAAATAGTGTGATAATAATTGTAATGAGGACTCCTTTTGAGTTTGTATAATATCTAGTAGACAATATTTGTATTCAAACTCACGAGTTTATGTCGTATTATATACCTACGCTTATATTAGTAAGTTGTATTTAAATTTTGTACCATGTATCTGACTACCCAAGATGGGTGATGTATACCTAATTTTGGGGGCGTCACAATAAACATAAGACAAGTTCCTACAAGTTCTTCCATGGTTCATAACTTATCGATGAACAAAGTGCTTATTCACGGCTTATTAAGACTTAAGTCTTTTGATTCATCATTCCCACTTCTTCTTAGCATGCAAATCCTACCACTACTCACTTATCTAGTAAATAAAGAGAAAGAGAGTCATGGTTTAAGTTCTTACCTTGGAAGAATACTTGGTTAAGCTTTAATCTTCTTCTTCTTGCTTCTTGAATTGAAAAATCAAACTTTATAGCTTTTCTAGCATTTTCTCTGAAGCTAATAAGCTCTTACAATGTTTGGATGAAATGAAACAACCAACAAATAAAATCCTAAGCTTGCTATTTATAGGAATCTCAAAGTGAGGGTATAATGGTCATAAAGCCACTCCACCTCCTTACTATTCGTAACTTAAGCACTAAGTTAACTTTGCCTCCACATTTACTTAGCCATTAAGTATACTTGCTCCCTACTTCCTTTGCTTGGAAATTGATAAGTGGATTTCATATCCACGAATTCACGTTCATTTCAAGCTTTATTGTTCTTAATTCTTTGTGTTCTAGTTTACTTTTTACTTGTTTTGTGTTATTTTGTATGTAAGATGGGTGGTGTGGTGAATGAATAAAAGAACGAGGCATTTGGAGCATCAAGTTTGCAAGTATGAAGTTCAGCCAAGCTAGTTTGCAGAATACACCCCGGCCGGGGCGGGCTCCCTTTGCCTATGTACCCCTGTCGGGGCGGGGTGTGGCCACAGATCTTTGGTCGTTTATGATTTTTGTTGTTTTTAAGTTGTTATGTGTAGTCTGGTATGTGGTCTTTGATCTGGAACAAGAATTAAGTTCATATCTTAAACAGGTTGCAAGATATTGTTAGTCAAACGTCGTTGACGGACCATGACTGGACAAAATCTGGGTAACCCAGATTTTGCCCAGAAATGGTCTGACAAGACTTTTGACTCTTTGGATCTTGTAATCTGTTATAGATTGGTGTTGTTTGTTGTATTAAGGTTATAGTATGATAGATATACTACATGTTAAAGCTTTTAGATCTCTTATATCACAAACATACTGGAATTGGGGATTGGTCAAACCAAGCAAAAAGTTCATGGATGAACTTTCTTGGCAACCTAGAAAGTTCATAAGCGTGGATTCTGACAAGGTTTGACCGGTCGAGATCTTGATATTCTGTTGATGTTTTGCTTATGTTTTGTATTAGATCTGTAGTCCTCCATGTTGGTTAGACAGTAAAGTCATTAGATCACAAAAACATTACACGATCGTCTTGTAGTGGGAGTCTAAAGTGGGCATGTCGCACTGTTCCTCATTTCTGGGCAAACCCAGAAATGAAGAACAGATCTGACAGCCACTTTAGGGGCTCAGATCTTATTTGTTATGTATTATATGATCATGTTTGTTTTTGGGTCTTGTAGTGGTGCTTTTGTACTACATGATCGGATCAACAACAAGTCTAAAAATACTTTGTGTGAAGATTAATTAGTGGTCAAACATGCTTACTCGGTAACTGGCTTAATGATCTGGGTTTGTGTGATGAACATGCAAAGTACTATATTCAAAAGAGTTAGAACAATCTCCTTTGAATCAATGTATTAGAACAATATATGCTTCGAATAATAATAAGGAAAGTAAATCTCGCTCGATGTAACGAATTAGTTTACAAGAGCTTGTACAATCATACACGAGATAGAATCAATAGGCTTGCTTAACTTCAATATGAAATTTAGGAATAGATAGATTGCTTGACTTAAAAGATAATATAACTATAAAACTTGCTCAATAAAAGTTTAGGATAAGGAACTTGCATTCATTATATTATGAAGAGAATGAAGTTAGGAAACTTGAGTAATTGTTATTGAGATAGGGTAAATAAACTTGATCAATAATAACAAGGTAGAGTTAAAAAACTTGTGAGAAATGAGGTATTGACGTATATCGGGTTTCAAACCTCTTAGAAACATTCGCGTCATTCTCTCCTCATTATCGACCAAATGGGATGCAAACCGGGATAACTCCACAAATTTAGACTTGTATTGTGACACGGTCATATTATTTTGCTCCAACTTGATGAACTCTACCTCCTTCATGTGACGAATACTTTCGGGAAAGTACTTGTCGTTGAACAGTTCTTGGAACTTCTCCCAAGACATCTTGAGGCGTCGGGTATCGCGTTTACATATTCCCACCGAATCGCCTCTTCACGCAACATAAAGGTGGCAAAGGAACCTTTTGCTCTCTCGGAGCATCCCAAGACATCAAATATCTTGGTGATCCGCTTTATCCACGTCTCTCGCTTTTAAGTGGTTTCGCTTTCCCAAAAACTCCGGTGGTCCCGGCTTCTTGAACTACTTAGCGGATCCGTCGAGAGTTGCCGATGTTTCCACCGCATTTTGATGAGGAGTCGCTCTCGCTTTGATGTTGCATGAATTGCATAAAGCCTCTGAACATTCCATCGTTCATCATTTGGTCAGTGTTGTCATATGCATGAGGATTGTCGCCTTCCTAATGCACATTATCCTGATTATTGATCTATGGAGACTCAACGGTCTCCTGTGCTCCATTGTTATTCTCAACATTTTAGGATGTCATTTTCAAATACTGCCACAAAACAAGGGTTAATTAACATATCACATATTATCCCTATACTATGACCGATCAATTAAATACCAAATAAACTTAGGTAAGTAATACTAATGAAGGAATTCCCCGTCTCTCCCCTCCTAGTTCTTGTCTCACATCTCATCCAGGGATCATATCCCTAAGCTTTGATACCAACTGTGACACCCCCAAAACAGGTATACATCACCTATTCTGAGTCGCCAAATACATGGTACAGAATACAAATACAATCTTAAATATACAACATGAGCTGTGAGTTTTAATACAAATATTATCTTCTAGACAGTATTCAAACTCAAAATAAGTCCTCAATACATTTATTATCACACTATTTCATAGAATAGTGAGGACTACTAATACTATCATCTAGACCGTCACTCCATTCCCTGACTAGTCCCTGCTACGTTCTCATTTCCTGAAGAGAACAATGAAAGCAAAAAGGGTGAGCTCAACTAGCCCAGTAAGAAATATTATGACTAAAATAATGCAGAATAAATTATCCTTAGCCTTCAACAGTATACAACTGATAAAATATAATGGACAACAAGTTTTAGATCAACAACTGCAGCGGAATAAGCAATCCATTAGAAGAGTCATAGTAGAGCATAAAATCTACTATCTTCTATGATTTAAAAGATTTATCATAAATTTTATCGTTGAGACTCAGCTTAATAAATAATCCACATCCTCAAATCATCCCTGCACTACAGGTCAAGGATATTCTTTAGTATCACGACCATGAATTATCCATGCACTACGAGCCAAAGATAATCGTGTTTTCATCAACAGTCCTAATCATTCCATAAAACAATTCATCTTTGCACCCTTGGCCGAAGAGAATCCATAGCTATAATCATACCAAAAACTGTCCATCAATGCACTACGGGCCAATGAGGACTTTTTCCACATCATTTGTAATATTACGGTCATGATTATACCGAATAATCCCTGGTCATAATCATACCAAGTCCATCTATACACTCTGTGCCACGAGATGACTTTCAACATAATATAAGCATGAGGATGATGACAATTCAATAAAACAAGTTCAAGAATAAATTTTAAAGATTTATAAATTAATTTATCCAGGAACCAATAACGTCCAAATTGTCAACATGATACTGCTTTGCGGAGTAAAATTCAAGAATGCTCAGAAGGTTATTTCCATGAAAAGATATTGGATGAAGCGCAAATGTCCGGGATATTCTACTAATTTCATGGAGTATAAAAGCCAAAATTTTAACCAACTTAGTATAATAGAATATATGAAACTACAAATGGATTTTCGCCCGCCATGCCGTAATCCACGTAGACAGATCATTTTCACAAGTTAATAAAGGATGAATACAAAGGATCATTCACCATGCATGCGGTAATCCACATAGACAGGTTATTCCAATAGAGTAATAAAGAATGGAACCGGTCATGCGTAATCCGCATGCATGAGACGGATATTCCAATGAGAATAATAAAGAATGGAACCGGTCATGCGTAAATCATGCAGCGAGGATGTTCAATGAGAATAATAAAGAATGGAACCGGTCATGCGTAATCCGCATGCATGTGATGTTCCAACAGAATAATAAAGAATGGAACCGGGTCATGCGTAATCGGCGCGCATGCATGGATGTTCCAATGAGAATAATAAAGAATGGAATAACAACATAATTCACCAGGCATGCCATAGACCGCACAGATAGGTTATTCCAACAGAATAATAAAGAATGAAATAACAGAAGAATTTCACCATGTATGCTTAACTTGATTTTCGTTGTCAAAAGATAAGCAATGAAAATGAAAAGGGCACAAAGTCCAAATTTTTTTTAATAAAAAAGGGCTCAATTTGCGTTGACCAAAAGAAAAGGGCTCATTACCCAAAACCCCCTAAAGTTCAATGGTCTACTTTGCATTTTACCCTTTCTTTTCTTTTTTGTTCATTAAAAAAACTAGATAACAAAGTAATTGGACATAAAAAAAAAGTCTCCATTCATTTCTTTCCTTTTACATCCATTTTAACAATATTTCTAAGGTTGGGACAGAAAAGAAAAGAATGAAAACTTAATTTATAATGAAAAAGAAAAGAATATAAAATTTGTACCAAGTCCATCTATGCACTATAGGCCATCTAAAGCTAAAGCTATAAAATTAACCATTTAAAGCTATCACAGTTCTTCAATCAAAGTATATATCTACATATATAGATAGAGTACACTTCATAATTTCGTTCCTTGTCTTCTATAAACGTAGCACGGAAATTTGATACCCAGTAATGTAAGGCAGGTCGTAGAAGCAGTCTTCCTGCACATTTACAAATAAAAACAAGTCAAGAAAATGAAGCAAATAGGTCACCAGAGGCACTTAGTGCCAAAATCAATACACAAAGACAATAAAGTTACTACGTGGTACTAATGTACACCGTATTGCTCATAAGCAGAAAAAGACAAATGGGCAATCACAATATCATTTGCTACAAATCCAAATAGAAAAAGAACCTTCAGTGCGACCATATGATAAATATGTTTACAAGAAAAAATTAGAATCTTAATCGGCTATTTCATGAATTAATTTCAGTAAGCATAGTGGTAAACATATTTTTTGTTACAAGACTTGTAGACAATTATTATATGTTGACCTCAAGTCAGAATTCTGTCACATTCAACAACCACAAGCATCACACAATCTTAAATACCATTACACAATCTTAAATAATAATGTTTAGATTTCTATATAGAAAGGACAACAATTATGGAAAAGTTGAGGCTATTAGTTAATGTGAAAAAACTTTTCTTAAGACAAAAAATTTCCATACAGTATATACCCCAAAGATGCTAGCTATAATCACAGACATCATAGAGTTATTTACCAAGAATTCAACATGTTGCAGCAGACATTAGAAAGACACATTTATTGATAACTTGGGAATTTTTAAGTAGTAAGGGCAGAACATACCCAGGTCAGCAAGATAAGTTCCTTCCCTTCATAATTGGGTCCTACAAGAATAGTCCCTAAGGGTTGATATGGTCACATCTTAAATATCGACCATCTCTCATTTTGATTATGAAACCATCAGAACTGCTCTTCACCTCAACTATATTGAAAAACAGATGAAACACATAAATAGATTATATGCTATTTTGCATACACTTCATATGTTAAATCACAAAAAAATTAAAAACCACAAAAATTATAGTATATTGCTTGCAACATCCAACTGTGATATTTTAAGCAAACTATTAGCAAATATATGAGGAACTTTAACTATTGTAAAACAGAAATGAAACTCACTTCACAAAGATGAGACATCTATTTCTATGCCAAAAATTAGTCTAAAAATTTGTTTATATTAACCAATCTTATAGTATTTTAATAACTAGCTTGCATAAAGAGGAAATCAAAAGAATAAAATTTTCATGTTTTGTTTCCAGCTTTTTCCCACAAAAGTAAATCAACAATAAAACTATGCTCTCAAACTGCTGCAAATATTTTAATTAACCTCATCATCATTCGTGCTCTCTGCAATCCTCTGAACTACAGGGAGAGAATGCTTGCACTTCTCCAACATGCTCACTATCAAATCTTCCTACAATTACACATGAATTTGTATTGATTGCTATTATATTATTTATAATCCACGAACAGGTCTATTAACTTAATTAGAAATTAATAAATAATAGACTATCAGGACAAGATCTAGAAACAAACCAATACCAGCTTTATTGTTCACCTAAACTATTTAAACTTTTACGTTACCTTGTGACAATATCAAGGTATCCTTTTGCTGTGATAAATATGTGATCTTCAGTCAGGCACTGGAATATTGCATGCTACAAGAGACAGTTGTCCAAAATTATAATGAAGCATCAGTAGCAAAGCTATCACAAACAAAAATGAACAAGCATACCTACTCCACCACGAAAATATATCGAGCATCTGTCTTCATGACCAATTTCTCTAACAAATTCAGGTCACCAAAAATAGCATAACCAAAAGATCCACATGTAAAATAGTCTACAATGTCAAGGCTTGGCTCCTATTTCATAATACTTTAGAAGCAAGAGAATAGCACATGGAAAAGAAATTGGTAGGTTGAATTTGTTGCTTCCAACTACAAGAGAAAACATAATATAAATATGAGAAAATAAATTCATTATAGATTTTAAAACTTCCAACCTTATCATCAGACTAAATACTGGGTAGATCCCTTTTACTGTCTTACAGATAGAGACTAATTTTCATATATAATAGATAACTCTAGCCTTTTAGCATTGATCTATACATATCAAAATATAAAACTTTCTTATGTGGCAAGCTTATGTCATTATAAATGTTAAATGAAGAAGAGGGATGGGTACCTTCACATGGTTTAGTTCACCAATAATTACTCAACTGCTTGAGTACCTCAAAAGTTGGTATATATTAATCTGTGTTCTGCAGAATCTGTATCGAGTCTAATATTAGAATCAAAGTTAAGGGGCGTAGGAGGATTGGGATAAAAATTTCTTATCAATAATCTATGGTTTAGCTTGTGGATAAGCTGGGGTGAGGTGCACATCGCTATTTCTTTGGATGTGAGGTTATTTATCTAGTTGTCCTATTTTCTCAATAAAATGTTGATTTACCCAATAAAAGGAGAAGAATAAGAAAAAGCCCCGAGTTGGGAGTAAAGGATCTATCAAAAACTATTGCATATAGAACATAAGAGGTCAAACCAGATTAGATGCATGGACTTTAGGTTTACTACAGCAAAGACAGGTATCATACCTTCCAGCAGCAGTAACAACAATCTTCTGTTTCGAAAAGTCAATCATTGGCTTTCCTTGTGCTCTTACAACTTCTAAAAGACCAGCAATTGCAACTCCAATTTCTTCCCCGTATTCTTGATTGACATTAGATATCTTTTGCTCATCAAGAGAATAGATTTTTTGAGAGTCGCAATAAAAAAAATAAAATTAAAAATATTCAATATTCATGTCCAATAAACATTATCCCAATCCGAATCCAATAAACAGATTCAAATCCCCCTCACCTCATCTGAACATGATAAACATCGTACCCATTATCGTCAATACTTAATTAGATAATAATAATAATAATAATAATAATAATAATAATAATAATAATAATAATAATAATAATAATAATAATAATAATAATAATAATAATAAACCAAAACTACTTGCTCACTGCAACCATCGAAATTCGTGTATAATTTTATTTTATGTATAAAATGTGGATGATCTAATATTTTTCAAAATTTGATGGTATCAGCTGACAGAAGAAAGGTAGAGATATATTTTGTTGTTATTTCATCCGAAAAATGCCATGCCAATGCCAAAAGGCATGTCGGAGTTGTGTTGGTAATATTACATTTACTGGGCTGGGGATGCATTCAGCATAATCTCTCTAAATATATATATATATATATATATATATATATATATATATATATATTATAAAGCTTTCCATTTTAATAACACAGAAAGTTGTTGTTCTTACTAACTTGAGTTCACACTAGGGTCTAACTCTTGATTCTAAAATTTAATTAAAGGTTTCAAATAAAGGCACGCAAAACTCTAAATAAAGTGTTATATCTACGAACTCATTTTTAAAACCCATTGCTTAGACTAAAATCCAAGTTAAAGATAATTAGAATTGATAACAAGCTAAATAATGCGTTAAAGAAAGAGGATCAGTCACCCCATGATATGTTTAATTAAGAAATGGAATCGATAATTACCCGCTTTAATGACGCAAAAAAGGTAGGTACCCAGTAGTGGAAAAACAAAAAACAAAAATGAAAATACAAAGATAATAGAGAATAGAATCCATGTGGGATGCTAAAATAAATAAATATTCCAAAACTCTATGGGATTAGATGGATAATTCTCATTGAACCCTTTACATTTCTAAGAGCTGGCTACCAGGAGTTAATAGCCAACTCCTAACTATAATAACTTTGAGTATAGTCTTCCAAACCGCTCACAATGACATATATTACAAAAACATCCTAGAAAAGGAGGGGGTAGGATATCCAGTGGGAGTATACCTGGAAGCTGCCTACTAAATCTAGGATGACTAATGGTGGATTATGACATAGGAAGAACAACAATTTTTTGAATGTCAAGTCTTACCTCATTTCAAATTTTTTCAAGTAGTTGCATTTGAGTTTTAGTCGTCCAAAAGGAAAGAACAGTGAAAGAAAATTTAGTACAAAAAAAGCATTTGTTGGAATGTTTTAGGTTGGTAAAGGTTTAAGGTATTTGATCAATTAAATTGAAACCCTTACACATCCAATCTACAGGACCTTCTACACAGTTCATAGGCTATACATAACACACCCAGCACTTCAAGAACCATGAACCAAGCAAAATGAAACTCAAAGCTCTTATGACATAATATTGTATTTATTCAATTGCTGACATATAGACTGAATTGAGGCGAGCGATATATATGAGTTTGAGCTTTTACAATATGATCTCAGAACACTTGTACTTCCATGGACAATAACACAATATAATATAACATACAATTCAAAAAAACAAGAAAAAAAAAAGAAGAATAAGATCCCAGTTCTTATTACCTATCAGAGATACATACCAAAGACTAATACCAATAGATATAGATTGTTGTATAAATGAGAAAAATCTTAAGATAACCCAACCCAATGTTGCAAAAATTGTTTTTCAAGTTCAACTCACCATCGTTAGATTTGTGAAGTCCTAACACTTACTTGATGTTATGCATGGGAAGATGAGCAATGAGATCCGAGTAAAGCTATCGACATGTTTTGTTATTGAGAAACATAAGTAGAAAGAATACATCTTACAATGATTAGAAGGCAAGGCACTCAGAAAAATTAATTTAGCTCAAAAATAATTTCTAATACAACATACATACATAATTTTCTTTTCTCACTGATTTCATACCCAACCAGTTGTACCTACCTAAAGTCTGTACTAATTAGGCTACTCAACACATTCAGACAAAATGTTCAATGTTATTGACTACCATGGTAGCAAAAATTAAAATCGAGAAGAAGACTGCTACATATATTCTCATTCATTCAATGGGCAGGGCAAAACAAGATAAGCAATACCAGTATTCTTGCTGCAAATTCAACACAATGTAGGTCAAGCTAGAATTTGTATGTTTCTATTCGTGCACATTACAGCTTTTTAACCATAAGTGTCCAAAAATAAGCAAAAAACTTGCTACTATGGAACCATTACTCTCATGCTCATGCTCAATTGCCAATTTGCCATAAAACTAAAATTGCTAACATTGAAAATAAAAAGAACCATAATAACAACCACCATATCAGAGCAGAGACCGCATAAGATTGACATTGAATGATTGAATTAAAGTAATTCAAAATAATGAGAAACCATAACTAAGCATAATTTGCTTTTTATACATACAGAGCCCAAATGGAAAGAAAAAGATTTATAAGCTGAACTTAACTAACAAATGAAAACCATAAGGTATAAATACAGATTCAAGACTTGCAACTAAACCTGAATCGTAAAAAGTTACATATAAAAATACTCGATACCCAGAAAATATTTAGCAAAAAAACTCAATTGAGTAAACAAACTAAACCATCTCTATTCTACTAAAATCTAATAATTAAACAAAAAAACAAAATAAAAATGATACTAATTAGCCTAGACCAATGTTATAATAACCACAACTGAAACTAAAACTATCAAAAATCTGAAAAGAGGTATACCTAATGTTTGGGAGGGAAACAGTGGCGGTGGCAAGGTAGCAGGCACCAGCGGCAGGTTAGGGCAATTTCGTCATTCAAAAAGCAGGAATAAATATTTTGTTTGTGGTTTTGGTCTATTCAAAGCATATAAGCCGTGGAAATCAGACCCAAATCGTGGAAATTATACCACATTAGAGCAAATCGTAGAAAGTAGACCCAAATCGTGGATTTTGAGAGTTGGAGATCGATGGGAGGGGATTTTAGGGCATAAACCGTGTAAAGGACCCACAAAAGAGGAGGGATACACTCATAGTTTTCAGGTAAGTGGGAGAAACGAATGAAGAGGGAGTTGAGAAGTGAGAGAGATCGATGAAGGGAGAGAGCTGATGAAGTGAGAGAGACAAGAGAGAAGTGGAAGTCTGGAAGAAGAGGAAGAGGAAGTGGAAGAAGGGGAGAAAAATGGAACCTTGCGTAAATTTTTTAATCCACCGAGTTAACTCTTTTTAATTAATTAAGAGTTGAAACATTGAGTTTTACAATTTAAAGGAATATTTGTTTGGCATTTATGCTCTATTGCACAAAAGAGCTCCACTTTTTTTTCACTGCCAATGTATAAAAGTTTAAAGTTTAATGTAATGTAAAATTATTTACTTTATAGTTTATTAAAAAAATAATTGATATTGTAAGTTACTTAAAAAATGTTATTAAAAGTAAATTTACTATTATAAAAAATTTAATCTATTTATATATAATACAATTTATATTCCTTTGTAATTAATTCTAAAAACTTATTTTAATAAAATAATGACTAATTTTATCTCTCAAAAAATCTCTCACCAATAATATATAGCGAGTAATAATTTCTTCATTAATAATATTTTTCTTTGCAAATTTTTATCAAAAATTGGTATTTAAACATCCTTCTATCATCTCAATTTTGCGAAGGAAAAAATCTAAATTGTGAATGATGTTTCCTTCATAATAACTATATTGTCACTAATTTTTTTCCCTTCATTATTCCCTCGCTAGAAAACTCGTTATGTGAAGGAATGAATTCCTTCACAAATTTTCCTTCATTACATCCCTATTTTTTATATATTTAAATATAAAATGAAAATAATAGAATGAGGGGGAGAGGGAGAGGGAGAGGGAGAGGGAGAGGGAGAGGGAGGGGCGGAAGAGGGCAAACGTGGGGGGATGGGTTCAAGATATTTTCACATTTATTTTAAATATTTTTACATGAGTATACAGTGAATTTCATCTTTATGTGAAGAAAAATCATGTGAAAATATCAAAAACACATATAAAAATAGTACTCTCTTTTAATTAAATATATAGTCCATATATAAAATAATTATTAATTTTTTAAGTCAATTTATAAGTGTATTAAATTTTCCTTAAAATAGTAATTTTATTTTTTTTGTAAAGAAAAAAATATATTTCACATAAAATAAAAAAATAAACTCACCTAACACCTTGTTGGGTTTTTAAAATTAAGTAAATGAGAAAAAAGCTTAGAAAATTAATTAAAAAAACTAATTCCAACATAAATATTATTTTACTTTTATTAAAATAATTCCAACATAAAATATTTTAGAAAAAAAAAACTAAAAAATATTACTAACATTTTATCGGTCCATAAAATTAAAACAAAAGATTATAACTACTTTCATTAATTTGGTTACTAATTTATTAAAAACAAATCAAACGCAATCTGTACATAACAAATTTTGGCTGAGAAAATGAAATTAAAAACATCATTTAGCACTACTTCTTACTAATTTAGCCACAATTTTTTGTCTTGATCATTTAGACACATTTAGAGTTTAAAAAAATGTAAAATAAATAGTCTGAAATGACTTATTCGGTTAAATTCAAACTCATTCAGATGCATTCAGACGTAAATAAATATAGTCTAATACTTGTATACACTTCCCTCGAAAGCTCTTCGTAGCTTTTTAACTTATGCTCTCGATAATCACCAATTATTGATATAATAGAACAACTAGATATAAAATCTCTTCATTATAGTTTATTTAAAGCAACTTAAACTTTATTTTTTTAATAAATAAGTTTAATAACTTGTACAAAATACAACTAAATTTATAAATAATTTATTAGATAAATTTTAAATATGACATATTTTAATGAAAATATTTATAATAATAATTTAATTAATTATAAGTGATATCATTATAATATATCACTTTAATTGGAATAAGAATATGAAAAAAGGGACACCAAATATGCATTTGGTTTGCGAATTTGAAAATTTATTGTAAGTTTATGAAGTTGTGGTATTATTTTTTGGGCACTATTATTGGGTTTAGTCTGTAGGTTATGATGTTTTGGTTTTACCAGCTGGTTTCTTGTTATATTGTGGGATTAAATGCAAAGTCGACCACCGAACTTTTCTGATATTTGGGTATTGAGCCCCTTTCTTCCGGTCAGCGCAAACTGAGCCCATTTCTATTCAAAAATTTAGACTTTGAACCCCCAAGCGCCACATGTACGTTGACCTACTGACGTGGCACATGTGGCGCCTACGTGGCACACGTGGCAAGTCTGACGTGGTATTTAATATTATAAATTGACACGTGTCTGTTGATGACGTGGTAGGTCTTTTGAATTTTTTCCAAAAATTACTTCTACATAAATTCGAACATGTGACCTATCATTTGGAACTTTGGTCATTTGACCACTGGAGCAACACAAGTTATCTGTTAATATCTTGCAATGATTAATATTTATATCAAAACATGAGATTTCCACCATATATTCCTTTCTTCTCCTTCACTACATACCATTAATATAATCTAAGGAAGATATATATAATAATAATAATAATAATAATAATAATAATAATAATAATAAATAAATAAATAAAAATAATAAAAATAAAATAGAATAGTGGCTATTTACAATGTTACTATAAAATAAAAGTTCATTGATTTTCAATGTATACATAAAAGTTACTTCATGCATACATAACATATGATCCATATATATATATATATATATATATATATATATATATATATATATATTGTGTGTGTGTGTGTGTGTGTGTGTGTGTGTGTGTGTGTGTGGTTATCGTTTTATAATTTGTACAACAATTTATGCATGAAATACAAATATATTATCTTATAATAATAAACACACTAGTTTGTCATTTTATTACGTGATATATAAGATCGTTAGTATGGAAAGACATGTTTGACTTCTTTTTTTCCTTTTTTCACAAGCGCTAATTATTATATCAATTTTTTTTTTAACAAAATAAAAAAGTAGTAGATTTTTAGAAACAATAGCATTAATTATTCCTTATTTTAAAATGTCCAATATTAAAAAAACTAATTAATTAACTTGGCTATTAATTTACGTTATAATCTTCTATATATTGATAATGTATGATCATCGATATGTCATTTAATTATTTCATTACCAATTTTCATCAAAAAGTGTTCAATCGCCCATTAATTAATTAATTGTTTAAAAGAAGAAGATAATTGAAAAGAATAATTTATACTATATTCCAAGGCAAAATAAATAAATTAAAGAACATGTAAGATAAATATCATAATTTTGTAAGTATTTGATATATATAAGAAGAAATTATAGTTATTATTATTATTATTATTATTATTATTATTATTATTATTATTATTATTATTATTATTATTATTATTATTATTATTATTATTATTATTATTATTATTATTATTATTATTATTATTATTATTATTATTATTATTATTATTATTATTATTATTATTATTATTATTATTATTATTATTATTATTATTATTATTATTATTATTATTGTAGTAGTAGTATATAACTTCCTAAGATTATATTAATGGTATATAGTGAAGGAGAAAAAGGAATATAGGAGAAATCATATGTTTTGATATAAATATTAATCCTTGTAAGATATTAATAGATAACTTGTGTTGCTCCATGATCAAAATGATCAAGTTTCAAATGATAGGTCATGAGTTCGAATATGTTCTCGATTTGAACATAATTTTTAAATACTAAATATGAATACTTTTTGACAATTCTCCAAATACCGAATATGGTCTTACAAAAACATGCTTATTAGGATTATCTTAATTTAAGGCAACAATTTAATAGTCGTTGCAAAAAGTTGTATAAAATATGCAACGAAAATAAAAATTGTTACCAATGAATGTGGTCCATATTAGGCAACGAAATATAGCAACAAAAAAACTTTCGTTGCCTATGATGAAGAGTAATCAAGTGGTTAGAAATTTTTCAACGAATTTCTAACGAATTTTATTTTTAAATTTTGCAACGACTTATGAATTTCGTTGCAAAAAGTGAAAGCCTGACACGATTTGCAACGAAGGACAAGTTTTGTTGCTAAACATACACTTTTACCAATGACTTATAAAGTCGTTGCCTGAAAAATCGTTGCTAAAGCCCCAGTTTTAGCAACAAAAAAACTTTTGTTGCCCACGATGACGGGAAATCAAGTGGTCGAAAATTTTGCAACGAATTTCTAACGAACTTTTTTCCCGCCAATGAATTAGCAACGAAATTTTGCAACGACTTATAAATTTCGTTGCAAAAAGTGAAAGCCTGACACAATCTGCAACGAAGGACAAATTTCATTGCTAAACATATACTTTTAGCAACGACTTATAAAATCGTTGCCCGAAAAATCGTTGCTAAAGGCCCATTTTTTTGTAGTGTATAATTATAAATTTTAGAAACTAATTTTTATTTTATTTTAAACCCTAAATAAACAATTTGGGTAACACATATTAAAATTGTTAGATTATGATTATTACATGGCCCAAACACAATTAAAGGAGAAGCCCAAAGGAAATAAAATACAAGCTCAATCTTAGTCCACTTGATTAAGGGCATTTTAGACCTTTGATTTATCTAATTTATGCATTAAAATAAAGGTTAAATGAAGGAATTAGTGGGTATATATATAGCTGGCCACATTAGGCCTTTTAAGGCAACAAATTATGTTAATCAAGTTCCTTAAATAGTAACTCTTACATCAAGTACGTGTGTGTCAATCTCCCATTGGTTGAAAATCTACTTAGCACCCTTAATCACATGATTAGGCTTAATTGGAAGAGATAAGGTGAAGCCTTTTATCCAAGGGACAACAAGAGTATGGGGGATATTAGTTAAATCACACATTTGCTAGACTTCTATAAATAGATTAGAGAGAGAAAATAAGTCATTTGCTAGCTCATTTTGTATCAACTCTCAACCTAGACTCTCTCTCTTTTAAACCAACGAAATTTCTTAGCATATCAGTCCCAAATCCAAGCCCCGCTAATGCCACAATCAAATCAGAAAGCTAGAAATCAAGATTTGTCATATAAAGGTATAAAACCCTAACTTGAAATCTGACCATAAATTTGTTGTTAGACTTTATGATAATGTGTTTTAATATGTTGTTAGTAGTGTATAATGATGATCTGGGTTGCTAGATGTTGAATCCATAACATCTAGAGGCTCGGATTTGAGTTTTGCAAAATACTGAAAATCAAATCAAGCGTAATTACAACAACAACCGTCGGGCCACATGAGATCTTTGGTCGCTTATGATTTTGTTGTTTTAAGTTGTTATGTGTAGTCCGGTATGTGGTCTTTGATCCGGAACAAGAATCAAGTTCATATCTTAAACAGGTTGCAAGATATTGTTAGTCAAACGTCGTTGACGGACCATGACTGGACAAAATCTGGGTAACCCAGATCTTGCCCAGAAATGGTCTGACGAGACTTTTGACGCTTTGGATCTTGTAATCTGTTATAGATTGGTGTTGTTTGTTGTATTAAGGTTATAGTATGATAGATATACTACATGTTAAAGCTTTTAGATCTCTTATATCACAAACATACTGGAATTGCGGATTGGTCAAACCAAGCAAAAAGTTCACGGATGAACTTTCTTGGCAACCGAGAAAGTTCATAAGCGTGGATTCTGACAAGGTTTGACCGATCTAGATCCTGATATTCTGTTGATGTTTTGCTTATGTTTCGTATTAGATCTGTAGTCCTCCATGTTGGTTATACACTGAAGTCGTTAGATCACAAAAACATTACGATTGTCTTCAGAAGTGGGAGCTAAAGTGGTAGGCGTGTCAAGATCGTTTCTTCATTTCGGGCAAACCAGAATGAAGAAGAATGATCCGATAAACCACTATAGGGGCTAAGATCTTATTTGTTATGTATTATATGATCATATTTGTTGTTGGGTCTTGAACTGGTGCATTTGTACTACATGATCGGATCAACAACAAGTCTAGAAACACTTTGTGTGAAGATTAATTAGTGGTCAAACATGCTTACTCGGTAACTGGCTTGATGATCTGGGTTTGTGTGATGAACATGAAGAACACCTATAGCGACGGTTCTGTCGCTATAGGTGGTCTTTAGCGACAGATTATTTATAAAAATCATATTTTTATTAAATAATTATAGAAAATTAGTTTTTAATTATTAAAAATACATAATAAATTATTAAAAATTATTTTAAAGTCCGAAAATTATATTTTAATTATTTTGGATATATTTCACAAATATTTAATATTTATGGAATATTAAAGGTTTTTAATTTATTTAATAATTATATTAAATAAATTATTTAAAAATGATTTTAATACTTGAAAAATCATTTAAAATTATGTTATGGTATAAGAAAATATTTTAAGTTATGTTAATGATTTTTAATATTTTGTGATGAAATTCATTAATAAATTAATATTAATGATAATTTAGATATTTAATAAATGAATTAAATAAATAGATTAAAAATGATTTTATTATATTAAAAATCATTTTAAATAATAATAAGGTATTTAAAATACTTTAAGTTATAAAATATAACTTTCAATATTTGAAGGAAAATTTCATTAATTAATTATTATTAATGATATTAAAATTATTTAATAAATATATTAAATAATTTAGTTTAAAGATGATTTTAATATTATAAAATTATTTTAAATGAAAATAAAGTGTTTAAAGATATTTTGAGTTATAAAATATAAATTTTAATATTTAAAGAATAATTTTATTAATAATTTAATATTAATGATATTTATTTAACATTAATGATATTAAATTTATTTAATAAATAAATTGTTTAAAAATAGTTTTATTAATTTAAAAATTATTTAAAAGGATATAAATGAATTAAAAAATATTTTAAGTTATACTTAATGACTTTTAATATTTGGATAGATAGTACATTAATATTTTAATATTAATGGTAATTATTTAAAATGATTTTAAATATCATTTAAAGGTAATATAAATGTTTTAAAAGTATTTTGAGTTATTATAAATAACTCTAATATTTTGGCAATGGTTTCATTAATACATTAATGTTAATTAATAATAATTATAATAGAATTATTTAATATTTAAACCATTTAATAATGATTCCGGTGTTTGAAAATTCATGATAAATTATAATAAATGTTTAAACATTATTATTAAGTCATTTAAAATAATATGACTGATACTTACGGATATTGAGATGCAGAATAAAGTCTTAGATTCGATTGTTACCCGGTAATGCTGTCGGTACACCGACATGTTTCAGAAATTGAACTGGACGTAGATATTTTGATTGTTTTAATGTTTGTTTGTGATCCAATGACTGTTGAATATGTGTGACATTGTGATTAGGTTATGTGCCGACTGCGAAATGCAATATTATGTGTTATAGTATATCATTCTAATCGAGCGAATGATCTGATTAATGATAGGTGATTACATAAAAGATAAAACTAAGCTGCATTTTGTAAGCAGCGCATCAGGCAAGTATCCTACCTTTGCATTTTCTTTATGCAATAGACATGGGTAAGAATGTTTCAGAATTATATTATTACTATACAGATTATTAACCCTATATTATATACGCTCATTGATTATCAACATGTTAGTATATGGTAATTCAGATATATATTCTGTTCGTTAATTTCTATAAATGGTTATACAAGTGTCCTCACTTGGGTAATCATTGTGCTTAATCACATGTTGATACAACTTTGTTAATTACCCGTATATATATATATATGTTGAATTATAGATTATTCTTGAATAAGATAAAACCTACCTATTATCCAACCGAATTGCTTTGGTTTGGAACCCTAACAAGTATGAACATCCCATTCATGGGAAAATTTTTATGTGCCCAAGGCAACTAGAATGAACGATAATATCGTTCTTGTAATGTAGTATTGATCAATACAAGGTACAACGGGCTGATCACCCTACGTGCCCGTATGTTATGACTGTTTGCGGATGAAGTTCTGCTAAACCTATTCGAAAATGAAAATAATGTTCATAGTATGTCACCTTAACCCTATTTATAGTCAATACGTAGTTTTAAAAATTTGAAAGAGGGTTGTTATGTTATTATTATCTGTTCAGATTACTTCACAACTATTGATTTGTTGTAGAAGGGTAGTATAAAGAAAAAATTTAAATTCTTTCAGCTTATATATATAATTGCTATTACTTGCCGGGCACTCAAATGCTCATCCTTCCTTAATTTAAATGTTTTCAGCTAAGTGTGAACAACTGGAAGGCTCTGTCAAGAATTAAGGAAAAGAGAAGGTTGCTGAATGAGTTTTATGATATGTTATGTAATAGTTTGCTTTATTATGATAAGGATGATATATATTATTTTTATTATCATGTAATCAATGTATTAAAGGTTACGTACTTGGAAAATAGACTCTAATAACTATGTAAATTAAGTTTAATAATTGTATTATTGTTATTATTATTAGTATTATTCCGCTCATAGAAATGGTATCGTGAAGCACCGAGTTCGGGTTTCAAGTACCTGGATTTGGGGGCTTTACAGTATGGTATCAGAGCTTTAGGGTTAAAAACCTTAGGTGGGAAAAACCTTAGGCTATAACCTTAGAACAAAGGGAAACATTGAAAATATAAATAACTCATATAGAGTTTAAAAAGGAGCTGAATTGGATAAGTTCATCGTCAAACAAAATCAAAGATAACTTATATAAAACTATTATTTGCTATGTGTATATACTATATGCTAATCAGGATAATTTATAGATGTAGATGTCTGGTGGAAAATGCTTGTTATATGCTTATAGCATGAAGTAGGATCAAATCCATACCCCCGAGCTAATATCAAAGCCAATAGCTAAAATAGAGGCTCACAATGAAAATAACTCAGACAACGTGGTTATTGTAGAAAACATAGTACCAGATCCGGAGATGGTGGAGCTGACAGATAGTGATTTAGACACTAAAGTTGAAGCTGAACAAGCATCAACAAAGGTGTAGGATCTGAGGAACAAGGTTTCTTCTCAAGAAAAGCTGTGGGAAATAGAAAAGCTGTTAAATAGTCAACTGCGTCAGGCAATAATAAAAATAATGGAAGAACAAGATAAGCTTAAAATCTAAATTGATCAGATGGGAGCCACAAGCAACATATCGTGTGCAGCTCCGAGAAAGAAGGGGAAAAGAAAGATAGAAGACCATGACTAAGGAAAATCCGATAAGAAGAAAGGGAAAAGAATATGTTACCTTTGTGGCTATGAGGGACATACCACTCTGTATTGTCCCGACTATAAATTAGAAGCATGTTTTATCTGTGAGATAGAAGGTCATCAGGCGAAAAGTTGTCCAAGAAAAAGGCATAGTGAATAGGTAGTATAGGTTCTGTTGTGTAGGTCTGTTTAATGTTAAGTATGTCTGTGTAATGTAATGTTCCCAACTTTTGGTATTAATCAAGGCTGTAAATCCCAAATTTTGTAGTCACAAAGGGATGAATGATGTTTAAAGTAGTATGTGCTATGCAATGTAAGGTATTCGCCAAATTAATATTAATCTAAGTTTGAGTAATGAAATGAGTTAATATACAAAACTTATATGATAAGATTTAGAATGTAAAGAATAATATATGGTTTTACTTAACCAGATAATGCCGCCAAGACGTTAAACTCGAAACCAAAGGGCAGAAGAGTCTGTCAATAACGTTGAGGGGCAACAACAAGCAGACCCGATGCAGCACTTTACAAACATGGTAGCATAAGCTATGCAGCAAGAAATGTCAGTCGTAGGGAACCAGCTGGACAACGGCTTGGCAAACTTTAAAGATTTCAAGGCTGTGGGACCGCCGAAATTCAAAGGGACAACTGACCCTGTTGAAGCCCAGACTTGGGTTAAAGAGATTGAAAAAGCATTTGTGGAAGCTAGGGTAGCTGAGGGGCAAAAGACCATTTTTTCCACCTACATGATGAAGGGTGAGGCAAACTTTTGGTGGGAAGCGAATCAGGCGAGGGCAGGAGAGGGTGTTATTACTTGGGATATGTTTAAGACACTGTTCTTCGAAAACTATTTTTCATCTAGTATGCAGGCTAGGATGGAGGTAAGATTTTTAGAGTTGAAGCAGGAGAATATGATGGTGTCCGAATACGTCCCAAAATTCAATGAGTTGGCTAGGTTTGCTCCGCATCAAGTTGATACGGAGGCTAGGAAAGCTAGAAGGTTTGAGCTGGGATTAAAACCCTGGCTCTACAACAAGGTGGCGGTGTTGCAAATCCCTACATTTGCAGCACTCATGGAGAAGGCTATTATTTCTGAGGAGGGCAGTGAGGCCACGAGCCTCTACAACAAGGAGAGAAAGAACAAGAGTAAGGTCGAAGGAGCTGGGAAGGAAAAAATTAATAGTGGAAGTAAAAGTGGCAGTGGCAAAAGGAAGGGAAGTAATTTTGAAAGTATTCAGGTGAAACAAGGAGTTAAGAAGCAAGTTGTGCAGTGTGGAAACTGTGGAAAGAACCACTCTGGAAAATATTTGAAGGGGAAGTTCTCGTGCTACAAGTGCGGGCAGGAGGGCCATATATCTCCCAACTGCCCTAATCCTAGGATGAACAGTGGATGTTTTCTATGCGGATTGACTGAGCACAAGGTGAAGGATTGTCCGAAGAGGAGGATGAAGGCAGGAAGTGTGAATACTGGCTAGAGCAGCGGGACTCTAGCAATCACGAGACCTACGTCATCGAGCAAGCCAATAAAATCAACTGCGAGGGTTTTCAACATGACGATCCAGGATACCATAGCAGCTGGTGGTGCAATTTCAGGTATTATTCGTATAACTTTTATTTTCTTATGCATGATTTTCATATATATAGTAAATTATTTTATAAAGAAATTTTGAAGAAGGAATTTGAGTTCTTTTAGAAATCAAATTTCAGTTTAATCAAATAAACAAGCTTTACGTGAATAGGTTAAAGATCAGTACGATCATTTATGATCAAGATCTACTTGCAATGATTGTATATGCTATGTACACTTATATGTGTAGGTTTTAAAACGGTGATTCTGGGGATGGAATCTTTATAAGGGAGGGTGAATATAACAACCCGATATTTTCTATACAAATAAATTAGAAATTTTGTGTATAAATTATTTATTTATTTATTTATTAAAATAAATATGGGGAATATGTGTCAAGATAATGTGTGTATGTATTTATGTGATATATTTATTACACGAATGATTTTAAATAATTTTATTTTAAAATTATTGATTGTTATAAACTATATTATTATAATAATTAATTTTATAGTAGAAATGTTTTATTAATTATTTTCCATGAAAATATAATCATATATTATTTATATATTATATGGAATGATTTTTAGAATTATTATAATAATTATTTTATTATATGAATTTTGTTCGAATATTAAGTTAATTATTTTTAACTTAATTAATATTGTTATGTATGACAGATAAATCAGATATGGAATCTAAACCCTAATTTTGGATTTTGATCAAGGAATGAGAATAATAATATAATATTATTTATATTTTGATTTTTCAATGCTATAATTATATACTGTATGTATATGGACTGACAATGATTGGTCAGTTATGGTGTATTATGTCAACCCTAGTTTTACTGTGGGAAACCCTAACTTGAAACTCAATTGTGAGTTTAAGACTATTATATAACTGTGTTGTATGATTTTGATTTTGCGATTAATTAGGTCAACCCTAATTAACATTTTGATATATTAATTTCTTGAAATCCTAATTATTAATGATAAACCTTAATTTTGATTTGGTAACCCTAATTATCAAAATTATAAACCCTAATTGCTAAATTAGCAAGGATAATTATAATTATTATATAATAAACCGTAATGTTCATGTATGATTAGAACCCTAATCAAATTAAGAAAACCCTAATTATAAATTTTAGAAACAAATTTTTATTTTATTTTAAACCCTAAATAAACAATTTGGGTAACATATATTAAAATTGTTAGACTATGATTATTACATGGCCCAAAACAATTAAAGGAGAAGCCCAAAGGAAATAAAATACAAGCTCAAACTTAGTCCACTTGATTAAGGGCATTTTAGACCTTTGATTTATCTAATTTATGCATTAAAATAAAGGTTAAATGAAGGAATTAGTGGGTATATATATAGCTGGCCACATTAGGCCTTTTAAGGCAACAAATTATGCTAATCAAGTTCCTTAAATAGTAACTCTTACATCAAGTACATGTGTGTCAATCTCCCATTGGTTGAAAATCTACTTAGCACCCTTAATCACATGATTAGGCTTAATTGGAAGAGATAAGATGAAGCCTTTTATCCAAGGGACAACAAGAGTATGGGGGATAATAGTTAAATCACACATTTGCTAGACTTCTACAAATAGATTAGTGAGAGAAAATAAGTCATTTGCTAGCTCATTTTGTATCAACTCTCAACCTAGACTCTCTCTCTTTTAAACCAATGAAATTTCTTAGCATACCAGTCCCAAATCCAAGCCCCACTAACGCCACAATCAAATCAGAAAGCTAGAAATCAAGATTTGTTCATATAAAGGTATAAAACCCTAGCTTGAAATTTGACCATAAATTTGTTGTTAGATGTTATGATAATGTGTTTGAATATGTTGTTAGTAGTGTATAATGATGATCTGGGTTGCTAGATGTTGGATCCATAACATCTAGAGGCTTGGATTTGTGTTTTTGCAAAATCTGGAAAAAAAAAATCAAACTGTGGTCTGACAACAACTGTCAGTGGCCACAGATCATTAGTCGTTTATGATTTTTGTTGTTTTAAAGTTGTTATGTGTAGTCTGGTATGTGATCTTTGATCTGGAACAAGAATCAAGTTCATATCTTAAACAGGTTGCAAGATATTGTTAGTCAAACGTCGTTGACGGACCATGACTGGACAAAATCTGGGTAACCCAGATCTTGCCCATAAATGGTCTGACAAGACTTTTGACGCTTTGGATCTTGTAATCTGTTATAGATTGGCGTTGTTTGTTGTATTAAGGTTATAGTATGATAGATATACTACATGTTAAAGCTTTTAGATCTCTTATATCACAAACATACTGGAATTGCGGATTGGTCAAACCAAGCAAAAAGTTCACGGATGAACTTTCTTGGCAACCGAGAAAGTTCATAAGCGTGGATTCTAACAAGGTTTGACCGATCGAGATCCTGATATTCTGTTGATGTTTTGCTTATGTTTTGTATTAGATCTGTAGTCCTCCATGTTGGTTAGACACTAAAGTCGTTAGATCACAAAAACATTACACGATCGTCTTGTAGTGGGAGCCTAAAGTGGGCATGTTGCACTGTTCTTCATTTCTGGGCAAACCCAGAAATGAAGAACAGATCTGACAGCCACTATAGGGGCTAAGATCTTATTTGTTATGTATTATATGATCATATTTGTTGTTGGGTCTTGTAGTGGTGCATTTGTACTACATGATCGGATCAACAACAAGTCTAGAAACACTTTGTGTGAAGATTAATTAGTGGTCAAACATGCTTACTCGGTAACTGGCTTGATGATCTGGGTTTGTGTGATGAACATGAAGAACACCTATAGCGACGGTTCTGTCGCTATAGGTGGTCTTTAGCGACAGATTATTTATAAAAATCATATTTTTATTAAATAATTATTGAAAATTAGTTTTTAATTATTAAAAATACATAATAAATTATTAAAAATTATTTTAAAGTCCAAAAATTATATTTTAATTATTTTGGATATATTTCACAAATATTTAATATTTATGGAATATTAAAGGTTTTTAATTTATTTAATAATTATATTAAATAAATTATTTAAAAATGATTTTAATACTTGAAAAATCATTTAAAATTATGTTATGGTATAAGAAAATATTTTAAGTTATGTTAATGATTTTTAATATTTTGTGATGAAATTCATTAATAAATTAATATTAATGATAATTTAGATATTTAATAAATGAATTAAATAAATAGATTAAAATGATTTTATTATATTAAAATCATTTTAAATAATAATAAGGTATTTAAAAATACTTTAAGTTATAAAATATAACTTTCAATATTTGAAGGAAAATTTCATTAATTAATTATTATTAATGATATTAAAATTATTTAATAAATATATTAAATAATTTAGTTTAAAGATGATTTTAATATTATAAAAATTATTTTAAATGAAAATAAAGTGTTTTAAAGATATTTTGAGTTATAAAATATAAATTTTAATATTTAAAGAATAATTTTATTAATAATTTAATATTAATGATATTTATTTAACATTAATGATATTAAATTTATTTAATAAATAAATGGTTTAAAAATAGTTTTATTAATTTAAAAATCATTTTAAAAGGATATAAATGAATAAAAATATTTTAAGTAATACTTAATGACTTTTAATATTTGGATAGATAGTACATTAATATTTTAATATTAATGGTAATTATTTAAAATGATTTTAAATATCATTTAAGGGTAATATAAATGTTTTAAAAGTATTTTGACTTATTATAAATAACTCTAATATTTTGGCAATGGTTTCATTAATACATTAATGTTAATTAATAATAATGATAATAGAATTGTTTAATATTTAAATCATTTAATAATGATACCGGTGTTTGAAAATTCATGATAAATTATAATAAATGTTTAAACATTATTATTAAGTCATTTAAAATAATATGACTGATACTTACGGATATTGAGATGCAGAATAAAGTCTTAGATTCGATTATTACCCGGTAATGTTGTCGGTACACCGACATATTTCAGAAATTGAACTGGACGTAGATATTTTGATTGTGTTAATGTTTATTTGTGATCCAATGACTGTTGAATATCTGTGACATTGTGATTAGGTTATGTGCCGACTGCGAAATGCAATACTATGTGTTATAGTATATCATTCTAATCGAGCGAATGATCTGATTAATGATAGGTGATTACATAAAAGATAAAACTAAGTTGCATTTTGTAAGCAGCGCATCAGGCAAGTATCCTACCTTTGCATTTTCTTTATGCAATAGACATGGGTAAGAATGTTTCAGAATTATATTATTACTATACAGATTATTAACCCTATATTATATACGCTCATTGATTATCAACATGTTAGTATATGGTAATTCAGATATATATTATGTTCGTTAATTTCTATAAATGGTTATACAAGTGTCCTCACTTGGGTAATCATTGTGCTTAATCACATGTTGATACAACTTTGTTAATTACCCGTATATATATATATATATATATGTTGAATTATAGATTATTCTTGAACAAGATAAAACCTACCTATTATCCAACCGAATTGCTTTGGTTTGGAACCCTAACAAGTATGAACATCCCATTCATGGGAAAATTTTTATGTGCCCAAGGCAACTAGAATGAACGATAATATCGTTCTTGTAATGTAGTATTGATCAATACAAGGTACAACGGGCTGATCACCCTACGTGCCCGTATGTTATGACTGTTTGCGGATGAAGTTCTGCTAAACCTATTCGAAAATAAAAATAATGTTCATAATATGTCACCTTAACCCTATTTATAGTCAATACGTAGTTTTAAAAATTTGAAAGAGGGTTGTTATGTTATTATTATCTGTTCAGATTACTTCACAACTATTGATTTGTTGTAGAAGGGTAGTATAAAGAAAAAATTTAAATTCTTTCAAACTTATATATATAATAATTACTATTACTTGCAGGGCACTCAAATGCTCATCCTTCCTTAATTTAAATGTTTTTCACTAAGTGTGAACAAACTGGAAGGCTCACAAGAATTAAGGAAAAGAGAAGGTTCATTGAATGAGTTTTATGATATGTTATGTAATAGTTTGCTTTATTATGATAAGGATGATATATATTATTTTTATTATCATGTAATCAATGTATTAAAGGTTACGTACTTGGAAAATAGACTCTAATAACTATGTAAATTAAGTTTAATAATTGTATTATTGTTATTATTATTAGTATTATTCCGCTCATAGAAATGGTATCGTGAAGCACCGAGTTCGGGTTTCAAGTACCTGGATTTGGGGGCTTTACAGTATGGTATCAGAGCTTTAGGGTTAAAAACCTTAGGTGGGAAAAACCTTAGGCTATAACCTTAGAACAAAGGGAAACATTGAAAATATAAATAACTCATATAGAGTTTAAAAATGAGCTGAATTGGATAAGTTCATCGTCAAACAAAATCAAAGATAACTTATATAAAACTATTATTTGCTATGTGTATAAACTATATGCTAATCAGGATAATTTATAGATATAGATGTCTGGTGGAAAATGCTTGTTATATGCTTATAGCATGAAGTTGGATCAAATCCATACCCCCGAGCTAATATCAAAGCCAATAGCTAAAATAGAGGCTCACAATGAAAATAACTCAGACAACGTGGTTATTGTAGAAAACATAGTACCAGATCCAGAGATGGTGGAGCTGACAGATAGTAATTCAGACACTAAAGTTGAAGCTGAACAAGCATCAACAAAGGTGCAGGATCTGAGGAACAAGGTTTCTTCTCTGGAAAAGCTGTGGGAAATAGAAAAGCTGTTAAATAGTCAACTGCGTCAGGCAATAATAAAAATAATGGAAGAACAAGATAAGCTTAAAATCCAAATTGATCAGATGGGAGCCACAAGCAACACATCGTGTGCAGCTCCGAGAAAGAAGGGGAAAAGAAAGATAGAAGACCATGACTTAGGAAAATCCGATAAGAAGAAAGGGAAAAGAATATGTTACCTTTGTGGCTATGAGGGACATACCACTCTGTATTGTCCCGACTATAAATCAGAAGCATGTTTTATCTGTGAGATAGAAGGTCATCAGGCGAAAAGTTGTCCAAGAAAAAGGCATAGTGAATAGGTAGTATAGGTTCTGTTGTGTAGGTCTGTTTAATGTTAAGTATGTCTGTGTAATGTAATGTTCCCAACTTTTGGTATTAGTCAAGGCTGTAAATCCCAAATTTTGTAGTCACAAAGGGATGAATGATGTTTAAAGTAGTATGTGCTATGCAATGTAAGGTATTCGCCAAATTAATATGAATCTAAGTTTGAGTAATGAAATGAGTTAATATACAAAACTTATATGATAAGATTTAGAATGTAAAGAATAATATATGGTTTTACTTAACCGAGATAATGCCGCTTGAGACGTTAAACTCAAAACCAAAAGGCGCGAAGAGTCTCATCAATAACGTTGAGGGCAACAACAACCGAATCCGATCTGAAGACTTTGCAAACATGGTAGCATAAGCTGTGCAGCAAGAAATGTCAGTCGTAGGGAACCAGCTGGACAACGGCTTGGCAAACTTTAAAGATTTCAAGGCTGTGGGACCACCGAAATTCAAAGGGACAACTGACCCTGTTGAAGCCCAGACTTGGGTTAAAGAGATTAAAAAAGCTTTTGTGGTAGCTAGGGTAGCTGAGGGGCAAAAGACCATTTTTTCCACCTACATGATGAAGGGTGAGGCAAACTTTTGGTGGGAAGCGAATCAGGCGAGGGCAGGAGAGGGTGTTGTTACTTGGGATATGTTTAAGACACTGTTCTTTGAAAACTATTTTTCATCTAGTATTCAGGCTAGGATGGAGGTAAGATTTTTAGAGTTGAAGTAGGAGAATATGACGGTGTCCGAATACGTCCCAAAATTCAATGAGTTGGCTAGGTTTGCTCCGCATCAAGTTGATACGGAGGCTAGGAAAGCTAGAAGGTTTGAGTTGGGATTAAACCACGGCTCTACAACAAGGTGGCGGTGTTGCAAATCCCTACATTTGCAGCACTCATGGAGAAGGCTATTATTTCTGAGGAGGGCAGTGAGGCCACGAGCCTCTACAACAAGGAGAGAAAGAACAAGAGTAAGGTCGAAGGAGCTGGGAAGGAAAAAATTAATAGTGGAAGTAAAAGTGGCGTTAAGCAAAAGGAAGGGAAGTAATTTTGAAAGTATTCAGGTGAAACAAGGAGTTAAGAAGCAAGTTGTGCAGTGTGGAAACTGTGGAAAGAACCACTCTGGAAAATATTTGAAGGGGAAGTTCTCGTGCTACAAGTGCGGGCAGGAGGGCCATATATCTCCCAACTGCCCTAATCCTAGGATGAACAGTGGATGTTTTCTATCTTGGATTGGTGAGCACAAGGTGAAGGATTGTCCAAGAGGAGGGATGAAGGCGGGAAGTGTGAATCTTGGCTAGAAAATGAGACTCTAGCAATCACGAGACCTACGTCATCGAGCAAGCTAATAAAATCAACTGCGAGGGTTTTCAACATGACGATCCAGGATACCATAGCAGCTAGTGGTGCAATTTCAGGTATTATTCGTATAACTTTTATTTTCTTATGCATGATTTTCATATATATAGTAAATTATTTTATAAAGAAATTTTGAAGAAGGAATTTGAGTTCTTTTAGAAATCAAATTTTGGTTTAATCAAATAAACAAGCTTTACGTGAATAGGTTAAAGATCAAGATACGATCATTTATGATCAAGATCTACTTGCAATGATTGTATATGCTATGTACACTTATATGTGTAGGTTTTAAAACGGTGATTCTAGGGATGGAATCTTTATAAGGGAGGGTGAATATAACAACCCGATATTTTCTATACAAATAAATTAGAAATTTTGTGTATAAATTATTTATTTATTTATTTATTAAAATAAATATGGGGAATATGTGTCAAGATAATGTGTGTATGTATTTATGTGATATATTTATTACACGAATGATTTTAAATAATTTTATTTTAAAATTATTGATTGTTATAAACTATATTATTATAATAATTAATTTTATAGTAGAAATGTTTTATTAATTATTTTCCATGAAAATATAATCATATATTATTTATATAATATATGGAATGATTTTTAAATTATTATAATAATTATTTTATTATATGAATTTTGTTCGAGAATATTAAGTTAATTATTTTAACTTAATTAATATTATTATGTATATGTGAGATAAATCGGATATGGAATCTAAACCCTAATTTTGGATTTTGATCAAGGAATGAGAATAATAATATAATATTATTTATATTTTGATTTTTCAATGCTATAATTATATACTGTATGTATATGGAGTGACAATGATTGGTGGGTTATGGTGTATTATGTCAACCCTAGTTTTCTTGTGGAAACCCTAACTTGAAACTCAATTGTGAGTTTAAGACTATTATATAAGCGTGTTGTATGATTTTGATTTTGCGATTAATTAGGTCAACCCTAATTAACATTTTGATATATTAATTTCTTGAAATCCTAATTATTAATGATAAACCTTAATTTTGATTTGGTAACCCTAATTATCAAAATTATAAACCCTAATTGCTAAATTAGCAAGGATAATTATAATTATTATATAATAAACCCTAATGTTCATGTATGATTAGAACCCTAATCAAATTAAGAAAACCCTAATTATAAATTTTAGAAACTAATTTTTATTTTATTTTAAACCCTAAATAAATAATTTGGGTAACATATATTAAAATTGTTAGACTATGATTATTACATGGCCCAAAACAATTAAAGGAGAAGCCCAAAGGAAATAAAATACAAGCTCAAACTTAGTCCACTTGATTAAGGGCATTTTAGACCTTTGATTTATCTAATTTATGCATTAAAATAAAGGTTAAATGAAGGAATTAGTGGGTATATATATAGCTGGCCACATTAGGCCTTTTAAGGCAACAAATTATGCTAATCAAGTTTCTTAAATAGTAACTCTTACATCAAGTACATGTGTGTCAATCTCCCATTGGTTGAAAATCTACTTAGCACCCTTAATCACATGATTAGGATTAATTGGAAGAGATAAGATGAAGCCTTTTATCCAAGGGACAACAAGAGTATGGGGGATAATAGTTAAATCACACATTTGCTAGACTTCTATAAATAGATTAGAGAGAGAAAATAAGTCATTTGCTAGCTCATTTTGTATCAACTCTCAACCTAGACTCTCTCCCTTTTAAACCAATGAAATTTCTTAGCATATCAGTCCCAAATCCAAGCCCCACTAACGCCACAATCAAATCAGAAAGCTAGAAATCAAGATTTGTTCATATAAAGGTATAAAACCCTAGCTTGAAATTTGACCATAAATTTGTTGTTAGATGTTATGATAATGTGTTTGAATATGTTGTTAGTAGTGTATAATGATGATCTGGGTTGCTAGATGTTGGATCCATAACATCTGGAGGCTCGGATTTGTGTTTTTGCAAAATCTGGAAAAAAAAAAAATCAAACTGTGGTCTGACAACAACTGTCAGTGGCCACAGATCATTAGTCGTTTATGATTTTTGTTGTTTTAAAGTTGTTATGTGTAGTCTGGTATGTGATCTTTGATCTGGAACAAGAATCAAGTTCATATCTTAAACAGGTTGCAAGATATTGTTAGTCAAACGTCGTTGACGGACCATGACTGGACAAAATCTGGGTAACCCAGATCTTGCCCATAAATGGACTGACAAGACTTTTGACGCTTTGGATCTTGTAATCTGTTATAGATTGGCGTTGTTTGTTGTATTAAGGTTATAGTATGATAGATATACTACATGTTAAAGCTTTTAGATCTCTTATATCACAAACATAGTGGAATTGGGGATTGGTCAAACCAAGCAAAAAGTTCACGGATGAACTTTCTTGGCAACCGAGAAAGTTCATAAGCGTGGATTCTAACAAGGTTTGACCGATCGAGATCCTGATATTCTATTGATGTTTTGCTTATGTTTTGTATTAGATCTGTAGTCCTCCATGTTGGTTAGACACTAAAGTCGTTAGATCACAAAAACATTACACGATCGTCTTGTAGTGGGAGCCTAAAGTGGGCATGTCAAGATCGTTCTTCATTTCTGGGCAAACCCAGAAATGAAGAACAGATCTGACAGCCACTATATGGGCTAAGATCTTATTTGTTATGTATTATATGATCATATTTGTTGTTGGGTCTTGTAGTGGTGCATTTGTATTACATGATCGGATCAACAACAAGTCTAGAAACACTTTGTGTGAAGATTAATTAGTGGTCAAACATGCTTTCTCGATGGCGGCTCGATGATCCTGGGTTTGTGTGATGAACATGAAGAACACCTATAAGCGGCAGTTACGCCGCTATAGGTGATCTTTTTGATGATTATTTATAAAAATCATATTTTATTAAATAATTATAGAAAATTAGTTTTAATTATTAAAATACATAATAAATTATTAAAATTATTTTAAAGTCCAAAAATTATATTTTAATTATTTTGGATATATTTCACAAATATTTAATATTTATGGAATATTAAAGGTTTTTAATTTATTTAATAATTATATTAAATAAATTATTTAAAAATGATTTTAATACTTGAAAAATCATTTAAAATTATATTATGGTATAAGAAAATATTTTAAGTTATGTTAATGATTTTTAATATTTTGTGATGAAATTCATTAATAAATTAATATTAATGATAATTTAGATATTTTATAAATGAATTAAATAAAAGATTAAAAATAATTTTATTATATTAAAAATTATTTTAAATAATAATAAGGTATTTAAAAATACTTTAAGTTATAAAATATAACTTTCAATATTTGAAGGTAAATTTCATTAATTAATTATTATTAATGATATTAAAATTATTTAATAATTATATTAAATAATTTTTATATATATATATATATATATATGTTGAATTATAGATTATTGTTCAATAAGATAAAACCTACCTATTATCCAACCGAATTGCTTTGGTTTGGAACCCTGACAAGTATGAACACCCCATTCATGGGAAAATTTTTATGTGCCCAAGGCAGCCAGAGTGAACGATAATATCGTTCTTGCAATGTAGTATTGATCAATACAGGGTACAACGGGCTGATCACCCTCCGTGCCCGTAAGTAATGACGGTTTGCGGATGAAGTTCTGCTAAACCTATTCAAAAATGAAAACAATGTTCATAGTATGTCACCGTAACCCTATTTATAGTAAGTACGTAATTTCAAAATTTGAAAGAGGGTTGTTATGTTATTATTATCGGTTCAGATTACTTCACAACTATTGATTTGTTGTAGAAGGGTAGTATAAAGAAAATATTTAAATTCTTTCAGCTTATATATATAATTGCTATTACTTGCCGGGCACTCAAATGCTCATCCTTGCTTAATTTAAATGTTTTCAGCTAAGTGTGAATAACCGAAAGGCTCTATTAAGAATTAAGGAAAAGAGAAGGTTGCTGAATGAGTTTTATGATATGTTATGTAATAGTTTGCTTTATCATGATAATGATGATATATATAGTATTATTATTATCATGTAATGAATGTATTAAATGTTGCGTACTTGGGAAATAGACTCTGATAACTATATAAATTTTTCTGTTTTATATAAATTTTTCTGTTTTATATAAAAAGTTTTCTGTTTTATTACATTTATAATAATAATAAAACAAAATTCATTATCATTATTATAATTCACATTATTAATCGACCATGTCATTCCTAGGAAAGAGAGGGCTTTCTAATAAGGATTTCTCTCTATTGGCGCGCAAATAGGTGACCAAACCTCTCCTTGACAGAACTTCTAGACATCGTTAATATTGCAAATAATAATATTAATAAGTTTGTTATCTCAATTATTGATTTAATAATATATAAAATATTGACAATAATTGAATCAAATAACGTGAGATACTATGCAGCAATTATTGTAGCAATAATTGAACAAAACTGAGTGACTTCTCACGTAAGCATCAATAATCAATACCGTGTGCTACTATGCAACCACGCGTATTACTGTACTTTTAACACCAAGTGTTTAGACAGTTAACGGTAAAACTTTTGCTATTATTTTCATAAAATATTTTTGTCGTTTTCTCAATCCGATAATAATTCCATTGTGGGGTCCACCAATGATTATGTCGTTGTACGAACATTCCCTGTTAAAACGAATATTCCCCGACCAATCGAATTTAAATCATTACTCATAAAATTTGGGGTCTCACACGGGGGGTCTTTAATATCAGTTAACAGTAGCTATGACCGCCGGGGCGGGCTGTTTATAGGCATATACCCCCGCCGGGGCAGGGGGTCTCGAATGCTGGACTCTTCTATCTTGCCTTGAACTCTGCTGGGACATGAATTTTAGCAATTGGATAGCATATGGACTCTGTTGAGCATAGGATTTCGACCAAGACTTGTATGTTGGATATCTATTGCTCAACTAACAACGAAAAAAAGGGACAAAAGGAAAATTACAAAGATTAATTCTAGGATTTCATAGCAAGCTTCGGAGGGAGATTTTGGTGACGATTGCAGATTAAGGCTACGTGAAGGGTGTTTTTCATTATTCTTCATCTTAGTTCTATATTTGTAATTGAACGAATGTTTTCTTTAAATTATTCAGTAATTATTTCATTCATGATGAACTAATTCACTTTTTTAGGCTTATGATGGATCCTTAAGTGAAGCGATGATTTTGTAACTTTGATTTCCAGTTCAATAAGCTATTTTCCTTTTTATCTATATTAATTTGGGCTTGAATTTATGAATTGCCTGATCAACAATTCTTTGTGGATTTGTATGGAATCGAGAGAGGATATACGAATCTAGACATAGTTAATATAGCACGTGTTCATGAATTTTGTGAATAGCAGAATCTTGATGAATGTTAACGAAGAGATATGCTTGACATTGCATGTAATCGGATAGAGAACTTAATCTTAAACCTTCTTTAATTTTGATTCACATAGAGATATAGTGAGTTAGTTGATTAAGGTGTTTAACATGTTTCTATCTAAATTGTGTATTTAAGTTAATATGGTATTAATGCATCGAGAGGTGGCTAGTACTACATTCGTGTTCTTGATTAATAAACTGGGATAGTGAGTTGAATTGGAATAAAGGTGTAAAAATTAGAGTGAAGCTTAGGGTGAAATCATAAGTCTAATTCTCTATTAATTGTTTAAAATTTCAGTTTTAATTTTTGTTATTGTTTTGTGATAGTATATTTATTAATAATTTAGTTTTTATAAATTTAATCATTGAATTTGATAGTTTGATAAAATTAGGATTAATAGGAAATTGATAATTGTGAGGTTAAAGTTCTTACTAAATTGTTTTTGTGGGAACGATACTCTACTCATTACTGTATTACTTGTTGATCATGTATACTTACGTGCTATGTGTAATTAGATTTTACCCAACATGTTTTTGGCGCCATTGCCGGGGAAAAATTTAATATAGATTTTAATATCTTTACGATATCAATTTAATTAATCCAGTTTTACTTAAAAAAATTTATTTTTGTTTTGTTCCTCTTATTTCAGGTTTTTGAAGTGGTTTATGCAAACTCGGTCAAAAAATCCAGACTTGCTGCCTTTTGATGACGACATTGAAAAACGATTTCAGAGGTTAAGTAAGTGGATCAAGGAAACAAGGGAAGACTTTGAAAAATATGAAAAAAAAGAGGTAATGGCAGCTGAAGATCAGAAAGCTTTGAGGGACTTCGCCACACCCAAGGAGACTGAACTGCAGTCGAGCATCACCAGGCATGCAATAGCTGCAAACACATTCGAAATCAAGCCTGGGATGATTCAGATGATCCAGAATTCAGTCCAGTTTGGGGGATTGGCAAATGACAATCCGAACGAACATCTAGTCTGCTTACTGGAAATTTGTGACACCTTCAGGTATAATGGGGTGTCGAATGATGCGGTAAGACTTTGCTTGTTCCCATTAACCTTACGAGACAAGGCGAAGAGCTGGTTACACTCTCTACCACCGGGATCGATAACTACGTGGGAAGACTTCGCTCAGAAATTCCTTGTAAAATTTTTCCCACCGGCAAAAACTACAAAAATGAGGAATGAGATAACGATGTTTGAGCAGCAACATGGGGAGTCATTGTACGAGGCATGGGAGAGAAACAAAGAATTGCTTAGAAAATTCCCGCATTATAGGTTGCCTAAGTAGTTGCAAATGAATACTTTCTATAACGGACTACATGGGAATCTCATGACCAGTATTGATGCAGCGTCGGGTGGAGCGTTCATGGCTAAGAGTTATGAGGAGGCCTATAATTTGATTGAGACAATGGCGGCTAACAACTACCAGTGGCCCACGGCAAGAATGACACAAGCAAAGGCAGCTGGAGTGTTAGAAGTAGATGGTGTGATGGCAATATAAGAGAAAATTTTAGCACTTTCCAAGAAGTTGGATGCTATGACAGGGGCACAGGTACAACAGGTTGCGATTGTGTGTGAATTGTGCGCGGGTGACCATCCTATAGATCAATGCACAATCAACCCAGCGTCCATGAAATTCGTGGGTAGCTACAACAAGGTTCCACAGAATATGTATCAAAACACTTACAACCAGGGGAATAGGAATCACCCAAATTTCTCGTGGAGTAATAATCAGCAACATCAAGCTCCACGACCATCATATCCCCCAGGTTTTCAGAATCATCAACAACCGGTTCAACATCAAGAAAGAAAATCAGATTTAGAGGAGTTGTTGTCAAAATACATAACAAGCAATGAGGCAGCGATGAAAAACCAAGCAATGGCCATCAAGAATTTGGAAAATCAGATAGGACAAATTGCCTTAGCATTGAATAACAGACCACAAGGGACTCTATCGAGTGACACCGAAAGAAATCCAAAGGGTACTCACGAGCAGTGGAATGCTATTACGCTTAGAAGCAGTAAGGAGTTGGGTTCTAATTTAGATAAGAAAACAAGTACTGGAGATGAATGTGAGGATGAGGGGAAGGAATTAGAAAAGAAATGTACAGAAAAAGTGGTGCAAAAAGAAAAGGAAGATAACCAACTTAAAGTTACACCACCTACACCATTTCCTTCAAGGTTAGAAAATAACAAGTTAAAGAACCAGTTTTCAAGGTTTATGGATATATTCAAACAATTACACATTAATATTCCATTTGCCGAAGCACTAGAGCAGATGTCGCATTACATTAAGTTCATGAAGGACATACTTTCGAAAAAACATAATCTCTAGAATTTCGAAATAGTGGCGTTAACCGAGGAATGCAGTGCAATACTACAGAAAAAGCTCCCTCCTAAATTGAAAGATCCAGGTAGTTTTAAAATTCCTTATGTAATTGGCAATCAAGATGTGGAAAGAGCTCTATGCGATCTAGGAGCGAGTATAAATCTGATGCCACTGTCCATTTACCAAAAGCTGGGGTTAAAGGAAGCAAAACCAACCAATATTAGTCTACAACTCGCTGATAGATCAATAACATACCCTTTAGGAATAGTTGAAGACGTATTGGTCAAAGTTGATTCACTGATCTTTCTAGCTGATTTTGTGGTACTAGATTTTGAAGAAGATAAAAACATCCCTATCATCTTGGGACGACCATTCCTGGCAACTGGAAAAACACTGATTGACTAGCCTAACGGAGAACTGATTATGAAAGTGTTTGATCAGGTAGTAACGATAAAAGTGTTCAAGGAAATCACAATCCTGACTGACAAGGAAGAGTGCGAGTTACTCGAGGAATCTACACGTGTTAAGTTCAGGGATTACAAAGAGGATAGTGGTCTCAAGGCATTAGTTGAGGATAGAAAGTTAAATTATTATCCAACATGCAAGTGAACGGGCATGCAATACAACAATGTTGGTGTTGCGCAATAAATAATCATCATGTCGTAGTTAACCCAAATGATCCGGGATGAAACATGAAGTAGTCAAGCTGAACGACTTAAACTCAAGCGCTAATTGGGAGGCAACCCAATCATTCTTTTCTTTTTTGTATTTTCATTCATAACTGTTAGAATATAGTTTAGCATAATTAGTAAGTTATAATAAGTTCATTAAATAGTTATTATAGTTTATAAATCTTGTTAATCTCCCAACCATGCTCCAATTACGCTTAAATTGATCCAAAATATACTCATGTATATGTTTCATGGCATGATGAGAAAATAAGCATTGAGTGGTATAACATGAAGAGAAGAAGTCTCAGAAGCATCATTGACAAGAAGCATGCCGCAACGTAAACTCTATTTGCCATGCACTTCACGGGCGGGGTCTCAAACCCAACAGACTCGGTAGTTACACACACTTTTTTCTTCTTCTTCCCAACTACACACCACTTCCCCACTAATTATTCCTCCATTACAACTCTAACCCCCATCCATTACACCTACTTCACACCCACGATTTCCACTACTCCATTACTTCTCCCCACCACTCCAATCAATTACTCATAACCCTCTTCCTCACATCATCCACTTCTATAAATTCACTCCCTCAAACCCCAAATTCACCACATACTATCCACTCCTTCTACAAAAAGCTACGAATTCAGCAAGGTATTGGGGCAAGTTTAGAGCAATTGAGTGTGAAGCATACTACAACAAGTTCTTCATCTTCTCTCACCCTATTTGCCATATAAAATTGACAAGTTTGGGGGAAGAAATCTCTGAGTACACCAAGTGTTCGACAGATTGTTTGAACCAAGTTTGGGGGGTGATATTGTTATTCAGGCATCCAAGAATCAATGGCTTCGCAACCCACATCAAAATGACAAAGGGGAGAAAGTTCAAGGCCAGCACAACCGACATGGACCTTTGATCGTCGTAAATTTGTAAGTGTTGCCGCCACCGACCGGTACGACTATATGATGATAACAACCCTTACACCAGAGCAGGGGTTGGCACCGGATCATGTCGATGGGGAGATGATGCAGCAAATCTATCAGAAGGGTTGGAACAAATTCACCGAAGAATCGGAACCCACAGTTGTCAACATAGTCAAGGAGTTCTATGCGAGCACCGAGGATAAAGCCCCTTACAATGCTTATGTGCGGGGTTGATTAGTACTATTTAGTGCCAATGCCATCAACACCTATTATAAATTATGAGTGCCGCGATAATGTCAATATGCTCACCTACACGATTTTGATCCGGACTATGAAATGATACTCAAGGAAATGATTAAGCCAGGAACAACATGGATCAAAGGTCGGAAGGGAGGCATAGTTTTTCATAGCAAAGATCTCAATCGGTATGGTAAAATTTGGTATGCCTTTTTATGTGCAAAATTGTATCCTTCCCAACACACATCGGACGTGACCAAGGAGAAGGCATTACCGCTATACGCAATTGTGCAAGACTTCATCATTGATGTTAGGGCCATAATATGTTTTTCGATCCTCCAGTGCCTACGAAGAAACTTTTCAGGCGGCTTGCCACACCCATAACTAATATGTGGGTTGTGTCGCCAAGCAGGTGTTAGATGGTCAGATGATGAACCCACACAGATGCCGTTGTAGTTACTAGACTCTAGAATGGTAGTGCGATATTCAATATGGGCTGGGGGCAATTCCCATCCTAGAGGTCTTGGTTTTATTTTTCCATCGGCTTCGGAGGACGAAGTTGACATTGTAGGCACCTCAGAGGATGAGGATGAGACAATGGGAGATCAAGGAATAGAACAGGTATCGTAGTCTGAGGCATTATCTAGTCCTCAGTTTCTCGCTTTTCAACGTCAAATGGTTGAGCACAACAAGGCAGCACGTCGGGAGATGCGGCGACTCGCATTGAGGAAAGACCACATATTTGACGCTATGAACACGTCTTTCGCTTCACTCAATATGACACTTCAGAGCTTCAATCCAGCAGCCCAATTTCCATACCAGCAGCCCATGCCAATGCCAAGGTTTCCACTGGGTGATTCAAAGGAAGAAGATCAACCACCACCACCCCAGACTTAGGCGATTGCAGGGAAGTCCTCATACATTTTTTTGTCATTGCCTTTTAGTTTTGCATATCAATTTAGGAATTGTGATTCTGCATTCATGTAGTATATTAGTTACATGATAGCTTAGGTGCAAACATAGTAACTTAGGTTATTTTTATTATTGTGGCATTTTGTTATGTTACATTTATTAAAAAAAACATTTAGTTAAATATTGTGTTTGCATATGTCTAGCAGTGTTGTAGTTCATGTTATTTTGGGCCAATGATGAGATTAAGACTTAGTTAACAATTACAGCATTGATTATTAGAACTGTGATATAGTTTCTGTTATGAATCAAATCTTATGCTTATTTGAAACTGGTATAAAAAGGGAAGCACGTAACAACATTTGTGTTAACTGGTTAGTTCAAATTGATACATAAAGTGTTTCTAAAGGATAATGCTAGGGTGAATAAGAAAATGACAAGGATAGGCAGCGAAAACGACGAATTAGACAAGAACTTAATTTTGGGGGAAAAAGGTAGGGTATATAAGCTTCAGAAAAATAATAATAATAATATCTAGTTGAGTCTTATGGTGGGTTGAGGAAAATATATTCCCCATAAACACGAGCGTGAGATGGAGCGTAAAACGCACTCACCAACCATCTATATTTAAAAAAGAAGAAGAAAAAGTATGAAAGAGACGGGAAATAAGAGCAAAGGGCCCTCGTCAATGAAAAAAAGAAAGAAAGCATGAATACCCTATTTAATCCCTTAATCTTGGTAAATGTTTGAATTCAGTTGGAACTTGTCTATTTTTGAAATTTTTAAGTTTGCGCTGTATGATTCCTTCTAAGAAATTGGTTATGTATTGAATTTGATTCTGTATCAGTTATCATAGATGTTGAACACACACGAACACTATACTAGTGATAATGGTTTAAGATTTGAGAACTAATAAGGAATTATTGATTGGTTTTGGTGATTAATGTAGAGTTCGCTTGTTTTCTCTGAGGCTAGTGAGATAATTTTGATTCTGTAATACTGTTGGATTCGTAATCATATAGATTAGATACATTCCATCTCATTGCATTGCATAACATTTAGTCTATTTTGTACTCAAGGACTAGCACGGTTTAAGTTTGGAGGATTTTGATAAGTGGATTTCATATCCACGAATTCACGTTCATTTCAAGCTTTATTGTTGTTAATTCTTTGTGTTCTTTTTTACTTTTTACTTGTTTTATGTTATTTTGTATGTAGGATGGGTGGTGTGGTGAATGAGTAAAAGAAGGAGGCATTTGGAGCATCAAGTTTGCAAGTATGAAGTTCAGCCAAACTAGTTTGCAGAATACACCCCCGTATGCTCCATTTGTTTATATGTACCATTAGTATGGGGGTCTTCAATATCGATTAACAATAGCTATGCTACATTTGGTGAAATTGTTTATAGGCATATACCCCCGTCGGGGAGGGGGGTCTCGAAAGTTGGACTCTCTTATCTTGCCTTGAACTCTACTAGGACATGAATATTAGCAATTGGATAGCATATGGACTTTGTTGAGCATAGGATTTTGACCAAGACTTGTGTGCTGGATATCTATTGCTCAACTAAGAACGGAAAAAAGGGACAGAAGGCAAACTACATAGATTAATTCCAAGATTTCATAACAAGCTTTGGAGGGAGATTTTGAAGAGATTTTCGTGACGATTGCAGATTAAGGCTACGTGAAGGGTGTTTTGCATTATTCTTCATCTTAGTTCTATATTTGTAATTGAAAGGATGTTTTCTTTAAATTATTCAGTAATTATTTTATTCATGATGAACTAATTCACTTTTTTAGGTTTATAATGGATCCTTAAGTGAAACAATGATTTTATAACTTTGATTTCCAGTTCAATAAGCTATTTTCCAATTTATCTATATTAATTTGAGCTTGAATTTATGAATTATCTGATCAACAATTCTGTGGATTTGTATGGAATCGAGAGGGGATATACGAATCTAGACTTAGTTAATATAGCATGTATTCATGAATTTTGTGAATAACAGAATCTTGATGAATGTTAAGGTAGAGATATGCTTGATATTGAATGTAATCGGATAGAGAACTTAATCTTAAACCTTCTTTAATTTTGATTCACATAGAGATATAGTGAGTTAGTTGATTAAGGTGTTTAACTTGTTTTAATCTAAATTGTGGATTTAAGTTAATACGGTATTAGTGCATCGAGAGGTGGCTAGTACTACATTCATGTTCTTTATTAATAAACTGGGATAGTAAGTTGAATTGGAATAAAGGTATAAAAATTAGAATGAAGCTTAGGGTGAAATCATAAGTCTAATTCTCAATTAATTGTTTGAAATTTTAGTTTTGATTTTTGTGATTGTTTTGTGATAGTATATTTATTAATAATTTAGTTTTTATAAATTTAATCATTGAATTTGATAGTTTGATAAAATTAGGATTAAAAGGAAATTGATATTTGTGAGGTTAAAGTTCTTACTAAATTATCTCTGTGGGAACGATACTGTACTCATTACTGTATTATTTATTGATCACGTATACTTGCGTGTTGTGCGTAACTAGATTTTACCCAACAACCATCACATTATTTTCTTAGCCATTAAGCTTACCTGATTACCACACTTACTTGGTCATTACTCAACTTATCCTTTGCTTGTTCATCACATATAAGCACTTTTCTTGTTCATCACATATAAGCACTTTACTTGCTTATCACTTTGGATCACCCATGGGTTGCCCCATGGGTTTTAATCATCCAATAACCCAATAGGTTCTTACTTTGGGCTTTTAGCTTAATTAACTTTAACTTATACTTTGGGCTTTTCATTTACAAACACTTGGGCTTGTTCATTAATTCACTTTAGACCTTAACCTTTAATTCCAATTGGACTTAACCATTCTTATACTTGAGCTTTATCATTCTTCTAATTTGACATTACAATTTCCTACACATTCCTACAAATTCAATACATTTGGCTTAAATCCTTATAACATATAATCTACGTATTATTCTCGTATTCTAACCCGTATACTTATTCATATACGACATACCATCATTCATACATACTCGTATAATACCTCGTATTATACTCGTATTCATTACCTAGTACAATACCTACGTATTATACGATCATCGCTTTAATTCATTATACGCATCTCAATTCCTTCTCGAAAATCACTTTCCCTAACCGTTAGGTTTTAAGTCCACAAGCTAAAACATCATTTGCCATAACTGAAATATTATTGGATATTACATCTCGTCTTAGAATTCTATCATTACGCGTTTCTCAGAAATTCAAAAATAATTCCCGAGCAGAAATACGTGAATAGTGTTTTTCAAAAAATTTCTTGGAACGATTTTATTTTCGTCTTGGAAATTCAAACACTTTAATTCATTCACGTAACCAAAATACTACGACGTTCCAACGTATCTAGGTTATAGAACGATCTTCATCTTATTATCACATATAATCTAATTTTATTCATTATTAAATCAAATAAAATTATTTAAAATTTGCTCAATTTTCTGGGGCGTTACATGCTACCCGCGCGACCGCGCGGTGAAAGACTAGGGAAGTGGCATGGCCGCGCCACTTTGCCCAGAGACAAAAAATATGGCATTTGCTTCTGCAGAGCCTCAACCCCAAACATAGCCAAACATCTTTTTCTGCAACACAACCTACTTCTAATACTTCTAAGCATGTATACTAACTAAAAAAACACACTCTTAAGCCAATTCATACCGAATAACAAAGAATTCATGAGAATTGCAAGAATTTTTCAAAACTCAACTTAAGAACAAAAATTAGATTTTATACCTCTTGAAGCTTGATTGAATTCCCTCACTCCTCTGATAATACTCCCTAATAGCTTCGCACCTAACACTCTCTAATGCACTTCTCAGACAATCTCAGCAACAAGAATGAGAAGAGAAGTGTTCAATTTATAGAAAATTTATTGACCATGTTAAGCCATTATCCAAGAAATCAAACCAAGGGATGGAAGAAGAATTCATTGGATTTAGAGAGTTTGGTGGAAAGAGATCACCAACTCCATTTTCCCATCTCTCAGCTCATGATCATGGCTATGGTAGCCTTTTGGTTCTGGCTGGACTTCACACAATGGTAGGGAATAGGCCATTGGCCTAATACGTAACTAATAGCTGAGACTTCTAATTTAGGACAAGGAAAATCTCAACAATAAGTTTAGTTCAGTTACCTTAACTCCCAAAATATAATCCTAATGTACAATAGTTACTATATAAGGAAATTAAGGAGTATTTATGTACTCACATGAATGCAATAACTCTTACTATATAGTCTATAATATATAGACATATTAATGTGTCACCTTATACTATATAAAATATATAGTTAACTACCATATAATAAAGGTTTACTATGTTGCATGTACTTGCATTAAATTAATCAAGTAAATATAATCATATTATATTTATTAATCTCTTACTCATTAATTATTATTTATTCATAATAATTATAAATCAACACATTTTAATTTTCCATAATTGTAATTAATCAATATGTTTCAAATCTCGCCACTATATTCAAATAAATTGAATATTTAATTATTAATAATCCTATCAATTCTTTGATATTAAAATCTTAGGGTTAGTCCACTAATTTAAATAAATTATTAGTGACTCCCTTTAATCATTTTATAAATTCACATAACAACATAAGGTTTAAATAGACTCACAAAACTAACTCATTAAAAATTAAATCACATATTTATTTAATAAGGAGTTTAAAATTCACAAATCATTACATGATGATTCATGACCTGTTTATATATTTTAGGGTGCGGTAGTGATTCTGTAAATACCTCGTAATCGATTCTTTGGTTTTGTTTATGTTATGTGTTGAGAACTTGATATCATGACTTAGATATATACCTAAAAAGGGGTATAACATGAGATATAAAGTTTTCTTGTGTAGTATGAAGTGGTCAACAAGATTTAGTCAGAGATTTGTAATGAAAACTTAAAGTTTTGAAAACAAACTTTGATGTAATACTTGTCCTACAAGTTCTAAACTTAGTGATTCATACGCATGATTGATTTCAAATATATAAGTATATTAACCTAATGTGAGCATGTTTTACTATATTAGCATACATGATTAACGAAAGTGTATAGTTTAAAATGAATTTAGAACTTTAGAAATAAACTTGATATGTATGTATGCCATGTTTATAGACTGAATTTGAAAGCATGTTGGTATGGTTTAGAAATGCATAAATAACCCGTTAACTTATGTTTATATGATTCGTAAGGAAGCATGAACATGTTGGACTTATTAGTAAGCTTTACTAATGAAAATACAAACTTTGAACGTGAATGTTAACATGCTACTTTGAGAGTTAGAACCTAAAATTTATGAACATATTTGATGATAATTTTAGACTTCCTAATATATCATACATATATACCTACTATGATAGGAGTTGTGAAATCAAGTTAAGACTAAATAAATCATGTTTTTAAAATAATAACTAAGATAGTTACATGTATGCAATATGAATACTCATAAGCATGCCTAATATGAGTTATATGAATACCTTATATGTTTAAAAAGAAAATGTGTTAGGCTTTGCGGTTTTATGACCTTGAATGGCCTTAACTTGTTGAAATGTTCAACTTAGAACCATATTATGAAAGAAGGGACCTAGATTGACTTGAGAGACACGAAATGACCTTTGACATGATAATATATATTATGTGTGAATGTTGTTTTCATACCGGACAGAAACCACAAGGCAACAGCTTAGCCTTGGCGCAGCTGCGCCGACATGGAATCAGAAGTTATGCAATTTGACAATCTGATTTTGAACAGTTAGCTTATATGATGCCTACATTGCTTGAAATGGTTTACACCCTACTGATACGTGTATATATGTGATGATTAAGTAATAAGATAGTGTTTGCCTTATATAATGAAGTCCATAAATAAAAAGGTCTTAATCTTGAGCATTGTAAACTTACTTATGAAGTAACTAGGTACTTGATTTCGTGATAAACCTATAAGCTGATTTTATACCGTATGTGCATACTTGAATCGTGTCAAGCTTAAATAACGAATGTGTTAGCTAATGAGCATCCTATACTTATAATACGCTATAAATAAGATTCGAAAGTGTTTATTTCTTAATGTGGATAAAATACACTTAAGGCAAGTATCCTAAACCCTTACATTACTTTATTCAACGAATATCGTAAGCAAGTCTCTAAACCTTATCTCTTTGAATGCAAGTTATCTTACTTACTCGTTCAATTGAGTTAGTATGTTTAAACTCTTGTGAAAACTATTATTCATGTTGAACTCGGTATTGTTCTTGAATATTGTTAAAGTGTCTATGCCATTTGATTCGGCTAGACTATATGCATGTTTATAAAACTGTCCAAACCAATTGACTAGTGCGGAAATCTTGAAAATTGAGTTGAACAACCCTTATGGTAAGGGGAGTGTATATTGTTGGAAGCCTCAACACACGCGTGAATATTACTGTGATGTTATGCATAACATGGAGTATTGCAGACTGATCATCTATCGTACTTAATTCTTTTGGGTTATCAGTTTAATATTGGTAATTCTAGTAGATGTTCAATAGTCCTTAGTGACTGCTCAGTATAAATTGTTTTATTCAGTTGGATACATTGATAGCCTTTGAATTCATATAAATCTATTGATCTATATTGAACTATCATTTCATATTCCAAAGAATTGATTCGAGAATTGTTGATACTCATTGTTCATGATATTAATCTAAGACTCTGAACTATCTTGGAGACTATACTTTGATATTTCAAATTTCTAATATAATACTCTTTCCCCTTGTTGTATATTACTTGATGGGCAATGCTCCTTCTTGTTTATTTAAAACCTTTTAGTTAAGGCGGAACAAGGAAGTGTCTCTGAGAAAGACAAGGGCAAGGGCAAGGCTACCGACTACCTTGTTCCTTTATGTTTAAAATTGTTATATTGTATTAAGACTGTCTTCAGACTATGTTTACGCTTAAGTAGGATTATGTAATAAGTCTTTATTTCGATATTATTATGTAATCTATTAAGTACTGTAGGTTGCGAGATTTAGGGGAATAATAATAATAAATCATTGTATATTATTATGGATTGGATCTTCCACTGTGAATGTGTAATTTAAGTTATTATTGTATAACCATGAGCACGTGACGAACCGAATTCGAGTGAACAAGTGGCGGTCTAAATTTGGGGGCGTTACAGTATACTTTAAGTTTTAACTTTCAAGCATGTTTATATGGCTTAGTTTTGTATTTAATGACTATGATATGTGAATCCAAAGTACCTTGCATGCTTAGTGGTTTATCATGAGATTTTTAAGAAAACTTTAGGAGTTTGAAAACCCACGTTGTTGAAAAACTACTCTACGTGCATCTTGGACTTTTGGACAATCATGATAGGATATTTTAGGCCTCTAGACATGATTGATATGTGTACCCATCTAACTAAGCATGATTTAGACTTTTCAAGCATGATGTAAAATGAGATTTCAAGCAGGAAGGTGTGAAGAAGCAGGTTGTGCAGTGTAAGAATTGTGGGAAGAATCATTCAGGTGAGTGTCTTAAGGGTAAGTTTGTGTGTTACAAGTGTGGGTAGGAGGGACATATCTCTCCTAACTGCCCCAATCCTAGGATGAGCAATAGGTGTTTTCTGTGTAGATCAACGGAACATAAGGTAAAGGACTGTCCGAAAAGGAGAATGGATGCAGAAAGCATGAATGTGTGGAAAGGCAGCGGAACATTGGCGATAACGGGACCAACTTCAACAAAATCAACCGCAAGAGTCTTCAACATGATGATTCAGGATACCGTAGCAGCCGAGGATGGAACTCCAGGTATTATTCATATGAATTTTATTTTCGTATATACGATTTTTCTAAAATATAGTAAATTATATTATAAAAACATTTTGAAGGAGAAATTTGAGTTCTGTTAGAAATCAAATTTTCGTATAATCAGATGGACAAGTTTTATGCTGAATAGTTAAAGATCAGTTCAATCGAATCTGATCGAGATCTACTTGAAATGATTGTGTATGCTATTTGCCCTAGTATCTAAATGTTTTGAAACGGTGATTCCGGGGACAGAATCCTTATAAGGGAGCGTGAATGTAATAACCCAATATTTTTAATATAATTAAATAAGAAATTTTGCGTATAAATTTTTTTATTATATAAAGGTGGGAATGTGACGCCCCCAAATTCGGGTATCTTCCAACCCGACATATGGTGCTATACGGTACTCCTAACTATATAATCATTCCATTGAAAACACAATATAATGAATGCAATTACTATCTTCTTTTTACAATCAAAGTAAAATCCTTTCCCAGGTTCATAAACCGATTACATCATTCTTTATTCTTAAGTATAATACATACAATCATTTTAATTTATTACAAGATGGTTAACTATCCATCTTTGCCTTGCCCTTATTTCTCTTAGCATTCTCAGTTTGCTCAGATTTAACTGCAATCATATAATTCACGCAAGAAGTGAGCATAACAAGCTCAGCAAGTTTAACAAAGAATAGCATTAATATCATATTCGTGAACTATATGACAAATTTTCCATAACTGAACAAATAGTTATGAAGTATCATGAAATAGTAATACTTTAACAAATCATGACATCAATTCCCAAACTATAGAATAGATTAGGAATTCTGAACCGGTCGATAGACCATGAATAGTAACTTTCTGTTTTTATACTTGAAAAGGACATCACAGCACTAAGGTTGTACCTCCGGCATTACTTACGAGAACTTCTAGGTGATCAGCCTATAGTACTCTATGTTGATCAACATTCATTCGTTAAACGTATTTATGTTTAAGTTTTGGCAAACTCGCGTGCCCATCGAATAATCGATGAAAAATACTTTTGTTTGTTCATAGACAAACCTTACCTTCAAATTCGTACCAATTTCTTGGCATATGATAGCGTTAATATTTCTATATAGAAAGATATGAAGACAAATCAATCTATATCTTATGAATAGTCTAGCCGAGTTAAAACTGGCATTGACCCTTCCTTTAAAATCAATCATGCAATTCAGTAACATGAATCACATAAAACTTGACAAACTTGAAAGTTAGACAAGAATCTACATGATATATTCACAAAACTTAATCGACTGTTCACAGCCTTTACAGAATCTACATGATATATTCACATAGCACACTGTAATTAGCTACCAAACAATTACTCGCATTATTTCTACCAACTTCTTTCTCTTCTATGTCATTGTTAACTTTATATCATTTAATAAAGTCAATTCGACTCATTACCCTTCATCTCGACTTATTAACAATCTTACGTTATTATCTGGACTCTATCATCATTGGTGAAGTACCAATGTCGTTTACCGATTATGGTTCATTAATAACACTTTGTGTTCTTCGTTCATAAGTCAATAACATGCATTGAATTCCTAATTTCATTACCATATACATTAGTATATGTAATATAGGAATGGTCTTAGTACATTCATTGAATATAAAAAACTCAACTCATGTAGGTGTCGGAACAACTGAAGTTCAAAACCTAGCTTTTATAACAAAACCTACTTTGGTTTGGTATGACTTAAACTAACTGCTTTGGCATTTGTATGGCTAGGTTTTGTAATGATTGAACCACGGTGTCGGCGTTACGCATGCGACATTCGTTATTAGGTTTGTAATATTCATACTTATAATCAAATTGCATAAATTGTGCTTGAGCGTGGTAAAATCGAGTTTAAAAATTTACAAACCATATACCCGGATCATCCTTTATGCACAATTATTAATTAAGCGAAAAGATAAAGAATAAAATCATACCCTTGAAGATCGAGCTTCCTCGTACAAGTTCACCTCCAAATCCTTTCGCGTTCAATCTTGAATCCACGGGGTTTTGTTCCTTCCTTTGATCAACATTAGCCACCCAAATGTTTGGCCTCTAGAGGTGATCCACCGAGGAAGAATAAAATTCAAGAAGATGGGTGTTATGGCTAACCCTAGTTTTTCTATCTCTATAGAAAGGCATACTCCCAACAACTTGGAATTATTACGTACTTTGTTAAAAGTCAACAACCCATACCACCCATAATAAGACTCCTCTTATTTATAGATGTGGGCAACCCATCTTAACAATTAAGGAATTGGGTTTTATTTAATTAATTAAATTCTTTTAATTAATTAATCTCCTAATCTTATTAGGGATAATTAATTAAACTCCTTTAACTAATTTTCCTTCTAATCAATTAGGAATATTTGAAAGTACTTATATTAAATTAATTCCTAAACTTTTTAGAAATTAAAATAATAAAAATTGTAATAATATTAATAAGACTCCTCTTATTAATTTATATTTAATATTTCTAAAATATTAAATAATAAATATTAAGCTATTTAATTTTATTCTATCACCATAGATTAAATTAAATATACTTAACATATTATTACGATTATGCCATTAACTTCTTAAAAAATTATTCTTCTTTTTATGGTGTGACCCTTTAGGTTCTCCATATTAAACCGGTTGTGAATAAATCAATTAGAACAATTCTAATCTTATTTAAATAAATAAATTAAATAAATAATATTTATTCTACTGATAGGATAAGCCTCCCCTAGCGATCAGCGACTTTCCGGATAATATAGATTTCAACATTAATCATAAAAGAACCTTTGAGTAAATAGTTACCAAATCAATTCAATCCTTCCACCATCTGATGTCCCAATTAAATATAAGACATGGAATTCTTGTCAAGTCTTATTTTATTTAATTATATGTATTTTGATCCTTAAATGCACAACTCAAATAATGCAAATTAGAAACTCCTTTCTAATTTCATTACGCCTTAAGCCAAGGACTCTTTGGGTTGTCATTTATCGAATCACATAGGACATTTTCTCTCTTTTATTAGAAGTGGTAGATTCTTTATTGATCATACATTATCTCCGTATACAACTTATTATACCCAAGCATACCCTTTGATATACCCTAAGGGTCTTAAGGAATAAGTCAAAGTATAACTCATCATACACAAGATACTATGATGATCTCAAGTCAAGGATTACTTGTACTACTATCACTACTGAGAATTCCTATTGACGAGCAAATAAAACTCCATTAGGTATTCCTTAGCGAGCCACGTTCAATTGAACTTATTCTCTAATAAGCACCTACATACTTGCTTTAGTGTCTCCACACAAATGATCATGAGATCAATCATCCTCATCGATGAGCAAACAACGTATGTACCAATCTATCAGGATTCACTAATCCCCAATTTAGTAATCGATGATTGGGAACTATTTTAGTTTTAAGCTTTCTAAGAATTTAGATCTCATTAGAATGATCATCATCATTATTCTAAAAGCATTGCTTAAAACTATGGGTTTATCACATATTATAAAAACGACATCATGTAGATAATTAAAAGCCTTTAATAAATTAATACCTTTTATTAATAAATGAATAAGATTGTTTACAAAGTATATGCTTTATCATCAAACATGATTGGCTTGTATGCATACTACTTTCAATCTCCCACTTGCATTAAAGCCGATAAATCATGGTATCTTATACTCTTCTTCTCTAAGTGGCGATTATCCCCACATTGGATAAACTTTAGTTAATGGATATGTAAAGTTGTTCTTGAGAGTCCACTATCTCTATAGTGATTTCCCATCTTTCAATGATTCTAATAATCAAATGAAAGTGCCTGACACATGTTTAGATCCAAGATGAGACTTGGGAACTATTCCTAGTTACGTAATGAACTTTTAATCCAAACAATCAACTTCCAGCTTCATTTATAGCTATATACTTTGTCTTTATTACTAAACCAGCAACTTTTTGCTATTTGGAACCTTTCTAATTCACTGCACCACTGTTCAAGATAACGCTTTACCTTAAAGTGGATTTTTCTATCGTCTTGGTGCATGCGAAAAAAAAACTTGAGTGCATTAAGCCCTCTAGTTTTAATTCGGACCCACCATGAATATGATCACATCCTTAGTGCTGGGTTAAGCACTTTAAGATATTTTCATCTCTTACGGTGATCTTCTCGAGAATATGACCGGTCAACATCGGGTCTCGTATATTTCATTGCATACATGATTGTCACTCATGCGATCTCTCTTCTTTGGAGTCTATGGGGACTATTAAGAGATACACTCCATAGCTCATCGACATGAGATATCTCTTGGAGTTGCCATGCTAAACGACTTTAGCATCAAATGAATATCGTTCCTTGGGTTAAGTCGAGCATCCTCTTAAATCTATCTATATAGATTTATATCCCCAATTAAGAAACTCTTCCAAATCATTCATGGAGGAATGTTTGAACAACTTTATCTTTCTTGATTGTAGCATTGGTATGTCATTCCTTATCCAGTAGTATATCAACATGTAGTACTAGGAATGTCCCGATGCTCCCACCGACCTTTTGTACACACTAGGTTCATTCTTATTTTGATAAAATCAAACTCTTTTGATTTGTTTCATCAAAACGAATGTTCCATTTTTGAGAATATTGCTTGATCAATTTCTCACGAGTGTCTACAACTCTTAACTCATCGTATATAGCTGGATCATCATCTTACATGATCGTACCTCATCATCATCATCTATGATGAATCCATACCTCCTAGGTATCTTGGTACTATTCAGATTTACGATTCTTTTGTGGTACAATAGGTACATCTACTGAGGTTCCTCTTATTTGACTTATAGTGTTTTGTGGTTCTTGAACTCTTCAAGATCTATTATCCTCCCACTAGCCCCTTTAATGATAAACACCTTTATCTTAGAAAGGCGGTGTTTCATAATAAACACCTTTTGCTATGTAGGATTATAGAACATATGCCCCTAAACTTACTTTAGGATGTCCCACAAATCATACATGTCAAATTTTGTCCCAAGCTTATCCTTTGAAACCGTTTCACATAAGTTGGACAACCCCTTATCTTAACATACTTAAGATTAGGAATCCTCCCCATCCATAACTTTTATGGAGTCTTGGGGTAGGATTTTGAGGTTACCTTTTCGTAGATATGCAGCCATTTTTAAGACATGATCCTAGAAGGATATTGGAATGTCGGTAAAATCATTATGGACCGCACCATGTCCAACAAGGTACGATTTTTCATTCAGATACATCAATCAATTATTGCGTATCGGGATGTGTCCATTATGAAAACCATTTGAGATGATCTAGAAACTTATTGCACAAGTATTTATTCCTTGATCTAATCAAAGAATCTTAATACATTGTCAATTTGTTTCACTTCTGAATTCTTTGAACCTTTCAAATAATTCATACTTGTATTCAAACAAATACACACATTCAACTCTTTGAATGATCATCTCCTTTTCTTATACTAATTTGTTCAATATGCAAAATTATTTTCATGTAAGTCAAGTATACAAAATTTATTAAGTAATATTCCAGTTCTATACAAAACATTATTATTATAAATAGAACAACAATTGTTCTTAATTATAATACCAAAAATTTTATTGTCCAACAATAAAATGGAAATAATGTTTCTAACGAGAACTGGAATACAATAACAACTTATTGACTTAATAGACTTGCCCATAGGCATTGCTAAACTATAAGTTTTTATGGCTAATGTGGCAACCTTTGCTACATTTTCCGCACATAGGATTACTTATATTTGTTTAGATTTCTACTTCTGCTTGGTCCCTTCATAAATCTATATTTATGATAACCAAAGTCGGTATCCAATACCCAAGTAGAACCTTGACTTAAAGAAAAATTTATTTCAATCATGAACAAAAGCGTATTATAGTAGAAACTTCACTAAGCTTCTTTGGTTAGCTTACGCAAGATGCTTCTCATGATTTCTTTCCGGTGTCCGAAGCTTATTGCGGTGGAAGCAAACTCCTTTGCTATCCGTGTCGATTTTGTTCTTATTATCCTTTGTTTATGCCTTTCTATTTACCTTCTTTGAATCGTTCTTCTTTTCAGAAGATCCTTTGGCCCCTACCAGTAAGACTTGGTCTTTCTTGGTTGGAAAGTGACTCTCATCATTTTTTAACATGTTAAGCAAATCAGCAAAGCTGATATCTAGCTTGTTCATATGAAAAATTCACAACAATTGTGAAAGGAGTCCGAGAGTGAGTGCAAGATCAAATCTTGGCTCAACTCTCCATCCATGACAAAACCAGTTATCCTAATTGATCAATCAAATTGATTATGTTAAGGACTTTTATCTGTACTGTAGTGCCATTGGTCATTCTAGATCGGAAGAGCTCCTTAGATATCTGATATCTTTCAGTCCTACTTTCCTCACCATCAACTACTTGATGTGCAGGAATATAGTAAGAGCATCCATAGTTTCATCTTGTATTTATTTGAAGCTCGTTACTCGTGGATGCGAGCATGATGCATTGAGCCAATCTGTGCATCATCTTGCCACTTTCTAAAAGTAGAAATCTCTTCCTCGGAGGCATTATGCGCAACCATTGCGAGGATAGGCGTATTAAGGACATAAGATAACTTTTTGACTATGAGAACTATTCTCAAATTCCTTAACCAATCTATTTAATTGATTGCAGTTAATTTAGCATCTAATATGCTTTGCGGTGATAGTAATTTAGACATTGTAAAATTACGTAAATGAATTTGTAATTAACAACATTTTAACATACATTCTTTTATTAATTACCAAAATAAATTAGGTCTTGTTTTAAATTGGTATCTCCCACTATTTTCTTCAAACTATATTACCCTCACTTATATAGTTCGGCAAAATCTAATTAAAGATTTGCTAGTGAGAATAAGGATCCCATTTCAAATGTATATAGCCTTGTGGTGACACAACAAACTATATATAAATAAATAGGTAGACAACTTTTGTCAATTACATCAACTATCTGACTCCTTGTATTTTGCCTCTTAGATTATTTTGATCAGTGGTGGCACATCCGAATCAAAATTATCCAAGTTAAGTCCAAACCTAGCACTCCATATATTCAAAAAGAAAAATATCATCCTTGTGGTGACACAACAAAACAATATTGTTCAATTTTCTTTATAAGCATCAAATGTGATAAATTAACATCTTAAATACTTAATACTTGCCTTGTGGTGACACAACAAACTCATATTAAATATTTAATACTCTATTAATTTTATCATGCTAGAAGGCGACGTTCGATATTCCAAATATCTTTGAACGCTTAGGACTTAATATAAAAATGAGGGGTTTGTTATTAATTTGTCTCATCTTGTTTAGTGTAGCACATACATATATATATAAAATACGCATTATATTAATGAACATGCGAAGCATGTTTGCATAATATATAATATATATATATAGTATAGCATGCACATATAGAATACTATATTCTACCTGGATTGATTATGGACTTTTATTCTAGTTTGGTTCACTAGAGCCACCAAGTGAACCAAAAGGTCAAACCCTAGGGGTGCAAGAAATAATATTTAAATATAACTATTACATTTAAACCCGGGCTCTATTACAAACGGGTCTTCACGCGCTCCTTGCTCCTTTGATCTCCAATTTTTCAAAATTAATTCTAACTATTCCTATTACAAAACTATTTAAAATAAATAGAAGCCTTGATCAGCAGTCAAGGGGAAGTACATAGAAGAGAGATAAAATTTACATTAAGAAAAATTAGAGAAGGCAGTCTGTGAGACCCCATTTAATAAAACCCATACATTCATGCATCCAACTAAAATAAAATCCAATCGCATTGGTCAATAGTCCATAGTCAATCCCATTTATTATCATACACATCACCATATGCATCAATAAATAACATTCATCTCATGAATAATAAACATTTAATATATATATTGATATCATTTAATGGGCAAATTTAGTTAGTATAAAATCTATTTTTGAATCAAAATAAACTCCTTTATTTAAATCAAATTTAAATTAAAATAAAACTATTTTATTTTAATTTATCCTATTTTGAATAAAATAAACTATTTTATTTTAATCAAAATCTTTAATCAAAATAAACTCCTTTATTTTAATTAATTATGGAATCGATTCCATGTAAAAAAAATCTTTAATTAAGGAAACACGGATATTCTTTCCTATTCACAAATAAACTCCTTTATTTTGAATAATATGAAATCTTATTTCATATCTAAATAAACTCCTTTATTTAAGGAAAGATGGATTTACTTCCTATTCACAAATAAACTCCTTTATTTTAGGAAAAATAAAATCCAATTTCAACTCCAATTAGTTATCATGGAATCCAATTCCAACTCTAATTAGTTAGCATGAAATTCTAATTTTAAAATTAAAATAAACCTATTATTTTAAAATTAAAATAAACCTTTATTTTAAAATTAAAATAAACTTTTATTTTAAAATTAAAATTATTAAGAATATAATATATATATATATATATATATATATATATTCTTATCGAATAACTCAAATTTGTTCTAGAATATATATATAAACTTAATTGGCAAATCATGGAATTGTCCTGGATGAACACGTGATTAAGCCTTTTTAACAAATTACCCATGCTTCCTTTGAAAGCCATACCATCCTGTTACGTTTTTTTTTTTTTTTTTTTTTAAACGTACTGTCATCGATTTCCGTGCATCAGTTAACATAAAAAAAAAAATTTCCATGCTGGCAACGTGAACTTTTGCTTTCCGTGTATTTCACTTTGCAACTTTTGATTTCCGTGCAATGTTTGTAATTCATGTGCCACGAAACCTTTTTTTTTTTTTGATTTCTTTATTAAATTTTATACAATAAAAAATATGCCCAATTAAATTGTTCTAAACACATATCAATATACATATCAAATCTGAACAATTAATAATTTACATAAAGGTTTGGCTCTGATACCACTGTGAGGTTTGTAATATTCATAACGCAATCAAATTGCATAAATTGTGCGGAAGCGTGGTAAAATCATAGTTTAAAAAATTTACAAACCATATACCCGGATCATCCTTTATGCACAATTATTAATTAAACGAAAAGATAAAGAATAAAATCATACCCTTGAAGATCGAGCTTCCTCAGTGCAAGTTCACCTCCAAATCCTTTAGCGTTCAATCTTGAATCCACCAGGGGTTTTGTTCCTTCCTTTGATCGCGTTAGCCACCCAAATGTTTGGCCTCTAGAGGTGATCCACGAGGAAGAATAAAATTCAAGAAGATGGGTGTTATGGCTAACCCTAGTTTTTCTATCTCTATAGAAAAGGCATACTCCCAACAACTTGGAATTATTACGTACTTTGTTAAAGTCAACAACCCATACCACCCATAATAAGACTCCTCTTATTTATAGATGTGGGCAACCCATCTTAACAATTAAGGAATTGGGTTTTATTTAATTAATTAAATTCTTTTAATTAATTAATCTCCCTAATCTTATTAGGGATAATTAATTAAACTCCTTTAACTAATTTTCCTTCCTAATCCAATTAGGAATATTTGAGAGTACTTATATTAAATTAATTCCTAAACTTTTTAGAAATTAAAATAATAATAATTGTAATAATATTAATAAGACTCCTCTTATTAATTTATATTTAATATTTCTAAAATATTAAATAATAAATATTAAGCTATTTAATTTTATTCTATCACCATAGATTAAATTAAATATACTTAACATATTATTACGATTATGCCATTAACTTCTTAAATAATTATTCTTCCTTTTATGGTGTGACCCTTTAGGTTCTCCATATTAAACCGGTTGTGAATAAATCAATTAGAACAATTCTAATCTTATTTAAATAATTAATTTATTTAAATAAATAATATTTATTCTACAATAGGGATAAGCCTCCCTAGCGATCAACGACTTTCCAGATAATATAGATTTCAACATTAATCATAAAAGAACCTTTGAGTAAATAGTTACCGTACAATTCAATCCTTCCACCATACAATGTCCCAATTAAATATAAGACATGGAATTACTGTCAAGTCTTATTTTATTTAATTATATGTATTTCGACACGATTCTGACATACGGAATCCGAGTTATCGTCCAGTTTGTAAAACTCGCCAACACTTAATCATAAAGCCGAAAAATAGCCCAAAACCCACATCGGCCGTCCGAATTCCACGCAAACATAAACATAGCACCGCGTAGGTATTTGACACGCGTTAGAACTTACGGGACTCGATTCCGACATACGAAATCCGAGTTATCGTCCAGTTTGCAAAACTCGCCAACACTTGGGCAAAAAACCAAAAAACAGCCCAAAACCCGCATCGGACGTCTGAATGCCACACAAACACACACATAGCCCCGCGTAGGTATTAAACACTGTAGGTTTGTAATATTCATGAACGCAATCAAATTGCAAAAATAAGCGGAAACATGTAAAAATCTGAGTTTAAAAATTTTACAAACCATATACCCGGATCACCCTTTATGCACAATTATTAATTAAACGAAAAAGATAAAGAATAAACATACCCTTGAAGATCCGAGCTTCCTCAGGTAAAAGTTCACCTCCAATCCTTTTCGCGTTCAACTTGAATCTACCGGGTTTGGTTCCTTCCTTTGATCAACATTAGTCACCCAAATGTTTGGCCTCTAAAGGTGATCCACCAAGGAAAAATAAAGATTCAAGAAGATGGTGGTTGGCTAAACCCTAGTTTTTCTATTCTATAGAAAAGGAGCGTACTCTCCAACCATTGGAATTATCACGTATATTTGATATCTGATATAAGACTCCTCTTATAAAGATATCAAGTAACCCTATTAAAATAAGGTATTATTTAATTAAACCCTTTTAATTAAATGGGCTCCCTAATCTTATTAGGGATAATTAATTAAACTCCTTTAATTAATTTTTCCTCCTAATCCTATTAGGAATAAATGAGAGTACTTATATTAAATTAATTCCTAAACTCTTTTAGAAATTAAAATAATAATAATTGTAATAATATTAATAAGACTCCTCTTATTAATTTATATTTAATATTTCTAAAATATTAAATAATAAATATTAAGCTATTTAATTTATTCTATCACCATAGATTAAATTAAATATACATAACATATTATTACGATTATGCCATTAACTTCTTAAATAATTATTCTTTTTTATGGTATGACCCTTTAGGTTCTCCATATTAAACCAGGTTGTGAATAAATCAATTAGAACAATTCTAATCTTATTTAAATAAATAAATTAAATAATTAATTTATTTAAATAAATAATATTTATTCTACAATGGGGATAAGCCTCCCACAATGATCAACGACTTTCCGAGATAATATATATTTCAACATTAATCATAAAAGAACCTTTGAGTAAATAGTTACCAAAATACAATTCAATCCTTCCACCATATAATGTCCCAATTAAATATAAGACATGGAATTACTGTCAAGTCTTATTTTATTTAATTATATGTATTTCGACTCTTAAACGCTGTGACTCAAATAATGCAAATTAGAAACTCCTTTCTAATTTCATTCGCTTTCGCCAAGGACTACTTTGGGTTGTCATTTATCGAATCACATAGGACATTTCCTTCTTTTAATAAGTAGTAGATTCTTTATTGATCATACATTATCTCCATGTACAACTTATTATACCCAAGCATACCCTTTGATATACCCTAAGGGTCTTAAGGAATAAGTCAAAGTATAACTCATCATACACAAGATACTATGATGATCTCAAGTCCAAGGATCACTTGTCTTTACTATCACTACAGAATTCCTATTGACGAAGCAAGTAAAACTCCATTAGGTATTCCTTAGCGAGCCACGTTCAAATGAACTTATTCTCTAATAAGCACCTACATACTTGCTTTAGTGTCTCCACACAAATGATCATGAGATCAATCATCCTCATCCAATGAGCAAACAACGTATGTACCAATCTATCCAGGATTCACTAATCCCCAATTTAGTAATCCAATGATTGGGAACTATTTTAGTTTTAAGCTTTCTAAGAATTTAGATCTCATTAGAATGATCATCATCATTATTCTAAAAGCATTGCTTAAAACTATGGGTTTATCACATATTATAAAACAGCATCATGTAGATAATTAAAAGCCTTTAATAAATTAATACCTTTTATTAATAAATGAATAAGATTGTTTACAAAGTATATGCTTTATCATCAAACATGATTGGCTTGTATGCATACTACTTTCAATTTCTTCACATGAGTGGTATTTGCAAGACCACTCTCCGAGAGGTAATGACATTAAAATCGGTATTGTATTTGACACTTTAGCGTTATGTCGCGCCAGGTGGCGCCGGACCTCAAAGACTAGAAAAGTTTTAAAATAAAAATTTTAGTGAGTTTCCCGGATTCATAACTTCTTCATTATAAGTCCTATTTGGTCTGTTCAAAAGCCTACACATCATAAATCACATACTCTACGCGTTCATATAAGAATTCTACACTTTTGAATCCATTAACTCAAAATTCACTATTAAGTTCATTTTAAGCGTTCGTTAAACGCTAATAAGCATTCAATACTCGTTTTCTTCGTTTTAAGTCGGAATCCAACGATTCTAGAGTCCACGACTCTCAAATACCTTATCTCACGTGTTGACATTGAAAAACAACATTTTCAAGTCTCAAGGCAACTTTCGACTACCAATTCGGAATTTCTACATTTTCGACGATTAACGTCTAATTTCGTAAAATTCGCCATAACTTCGTTACTAGTGTTCTATAAGCCAAATCACATGGAATACTCCATTGATTTCATATCTACATCCTAACCAAGCAAGATGCAATATATTCTAATAGTGATGGTTTTTAATTTGTCCATCAACAACAATGTTCCTTAATCAATAATTTCTACGGTTTATACTTACGTAAACCCTTACGATTCTTACTTGCGAATGACTTATAAATGTTTTATATATTACAAGCCATCCTTATTCATACATAGGAGACATGCTCCACCAATTTATGATTCTTAATAATAAAGAAATCAAAAGGGATGGAAAACCAATATTAATGGAATATTACCTTTCCGAACTTTACGTTCTTGCTAAACTTCTAACGAAAAAGCTTCAAGGTAGGAGAATGGTTTAAGTCTAGTTCTTTTTCTCTCTCAAAATATGTTGGATGAGTCTTGGAAAAACCTCAAATGGCCAACATATGCTTCTTATTTATAGGAAAACAAGAGGGAGGGCTTTATGGTCAATTATCCCACCTCCTTACTATTCACTACTTCATCACCAAGTAAAATACTTGGTGATCAAGTAGTTTACCTAGCTTGCACACCAAGTGTTCGGCCCACCATGCCCATGGGTCATCCCCATGGGTTGCCCTATGGGTTTTACCCATTCGTTGACCCACCGGTTAGACCCACGGTCCGGTTTCTTGGATCAGGCTTAATTAATTCTAACATTGGGCTTTAACTTGGGTCTAAACATTTAATTCATTCGGCTTGATTACACAATCATTTGGGCTTGATATAAACCAAATCCAATTAGATTATATACTATAAATCCAATAATACCCAACGTATTCCCCACGTATAATTTACGTATTCTCTTCGCATAATACTCGTACGATATTCGTATTGTACTTCATATTAAATTTTCGTATTATACTCGTATAATATATGCATAATCATTATCATAATTCATTATACGCCTCACATTTCCTTCTCGGAAATCATTCTTCTCAACCCTTAGGTTTTTAAGTCCGTAGGCAAAAACTTTGTTCGCCATAAATGAAATATTATTTGATATTCCATCTTGTCTTAATATTCTATCATTATGCTTTTCTTGGAATTTTGAACTCAATCCCCGAGCAGAAACTGATGAATAGTGTTTTTACGAAAATTTCTCCAAAAATATTTATTTTCGTCTTGGAAATTCCAAACAATTAATTTTAGCACTTAGCCAGATTACTAACCACATTCGCACATTCTAGGTCATAGAACGACCTTCACATAGCTTTCTCACATAAATAATCAATTAAATTCATTTAATTGACATAATCAAATAAAATTAAATTCTCATATAAATCCGATTTTTCTCGGGCGTTACATTCTCCCCCCCCCCCTTATAAGGATTCTGTCCCCAGAATCTCGCTTATAATTACATAAACAAATGAGGAAAATTTTCTTTCATTTTACTTTCGACTTCCCACGTTGCTTCTTCAGCATTGTGGTTTCTCCATAACACCTTCACTGAAGGTATTACCTTATTTCTTAAAACTTGTTCATTCTTATCATTAATTTGGATTGGAAGTTCCTCATACGATAAATCTTTCTCTATCTGGATAGATTCATACTCTATTACGTGTTTATAGTCTGGTTTATAAGGACGTAACACAGACACGTGAAACACATTATGAATGTGTTCCATTTCTGGAGGTAAGGCTACTTCATAAGCTACCTCTCCTACCCTTCTTAAAATCTCAAAAGGTCCTACAAACCTTGGACTTAACTTCCCTTTCTTTCCAAAACGTATCTTTCCCTTCCAAGGCGATACTTTCAGAAAGACAAAAGATCCTACGTCGAATTCTCTCTTTTCTCCGTGAGGATCGGCATACTTCTTTTGCCTATCTTGAGCTGCTACCAATCGAGCACGTATCAACTTTACCATGTTCGCCGTCTGTTGTACCAACTTCGTTTGAAATGTATAATGCAAGATCTTAACATATCTTCAAGCGTTTGAATTGTCCGTTCACTCTGCCTATCCGTCTGAGGATGATACGCCGTACTCAATCTTAACTACGTTCCTATTTGCTCTTGCAAACTCCTCCAAAAGTTTGATGTAAATCGTGGATCACGATCTGACACAATCGAAACAGGTACTCCATGTCTGGAAATAATTTCCTTGACATACAGCTTAGCTAATTGTTCTAGGTTATACCTAACTCCTATTGGTAGAAAATGAGCCGATTTCGTCAATCGATCCACTATCACCCAAATAGCATCGTATCCTTTCCTTGTTGTTGGAAGTCCCACCACAAAATCCATTGTGATGTGCTCCCATTTTCACTCTGAAATTTCTAATGGTTGCAACAACTCGCTAGGTCGTTGGTGTTCAGCCTTAACTTTTTGACAAGTTAAGCACCTACTAACATATTTTGCTATCTCCCTTTTCATGTTCAGCCACCAAAAGTTTCGACGAAGGTCTTTATACATCTTTATACTACCGGGATGTATCGAGTACCTTGAACTATGTGCCTCCATCATTATCTTCTCCTTTAATTTGGAATCATTTGGAACCCAAATTCTTCCTTCAAAAAGAAGTAATCCCTCCTTATCGAGGTTATACTTAGTCTTTTCTTCATCTTCTATACTTTTCTTTATCTGTCCGCATTCCTCATTGCTCAATTGCACTTCCTTAACACGTTCCACTATAGTCAGTTGAGTCTCCATGGAGATTAACATCTCCTCTACTTCACCCGAAAATTTAACTTCTAATTCTATTCTCGCCATCGTTGTTACTAACTCATTTTGAGCCGTTAACATTAATACTACCCTTCCTACTTAACGCATCGGCTACTACATTTGCTTTACCCAGATGATATAAAATATCACAGTCGTAATCTTTTATTAGCTCCAACCACCTTCTCTGTCTCATGTTCAACTCTTTCTGTGTGAAGATAAATTTCAGACTTTTGTGGTCCGTATATATCTCACACTTCTCACCATATAAATAATGCCTCCATATCTTCAAGGTAAAAACTACAGCTGCCAATTCCAAATCATGAGTAGGATAAGCCTTCTCATAATCCTTTAATTAACGTGACGCATACGTAATGACCTTGCCATGTTGCATGAGCACGCAACCCAGTCCTTTATGCGAAGCATCGCTATACACTACAAAGTTCCCTGTATCATCTGGTAAAGATAATACAGATGCCTCACTTAACCTCTTCTTTAATTCCTGAAAACTGTTCTCACATTTTCTAGTCCACACATATTTCACCGACTTTCTCGTCAAATTCATCAGCGAAGTAGCTATTTTAGAAAAATTCTAAATGAACCTTCTATAGTATCCCGCTAACCCCAAAAAACTCTGAACCTCAGTTGGCATTTTCGGTTGCTCCCACTCATTAACTGCTTCTACTTTTGCTGGATCCACGCAAATGTCATCTTTGTCAATAACATGTCCTAGAAACTGCACTCGTTCAAGCCAAAATTCACACTTTGTGAATTTCGTATATAACTTCTCCTTTCGTAGTGTCTCTAACACTATTCTTAAACGTTCAGCATGATCTTCTGACGTCTTAGAGTAGACTAGAATATCATCAATGAACACTACGACGAACTTCTCCAAATACTATTTGAACACTCTGTTCATCATATCCATAAATGCGGCTGGCGCATTAGTTAACCCAAACGACAGTACCAGAAACTCATAATGACCATAACGAGTTCTGAATGCCATCTTAGGTACATCCTCCTTCCTCACTTTTAACTGATGATACCCCGTGCACAAATCTATCTTAGTAAAATACTTTACCCCTTTCAACTGATCAAATAGATCATCGATCCTGGGCAACGTGTATTTATTCTTAATCGTTAACTTTTTCAACTCTCGATACTCGATACAAAGTCTTAACGACCCATCCTTTTTCTTTACAAACAATACTGGTGCTCCCCAAGGAGACACACTCAGTTGAATGTACTTCCTATCTAATAGTTCTTGTAATTGAACCATTAACTCCTTCATCTCAATTGGCGCCATCCGATATGGTGCCCTTGAAACTGGTGTCGTACCTGGTAATAGATCAATTACAAACTCAACCTCCCTGTCCGGTGGAATACCCGGTAACTAGTTCGAAAATACATTCGCGAACTCTTGAACTATAGGTATCTGGTCCAAGGATGTTCCCACTCTTTGGGTATCCACAACAGGGCACATGTGACACCCCCAAATCCGAGCACCTTAATCCCAAAGATTTGGTGTTCACTGTCCAATTAAATCATAACTAACTACCCATAAACAAATGATATAATTAAAATCAAAAGCTTAAACAATCAATCTCCCATTAAAGGGTTACATAATCTAAAATAAATTACAGGTCATCTAACCTTTATTACAATCATCAGCGGAAAATTAAAACACGATCATAAATAAATCTATTACATAAGCTTCATAAATATAATATAAATTAAACGTTGTCATTTAATCAAGCTCTTTGTTCTTGCCCTTACTTGTAGAAAGCTCTTCAAACTTCGTAACCTCATCTGCATTGTTTTGTGCAAGAGTGAGCAAACAATTTCCCACAAGAAGGATAATATACAATAATGTTTTATGAATGATAATTAACTGAGCTTTCAATGGTAAAGTATTCTTACCGGAATAAGAAACTTTAATTCAATAGCTATGAGTTCAAAGGAATAATGAACGTTTAAGTTAACAATAGATAACAACATCAAAGAATACACTGAGGGTCACAAGACCACGAACTCTATTCTAGATTTTCAAGTATTTCTACTTTAACCTTTAACAGTCTAAAAGACAATAATCATCATCTATGTCCTATGTTCACAGGTGTTTCTACTGTAACCTTTAACAGTTTAAATGACTATACGGACCATCATTCCGTACTCCAGGTGATCAGCCCTTTGTACTATGTATTGCGCAAACATTTTAACGCTATTGCGTAGCTCTAAAATAATCCCCTGATATAAGGTTGTTCATCTCAGCTTAGATTATCAGGTTTCGAACCAAAGGAAGTTTGGTTGGGAATTAACTTCAAAGGAAGTCTAGATTTTTTTTTTAGAACGATCATCAACCAAGTACTGGTTAAATCAGATAGGAACCAATAACTATTCAAGAGTTTGATTACAATATCTTCATGATCAAGGTATGTTGATGAATCCATAAGAGTTAGAGTATTAACAATTTCTAAATTGAATAAATGATATCATCGACAACATGCTTTCAAAGGTGTGTGAGTGCATAAACAAACCAAAGAAAGTTTGGTTTGGGTTGACTTCAAGGGTAATTTAGAGTTTAAAATATTCATCAACTAAGGATTAGTTGAATTGGTAAAGAATCGCTAAGCAACTTAGAGTTCGGTATAATAATGTAAGATAGTACAATGATATTGAAAAACGAAGATCAAACAACAGTTATTAGTAGCTGAATAAACACACTTCTTAGAAATAAAATATAGACTTTGAATAACCAAGGTAATCTCGATTGGAATAAAGAAACAAAGATTAACTAACTTACTCAACAATAAATGTGGGTTAAAGAACTTGCATGATAATAAATCGTTAAACAAGAGATTAGAGATAGAATTTGCATAAGTATAACATAACAGTGAAAAGTAACCTTGCTGAATAATAAAGTAGCAAAGGTTAGGGAACTTGCCTCTTGCGTAAGCTATACAATTACAACTCACGTACTCCAATATCCTACACATACCATTAGGATCATCACATCAATTAGCCACATACACATTAACCTCATAGATTCATTTCTCATCTTAGTTACGTTATAACCTTTAGTTTAAGGTCTAACCATATAAATAAACCACATAACACGAAACTGAAACTCGCTAACACATTTTAGTTAAATCATAATATCTATTAGACATGTTAACATCAACTTCCAAAATAACACCCATTTATAGCTAAACTTGTTAATTTAGTACAAGTCTTATGATACTATATAAATATCAGAAATTTCAAGTGTTAACCTTCATAATACTTATTTACTAATCCTTATTCTCAATAAATCACAACATGTCATTTTCATAGTTTACTAACTTCTTATAACTTTAGAATCAGTAACCACATAACACTATGTTGGTTTAACCTTGTCATTACACATTTGACACATTAACATAACCTTAGACCAAGTTATGTTGATATCCCAAGTCTGCAGCAGCATCAAAACTCACCATCTCAGAACAGGGTATGGCGTGGCATTTTGCTATATACACAAACCTCAGGATCGGCAAATGTATTGGCGTTTTTACTGGCATCGGTAGCAAGTTCTTGGCCGATTACATAGATAAAAGAGAAACGGCATGAATAGTAGCCAACTTTAGCCCAACCAACACGAATTTCACCCACCAAACAGTGAAATTAACACATACAAATGATATAAAACTATTACAAACATGTTTTCTCACATATATATCAATATAGAACAATTTAACAACAACTTAAACTAGTTTAATTTCTCAAATTCCTCATTTTCATATAAAACTCAATTTTTTTGATATTCTTCACAAAAATTAACACTGTGATCTCTATACTTGGCCAAATTGCTTCGTTCAAATTACGTTATGCTCGTTTCTTAATGAACTAGCACAATCAAGCCTCAATTTACAGTTTCACATACAATTTGACCTCTAGAATTGGTACTTTTCACAAGCCATATAAAATTATAAACACTATAAATAGTTTTCTTCCTTTTTAACCGTCATTAGCATACAAACCTTGTTTAATTACTAGTTCTAATCACCATGAACACATACAATCGCACGTAATCATTTGTATAACAGCAATTCCAATAATTGAATTCACAAAATTTAAGAATTATGTCGTAGAACTCACATATATACATATATATAAACATATAACATTAAGATTATGAATAATACCTTTAATTAGCTTGGTAATCACTGAAATTGTCGTGAATCACAGACTTTCTCTCAATTCTCTCCCTCGTTTCTCTTAGTTTCTCTGTATTTTCTTCCTTCTTCTTTTCTTAGGCTTAAACCAATTTTCTTTTTACGTAAAACACACTAAACCTAACGCACAAAATCAAATGTCTATAGCAAGCGTTGTAATAAAAAACAATAATCGTTATCAATTATAAATATATATTATATTATTTGATTTATTTTAATTTATTTTATTTATAATTCAAATATTAAAAATTCAAAAGCCATAAGGCTTTGTTTGCAAAAAGTCTTTAAAATAAATACTTAATATATTTAAGCCTTGTTTGGTCAAAACTAAATTAAACTACTTTAATTTTATTTTATTAAACCATTTAGTTTATAATTTATAATCACATATTTATTTATTTGGATTTCCATATCCAACATTAATCAAATAAATTAATTATACATACTATATTTTAAATAAATATTCCACTTAAACAAATATCACAAAATTATAATTTTATTTAGTAATTTACTATACCACTTTAAATTATTAAATTGAAACAACAATATAACATCGATGTTATATTATAATTCTCTAAATTATAAATTAATTTAATTTAGAATATTATCTAATAAATTTAATTCATAAATATTTAATAACAACAATCACATCAACATCAGTTAAAATATTTATTTAATTTAATAAATAAACCATATTAACATCATTTAAAATATTTATTTAATTTAATAAATATTTTGAATGACAAACTATAAAATCTTGGATTGTTACATCATTCCCTCATTACAAGGATTCTGTCCCAAGAATCACAACTCAAATAATCAAATCGTCGCATTCTTCCCTTCTTACAAAGATTCTGTTCCCAAAATCGAAGACACAGATTAAACAAATAACTCAAGGTAATTCTTTATCGTTTCAGCTTCGAGTTCCCACGTAGCGTCCTTGACGCTGTGGTTCCTTCATATCACCTTCACAGAAGGTATCCCCTTACCCCTGAGGATTTGTTCTTTTCTGTCAACTATCTGGATAGAAATTTCCTAGTAGGACAACCATAATGGTTCGTACTTGATCACACGATTGCAGTCGAGCTTGTTCAATTATATCACCGAAACATGAAAAATATTGCGAATGCGCTCTAACTGTAGAGGTAAGGCTACCTCAAAACCATCTTTTCAACTTCATCAATGCTTCTTATACTATAACCGATTTATACCCAATATAGTTCATCAAACATACCACACTTTGGAAATTCAGGAACTTGCCATAATCATATGAGTTTAGGAACTTATCCTAGTCAGACCATAGGCGTCCATTCGCTGAGGGATTCAAAACATACCATATTATTATGAGTCATGAACTTACCATATGCGTTAGTTTTAAGAACCGAACCTAATCCTATTACCATCTAACTATCAAACATATACATGAGAAAAGAATCACCTTTCCACCACATATACATGGATAGCGCGATACCGATATTCCAATGATTATCAATGATAAACCAAGTATATGCACAAAACCTCTGCCCATACAAAGATTTGTACAACTTAGTTTCTATATGAGTCCTTAATTGTAATCCCACCTAGCATTACCTTACTCTTAACTTATTCTTAACTTGCTCATAACTTGCTCAATGCGGACTCCTCGTATGACATTAGCGAAAACTTCTCATGCACTTAGCACATCTTCCGATGTCTGGATTTCTTTTATTTTGGCAATCGATTTGTAGACGATATGACATACTTATTTCTAATTGTGTTCCACGCGCTCATGCAAACCTTTTTGAAAACTCGATGTAAATCGTGGATCTCGATTCAACACAATTGACCCTGAAACACCATGCCTTGAAAAACTTCTTTAACATATAACTTCGCAGACTGATCGATAGATAATATGCTACCACCATATCATCATATCTTGCCTCCAATAGTATTATCGAAGGCAATATATAAATTTCGTGCTCCCTAGTTGATTTAATATATAAATTTTATGCAAAACTTCATTTTTAATTCTTGATATTAGCGAAACCTAGTTTCTTCTTTTACTTTCAACTATCCTTCAGTATCGATTTTGAATTTGACACCCTCATCTTGGACCTACTCTTCCTTTACTCTGTCCTGCAAAGCTGTATGGTTTTCCATCCAAACAGGTTATATATATATATATATATATATATATATATATATATATATCTTACCTCATACCACCACCTAGTTATTTCTATTATGAACCCATCTTGCACAGTTAATAAAAATAACTCCAACCCTTTTTTTTAAGACGTCGGCAATCACGTTCGTTTAGGATTTTGTGGTCATAATCCTTGAACAACTTCAACTATCACTCGAAACATATGCTTAAATACTCCTGTGCGGGAATATACTTTAGACACTTATGGTCTGTTTATATCTCACGCTACTTTCCAAAATAACACCTCTAAACCCTTAGGGCAACCACTACTACCTATAACTCTGGATCGTGAGTCGGTTGCCCTTTCACATAAAAATTTTAACTTACGTGATACATATAAGATGACAATTGTTCGCGCTACCCACACAGCCTCACATATTGTATAATGCATCGCTATACAACACAAAGTTTCCTGTACTACCTCGTAGAGACATCACAGGTGCAACTAAAAGAATAAAATACTACTTTTGACTTCCTCAGAGTCGCATAAATTAATTCGAAAATAAATTCATTGTCACCACGTGGCCTTTAATACCAATAAGGAAATTTTAATCATCCACATAAAAGGAATCATTATTCACACTTTCTATATTTAAGGAATAGTCTAACTCTTCCCGAAGCGAACCTAGTTTCTAAGAAAATTTATCAGGCATAAATTAACAAGTGGCACTTGAATTAAATAACACACAGTCATACAAATAACTGATCGGAACCATACCTTGCATTGCGCCCTGCATCGCCATATTGGATGATTGTTCGGTTGGTCGACCCAGCGGAGCTAACTCTACAATAACCAGCTTACCACTGCCCCCCTTGCTTCCACTTGCTTTTCCTGCTACTTTCTTTGGGCACCCTCGAGCTAAGTGCTCCTTTGATCCACATATGAAGCAGGCTCCCTTCCTCGGTCTTGAACATTTTGGTGCAATGTGACCCTTCGAGCCATAATTAAAGCACACCCTTTTCCCCTTTAAACAAACACCTACATGTTTCTTTCCGCAGTTGCTACACGCCTCCACCTTCTTCTTTTCCTTTCCTTGCTGATTTTCATCGTCAATATCATTGTTCCACTTTCTTTTCTAAGCGTTACCAGTATGGCTATCACCCACCTTATCATCTTCACTCTTCTTTCCCTTTTGCTCTTGATTTTATGTCAGCGTATTACCTTCCCCGTCTACGTCAATCGTTCTTTCCAGCCCTGTTGTGAACGAATTTGGATGGAACATCGAGATTAGATTATATAACAAGAAATTTAGTTGATTTTCCAGTGCTCCCACTAGAAAATTCACCAATTGTTGCACTGGATTTGCGTTAGCTTCCCTATTGTATGCATATTCTTCGGGGCTCTACTGACGTTGTTGTCTTCTTCTAGGCGACATCCTACTGTTTAAAACTGGAACTATTAGATCATTGTTCATCCACATATTAAAATTTTCAAACTTATCTCAACCACTTATAAACAACACATAATATATATTAATAAACAATGATGTCTTTATTCATTTATTACATCACCACATCACAAAATAGCCACACTGCTATTTATATTATTTATCCTGTAATAGTAAAATTCTAGGATCACTTCATCATATCCCACTATTTATTTCAAAATTCGGGATCCATGTATATTAATTTTCATTATAATTTATATATCATCTTATTATTTTTCTTGCAATCTACAAGAACATTCTACGTTGTACTACTTCATTGCCCTCTTGCTCCACAATACGAATCGTCAGGAGAGTGGAAGATTAAATTCTAAGTTTCATCATTCGCTTGGCACTCTTTGACTTATCTTCAACACGATCTATGCATTTAGAAGCCTTCATCCACGCGTCCTCAATTTTTGCCCGCTTTGCTGACTCCTTTCCCCAGTCATTCCTGCGCAATTTCATTCCTAGCTAATAACTATCCTCTTTAATATTCTGACTGAGCTAATAACCGATCTACATCTGCAAGTTGTGCAGTAATGTCTTGAGTCGCGACATCTCCTTGCGCTAACGTGGTTTGGTGCTTTACGGCTTGACCTTCTATTTTCTTGACCTTCTTTTATAACTCAATGTTATGACCACACACTTCATTTGAAGAATCCCTCCTCCTCGTACTCATCCTTCACCTTGTTCACTTCAAATTTATACTCGCGTTAAAACTCAAGCTCATACCCACGTGCTACATTAGAAAACAACGGGTATGGCTTTCCCAATCCAAACCATACTCAGACTGTATGAACTTCTCAGGGATCCTAATCCCTATCTCTCTTCCGATAACAAGGTTTTAACAACCCCACAACTTGGTATGTATAATACTTGCTACTCTTAAGTACTCACGAGCACAAAAATCATTAACACATAAACACATAAAGTCCTTTATCATTTTATCTTCAATGAATTTCCCTCAATTCATTCCTTAGAACTCGATGAGAGTTTATCACCTCTATATTTTTGATCTCCTAGAAGGTTATAGCCTAAGGTTTCCCCACCTAAGGTTCATAACCTAAGACTTTGATACCAACTTGTGACACCCCCAAATCCAGGCACCTCAATCCCACAGATTTGGTGTTCACTGTCCAATTAAATCATAACTAACTACCCATAAACAAATGATATAATTAAATTTAAAAGCTTAAACAATCAATCTCCCATTAAACGGTTACATAATCTAAAATAAATTCCAGGTCATCTAACCTTTATTACAATCATCAGTGGAAAATTAAAACATGATCATAAATAAATCTATTACATAAGCTTCATAAATATAATATAAATTAAATGTTGTCGTTTAATCAAGCTCTTTGTTCTTGCCCTTACTTGTATAAAGCTCTTCAAACTTCGTAACCTCATCTGCATTGTTTTGTGCAAGAGTGAGAAAACAATTTCCCACAAGAAGGATAATATACAATAACGTTTTATGAATGATAATTAACTGAGCTTTCAATGGTAAAGTATTCTTACCAGAACAAGAAACTTTAATTCAACAGCTATGAGTTCAAAGGAATAATGAACGTTTAAGTTAACAATAGATAACAACATCAAAGAATACACTGAGGGTCACAAGACCACGAACTCTATTCTAGGTTTTCAAGTATTTATACTTTAACCTTTAACAGTCTAAAAGACTATAATCATCATCTATGTCCTAGGTTCACAGGTGTTTCTACTGTAACCTTTAACAGTTTAAACGACTATATGGACCATCATTCCGTACTCCAGGTGATCAGCCCTTTGTACTATTTATTGTGCAAACATTTTAATGCTATTGCGTAGCTCTAAAATAATCCCCTGATATAAGGTTGTTCATCTCAGCTTAGATTATCTGGTTCCGAACCAAAGGATGTTTGGTTGGGAATTAACTTCAAAGGAAGCCTAGATTTTTTTTAGAACGATCGTCAACCAAGTACTGGTTGAATCAGATAGGAACCAATAACTATTCAAGAGTTTGATTATAATATCTTCATAATCAAGGTATGTCGATGAATCCATAAGAGTTAGAGTATTAACAATTTCTAAATTGAATAAATGATATCATCGACAACATGCTTTCAAAGGTGTGTGAGTACATAAACAAACCAAAGAAAGTTTGGTTTGGGTTGACTTCAAGGGTAATTTAGAGTTTAAAATATTCATCAACTAAGGATTAGTTGAATTGGTAAAGAATCACTAAGCAACTTAGAGTTCGGTACAATAATGTAAGATAGTGCAATGATATTGAAGAACGAAGATCAGACAACAGTTATTAGTAGCTGAATAAACACACTTCTTAGAAATAAAATATAGACTTTGAATAACCAAGGTAATCTCGATTGGAATAAAGAAACAAAGATTAACTAACTTGCTCAACAATAAATGAGGGTTAAAGAACTTGCATGATAATAAATCGTTAAATAAGAGATTAGAGATAGAATTTGCATAAATATAACATAACAGTGAAAAGTAACCTTGTTGAATAATAAAGTAGCAAAGGTTAGGGAACTTGCCTCTTGCGTAAGCTATACAATTACCACTCACGTACTCTAATATCCTACACATACCATTAGGATCATCACATCAATTTGCCACATACACATTAACCTCATAGATTCATTTCTCATCTTAGTTACGTTATAACCTTTAGTTTAAGGTCTAACCATAAAAATAAACCACATAACACGAAACTGAAACTCACTAACACATTTTAGTTCAATCACAATATCTATTAGACATGTTAACATCCACTTCCAAAATAACACCCATTTATAACTAAACTTGTTAATTTAGTACAAGTCTTATGCTACTATATAAATATCAGAAATTTTAAGTGTTAACCTTCATAATACTTATTTACTAATACTTATTCTCAATAAATCACAACATGTCATTTTCATAGTTTACTAACTTCTTATAACTTTAGAATCAGTAACCACATAACACTATGTTGGTTTAACATTGTCGTTACACATTTGACACATTAACATAACCTTAGACCAAGTTATGTTGATATCCCAAGTCTGCAGCAGCATCAGAACTCACCATCTCAGAATAGGGTATGGCGCAGCTGCGCCATACACAAGCCCCTGAGGCAAGGTACAAATTGCTTTTTTTTTATACAGCATCGGTAGCAATTTGCTTGTAATTACATATATAAACCTTGAAACGGCATGACAGTGGCAGGCTTTAGCCCAACCAACATTAATTTCACCCACGCAACGGTGAAATTAACACAAACAAATGATATAAAACTATTACAAACATGTTTTCCTCATATATATATCAATATAGAACAATTTAACAACAACTTAAACTAGTTTAATTTCTTAAATTCCTCATTTTCATATAAAACTCAATTTTTTTGATATTCTTCACAAAAATTAACACTGTGATCTCTATACTTGGCCAAATTGCTTCGTTCAAATTACGTTATGCTCGTTTCTTAATGAACTAGCACAATCAAGCCTCAATTTACAGTTTCACATACAATTTGACCTCTAGAATTGGTACTTTTTACAAGCCATATAAAATTATAATCACTATAAATAGTTTTCTTCCTTTTTAACCGTCATTAGCATACAAACCTTGTTTAATTACTAGTTCTAATCACCATGAACACATACAATCGCACGTAATCATTTGTATAACAGCAATCCCAATAATTGAATTCACAAAATTTAATAATTATGTCGTAGAAGTCACACACACACACACACACACACACACACACACACACATATATATATATATATATATATATATATAAACATATAACATTAAGGTTACGAATAATACCTTTAATTAGCTTGGTAATCACTGAAATTGCTGTGAATCACAGACTTTCTCTCAATTCTCTCCCTTGTTTCTCTTAGTTTCTTTGTATTTTCTTCCTTCTTCTTTTCTTAGGCTTAAGCCAATTTTCTTTTTACGTAAAACACACTAAACCTAACGCACAAAATCAAATGTCTATAACCGACGTTGTAATAAAAACAATAATACGTTATCAATTATAAATATATATTATATTATTTGATTTATTTAATTTATTTTATTTATTTTATTTATAATTCAAATATTAAAAATTTAAAAGCCATAAGGCTTTGTTTGGCAAAAAGTCTTTAAAATAAAGACTTAATATATTTAAGCCTTGTTTTGGTCAAAACTAAATTAAACTACTTTAATTTTATTTTAATAAACCATTTAGTTTATAATTTATGATCACATATTTATTTATTTGGATTTCAATATCCAACATTAATGAAATAAATTAATTATACATACTATATTTTAAATAAATACTCCACTTAAACAAATATCACAAAATTATAATTTTATTTAGTAATATACTATACCACTTTAAATTATTAAATTGAAACAACAATATAACATCGATGTTATATTATAATTCTCTAAATTATAAATTAATTTAATTTAGAATATTATCTAATAAATTTAATTCATAAATATTTAATAACAACAATCACATCAACATCAGTTAAAATATTTATTTAATTTAATAAATAAACCATATTAACATCATTTAAAATATTTATTAAATTTAATAAATATTTTGAATTACAAACTATAAAATCTTGGATTGTTACAGCACAGGTAACCTACACACTCTTTTCTCAACATCTTCCTAGCTTGTGTCATCGATAGACAACAAGAGCGTTTCGGTGATTTACTACCGAAGAACACTACCTTGGTTTTCTTAGAAAGCCGAAGGTTCACACTTTTCCTATGGCAATCTATTATCGCCTTATGGTTAATCAACCAATCCATACCAAGAATTATATCTAATTCTTTTAACCTTATCGTTACCAAATCTACCGATAACTTATTACCTCTAATATCTACACAACAATCCTTATGAATATGTTCAATGGGGATTATCTCTTCGTTTGCTACCTTAACATCTAAAGGTATTGCTATCTTTTCAGGGATTAAACCTAATCGCTTAGTAAATCCACATGCTATAAAAGAAAAAGTAGCACCCGAGTCAAATAACAGATAAGCATTTATTTCATTGACTGGAATGATTCCTGCTACCACATCCGTTGATGCAACCGCATCTTGGATGGTCATATTAAACGTCTGGTGAGGGTCTACCTTGATGATGGTGTTGGTCGAAGAATAGCTAATTTACCACTATCAGAACCCTTTTTCCCTCTAACCCTTTCTTCGGGCAATTTCTTGCCATGTGGTCCAACGATCCACAGACAAAACACCCATGGTTTTTCTTAGGGTTAGGATAGTTGGGTGACAGATGTCCCTCCTACCCACAGTTGTAGCAAACTGATTTCCACTTTAAACAGACTCCCATATGAGTCTTTCCGCATGTCTTGCATGCCTCCGTCCTACGCTTAGGATCTCCCTGTTTTACCCCAGTATTCCCAAGGTTGAAACTCTTCCTCTTAGGCATGTTGCCACTCCCGCTGGCAACTTCTGCCTTACTTCCTCCCTCTACTTTATTCTTGTTCTTCCTTTCTTTAAGATATTTAGACAATGCCTCACAACCACCTTCAGCTATTATCGCTTTTTCCAGAATGGTCCTATAGGAAGCACTCTGAAATATCGATATTCTACTATAGAGCTAGGGTTTCAAGCTTTGCTCAAACCAACGTGCCTTCCTCTCTTCCGTGTCCACCTGATGTGGAGCAAATCTTGCCAGTTCATTGAATTTGGCAGCATACTGGGGAACTGTCATAACCCCTTGTTTAAGTTCCAAGAACTTAATCTCCATCCAACCTTGCATACTAGTAGGGAAGTAGTTGTCGAAGAATACCTTCTTGAACTGTTCCCAAGTAACTACTTCTGTCCTAGACCCACCCTGGTGAGCCTCCCACCAGTAGTTGGTCTCCCCTTTCGTCATGTAAGTCGCAAAAGTAGTCTTTTGTGCCTCACTTACGTTTGTAATAAAAAAAAATGCCTTTTTTTATCTCTTTTACCCATGTCTGGGCCTCTAAGGGGTAGTTGTTCTTGCTACCCTAGGTGCTACATGAATTCCTCCCCCAACTTGGTTAAATGTTGCCGTTAATAAATTAACGAACTCTTGCATAGGGTTATTAAGACCCTCCCGATTTACATTATGAGACTCGACCTCTTGGTTATGTTGTCTCCTTCTTGGCGACATAATTCTGATTAAATAATAAAGTTTCATTATTATTTATTTAACTATTTGGTTATCATTCTCAAATAACAACTCATACCACAACAAGCACATTAAAAATAAAAACTTCATTATATTAATATGCTTTCATAGCCAAAACTATTTACACGTTGCTTCCTTAGCCCAAAAAGCTATTACATTACTATCTCGCGATTGACTTCTACAAAAATTTGAGATTTACAAAAAGACTACCCTTTAATTATACAAAAGAGGGTTTTACGTCACTACCATATATACCAAAAATATCTAACTATCTACTAACACTACCGTACGACATTCTCATGTTTATGATTTGCTAAAATCGAAACAATATCTTGACTAATGGTATGTCGAGTCTTCCCTGACTCAATAGAATAACAAGCAATTTTCAGCTTGAAATCCTTGTGAGCACATTCATGGATGTACGACATCCTAGCAATCTTTTGGTCCTTAATGGCCAGTTCCATACGAAGCTCTATGGCTTCATTCTTATAATCCCTCGCCTTATCCGTCATCAGCACTTTCTCATCGTTCTCCGACTCAAAATCTGCCTCTGCAGACTCCTTCGCCTCATACAAGGCGGTAATCTCCTCGTTCTATGTCTGCGCCACCGTGCGCAGATGCACATTCCTATCCAACACTGCCAGATACAATGATCTCATTGCTTCTGGAGGAGTTGGCTCTTGAGTAGGTACCACCATATTAATCGATATTACCTCCATCTCCTCCTCCACGTCTATCATCATATTTAGATATGATGTTATTCCCATCATTTCCTCAGAGTAATCTTCCCCAGACATGTACTCTTCTGGATCAGAATCTTCTAGAACCACTATTGGTACCTCCGCTACTGGCATAGGTACTACCTCTACTTGTTTCACTGACTCTTCATGTTAGGTTTGTAATATTCATAACGCAATCAAATTGCAAAATAATGCGGAAGCGTGGTAAAATCAGAGTTTAAAAATTTTACAAACCATATACCCGGATCATCCTTTATGCATAATTATTAATTAAGCGAAAAGATAAAGAATAAATCATACCCTTGAAGATCGAGCTTCCTCAGTACAAGTTCACCTCAAATCCTTTCGTGTTCAATCTTGAATCCACCGGGTTTGGTTCCTTCCTTTGATCGGCGTTAGCCACCCAAATGTTTGGCCTCTAGAGGTGATCCACCGAGGAAGAATAAAATTCAAGAAGATGGGTTGGTTGGCTAAACCCTAGTTTTTTTTCTATCTCTATAGAAAAGGTGTACTCCCCAACAACTTGGAATTATTACGTATGTTGAAAAATCAACTACCCATACACACCATAATAAGACTCCTCTTATTTATAGATGTGGGCAACCCACCTTAACAATTAAGGAATTGGGTTTTAATTAATTAATTCTTTTAATTAATTAAGCTCCCTAATCTTATTAGGGATAATTAATTAAACTCTTTTAATTAATTTAACTTCCTAATCTAATTAGGAATAAATGAGAGTACTTATATTAAATTAATTCCTAAACTCTTTTTAGAAATTAAAATAATAATAATTGTAATAATATTAATAAGACTCTTCTTATTAATTTATATTTAATATTTCTAAAATATTAAATAATAAATATTAAGCTATTTAATTTATTCTATCACCATAGATTAAATTAAATATACTTACTATATTATTACGATTATGCCATTAACTTCTTAAATAATTATTCTTCCTTTTATGGTGTGACCCTTTAGGTTCTCCATATTAAACCGGTTGTGAATAAATCAATTAGAACAATTCTAATCTTATTTAAATAAATAAATTAAATAATTTATTTATTTAAATAATATTTATTCTACAATAGGGATAAGCCTCCTAGCGATTAACGACTTTCCGGATAATATAGATTTCAACATTAATCATAAAAGAACCTTTGAGTAAATAGTTAAATCTGATTCAATCCTTCCACCATGATGTCCCAATTAAATATAAGACATGGAATTCTTTGTCAAGTCTTATTTTATTTAATTATATGTATTTCGACTCTTAAATGCACAACTCAAATAATGCAAATTAGAAACTCCTTTCTAATTTCATTCCGCTGCCAAGGACTCTTGGGTTGTCATTTATCGAATCACATAGGACATTTCTCTTCTTTTATTAGAAGTGGTAGATTCTTTATTGATCATACATTATCTCCATGTACAACTTATTATACCCAAGCATACCCTTTGATATACCCTAAGGGTCTTAAGGAATAAGTCAAAGTATAACTCATCATACACAAGATACTATGATGATCTCAAGTCAAGGATTACTTGTACTACTATCACTCTGAGAATTCCTATTGACAGCAAATAAAACTCCATTAGGTATTCCTTAGCGAGCCACGTTCGGTGAACTTATTCTCTAATAAGCACCTACATACTTGCTTTAGTGTCTCACACAAATGATCATGAGATCAATCATCCTCATCCAATGAAAGCAAGCAGCGTATGTACCAATCTATCCGGATTCACTAATCCCCAATTTAGTAATCCAACGATTGGGAACTATTTTAGTTTTAAGCTTTCTAAGAATTTAGATCTCATTAGAATGATCATCATCATTATTCTAAAAGCATTGCTTAAAACTATGGGTTTATCACATATTATAAAACAAACATCATGTAGATAATTAAAAGCCTTTAATAAATTAATACTTTTATTAATAAATGAATAAGATTGTTACAAAGTATATGCTTTATCATCAAACATGATTGGCTTGTATGCATACTACTTTCAATCTCCCACTTGCACTAAAGCCAATCGTCATGGTATCTTATACTCTTTTTCTAAGTGGCGATTATCCTGCTTTGTTGGATAAGCTTTAGTTAATGGATATGTAATGTTGTTCATGAGAGTCCACTATCTCTATAGTGATTTCCCATCTTTCAATGATTTTAATAATCAAATGAAAGTGCCACAACACATGTTTAGATCCAAGATGAGACTTAGGAACTATTCCTAGTTACGTAATGAACTTTTAATCCAAACAATCAACTTGCGACTTCATTTATAGCTATATACTTTGTCTTTATCACTAAACAAAGCAATTCTTTCTTTGTTTGGAACCTTTCAATTCATCTTTTGCACTGTTTCAAGGTAACACTTTACCTTAAAGTGGATTTTTGGTCGTCTTGGTGCATCGAAAAACTTTGAGTCGTAAAGCCCTCTAGTTTTAATTCGGACCCACCATGTATGCTCACATCCTTAGTCTTGGGTTAAGAACTTTAAGATGTTTTTCACCATCTTACGGTGATCTTCTCTAGAATATGACCGTCGACATCGGTCTCGTATATTTCATTGCATACATGATTGTCACTCATGCAATCTCTCTTCATTTGGAGTCTATGGGGACTATTAAGAGAGATACTCCACAGCTCATCAACATGAGACATCTCTTGGAGTTTGCCATGCTAAAGCGACTTTAGCATCAAATGAATATCGTTCCTTGGGTTAAGTCGAGCATCATCTTAAATCTATCTATATAGATTTATATCCCCAATTAAGATACTCTTCCCAAACCATTCATGGAGGAATGTTTGAACAACTTTACCATTCTTGATTGTAGCATTGGTATGTCATTCCTTATCAAGTAGTATATCAACATATAATATTAGGAATGTCACGGCGCTCTCCACCTTGACCCTTTTGTACACACTAGAACTCTTACCTCATCATATGTAACTCTGGATCATCATCTTTTATGATGTACCTCATCATCATCATCTATGATGAATCCATACCTCCTAGGTATCTTGGTGCTATTCAGATTTTACGATTCGATTTGTGGTACAATAGGTCTATCTCTGAGTTCCTCTTATTTGACTTATAGTATTTTGTGGTTCTTGAACTCTTCAAGATCTATTATCCTCCCACTAGTCCTTCAATGATAAACACCTTTATCTTAGAAAGCGGCGTGTTCGCAACAAACACCTTTTGCTAAGTAGGATTATAGAACATATACCCTAAACTTACTTTAGGATGTCCCACAAATTGTACTTGTCAAATCTTGTCCCAAGCTTATCCTTTGAAACCGTTTTCACATAAGTTGGACAACCCTTTATCTTAACATACTTAAGATTAGGAATCCTCCACATCCATAACTTTTATGGAGTCTTGGGGTAGGATTTAGAGGTTACCTTTTCGTAGGTGTCTGACCATTTCTAGGACATGACCACAGAAGGATCTTTGGAATGTCGGTAAAATCATTATGGATCGCGCACCATGTTCAAATAGGTACAATTTTTCCTTTCGGATACATCAATCAATTATTATGTATCGAGAGGCGTCCATTATGAGAAAACCATTTGAGATGATCTAGAAACTTATTGCACAAGTATTCCTTCCTTGATCAGATCAAAGAATCCTAATACTTTGCCAATTTGTTTCACTTTTGAATTCTTTGAACCTTTCAAATAATTCACACTTGTATATTCAAACAAATACACACATTCAACTCTTTGAATGATCATCTCCTTTTCTTATACTAATTTGTTCAATTTGCAAAATATATTTTTCACGTAAGTCAAGTATACAAAATTTATTAAGTAATATTCCAGTTCTATACAAAACATTATTATTATAAATAGAACAACAATTGTTCTTAATTATAATACCAAAGTTTTCATTGTCCAACAATAAAATGGAAATAATATTTTTTAACAAGAAGCTGGAATACAATAACAACTTATTGACTTAATAGATTTGCCGTAAGCGATCTGCTAAACTATAAGTTTCTATAGCTAATCACAACCTTTGCTTCATTTTCCACACATAGATCTACTTATATTTGTTTAGCTTTCTACTTACATTTGGTCCTTCATAAATCTATATTTATGATAACCAAAGTCGGTATCCAATACCCAAGTAGAACCTTGACTTAAAGAAAATTTATTTCAATCATGAACAAAAATTGTATTATGTAGAAACTTCACTAAGCTTCTTTGGTTATCCTCTGCAAGATGCTTCTTGCGGTTTCTTTCGAGTGTCGGGCTTATTGTAGTGGAAGCAAACTCCTTTCTTATCCATATCGATTTTGTTCTTATTATCCTTTGTTTATGCCTTTCTATATACCTTCTTTGAATCGTTCTTCTTTTCGGAAGATCCTTTGGCCCCTACCGGTAAGACTTGATCTTTCTTGGTTGGAAAGTGACTCTCGATATTTTTCAACATGTTAAGCAAATCGGTGAGGTGATATTTAGCTTGTTCATATGAAAAATTCACAACAATTTGTGAAAGGAGTAAAGGGAGTGAGTGCAAGATCAAATCTTGGCTCAACTCTCCATCCATGACAAAACCCGGTTGTCTAATTGATCAATCAAATTGATTATGTTAAGAACTTTTTTATGCATATTTATAGTGCCATTGGCCATTCTAGATCGGAAGAGCTCCTTAGATATCTAATATCTATCGGTCCTACTTTCATCACCATCAACTACTTGATGTGCGGGGAATATAGTAGGAGCATCCATAGTTTCATCTTTGATTGAAGCTCGTTACTCGTGGATCACGAGCATGATGCATTGAGCCAAGCTGTGGATCATCTTGCCACTTTCTAAAAGTAGCAATGTCTTCCTCGAGGCATTATGCGCAACCATTTGAGGGGATAGGCGTATTAAGGACATAAGATAGCTTTTGACTATGAGAACTATTCTCAAATTCCTTAACCAATCAGAGTTTAATTGATTACGATTAATTTAGCATCTAATATGCTTCGCAGTGATGATAGTAATTTTAGACATTGTAAAATTACGTAAATGAATTTGTAATTAACAACATTTTAACATACATTCTTTTATTAATTACCAAAATAATTTAGGTCTTGTTTTAAATTGGTATCTCCCACTATTTTCTTCAAACTATATTACCCTCACTTATATAGTTGGCAAAATCTAATTAAAGATTAGCTAGTGAGAATAAGGATCCCATTTCAAATGTATATAGCCTTGTGGTGACACAACAAACTATATATAAATAAATAGGTAGACAACTTTTGTCAATTACATCAACTATCTGACTCCTTGTATTTTGCCTCTTAGATTATTTTGATCAGTGGTGGCACATCAAGAATCAAAATTATCCAAGTTAAGTCCGACCTAGCACTCCATATATTCAAAAAGAAAAATATCATCCTTGTGGTGACACAACAAAACAATATTGTTCAATTTTCTTTATAAGCATCAAATGTGATAAATTAACATCTTAAATACTTAATACTTGCCTTGTGGTGACACAACAAACTCATATTAAATATTTAATACTCTATTAATTTTATCATGCTAGAAAGCGACGTTCGATATTCCAAATATCTTTGAGCGCTTAGGACTTAATATAAAAATTGAGGGGTTTGTTATTAATTTGTCTCATCTTGTTTAGCGCGCGCATGCACATATATATATAAAATACGCGTCATATTAATGAACATCGAAGCATGTTTGCATAATATATATATATATATATAGTATAAGCATGCACATATAGAATACTATATTCTACGGATTGATTATGGACTTTTATTCTAGTTTGGTTCACTAGAGCCACCAAGTGAACCAAAAGGTCAAAGCTCCCTAGGGTGCGAAATAATATTTAAATATAACTATTACATTTAAACTTAGGGCTCTATTACAAAGCGGGTCTTCAAGCGCTCCTTGTTCCTTGATCTCCAATTCTTCAAAATTAATTCTAACTATTCCTATTACAAAACTATTTAAAATAAATAGAAACCTTGATCGTGATCGAGGGAAATACATAGGAGAGAGATAGAATTTACATTAAGAAAAATTAGAGAAGGCAGTGCATGCAGACCTCATTTAATAAAACCCAAACATTCATGCATCCAACTAAAATAAAATCCAATCGCATTGGTCGATAGTCCATAATCAATCCCATTTATTATCATACACATCACCATATGCATCGATAAATAACATTCATCTCATGAATAATAAACATTTAATATATATATTGATATCATTTAATGGGCAAATTTAGTTAGTATAAAATCTATTTTTGAATCAAAATAAACTCCTTTATTTTAATCCAAATTTAAATCAAAATAAAACTATTTTATTTTAATTTATCCTATTTTGAATAAAATAAACTATTTTATTTTAATCAAAATTTTAATCAAAATAAACTCCTTTATTTTAATTAATTATGGAATCAATTCCATGTAATAAAAATAAAAATCTTTAATTAAAATAAACTCTTTTATTTTAATTAATTATGGAATCAATTCCATGTAATAAAAAAAATCTTTAATTAAAATAAACTCTTTTATTTTAATTAATTATAGAATCAATTCCATATATAAAAAAAAATTTAATTAAAGGAAACACGGATATTCTTTCCTATTCACAAATAAACTCCTTTATTTTGAATAATATGAAATCTTATTTCATATTTAAATAAACTCCTTTATTTTTGGAAACATGGATTTTCTTTCCTATTCACAAATAAACTCTTTTATTTTGAATAATATGAAATCTATTTCATATCTAAATAAACTCCTTTATTTAAGGAAAGATCAATTTCAACTCCAATTAGTTATCATGGAATCAATTCCAACTCTAATTAGTTTGCATGAAATTCTAATTTTAAAATTAAAATAAATCTTTTATTTTAATATTAAAATAAACTTTTTATTTTAAAATTAAAATAAACTTTTATTTTAATTATAAAATAATTAATATATATATATATATTATATTTATATATATATATATATATTATTAAAAAACTTTTCTTATATATATATATATAATAGCGAATGTCCTTTTATATATATATATATATATATATATATTATATCCATTCCTTTTATTTTAAGATCTTCCATTGACACCATTTTGATTCTAAGAACAATTGGATATCAACACATCATGCAGAAAAAAATTGGATATCAACTACATATCATGTCAGAAAAAAAAAAAAAAAAATTAGTAGTGGCGATTTCCTCAAATTTCCTCGATTTAAAAAATTTGAAAAAATGCGTGTATGATTCCATAGTGTCTTCTTTGCTTTTTGCGAAATCTTTTTTTTTTATTTTTTTTTTATTTAAATTTTATCTGATAAAATTATGCCCAATTAAAATTTCTAAACACATATCGATATACATATCAAATTTGAACAATTAATAATTAGCATAAAGGTTTGGCTCACGATACCCTTTATTAGGTTTGTAATATTCATACTTATGATCAAATTGCAAAATAATAATGCGAGCGTGGTAAAATCGAGTTTAAAAATTTTACAAACCATATACCCGGATCATCCTTTATGCATAATTATTAATTAAGCGAAAAGATAAAGAATAAATCATACCCTTGAAGATCGAGCTTCCTCAGTGCAAGTTCACCTCAAATCTTTTCGTGTTCGATCTTGAATCCACGGGTTTGGTTCCTTCCTTTGATCGGCGTTAGCCACCCAAATGTTTGGCCTACAGAGGTGATCCACCAAGAGGAAGAATAAAATTCAAGAAGATGGGTTGGTTGGCTAAACCCTAGTTTTTCTATCTCTATAGAAAAGGTGTACTCCCAACAACTTGGAATTATTACGTATGTTGAAAAATCAACAACCCATACACACCCATAATAAGACTCCTCTTATTTATAGATGTGGGCAACCCACCTTAACAATTAAGGAATTGGGTTTTAATTAATTAATTCTTTTAATTAATTAAGCTCCCTAATCTTATTAGGGATAATTAATTAAACTCTTTTAATTAATTTAACTTCCTAATCTAATTAGAAATAAATGAGAGTACTTATATTAAATTAATTCCTAAACTCTTTTAGAAATTAAAATAATAATAATTGTAATAATATTAATAAGACTCCTCTTATTAATTTATATTTAATATTTCTAAAATATTAAATAATAAATATTAAGCTATTTAATTTATTCTATCACCATAGATTAAATTAAATATACTTAACTATATTATTACGATTATGCCATTAACTTCTTAAATAATTATTCTTCCTTTTATGGTGTGACCCTTTAGGTTCTCCATATTAAACCTAGGTTGTGAATAAATCAATTAGAACAATTCTAATCTTATTTAAATAAATAAATTAAATAATTAATTTATTTAAATAATATTTATTCTTCAATAGGGATAAGCCTCCTAGCGATTAACGACTTTCCGGATAATATAGATTTCAACATTAATCATAAAAGAACCTTTGAGTAAATAGTTTGCAAATGCTGATTCAATCCTTCCACCATCTGATGTCCCGATTAAATATAAGGCATGGAATTCTTTGTCAAGTCTTATTTTATTTAATTATATGTATTTCGACTCTTAAATGCCTGACTCAAATAATGCAAATTAGAAACTCCTTTCTAATTTCATTACGCCTTAACCGAGGACTCTTGGGTTGTCATTTATCGAATCACATAGGACATTTCTCTTCTTTTATTAGAAGTGGTAGATTCTTTATTGATCATACATTATCTCCATGTATACAACTTATTATACCCAAGCATACCCTTTGATATACCCTAAGGGTCTTAAGGAATAAGTCAAAGTATAACTCATCATATACAAGATATCTATGATGATCTCAAGTCAAGGATTACTTGTCTTACTATCACTCTGAGAATTCTATTGACGAGTGCAAATAAAACTCCATTAGGTATTCCTTAGCGAGCCACGTTCGATGAACTTATTCTCTAATAAGCACCTACATACTTGCTTTAGTGTCTCCACACAAATGATCGTGAGATCAATCATCCTCATCGATGAGCAAGCAGCGTATGTACCAATCTATCAGGATTCACTAATCCCCGATTTAGTAATCAACGATTGGGAACTATTTTAGTTTTAAGCTTTCAAAGAATTTAGATCTCATTAGAATGATCATCATCATTATTCTAAAAGCATTGCTTAAAACTATGGGTTTATCACATATTATAAAACAGCATCATGTAGATAATTAAAAGCCTTTAATAAATTAATACTTTTTATTAATAAATGAATAAGATTGTTACAAAGTATATGCTTTATCATCAAACATGATTGGCTTGTATGCATACTACTTTCACTTCACTCACAACGTGAATGTCTCTATACATCATGCAATCGATCGACATCTACAATAGCACATAACAAGTTGATTAGTATATAATACACAATAGTAAAAGTACAAATCACATTTAATTTATTTAAGGTTACTTTTAATCTTTTAAGTCTTTCAGTATTGAGTTTTCTCAATACTTTATTAATTCATTCGACTCGAATTTCTTTCTTTGGACTTTACCTTCCTTACGAGGTTATTAGCCTAAGGTTCTTCCCCCTTAAGTTTTATAACCTAATGCTTTGATACCAACCTGTGACGCCCCCAAGTTCGGGTATCTTCCAACCCGACATATGGTTCTACATGGTACTCATAACTATGCAACCAGTCCATTGAAAACACAATATAATGAATGTAATTACTATCTTCTTTTTACAATCAAAGTGAAATCCTTTCCCAGGTTCATAAACCGATTACATCATTCTTTATTCTTAAGTATAATACATACAACCATATTAATCTATTACAAGATGGTTAACTATCCATCTTAGCCTTGCCATTATTTCTCTTAGCATTCTTAGTTTGCTCGGCTTTAACTGCAATCATATAATTCACGCAAGAAGTGAGCATAACAAGCTCAACAAGTTTAATAAAGAATAACATTAATACCACATTCATGAATTATACAACAAATTTTCCATAATTGAATAAATAGTTATGAAGTATCATGAAATAGTAATACTTTAACAAATCATGACATCAATTCCCAAAGTATAGAATAGATTAGGAATTCTGAACCAGTCGACAGACCATGAATAGTAACTTTCTATTTTTATACTTGAAAAGGACATCACAACACTAAGGCTGTACATCCGGCATTACTTATGAGCACTTCTAGGTGATCAACCTATAGTACTCTATGTTGATCAACATTCATCCGTTAAACGTATTTACATTTAAGTTTTGGTAAACTCGCGTGCCCATCTAATAATCGATGAAAAATACTTTTGTTTGTTCATAGACAAACCTTACCTTCAAATCCGTACCAATTTCTTGGCATAGGATAGCGTTAACATTTCTTCATAGAAAGATATGAAGACAAATCAATCTATATCTTACGAATAGTCTAGCCGAGTTAAAACTGGAATTAACCCTTTCTTTAAAATCAATCATGCAATTTAGTAACATGAATCACATAAAACTTGACTAACTTGAAAGTTAGACAAACGTTAAGAAAACTTGCCTTTCAGCGTCTTCAAATAACTTAATCGATTATTCACAGCCTTTACAGAATCTACATGATATATTCTCATAGCACACTGTAATTAGCTACCAAACAATTACTCACATTGTTTCTACCAACTTCTTTCTTTCCTATGTCTTAGTTAACTTTATTTCATTTAATAAAGTCAATTCGACTCATTACCCTTCATCCCGGCTTATTAACAATCTTACGTTATTATCCGGACTCTATCATCATTGGTGAAGTACCAATGTCGTTTACCGATTATGGTTCATTAATAACACTTTGTGTTCGTCGTTTATAAGTTAATAACATGCGTTCAATTCCTAAGTTCATTACCATATACATTAGTATATGTAATACAAGAATGGTCTTAGTACATTCATTGAGTATATAAACTCAACTCATGTAGGTCTTAGAACAACTGAAGTTTAAAACCTAGCTTTTATAACAAAACCAAGCTTGCAGTGGCAACATGACATAAGCCTAACAACTAAATATTTATTTATTTGGTAAAGCGATGATTGAACCGGTCTCTTGACTGCTGTGACAATGACATTTCTTCACATGAGTGGTATTGCTATTTCACTCTCCGATAAATAATGACACTATACCCTGGATGCGTGGCACGACACTTTAAGCTTTGTCTAGCGCCGCGGAGCTAGGCCTCAGCACCAGAAATATTTGAAAAATAAAAATTTTGGTGAGTTTCCCGGATTCATAACTTCTTCGTTATAAGTTCGATTTGGTTCGTTCAAAAGCCTACACGTCATAAATCACATACTCTACGCGTTCATATAAGAATTCTACACTTTCGAATCCAATAACTCAAAATTCACTATTAAGTTCATTTTAAGCGTTCGTTAAATGCTAATGAGCGTTCAATACTCGTTTTCTTCGTTTTAAGTCGAAATCCGATGATTCTTGAGTCCACGACTCTCAAATACCCTATCTCACGTGTTGACATTGAAAAATAATATTTTCAAGTCTCAAGGCAACTTTCGACTACCAATCCGGAATTTCTACGTTTTCGATGATTAACGTCTAATTCAGTAAAATTCGCCATAACTTCGTTACTTGTGTTCTATAAGCCAAATCACATGGAATACTCCATTGATTTCATATCTACATCCTAAACAAGCAAGATGCAATATATTCTAATAGTGATGGTTTTCAATTTGTCCATCAACAACAATTTTCCTTAATCAATAATTTCTACAGTTTATACTTACGTAAACCCTTACGATTCTTACTTGTGAATGACTTATAAATGTTTTATATATCACAAGCCATCCTTATTCATACATAGGAGACATGCTCCACCAATTTATGATTCTTCATAATAAAGAAATCAAAAGGGATGGAAAACCAATATTAATGGAATATTACCTTCCCGAACTTTACGTTCTTGCTAAACTTCTAAAGAAAAAGCTTCAAGGTAGGAGAATGGTTTAAGTCTAGCTCTTTTTCTCTCTCAAAATATGTTGGATGAGTCTTGGAAAAACCTCAAATGGCCAACATATGCTTCTTATTTATAGGAAAACAAGAGGGAGGGCTTTATGGTCAATTGTCCCACCTCCTTACTATTCACTACTTCATCACCAAGTAAAATACTTGGTGATCGAGTAGTTTACCTAGCTTGCACACCAAGTGGCCGGCCCACCATGCCCAGGGGTCATCCCCATAGGTTGCCCTATGGGTTTTACCCATTCGGTGACCCACCGGTTCGACCCACGGTCCGATTTCTTGGATGGTAATTAGTAATTCCTAATTATTAATCTAGCAAGCTTAATGGTAATTAGTAAATTATAAAGCCTAATTTACAAGTCCTAAGTGATTAGGAAACCTAATTTAATTAGGGAACCCTAATTCACATTTTTAGAAACTAAAATTTTATATTTTAGCCCTAATTACAAAAATCTTAGAAAATGAGCTTATGAAACCTTAGGGTTAAACCCTAAGGGTCAAACCCTAAGGGTTGGAATGAATTGCCAAGTTTGCCACTAAAAGTAAAAGCCAAATGACATAATTGCCCTTCTTGAATTATTTAATAGATAACTTGTATAGGTTGTTATAACTTTAGTTGGTGACCAACTCTAGCTTAGCCATGTGCCTATAAACCACAAATATCAGCCATTCACCTGCCGAACACATTGTATTCATGTTATATATAAAGATCAAGAGAGAGAAAAGTAAACCAAATAGCTCATTTGTTCAACAACTCACCACCAATACTCTCTCTTAATAAACCCATGAATTTCAGTAGTAAATCAGTCCCTTAGCAAGTCCCCACCACCACTAATAGCAGATCAGAAGCATAGAATCAAGATCTTGTTCATAGTGAGGTATAACCCTAATTTATAATCTGATCATTAAAGTTATGTTAGATGTTAAGTTTTTATGTTTTAATATGTTGTATGATGTGTAACTAAGTGATCTAGGTTGGTATTTGTTAGATCCATAACATCTATAGGCTCGAATTTGATGTTTTTCAAAATCTGGAAAAGTTGAAAAATGTTGTCTGACAACGAATGTCAGACCTCATAGATCCGTTTCTGTTTATTATTTTGGTGTTTTAAAGGTTTGAAGTTGTAGTATGTAATGTAGGCTTGGATCTGGAACTTGAATCAAGTCCAGATCATGTATAGATCGTAAGATATAGGTGGTCAAACCACGTTGACCGGCCATGACCAAGCCGATCTGGGTAACCCAGATTGTTACCCAGAAAGCTCTGATAAGATATTTGTGGCCTCAGATCTTTCATATGTTTGTTGTTTTGTTCTTGTTATTGTATCTAGATTGTAATATGTTATATAAACTGTATATTCATGCTAGTATATCACCTAAAGATCAAATGGGTAGAACATAGTGGCTGGTCAAAGCAAGCCAGAGGATCACGGATTGAGTTTTCTGGGTAACCCAGAAAACTCAAGAACGTGATCTCTGACAGGGTTTGACCAGCATATATCTTTCGATTGTGTTATTGTTATATTTGTTTTATGTATTAGATCTGTTTTCTTACATGTTGGCTACATATTGAAATCATTAGATCACAAAAAGGATACAAGAACAACAAGTAGTGGAAGCCCAAAATAGGCCTTATGAACTTTTCTTCATTTATGGGTAACCCAAAAAATGAAGAACAGCTCTGACAGCTTGTTCAAGGCCTTAGATGTAAGACCATGGATTTTATGAAATAAAAGTATTCAATTTTTCTTATAATTATTATTCTAGTAAATGGTTAAATTGATAAAAGTTAAAGTTAAGGATGATATATATGAAATTTTTCAAAATAAGCAAGTGGTTATAAAATATTCCTTTTGTCGGGGAATATTCGTTTGGTCGTGGGATATTCTTTTTATCGGGAATATTCGTACGACAGTGCAGTCATTCGTGGGCCCCATAACAGGATAATTGTCGGATGAAGAAAATGACAAAATTTGAGTTTTTATAAATAGCGACGTAATTTTTACCGTTAACACTGTTGGAATACCTGATGGTTAAAATACAGTAATACGCGTGGGTGCACAGTAGCACCTGGTATTGCACAGTATTTTTAAATTATTGATTTTTACGTTCGAAGGCACTACTCAATAATTGTTACAGTAATTAATATTCAATATTTTATTTTATTGATTCAATAATTTCTGCGTTGATATTTTATATTATTGTTGTTTCAATAATTGTCACGGCACAGTATTTCCCATTATCAGATCAATAATTCATATTATTTGAATAATATTATTAGATAACATTATTGGCAATGTCTATAAAGTTCTGTCAAGGAGAGGTTTGGTCACCTAATTGCGTGCCAGTAAGGAGAAATCCTTATCGGAAAGCCCCCTCTTTCCTGGGAACTGCCTGGTTGTCATAATTGTGATTCTGTAATATTATTTGTGAATAATTAATTATTGATTTATATGATAAGGAAATATTTATTTGATGCGGATATAAATGATGGATTTATTTATTTTATGTGGTTATAATTGAAGGAATTAATGTTGATGTATTTTATCAGTATTTTTTTGTCGGAATGGAAGTATTAAAAATCAAATCAGTGTTCTTACGATATATTGCGTGAGTTATAATTTTTAATTCGACCGTTGGATCGTTGTGATTTTTGGATATGTTATACATATATAAGTTATGTATATGTCCACAAATTTTGAACTTTTAAAAATGAACGTATGATTTGTTATGAATTGTAAGAGGTGACTGATACGGAAATTAGGTTTATAAATGATTTTTAGTGGAAAATTCTAGAATGTGTGGGCCCCACCTATGGTTGGTGAAGAAATGTGTTGAAATTCTAATTCAAATGTGGTGGGTGGAAATAGTAGCAGGTAAAGCCATCAGCTAGCAGGTCAAGTCTGCTTCGGCGTGCTAACATTTTCCTATAAATAGAGGGCTAAATTAGAATTAAAAATCACACCAGAAACATAAGCTTTCTCTCTTTCTCTCTCTATATTATCAAGCGTATTTTGTGAGTATTTAGATACTTTGAGAGTTGCTATTCAGTGCAAGGTTCCTTCGGCTTTACATTAAATTAAAACCTTTGCTCTTTTTGAGGTAAGGGATTTTAAGGGTTATTATGTTTTTCAGTTTCGAAATTTTTCTGAACCTTTAAAAAATCTGGAAAAATTTGAAATGATATTTTGATGAGTTTTCTCGATTGTGTCCAAAAATGGCGATTTTTGGATGTATAGATTAGGAGTTACATATTTTATGAGAAAATACTATTTTAAAAGTAAACCCTTATAACTCCTTGTGGTTAACTCCAAAATTGGTGAAATTTTTATTGGGAGTACATCTATATAACATCAGTATATTCTGTAAATTTTGGAATTTTTGGACAAAAGTACAATTTATGATAAATGTCAAAATATTCGACAGTTTTGGCCATGTGAAAAATAGTAAATGAATTTTAAAAATTCTGAGAAAAATATATGTTCAATATGGGACTATATTCTGCTAAATCCTAGAAAAGAAATATTTTTGGAACTGATTTGGTATTTTTCATGAAAATGGTCTAGTTATGAGTAAATGAATTAAATATATTATGTGAAGTAAGAAAATTGGAAAATATGATTTTATGGCTTGAGAATCATATATGAGGTATATGCAGATTTTTGATGAGGGTTTTGATTATTGGTGATGAAATCTTATGAGTTTGGCATTTTAGGATGATTAAATGCATTAATTAGTAAAGTGTAAACAATTAAAATAAATTGATTATAAGTTTAAGAAATGATTAAAATATTGTGGTAATATTAATAATATTAGATTATGAGATTATTAAGTGATTTATAACATTTGGATTAAAGTGTTATAAATATTGATATGGATTTTATTGTGAAAGTTTATCTTCTTGTGTCGGGGTTACTATTTACGAGTTACTATTCATGGGATACTATTCACAATGAAATTGGTTTCTTTTTCTGACCAAATTATCGTTAATTTATGAATCTTACTCTTGAAATTAAATCCATGTTTTGATAATATTGTTTTTATTATCATATATAACATTTTTATAATCCTAGTGATGAAATTTCTCTTTGACTTAAGTGCAAAGATGGATAGATTATTGGTATGATTGTCACTATGGATTCTCTTTGGCCAGTAGTGCAAAGATGAATTGTTGAATGGTATAATCATGACCATTGAATTTACAATTGAATATTTTTAGCTTAAGAGCAAAGGTGAATTGATCAACATAGTTATAATTATTGTTTATATAAATTCTAAAATGATTATATATTTCTTTGAAATATTAACATCTTTGGCCTGTAGTGCAAAGATGAATTGTTGATGAATATCTTTGGCCCGTAGTGCAAAGATGACCTGTTGTTGAATATCTCTGGCATGTAGTGCAAAGATTAACTGTTAATGAATATCTTTGGCCCGTAGTGCAAAGATGAACTTATTAGTATGATTATGAACAGGAAGTGTGATTTGGTATAACCATGATCTTTGATGTTTCAGGTAAAGTCATGTGATGAAAAATATCTTCGTCTTGGATGAGAAGAGAAAATTAGAACTACAATTATGATTATGAGTTATTCACATGACTATGAACAGGATCTGTTGATTAATGTTACAAGGTTAAAGCATTGTTGGTGGACTTTTAACATGGAGAAGATAATGGTCTATTTGACTCTTCTAATGGATTGCTCATTCCGCTGTAACTATGGTTGAAAGTTTTATCATCTACCATATGTTCTAAATCTCTGATTTATTATTGATGAAGGCTATTGATAATTTAATTATCTTTAGTCATGATATCCTTTACTGGGCTAGTTGTGCTCACCCTTTTGCTTCACAATTCCTTTCAGGTAATAAGAGTGTAGCTGGGTCGAGCAGGGATAATAGGGGAATAGAACGGTGGTCTATAGCTGTTGAGGTTCTCCCTAAATAGTATGGAAATAATTTTATTGAGAACTTTAGATAAGTGTGTCGTATTGTATACGTCATTTGATATTTAATTTTGGTGAATCGAATAGGGTGAGGTGAACCCAACTTTGGAAGGGTGTTTTGCCACTATCATACAAGATGTCTAACGACATACAACCTCGTGTTATCATAAGACAGGGTTGTGCACATCCACTTGCTGAGTATATCTACGAGCACTACCTATATGATCTTGGAGTTTGCTTAAAATATAATTCTCAATTGTAGACAGTGGAGATAACTATATGTCAAGACAGGACTCATCATTGGAAGGAACATGATAGTAATTTTCTCATTTTTCTTTGGGGTCTATTGGGTCAACAAAGGATAATTCTGTGGACATATGATATCTATCATAACCTAAACGCATTCCTTGAGCACTTCCCAAAGATTTTAATTTCTAAAATAGTTATTGACTGTACCTTTATGTAAGGTATCACTATGAGGTGATGTCCACGGTTGGGACATGAGTCAGAGTTGGTATATATTTGTATCAAAACTCACAGCATATGTGTTGTTATAATAATAAAGTTTTAGTTGTTTTCTGTACCATGCATTTGACGACTCAGAATAAGTTGGATGGATTGGACCTATTTTGGGGGTGTCACATTAGATCTTGCTCATGTGTTATGTTTTGGTCCAGAAATTGTTAAATAAGTGTAGTATTACACTAGTGCTACAAGATCTGAGTCTAAGTTTGCCCAAAAACATCATAGATTAAGAATTATTCATGGTCAAAACATGGCCACTCGACCACTGTCTGTGAATGTTCTTGGTGATCAAGAACACTTAAGGCGACACTTACTGTCGCTAAAGGCTTTAGCGACAGACTTAATAATTTTATTTATTTTAATTTCTAAAAATAATTTAAAAATAGAAAATAATTTTTGAAAATTATAAAATCAGTTTTAAAAATTATTTTAAATTATAAAAATTAACTTTTAAAAATTTGGCATATTTTTCATAAATATTAGTAATTATTTGAATATTATTGATATTTAATTTATTTAATAAATGCATTAAATAAATTAATTAAAATTATTTTATTATATTAAAAATAACTTTAAATGATAATAAGGTATTTAAAAATATTTTAAGCTATAAAATGTAACTTTTAATATTTTAAAGAAAATTTCATTAATTATTAAATATTAATGATATTAGATTTATTTAATGATTATATTAAATAAATTAGTTTAAAAATATTTTAAATATTATAAAAATTATTTTAAATGAAAATAAGGAGTTTAAAATATTTTAAGTATAAAATATAACTTTTAATATTTAAAGGTAAATTTTAGTAATAATTTAATATTAATGATATTAGATTTATTTAATAATAATATTAAATAAATAGTTTAAAAATGGTTTTATTGATTTAAAAGGATATAAATGGTTTAAAATATTTTAAGTTATTATAAATGACTTTTAATATTTTAGCAAATAATACCTTAATATTTAAATATTAATGTTAATTGTTTAAAAATGATTTTAAATGTTTTAAAAATTATTTAAGGGTAATATTAATACTTTAAAAATATTTTGAGTTATTATAAATAACTTTAATATTTTAGCAATGGTTTCTGTAGACACTCAAAATTTTTTGCATACCTGTTATTAACATTGTAAGAGGGTAGAATCGTCTTTCAAAGATAACCTCGGAGGACATTTCATTCAATCCTTAAATAATACCCCAGTAGTCGGTTTCAACCTCGGAGATAACCCCGAGGCATGCAGTGCAAATACCAGAAATCACACCGGAGAAGCATGTTTCATCTTGGAGATAACCCCAATTGTAAGACCCCAACTTTTATGAATAAAGATGATTTTTCTATAATTATCATTTTTGAATATTATGGAATGAATTTGTTATAATTTTATAGTTATGGGTAGTATTTATAAATTCTGCAAAGTATGCAAGTTGTTATATTATATTCGATTGGTCGGGGAATATTCGTTTTAGCAGGGAATATTCGTACAACGACGCAATCATTGGTGGACCCCGCAACATAATTATTTTTGGATTGAAAAAACGACAAAAATATTTTTATGAAAATAACGGCGAAAGTTTTACCGTTAATACTGTTGAACTACTCAGTAGTAAAAGTACAGTAATACGTGTGGTTGCATAGTAGCACACGGTATTGATTATTGATGCTTACGTGAGAAGTCACTCAGTTATACTTAATTATTGCTAGAGTAATTGTTGCATCATTTCTCTCATATTATTAATTCGATTATTATCACAGTATCATCTGCATTATATGATATATTATTAAATCAATAATTGAGACGACAAAGTTATTCATATTATTAAATTACAATATTTACAATGTCTAGAAGTTCTTCCAAGGAGAGGCTTGGTCACCTAATTGCGCGCCAATAGGGAGAAATCCTTATTGGAAAGCCCCCTCTTTCCTAGGAACGACCTGGTTGTTAAATATTGTGAGTTATGATATTAATAATGAATAAGTTCGTGTTGATTAAAGATGAATTTGATAGTTCCATTATGTTGGGATTATTGGTTTTAGTTGAAATCGACATCTATTCCAATGATAATTGATGTCTGGGGGTTATATTGATAAATCAGGTAATTTATCGGATAAATGAGCAATTAATTGCTACTTATTCACATGCTTATATAACTATTTATTCACATGTGTGTACTATTGAGTCACATTCACTTACTATTAGGGGAGTCAAAAAGATTGATAATACTTGCATGACTAAGTTAAAAGGGAGGTATAGATGGAGGTACTATATCTTGTATTTCGTATTTTCACATGATTATAACTATTGATTCACATGATTGAACTATTGATTCACATTATTTACTATTAGGGGAGGTGGTGCAAGTTTGATAATACTTGCGTGACTAAATTAAAAATGGAAGAAAAGTTGGGAGGTATTGTACTGTAATTTTTTGAGCCCCAAAACGTGCAATTATCGAAACTATATTTTTCTATAAATAGAAGCTCATTCTTCCTTCATTTCTCACCAATTCACCAAAGCTATAGAGCATTTATTATAAAGAGAAATTATAAAGAGAAAAAAGAAGAGAAGTCTACTACATTTCTATTCCAGTATCCAGCTTTATTCTAAGGTAAGGGGTATTATATCTTTTGTATTCATGAAGAGAACTTCTGTTATTCCATTCTTTATTATTCTGTTGGAATAACTCAGATATCTGTGAGCTACCTTATACTTGGTGAAATTCTTACATTATTCCATTCGTTATTATTCATTGGAATATCCTGTTTTTGTGCGTTTTACGCGGACTGGTTCCGCTCTTTATTATTACATTGGAATATCATGTATGCTTTTACGTTTTACGTCGGACTGGTTAAAATCTTTATTATTTTGTTGGAATATCTCCATTATAATTTCAATCCGACTCGGTTTCGATATTAATTATTCTATTGGAATAACCTGTCTATGCTAAGTATCGCATACATGGTAATTTCTTTTGTTATTCCATTCTTTATTATACTCAGTTGGTTAAAGTTTTGACTTCTATACTCCATGAAATTAGTGGAATATCCTTGATATTTGTGCTTCATCTAGTATCTTTTCATGGAAATATTCTTCTGAGCATTCTTGAATTTTACTCTACAAAGAAGTATCATGTTGACAATTTGGACGTTATTAGTTCTTGAATAAATTAATTCTTGAACTTGTTTTATTGAATTCTTATATCATTGTCATCATCCTCATGTTTATATTATTTTTTTTGAAAGTCATATGTGGCCTGTAGTGCATAGATGGACTTGGTATGATTATGACCAGGGATTATTCGGTGTAATCATGACCGTAATGTTACAAATGATGTGGTAAAAGTCCTCATTGGCCCGTAGTGCATTGATGGATAGTTGTTGGCATGATCATGATCATGACCATTGATGAATACACGAATATCCTTGGCCCGTAGTGCATGGATAATTTGTGGTCGTGATACTAATGAATATCCTTGGTCGTAGAAAAGTGGGGATGATGTGGATTATTTATTGTCTAGTCTCGTGATAAAAGTGATGAAAAACCTTTTTAATCATAAAAGATAGTAGATTTTATTCTCTACTTGACTCTTTTAATGGATTGCTTGTTCATTGCAGCTTAAACTTGATGTCTCACTTGTATTTTATCGGTTTAACATTGTTGAAGACTAATGATAATATATTCGCATTATCTTAGTCATAATATTTCTTCTTGGGCTAGTTGAGCTCACCCTTTCTTTCACCGCTCTTTTTAGGAAATGAGAACGAGCGAGGACTAGTCGGGGAGCAGTGACTATCCGAGAGATGGTGTCTTAGTAGTCCTCTCTACTCTATAAAATAGTGTGATAATAAATGTAATGAGGACTTATTCTGGGAGTGGATATTGTCTAGAAGATAATATTTGTATTAAAACACACAGCTCTTGTTTTATATTAAAGATTGTATTTGTTTTATGTACCATGTATTTGGCGACTCAGAATAGGTGATGTATACCTATTTTTGGGCGTCACAGTTGGTATCAAAGCTTAGGGATATGATCCCTGGCTGAAATGTGAGATAAGAACTAAGAGGGGAGAGACAGGAAATTCCTTCTCTAGTATGACCTACCTAAGTTTATTTGGTATTTAATTGGTCGGTCAGAATATAGGGATAATATGTGATATGTTAATTAACCCTTGTTTTGTGGCAGTGTTTGAAAATGGCATCCGAGAATGTTGAGAACATCAATGGAGCACAGGAGACCGTTGAGTCTCCACAGATCAATAATCAGGATAATGTGCATCAGGAAGGCGACAATCCTCAGGCAAACAATAACATTGACAAGATGATGAACGATGGAATGTTCAGAGGCTTTATGCAATTCATGCAACATCAGGCAAGGGCGGCTCCTGTCCAAAATGCAGGTGGAAACACTGACAACTCTCGGATGGTCACCACCAAGCAGTTTAAGGAACTGGGACCACCGGAGTTTTTTGGAGAGCCAAAACCACTTAAGGCGGAGACGTGGATAAAGCATATCTGCAAGATATTTGATGTCTTGGGATGCTCCGAGGAGCAAAAGGTTCCCTTTGCCACCTTCATGTTGCGTGCAGAGGCAGATTACTGGTGGGAATCTATAAAGCGTACTCAACCTGTCGTACTGAAGATAACTTGGGAGAAGTTTCAAGAATTATTCAACGACAAGTACTTTCCCGAAAGTATTCGTCATATGAAAGAGGTAGAGTTCATCAAGTTGGAGCAAAACAACATGACCGTGTCGCAGTACAAAGCCAAGTTCGCCGAGTTGTCCTGGTTTGCGTCCCATTTGGTTGATAATGTGGAGAGAATGACACGAATATTTCTAAGAGGTTTGAAACCCGAGATACGTCAATATCTTATCTCTCATAAACTGTGTTTATATTCAGATGTAGTTAATAGGGCTCAGTTATTGGAACGCAATAATGAGTCAACCCAACTAAAAGAGAGCAGCCGGGAAAATGATAATACTAGTGATAGCAGTCATCGAAGCGGTGATAATAGGCGTGGAGGGAATTAACATGCCAAAAATGGTAACCACTTCGGTGGTAATCATGGCCAAAACAATAAGAATGGACATTTCAAGAATAGGAAATTCAACAATGATGGAAAGACGTCAGCACTAGCACCCGTTGTTAAGGAAGGAGAACGACCACCTATCATATGCATCAAATGTGGAGGAGAGGGACACATCAGTCCAAACTGCGCAATGTCATCCAAAGCATGTTACAATTGTGGAAGAGAGGGTCACTTGGCTCCCTCCTCTATAAATAGAGGGCTTGGGGTGGCCATTTTGTAAGAGGAAACGGCGAGAAAGCCCTGTCCAATTTGCTCTGTACACACCCTAAACTGAGTGCTTTCTCATTTTAAACACTTGTGAGCTTATATTCAGTCAGATTTTATCGGCAGAAATCGAGTGTTCACCCATTTAAAGCTATAGAAGTCTTCTTTGGCAGTCCACTGTAAGCCTTTTTACACCTTTTAAAGCCTTTCTCTTCTACTTTCCAAACACCGTTCTTCACATTGAGAGTCGTGTTGCGTGTGTATGCCCGGACTTCGGTTCATGGCTTTTATTTCCTTTTGTGTATATATATATAAATACACTTATATATATGAACTATTGTCGAACTCTGTTCGATGAGCCTAGATTTTTCATCCAGAGGGTTTATTGCTTTTATATATATATACTTATATATATAAACTGTTGTCGGACTCTGTTCAATGAGCTTGAATTTTACATCTGATGTGCTTATTGCTTATATATATATATATATATATATATATATATATATATATATATATATATATATACTTGTCGTGCCCGGAGTTTATTTCGTGGCCTTTTCTTGATTTATTTACATTTAGTCCCACAGAGTTTACTTCGTGGCATAGTTGATCGTCTTTACTGCTTTATTTACATTTTTGATCCCCCGTGGAGGTGCTTCGTGGTGGTTGATCTTGTCTATATATATATATTTACCACTTTTATATATTTACATTTCAGGTCTCCCATAAAGTTTGCTTTGTGGTGGTTGATGATCAGATATATATATATATATATATATATATATATATATATATATATATTCTGACTTTTTATATATAAGCGCTTATTGCTTTCATATAAATTATGCATCATGTGAGCCTAGGAATTATGTGATCACAGATTCAATCTACTGAATCTAGATTCGGTTCCCGTGATGGACATTTTCAGCTGTAAGCAGCTTGTAAATTATTCACGGTGCCTGCATTTCCTTAGTTGGTTTTCATGCCCACAAGGAATTTGGCACTGCTATATATATTATTTTCTCGAAGATGCTTCGCATCTCGAAAATAAAAGCAATCAAGCCGAACATTTAATAAAATGGAAGTATCAAAGGCCTCAATTACTATTGAGCACATGATTTGAAAAACCTCTTTTAAGAAACATCATTACTATATCTTGTTTAAAAATGAATTTTTACACAAATGCAAACCCTTTGTATATAGGTGTGAACAAGGCATAACACTACTTCCAAATAAATTTCACATTGATCCACACACACACACATTAATATAACAGTTAAATTGAAAAGTGGCGGTCACCGTGGTAACACGGATGTCGGGGGGTGCCTAACACCTTCCCTCCGCATAAGTAAGTTCATGGACCCTAATGAATCTCGGTTTCACAGACTCGTTTAGCAGTGTCACATCACCGGGTCAATGTGCAAACCTTTTCTTGGTTGTGTTGGTAAAACCATTTAAAAAACTAACTGGTGACTCTTACAGTCAAATCGTCAATATATAAATGTCGGACCTTTTCATAACTTATTTTTTCAAACAAATCTCACCTAACATGAGAACACCAACAGACAAGAACAGAAGAGGGACAATAAAAATCCCGACGTTGACAGTTTCATTAATACTTGGATATTATTTAAATATTAATGATAATAGAATTATTTAATATTAAAATCATTTAATAATGATTCCAAAGTTTGAAAAATCATGATAAATTATAATAATTAATTAAAAATTATTATAAGTTATGGAAAAATAATATGATTGATATTTAAATTATCCAAAATAATATTTAAGATATAGATTAGAGTTTTATTAACAGTAAACTCGATAATTACCCGATAAAGCCATCGGTACACCAAAAATGTTACCGAAATTGATTTGAACCTATACTGGTTGACCTGATAAGTGTCTGTTTATATCCTAATGACTGGTAAACGTATTTGACAATATGATTAGGTAATGTGTTAACTCTTACATCATCCGGAGTGTTTATTGTTTTATATATATATATATATATATATATATATAGCGACATATCGCTAAAATGATAAACCGAGACAGGATCGATATATATCATGTGTTGTGCTATATATATATATATATATATATATATATATATATATATATATATATATATATATATACATTTTTGTCGTGCCCGGAGTTTACTTTGTGGCCTTTTACCGCTTTATTTACATTTAGTCCCGCCTGGAGTTTACTTCGTGACGGTTGATCGCCTTTACTGCTTTATTTACATTTTTGATCCCTCGTGGAGTTGCTTCGTGGTGGTTGATCTTGTCTCTCTCTATATATATTTACCACTTTTATATATTTACATTTCTAGTCTCCCATGAAGTTCGCTTCGTGGTGGTTGACAGTCTGTATATATATATATATATATATATATATTTCTGACTTTATATATATAACTGCTTATTGCTTTCATATAAATTGTGGCATCATGTGAGCCTAGGAATCGTGTGATCACAGATTCAGTCTACTGAATCTAGATTCGGTTCTCGTGATGGACATTTTAGTTGTAAGCAGCTTGTAAATTATTCACGGTGCCTTCATTTCCTTAGATGGCTTTCATGCCCACAAGGAATTCGGCACTGCTATATATATTTTTTTTTCGAAGATTCTTCGCATCTCAAAAATAAAAGCAATCAAGCCGAACATTTAATAAAATGGAAGTATCAAAGGCCTCAATTACTATTGAGCACATGGTTTGAAAAATCTCTTTTACAAAACATCGTTGCTATATCTTGTTTAAAATTAAATTTTTACACAAATCAAACCCTTTGTATATAGGTGCGAACGAGGCATAACACTACTTCCAAATAAATTGCACATTGATCCACACACACACACATTCATATAACATTTTAATTGAAAAGTGGTGGTCACCATGGTAACACGGATGTCGAGGGGTGCCTAACACCTTCCCTCCGCATAAGCAAGTCATTGGACCCTAATGAATCTCGGTTTCACAGACTTGTTTAGCAGTGTCACATTACTGGGTCAATGTGCAAACCTTTTATCGGTTGTGTTGGTACAACCATTTAAAAAACCAACTGACGACTCTTATAATCAAATCGTCGACATATAAATGTCGGACCTTTTCACAACTTATTTTTTCAAACAAATCTCACCTAACATGAGAACACCAACAGACAAGAACAGAAGAGGGACAATAAAAATCCCGACGTTGACAGTTTCATTAATACTTAGATATTATTTAAATATTAATGATAATAGAATTATTTAATATTAAAATCATTTAATAATGATTCCAAAGTTTGAAAAATCATGATAAATTATAATAATTAATTAAAAATTATTATAAGTTATGGAAAAATAATATGATTGATATTTAAATTATCCAAAATAATATTTAAGATATAGATTAGAGTTTTATTAACAATAAACTCGATAATTACCCGATAAAGCCATCGGTACACCAAAAATGTTACCGAAATTGATTTGAACCTATACTGGTTGACCTGATAAATGTCTGTTTATATCCTAATGACTGGTAAACGTATTTGACAATATGATTAGGTAATGTGTTAACTGTAAATAACAATATTGTGTGTTATGATATGTTATCTTAATCGATAAAACAATCTTATGAATGATAAGTCATTGAATTAAAGATAGAACTAAGTTATGTAAGCAGCAGACCAGGCACGTATCCTAACCTTTGCATTTAGTTTATGCAATGGACATGAGTAAGAAAGTTTCAGAATTATATTATCGCCGCGCCAGATTATTAACTCTATTGTTATTGATTATGTATCCAAATATTCGTATTCATACAAGTTCTTGAACTTTATTCGTTCATTGTTTATCAGTACAGTATTACTGTAAGATTCAGATATATATATCCTGTTCGTTAATTTCTAAGTATGGTTATACAAGTGTCCTCACTTGGATAATTATTGTACATGTTGATACATACTTGTTGATTTCCGATATGTATACCTTTAGGGTTATACAGGTTGGTAACATAGCTTTAGGGTTAGAAACCTTAGGTGGGGGTAGACATTAGGCTATAACCTTAGGGCAGAGGGAAACGTTGAAAATACAAATAACTCATATAGTGTTTAAAAGGAGATGAATTGAATAAATCATCAAACAAAATAAAAGTAACCTATATAAAACTATTAATTACTCTGTGTATATAAAATATATATTATATACTAATTAAGATAATTTATGTATAGATGTCTGGAGGAAACGGATTAGGATACCCTTAGATCGTAAAGGAGGAGCCAATCTCCATAACCAAGCCAATATCAAAGCCAATAGCTAAAATAGAGGCTCACGTTGAAGCTAATCTTGATGAGGTGATCATTTTGGAAAATATAGTACCAGACCCAGAAATGGTGGAACTAATAGATAGTGATTCAGACACCGAAGTTGGAGTTGATCAAGCATCAACTAAAGTGCAGAATCTGAGGAACAAGGTTTCTTCTCTTGAAAAGTTGTGGGAAATAGAAAAGCTACTAAATAGTCATTTGCGAAAGGCATTAATCAAAATGATGGAAGAACAAGATAAGCTTAAAATCCAAATTGATCAGATGGGAGCCAAAAGCAACATATCGTGTGCAGCTACGAGCAAGAAAGGGAAAAGGAAGATAAAAGATTGTGATATAGGAAATTCCGAATCTAACCAAGGGAACGCTAACAAAATAGAAAAGTGTACAAACTATAGCAACAAACATGAAGGCGTATGCGGGAAAGGGAAAAAGATATGTTACATTTGCGGACATGAGGGACATATCTCTCCTCATTGTCCCAACTTTAAGCAGGGTGTATATTTTATTTATGGGTTGGAAGGTCATCGAGCAAAAGGTTGTCCAAGATCAGGAAAAGGCGTAGTGAATAAGTAGTATAAGTACTTTGGGAATATGTGTGTTCGGTGTGGTATATATGATAAGTATGCCTATGTAATGCCTCTTCGTACTTCATTCTTGAATTTTATAATCATTCGATAAATATTTAACTCTAGCATCTAGCATGTTTCTTAACACATTGGATAGCACACTGGTCACATAATGTAAGTTAACTTTTCCCTACAAGCATGTTTTGAACATCAGTTTAGAAACAGAATCTAAACTTGACTAGGATGGATGGCATTGCATACAAGCTTCAAGAAGCTTAGGGGACAGCCTGCAATTGCGTTGTCCCTCAGCTGCACTCAAGGTTGAGCTTTTCATTTCCTATTTCTGTCCCACCCTTTATTATACTCAAATAATCACACTTAACATACAAACATGCAAATGTACTTTATATAAATGTATTATCATTCTTGAGTTCACTTTTATAAGTTTTAATTTACGATTTTCATGGATTTAAAGCATAAAAAGGTTATGTAATCATCATGCTTTATAACTTTGGCCCTATATTTACATAGAGAGGTCACACAATCTATTAATACACAAGCTCATGGTGTTCATATTATTTATTCATAACTAGCATTGTTTAGCACTTTGAAACATGCTTTAGCTCATTTGATTTAGCTATCATTATGTCCAACACATACGAATCATGTTTAGAGACATAATAAACAAAACATGACATCTTAAATCTTTAGAATCTAAACACTCATATAATACAACTTAATTTTGAAAACATGTTCATGATTGCCATTGAAATCACTTTAACATGAATGATGCAATATAACACTTACAAGACAACTTTAAAACTCTTATTATGTGTAACTAAATCATGTTAACATCTTTTCAAATTCAGAACCTACCTCATGTAGCATTCATGTACATTAACTTTAATATATCAAGCTTTTCTTTTAAAATATTTTCTAACACAAAGCTTAACAATTTTGGTCATGAACAAAGACACTATAAACACTATATCATGCTTATTTATATCTGAATTCAATCATGTGTATAACATACTAAGTTCAGAACTTGTAGGTCATGTATTACTTCAAAGTTTGTTTTTAAAATTTAAGACTTTAATACCAATCTCTTCACTAAATCATGTTGATCACTTCATACTACATAAGAAAGCTTTATTTCTCATGTTATACCCCTTTTCAAGTATATATTTAAGCTATAATACCAATTTCACAACATATAGCATAACAAAAATTAGTAATCGATTGGTATTTGCAGAAATGCTAACAAGCACCCTAGTATAAACTAAGCGCATTGTGCCGTACACGGAACCACAAGAAGATTATAAACTCTATTTTGTAGAGCCTCACTCAACTTGATTCTTTTCGATTTAAACATGTTCATATCCATCATTAAAGGTTTCATATATATAAACATACTTCCTAAACACATGATGGCATACTAATTCACATCAATTGTCAGAGAATTCTATGAAATTTCAAGAACTTGGCAAAACCCAACTAAGTACAAAAGTTAAGATTTTTATACCTCTTAGAGCTTAGTAACTTAATTTCTTCCTTCTGAGATATCTAGACTCCTCTTTGAACAACAACTCACTCAATCTCAATTATCAGAGTTTCAATAGACCAAAACAAGCAACGTAAAAACTGAAAATGGACTACTAATTATAGAGGAAACTTGGACTGGGAATTCATTTTACACTGAGGTTAGAACCCATGGTGCATTGGAAGGAAACATTGGTTAATTAATAGTAGTTGAACTACCCAGCACCAGCCATCTTCTAGCTAATGAGTACAGACTTAGAAGTTACGTAATTTAGAGTGTAGGTTACTGTTCATGTACTATATGTGTAACTGATGAGCTTAAATTTCCAGCAACGTGATTAACTAGTTCAATTCAGTTACTTTACTTCCCCAAAATGAATTTTAATGTACAGTTGTTACTATATTAGAAAAATTAGGGATTAATTATGTACTCACATCATATAATCCATGTACATTAGTCCACATAATGTAATATTTATACCATATGTAGACTCAATTTAATTGGTCACTATTCCTTGAATAACCTCTTCTACAATTTACTTACACATCGATATTGAAATAAATATTTTAATACTACATATTTATTTACCCCCGTATTTTGGAGTACACATTTAATTGTCTCGTCACACATGATGAGATAACAAAATTTATTTAAATCACTTTATGATTTAATTACTTTTACTATATATTTTTGTATATCATTAATTCCAATTAACTGTCACAGTCCATTTAGTCTTAAGCAATAGATAATTATATATTACTACTGCCCACATTTTTCCATATTACACATGGTAACATGAAATATTATTTAATGATAATGTTCACATTAATATCAATGGTAATTGATCCATTATTCTTCTCATTGATGTCAATACACCACCCATGCACTCTGTGGAATTATTTTTCCAAGTCTTACATCCGGCGCAGCTGCGCTGGATTAATTTCTATTAATTAATCCCTTTAATAAATAATACCCTCATTTATTATCTTGTAATTCTAGATAATTATGTAAATTACTTCATTAATATTATTCACAATGTAAATTAATTAATAATATAATATTAACTAATTATTCTTTCCACTTAAATTTCTATTCCCAGGCCACGCAAGGCATTTCTCAATTCTCATCACAACTCCACACTTATAAATTCAATTTAAATTAATTGAACTACTCGTCTTATTACACATCAATATTTATATTCAAATAAATACTCATTTTCTTATTATATTGAAATAATTATTTATTCTTGAAATTCTCGGTTCTTACAACATCTATTTTGCAGGAAAACCTTAAAACACTCCTAAAAAATGGACACATTTGTGAAATCCCGAATTTTATAAAATGAAAGTATTCAATTTTTCGTATAATTATTATTCTATTTAGTAAATGGTTAAATTGATAAAAAGTTAAAGTTAAGGGTGATATTTGAAATTTTTCAAAGTAAGGGTGATATTTGAAATTTTTCAAAGTATTCAATTTTTCGTATAATTATTATTCTATTTGATAAAAATGTACCATTTCCCCATTTTCCTAGACTAAACTACATAGTCTTTTTGTAGGGAAACGATTGGTCCGATTGCAGATTGCTCAAAGTCCAAAATGCACTAAGCTTCTGACCGGCATATGGCTCTAAGTGGCCGACCTAATCCTACTCCTGTCTCTCGCGAAGAGTTAGAAGGATTAAGCAATCAAATAACAAAGTTGGTTGTTCTACTCAAAGAGTTACACAAATCAACTCAGGGTCCACAAATACCCATCCACACAGAACCCTCTGCACATGGAGGAATCTAGGGTCCGGACAGAGAAGTTCCAGCACCTGAGTCTCAGAATGAGAAGACTAACAAAACCCCTGAAATCACATAACTTAGGGATGATCAAGACACTGGCGATATTTGGAAGAAAGTCCAACAAATGGAGGAAATCATCCGGTCAATCAAAGGGACTGGAAACTAAGGAATTGTCACCTATTCAGATCTTTGCATATTCCTAGGGGCTCGATATCCTGACAAATTCAAAGTCCCAAAGTTTGAAAAGTACAATAGGGCAGGCGATCCCTATACGCACCTAAAAGTATACATTGGCGAGCTAGGGTCTTATGCTGAAGATGAAAGCCTCAGAATGTAACTTTTCCAAAAGAGTCTCACTGGGGAGGCTAAACCTGGTATGCCCGACTTGACAATGCCAAAATCCACAACTAGGAAGAATTGGCCTATGCCTTTCTAAATCAGTACAGTTTTTAGTCACAAATGGCCCCAGATCGATACCAAGTGACTAAAGTCAAAAAGCAGAGTACTGAGTCTTTTCGAGAATATGCCCAAAGGTGGACACATCTGGCAGCGCAAGTCAATCCATCAATGATAAAAACTGAGTTGGTAATGACGTTTATTGATATCCAAGAGGCTCCTTACTATGAGAGAATCCTAGCAACATAAGAAAATAATTCTTGAAAATGATCAAACACGACGAAATGGCAGAGATGGGCTTGAAGACAGGCAAGATTAAAGATTTTACTACCTTGGAAGACGTCGCCAAGCATATACAGACTGACAAGTATGCAAGCGATCCCAAGAGGGTACCCGATAAAGGCAATGAAGATGTATCCCTCGTTAAAAGGGGCAAGCTAGGAGACCAACCTACAGCCCCCTTATTTGGAAAAAGCAAGACAATTTGCCATTTCAACAACAGGCTGCATTCAACCAATGCCGGGATAGGAAGAGAAAATTTGAAAGAATAGAAAATTGGGTGTTCACTTCACTGGGTGATTCCCTTGAAAATGTATTGGCGGTGTTAATGGATCACAAGAAAATTACCGAACTGGCTCCACCTCTAGAACCAGGGAGCAAAAGATACAATCTAAGCCAGAGATGAGTTTACCACTCAGGGTCTTTAGGACACTATACATAAGAATAAAATGTCAACACCAACCTTCTGCAGCATGATACGGAGGGAGTAAACATGATTGGGTCAGGAAGCGTTGAAATTTATCCAAATCGTAAGTACATACAAAGGATGGAGAAATTCCCCCTAAGGCACATAACAAATGTCCTAGAGTGGGAAAACTTAGAGGATGGTATGACAATAATGCAAAAATTAGAGACGATCCAGAATCGAGTAAATCTGTTAGCTAAGCTGATATTGCGCCAACATCAGTATACGGGACAATTTTTCACTCAACTATTAGAAAGCCAAGAGAAAAAAGAGGTTAACCATAATGCAAGCCCATATCTCTCCAGGATGAGCTAGCTAAATAAAGAAGATCAAAGCAGGCTAAAAGGACAAGAAAAGGGGAATGATAAAATTACTAGAAGATCTCGCCAACGGAAAAATCGCTTGGGGGAATGCGAATTCTCAAAGAAGAAAGATCAAACAAACTCCACAAGAGGCCGAAAATTTACCCTATTGGGAGATTGCATATTTAAAATTTGATGTTGAAAGTAAATATTCATGAATATATGTAAAGTCCTTCAAGGAACACATATACAAGGACTTAGTGGTAGATCAAACTTGTTAGGTTGATCAAAGATTTAATGTTTATCATTCTGTAAATGAATGTATAGAAGAAAAGATCAAAGATGTTTGGTTGATCTATATCTTGAGATGTAATAGATAGGCATCAGCAAAATCGTGGTATGTCGAGCTAATCAAAAGATTACAGAAGCCAACGCAGAATCGTAGAATATCGAGAATCATAGTCTGTCTGCTTTGGAGGGCCTCTCCTGGAATCTTAAAGTGATCCATACGCCTGCCAAGTCAAATTCAAGAATCGTAGAGTGCTCTTGGAAGCGTAGAGTCTGCAAGACAAGCAAGTAAAGATCGTAGAATACCAAAACTTAAGAGAAATTATAGTGTCTTGATTCTTCAGTACCATATTAAGATGCAAGGTGGCAAGACACCATGATCAGGATTGTTGTGTATCATCTGTCTGCATCAGAAGTATCGAGTAGTGTCCATTATTTTAATTATAAAGGATAACACATATGGAATGGGTTATAGACGTTAAAAGTATCAGGAGTCCCAATGACACGACAGTCATCCTTAGTATGCAACAAAGAAACGTATTGAAGAAGCTAAGGAAAGTACTATAAGTTAGCAGAAAACACCTTTTTAGGTGTTAAGTAAGATAGTAGTCTGCAGTGTCAGTGGGCCAGACGGCTGGACAGAAAGATTTCAGAAAGTCACCATCAGGGCTCAGAAATGTAAAATACATTTAGTGCTTCAACGAATGTCTTCAAACAGATAGATTTTAAAAGCATCATATATACAAAACACAAGCAGATGAAAAGAACAAGCAAGCAAGAAGCAAAAAGAACAAAAACACTGAAGAACGTTCAACTCTCAACTCTACAATCTGAAAAGAAAGCTTGATCAGCTACTCAGTTCTTTCGAACTCATGCTTAACGATAACTGAGTTGCATCATTCAAGAACTCAACTACTATCAAGTGAAGTAAGAAGTTCCAAGTTAGAAGGACTTAAAGAGTTCTAAGTGAATTGAGAAGTACCAAGTCTGCTGGACTTGAAGAGTTTAATAGTGAACTAAGAAGTTCCAAGACTGCTGGTCTTGAAGGAATTTGTGAGATTCAAAGATTGTAAAGATATCCTTAGTGGATTTCCTACTCGAGGAGTAGAAGAGTGGACTAGGAGCTTTGAATTCTCTGAACCACTTAAAATCACTATGTCTATTATATTCTTTCCATAACTGCTATAACTGTTATAACTGCTTAACTCATATTAGCTCGTTATATCTTAAAGGAAAAACAAACAATTCTCAAATCCGCTGTGTTTAAATCATTATCAAAACTAACAGGTATTTTGAAAAGAAGAAATTAAAAATATATATTCAACACCCCCCCCCCCCCTCTAGATAAATTTTATGCCTCTGAGAACTAACAATTGGTATTAGAGCAGGTTCTATCAAATAGCCTACAAAGCTTAAGTAGATCCACTGGCACATCTGATAAGCAAATCAAAGACTGGAGGAGGCAGTAAACCACCTATGTGCAACAAAGATAAATTTTCCAACTGGAAAGTTCGTATGCAAGACTACATGGATTCAATAGATGAAGATCTATTTGAAACTATATAAAATGGGCCTTACATTCCTACCAAGCTTGCACTATGGCAGATGACCCAAATAGAATTCAAATTTAGGTCAAAGAAGAATGGACTGACAACGAAAAGAAAGTTGTCCAACTCGACAAGAAGGCTAAGAACATTTTGTTCCAATCGTTAGAAGACGATCTGTTTGAAAATGTGGTCAACAGCAAAACAGCAAAAAAAGTATGGGATGCATTGCTCATCATGCATGAAGGAACAGAAGAAGTCAGAGAGAACAAGAAATCTCTTCTGAGTCAGCAATATGAAATGTTTGCCCACATTCTTGGAGAAAATGTCACTTCCACCTATAAAAGATTTAATGTTCTGCTTAACTCTCTTTGATCTTTTGGAAAGATCTATCCAAATAAAGACCTAATCATAAAGTTCATGAGAGCTTTGCCTAGCAAGTGGGACGCCAAAACCACAGCTATTAGAGAATCAAAGAATCTACATGAAATGACTGTTCAACAGTTATATGGCAACTTTCTTAAGTATAAACTAGAGCTGACTCAATGAGCAGAGACACTTTCTGAAGGAAGGAAGAAGGACATAGGGGTTGATCTCAAAGCAACAGACAACATTTCCAAAGCTAACACTGAAAATGAATCTGACTATGAAGAAGATGATGATGAGGACTTTGCAATATTAGTAAGAAGACTCAGAAGGTTCATGCATCAAGGCAAAATCAGCAAGCCTAAGAAGTTCAACAACTACAACAGCCAAGAACAGATAAATGACTTATGCTACAACTGCAAGAAGCCTGACCATTTCATTGCAAATTGTAACAAATCTCTTAGAGAAGAACTAAAGAGGAAATTAAATCCAAAGAAAGATTTTAAAGGTAACAAGAGGCTCCAGAAAAAAGACAAAGGTCTTGTAGCTGGAGGATCGTGGAGTGACTCAGACAACGACTCAACTCCCGAATCTGGAGATGATTAAGATCCTCAAATGGAAAATCTTTTTTTGATGGCCAAACATGCAAATGATAAGAAGAGCTCCGAAATTCATGAAGTAAGTATAGATGAGGTATTTAACTTTAACTCTCCTGATGTAGATATTGATGATTTAAGAACTGCTCTACATAGCATAACATCTGATCTGCATCAATTTATGAAATGGTTAAGAGTTCTATCCAAATATTATTCTCTTCTTCAAAAGGATAAAGAGAAATTTCAGGAAGAACTGGAAATAGCTCTTCTAAGTGCTAACTCTCTCTCCAAATTTGAAGCTGAAAATAAACTCCTAAAACAGACCAATGAACTTAATGCACAAAGAGAGTCAAATCTAACCTCTAAGATTGAGGAGCTAGAAAAGACAATCTTTACATGGAATAAATCCTCTTTTTCCATGGACTCCCTGATCTCTAGTCAGAGAAGTACATCTAACAGAACATGATTAGGTTTTGGGGAATCTATCTCAGAACCATATGTGGAAACAATAAAGGAAACTAGCTCTAGTAATGTTTCAAATTTTAATAGAAGCATTATATTTGTGAAATCCTCACAAAAGGAAGAATCAGTTCATCCCTGCTCTTCTGATCCAATCCATGCCTCAAGGCACGATGGATCCCATGCTGGTCTAGGATTTAGAAAAAACAAAAGTAACTTCAACACTACTCTCCAACCTCAAAGGATCGTAGAGTCGAGTAAAATCAACTCCATGAACCAACTGGGCAGGAACACTAGATTCAAGTTTCACTCTTCACAAATCATGAATCACAAGAATACATGGAAGAAGTAGTATAAAGGAAGGATTCCTAAGAATCCACATAAGTCCAAATGGAGGAAGAATCAACCAATGCATATAAACATGCATCATATTAGACGTTTTATATGTAATAAGATTGGTCATGTGGCTGCAATATGCTACCATAATCCTATGCATATAAGACCCAAGGTCAAGCAAATTTGGTTTCTCAAAGGAACTAACAAAGTAGGACCCATGCAAGTATGGGTACCATAATGAGAGTTTAATCTTATCACAGGAACAGAACTCCACAATCACAACCTAGTATCTGGACAGTGGATGTTCAAGGCACATGATCTAGAACAAAGCCCTCTTGTCTAACTTCATAAGGAAGGAGGATCTGTTAGTCATTTTTCGAGATAATAGCTCTGGCAAAACAAGAGGATATGGCTCAGTTGGGAATGGTGCAATATCTTTCAGTAAAGTAGCGTATGTATAAGGATTAGAACATAATCTTCTGAGCATAAGCCAACTCTGCGACAAGGGTCATCAAGTTACCTTCCTCAAAAATCAATATCAAGTCAGAGATCTGAAGACATCTTCTATAAAGCAGACCGGAACAAGAGAAAGAAATGTCTACACTATTAATCTTTGTCAACTGAGCTCTGATGAGAAAATATGTTTTCTGGCTAAAGCATCTAAAGAAATTAGCTGGTTATGGCATAGAAGACTGTCCCATCTTAACTTCAAAAGCATGTCAAAACTGGCCTCAAAGGATCTAGTAGCAGGCTTACACAAGTTCAGCTTCGTCAAAGAAAGGCCATGCAATGCCTGTCAACTTGGAAAACAGACCAGAAGCTCTTTCAAGAGCAAAACTACCAACTCAATTGACAAGCCTCTGTAATTGCTTCACATGGATCTATTTGGTCCAATTCCTACGACAATCCTTGGAGGAAAGAAATACTCATTGGTCGTAGTGGATGACTACACCAGATTCACATGGGTGTTCTTTCTACACTCAAAAGATGAAAAAAGCTCCCAACTAATCAAAATGTTTAGACTAGTGATGAATGAGAAAGGGGAGAAAATTAAGGCTATAAGAAGTGACCATGGTAGAGAATTCGACTTCTCTAAAATAGACCAGTTCTGCAAAAACAATGGCATCAGTTACAACTTCTCAGCTCCACGAACTCCTCATCAAAATGGAGTAACTGAGAGAAAGAACATAACGTTGATAGAGGCTGGAAGAACTCTACTAGCAGCAGCACGTCTGCCTAAATACTTCTAGACAGAAGTTGTCAACACTGCATGCTACACTCAGAACATATCTCTTGTACACTCTACGTTAAAGAAGACTCCCTACGAACTGTGGAGAGGAAGAAAGCCAAGTGTCAGCTACTTTCATGTGTTTAGCTGTGCATGTTATATTCTCAACAATGGAAAATAGTATTTGATAAAGTTCCAACCCAAGTCTGACGAAGGAATATTTCTCGGATATGCTACAGATAGTAAGGCTTATAGAGCGTTCAACAAAAAGACACTAAGTGTTGAAGTCTCAATTCACATCATCTTTGATGAAATAGACTCGAACGAAATAGTGTCTCAAGACACTACGAACGACAATTCAGACACTACGAATGAGGTTGTCGAGCTCAACACCACGATCATAGTCCTAGAAAATGAAATCGTCGAGCCAGTGGAGGAGATCGTAAAGAGAACTATGCCAATCAACGAACCTCCACATCAAGAGGAAGAAATTAATCTTGAAGATCTCAGACAAGAAGGCATCAGGACAGATGTTTGAACATGAACCAGATGGGCAAAAGATCACACTCAAGACCTAATCATTGAAGATCCAAATGCAAGGGTCAAAACAAGAGCTGCCACTCAAAATGAGTGTTTCTATCTAAGCTTTATATCACAAATGGAACCCAAGAAGATAGAAGATGCTATGGAAGACTCAAGTTAGATAGAAGCCATATAAGAAGAACTAAATCAGTTTGAAAGAAGCAAAGTATGGAGATTAGTTCCAAGACGAAGAAATCACCCAGTCATTGGCACCAAGTTGGTCTTCAAAAATAAGATGGATGAAGATGGGGTAATTACAAAGAATAAGGAAAGACTAGTGGCTAAAGGCTACTCTCAAGAAGAAGGCATTGACTACGACGAGACCTTCGTACCTGTTGCCAGATTAGAAGCCATCAAAATATTTCTTGCCTTTGTTGCTCACATGAAATTCAAAGTATATGGATGTCAAAAGTGCATTCCTAAATGGTAAACTTCAAGAAGAAGTATATGTGGAGCAACCTCCAGGTTTCATCAATCCAACTCTCTCTAATTATGTCTATAGATTAGACAAAGCCTTATATGGTCTTAAACAATCACCTAGAGCATGGTGTGAAACACTAACTAACTTTCTTATTGAAAATAGTTTAAATATATGTTTAACTAGAGGTAGAGTAGATACCACATTATTTCGTAGGAGGCATAAAGACAAAGTCTTATTAGTTTAAATATATGTTGATGATATTATCTTTGGCTCTACTAATGAAAAATTGTGTAAGAGATTTGCCAAGCTTATGCAAAGCAAGTTTGAAATGAGCATGATGGGTGAACTGACTTTCTTCCTTGGATTGCAAGTAAAGCAGACTGATGAAGGAATCATCACAAACCAAGCCAAGTACATTAAAGACTTACTTAAAAAGTATGGTATAGAATCAGCCTCTCCCATGAAAACACCAATTTCTCCAGCAACCAAGCTTAACAAAGATGAGAAAGTAAAAGTATTGATATAACTCAATATAGAGGTATGATAGGCTCTCTTCTATATCTAACTGCCAGTAGACCAGACATAATGTTTGCAACATACATATGTGCTAGATTTCAAGCTAATCCTAAGGAATCATACTTAACTACTGTAAAAAGGATTTTCAGGTATCTCAAAGGCACACCTCACTTGGGATTTTGGTATCCCAAGGAGTCCTCCTTTGAACTAACAGGATATACAGATGCTGATTTTGCAGGCTGCAAGATCGATAGAAAAAGTATTAGTGGCACCTGTCAGTTGCTAGGAAACAGACTTTTGTCCTGGTTTAGCAAGAAGAAAAACTCATTATCTACCTCAACCACAGAAGCTGAATACATTGTTGCTGGCAGCTATTTTGCTCAAATCTTATGGATGAAAAATTAGCTAGCAGACTATGGGTTTGATTTCAAATCTATACCAGTTCATTGTGATAACACAAGTGCCATAGCAATAACACACAATCCTGTCATGCATTCTAGGACTAAGCATATAGAAATAATATATCATTTCATTAGGGATCATGTTCAAAATGGAACTATATCTTTATAGTACATTCCTACTAAAAATCAACTTACTGATGTGTTTACAAAGCCTCTAGATGAATCCAGATTTAATAAATTGATAAGTGAGTTAGGCATGCTAAATCTACAACCTTAAACTCTATGATCTAGTTTATGCTAACCATAACGATATAAAAGGCTTTGTTCAAAATCATAGAGATGACTAAAGAAGGACGACGATTGTAGAGCTACCTCGACATGTCAATGAAGCAACCTGTGATGACAAAATTTTTAACAAATCCAAGCAATCCCTTTGATGAGCGCCTCAGGAACAAACCTAACCCTTAATTCACTCTAAGAGGTTGGCCCTTCCTGAGCTACCTTAACCTAGAAGGAATGTTGAGTCAAAGTTCATCACAAGGACCATGGCAGACAACATTCGTAGAGCAGATTCAGAAGTGAACTCAACGATTGTAGTGCAACCTCGATGATTGTAGTCCTCGCAAAGGATACACTAGATCAGGGGGAGTTAAGGGCAGATCAGTATTTTCCATATCATTAAAAACCTTGGAGCCAAGCAGGACTCGACACATACCCCACTATGCAGATCGAGTGGAGGGAAGTTACAAGCACAGTTTAAAAAGGGCTTTTTGAAAACTAACCTCAGAAGTTCAAAAAGCTTATTTCTCTCTCTCTCTCTACCAGCAGAAACCCTAGCCTTCAAAAATGCTCAACCAACTTCAATGCAAGAAAATCAATGGCTGCTTCAAGTGTTATCACTGGTTACCGACTCTGTTTCGACGAGTTCAAGACAGCTGACCCCAAATTTCACAAAATTTTATCTTTGGTAAAGAAAGATGGTCTTGAAGAGTCTTTGGGCACCAACACATGGATCTACCCAAATCTAATAATGGAGTTTTACAGCAATGGAGTTTTTGAGAATGACACCATCACCACAAGGGTCAGGGGAGTACAAATTAAACTCAAGGCTGAAGACATAGACCTAGCCCTAGGTTTCAAATTAAAGGGACTTCTATCGATAGAGGTCATCGACTTCCATGAAGGACTGAAGAAGATGCATCATAAAAAGAATGAGACCGTCAAGGGATACAAGAAGAAGGAGTTTCCCCAAAAGTATGAGTTTTTGGCTGACATTGTTGGAAAGTGCATATACTGCAAAAGCTCTGGACACGACTCCATAAATGAAGTACAACTGAAGTTGATGACAACAATCTGCTATGGGATTCAACTCAACTTTGGGGTCCTACTCTTCGATTAGATTGGGAAATGGATACTTAGTTCAAAGAAATCAAAGAGCTCTGGAAAGATGTTCTACGGACGATTCATAAGCACCATCCTGCAATTAGCACTGGGTGACAAAATTGGAGATAATGAAGGAGAGTCTATCAATCCCAGCAGAAGGATGACTCAGCAACTATTTTAAAACTGGAAAAGAAATCCAGCAAAAAATGTCAGGATGATATCTGAGTCAAGTAGAAGAACTGGTGAAGCAAAGGAGTCTGGACTACCAGGAAATATGTCTATTGTGAAAGAAACTGATGAAGATGAAGAAATCAATAAAGAAGAACCTATTGCCTTGATCAGAAAAAGCAAGGGAAAGAGAAAAATAAAGGCTCAAACAATAGAGGAACCTCAAGGTTCAACCACTAATGCACCTCAAGTGAGCTCAGGCACTGAAGCTTAGGAGGAAAGAAAGAGAAAAGAGTAGCAATCTGAAGAAGAAGAAGATAGAGTCACCATCTCTCAACTGCTTAAGAAGGGAAAACGAAGCATCAAAACAAAGAAGTCTTCTCTCTCTTTGATCGTAGAGTCACGACCGATCGTCAAGTCCAGACCTAACATTGCTCCAGAAGAGGTAGATGTAACAATTGATAGAGCTGCAGATAAAGAAAGTACCAAGGCTGAAGCTCAACCCAAAAAGGCACAGAGAAAGCTCGTCAAGACATATGTACTTGAGAATGTAAAAGCCTTGAAGGAAGAAGAAAAGAAAACAACTGAAGTAAGAGAGCTTCCTGAAGTTGTTGCTCTAGAGATTGCTCCAGCTGAGAAGGAGCAACTTGAAGTTCAAATGGATGATCGAATTAAGGGGGAGCCACACGAGTTCTCTATATCAGAAAAGGCTATAGCTAATGATGAATTGTTAAGAAAAAATCATGAACCTCTTTCAGTCCCTCAATAAATCTTAGCTTCTGAAACTGGAGAAATGGAGAAGGTTAACGCTATGGAAATAGAGAATGTAGAAGAACAAGGAAGAGATATAGAAATGTTTGATGTAGTGGAAATCTCCAATGAAGATAGGGAAGAAGAAGAGGATGACGAAGTTAAGATAATTGCAGTGGGCTAGGATGGATACAGGAGAGCTAACTACAATCAACTATTTTCATACTTACCTATGATGCCCTTTCACAGAGCTCAAATCCTCAATTCCTGGGATCACATGTTCTGGATCTTCAAAGCTTATCCAGCAATCTCCGTGCTAGCCCATGGATTCCTAGGCAACCTCGCTTTCGCTCAAAAGCTTATCACTAATTGTCCCTCTTCTAAAAATGGACATGAGGTACAATATATCCCTATTTCTTTCAGAATTAGTCACTGTCCACCATCAACCTTCAATCAATTCTACGAATTACCAAGATGGTTGGAAGTGATACTTCATCCACTCAATCAATTCCCGATTCTGTAATCCCAACATTCTCATGAATCGATGAACCAAACTTGCCTATTTTTTTGTGATCGATCCAATCTCATTGTTATTGATCCAAATCCAAGCGTCGAGTCACCTGTTGAGATCGTAGACTCAATCTCTCATGAAGCTCAACCTCACACACATACCCCTCCATTAAATATCCATTCCTCATCAACAAATAACTATTTTAGTCTTGTTCTTGCTCTCTACAATATGCAAGATCATTACACAAGAGCATCTCCTCAAAATAATCAGCAACTTCTTGAGCTTATATCTGATCTTCCTACCAAAACGGAGTTGTCATAAGCATCTAAGAAGGTGGCCAAGGACATATAAGAAGATCTTAAAGTTCATTCAGATCTTGTTCATATGAGGCTGACTCATTTGATCGATGCTGCCAACACCCTCCCCAACAATCTAAGTACTGAGCTTACAAAGAAGCTAAGGGAGATCATAAAGGAAATGATTCAAAGCATCATTAAAAGGGATCAAATTCATTTTTAGGCTACCAAGAAGCATAAGGAAGCAGTTCTCCTTCTGCAACAAACTCAGGAATCTCAAAACAAGCTTATGATGGAGAATCTCACAAGTCTACAAACCCAAATGAAAGAATTCCAAGCTTTCTCCATGGGCCAAATGCAACAAACAGAAACTGTCTTGGCCATTCTCCAAAAGAGAGAATCTCGAACTGATTCTCTGATCCAAGAAAATCGTGGAGACATTGCTCACTCCCAGAATCAGCTCCACGAGCTCGTACAAGGCATGACTAGACTCTTTGAAGATATTCAAACTCTTGATGCTGACATAAAGGGGGAGAATAAATACTACACCAAAAATGCCCTCTAGTGAAGGACAAATCCTTCACTAGAGGCCCTATATCACTCACAAGTGATTTATTGCGAAGAAATATTTCATTCACACGAGTGCTCGCATTAGACCTCCTCACAATTGGGTATCCTTCGCTAAGTAGTAACTAAATGTTTTTTGTAAATGATATATTGTGAATAACTTTTTTATTCACAAATTATATTTAGTAATGGAATATTGTTATTTAGTGAAAGATTGGTTTCCTTCACAAATAATATTTGAAGGACTATTTGAAATTAGTGAATAACTTTATTCTCTCACAAATAATATATTGGGAAGAACAAATTTATTTAACGAGAGAAAATTTTCCTTCACTAATTATAAATTGAGAATGTATCTTCAAATTAGTGAGGAAAATAATCCTTCACAAATTATAAATTTGAAAATAAAAAATTAATTGCTAAATAATCAAAATTCATTGAAAATTATAAATGATATTCAAATCACTAATTTCATTATTATTATTATTATTATTATTATTATTATTATTATTATTAATCTCTATAAGAAATATTAAATTTATTTATTTATTGCTAAATTTTTTGTATATTAAATTGCAAAAAATAACACATAATACATTAAAATCAATACATTAGTTTCTTCTCCCGTGAGACTAAAAGCCCCTAACAAAACTAAGAAACAAAAACCTAACCTATAATAAATGGTATTACATTCGAGACTAGGATTTTAGAAACAATTAACAAGTTTATAATTACGGACTCTCGCTTATAGTCAGCCAGAGTAATGACACCTTAACGCTCCTCAATATCCCGAGCTCCCACCTAATGATCTCCTCACAAGAACTCCTTGAAGCAGCACCATCAAGATATGTGACCCCTTATATAGCATCCTTCTTGTGCTCGATGAATTTAAAGGAAAACAAAAGGCTTGAGAATGAGAACCACCGGATATATTTTCCTTCCGGGAAGGTACTCCAATAGCTTCGAGGGACTATCCTCTTTTCGCCATCGTATGCCAATATTCTCTTTGCTTCATAGGACTAGCCACTTGGATATAATCGGCTATCTTATTTAAGGCATCGCCATTTGCTCCTACATTTCTCTGTCTACCCATAGTCCGAGATTCGTAAGCCTTTTTCTTTGCAATCCCGCATCGAAGATAAGATTTTATGGGCATGTTTTTTTGTAGGACACTGTGGTGATTCTTTTTGCTTGTGGTCACTTAATGATGTTGCTTCAAGTAATAATTGTATGGGACTTTTCGCTAAATTTGCATGTTGGCCTCGACATCACCATAACGATTTCTCTTTAATTCATCCAACTCGAATCAGTTAGCTTTGTGTCCAAGTTCGCTCACCTTGAAATGGAAAATAGCCACCGTCCCATCAAGGGAACAAGCAAATAGAGAATATCCATCGGGACTCCTAATATGAAAAGAACATATTAATGAATTAAAACGATGAAAGGAAAGCCAAAAGAAAGATCATTTACAATATTCAAAGCAATATCTTGAATCTTATTTAAAGGAGGTATGTTTTGACAGTTCAACTGTGAATATACCAGGATAAGTCTACAATGCTTCAGTGCATATACTGTGATATCAAATGAAGCCAATTACTATTATTGCTATAATCTATATGTAATGTTGACACTGACATTGTATCTGCAGTTCACCTTATGTTCTCTTATTAACTAACATATCTTGTTCTTCCTCCTATGAACAGAAAATGTCTAAATTTTGGAAATAACTCTTTTAGTGGAACGAAGGTAGTACAATCAAAAGAGATGATTTTTTTTTTGGAACAAAAAAATTGACAACTGAACATGTAATATTAACTTTAGGTACAAAGTGCTAAACTGCTAACACATAAGATAGAGTGGCCAGTGTACATTAAAAATTTATAACATTATCAAAGCCATTCCACCACTTAACCAACAATTCACAAACCCTTGAATGGCAGAGTAAAGAGCATGATCTTGCTCTTTTTTCTCCAATAGAGCTCCTACAACACATATATAACAACAAGGCGAAAAAATCACATATCAGTAATTCAATATAACACAAGAACTTAAAGCCAAGCACAACCAAATTGAAAGCTTTCAGAAACATGAAAAAGGAAAACAGAAAAATGGAAAAAAGAAATAAAAATGACAATTATATTCACCCATATATACACTAAAAAGGTCATGCCCCAAATTTACTTTGTACAGATGCATCAAACCATTATGCACTTTCCATTCTCTAGATTTTCTTGTCAATGAAATCCATCATACCTGCTAAACATATCAAACCCTTTAAATGACATTGACTTTAATACTTGCAATAAATAAAATTAATACAACTAGCTCGCTGCCTGCCATCTAAACATGAATAAGATATCAAATAATGAAATGAAAATTCAAAAATTATAAAAAATAGACATAATTAGAAAAAAACTAAAATAAATTTGATTCACATATCGGCTAAAAATTAGCACTGGCCAGTGCAATGCAAATGTATAAAATATGAAGATGGAACTACAAAAGTTATTCCACTTGAGTTACTACAAATGTATAAAATATGAAGATGGAAACTACAACCGTTAGCCCAATACGAAGATAGAATACTATTTGAGTTACTCCTGCAATTCATTTTTACCCTTGTTTTTTTTCCCTTTCCTGTTCATGAGAATCATGAGATATTGTGAATTGGCTTCTTATGTTCCTTACCACAAAAACAGAGTTACACTTGAAGATTTTCCTCTCTATGTCCTTGAAAAACAGAGATATTTCCAGTGCTTCAACTAACAAAGAGAGGGATGGAGGACAAGAGAGAGAACAAAAGATAGAATAAAATAGACAGAAAAAGAAAAGTACAACCACCCCAACTACTGATTCATCTACTTAGTTGTAAAATATATATATATATATATATATATATATATTCTTTTTCTTTTTCTGGCCAAACTATCTTAATCTCTCTTTTAAGAATAAGGCTACGTAACTCGACAATACTTGTCCAGAGTCTCCAGACACACTTAAACATACATTGTTTAAGTGTAATTGACAAGTTGAGGGGAAAAAAGAGTCAATTACATGTTTAATCATCTAACATAATTTGCATTTCTCAGTTAAACAACACATACAGCTAGAAAGTAACCATTTTCTAAAAAAGATATGGAAGTTACTGCCCCGACATGACCATCAAATCTTGCAACATTTGCCTGCAGACAAACAAGATACTAATAAGACTTGAACAGGAAAAAGAAAAAGAAAAAACAAATTAAGGGTATAACTACAATAGTATCATACTTGGCTTTTAGTCATATTACACTGATGGTGCCCATCTCATTAACTGTCAAGGTTACTCTTGTAGCTTGAGCTTGAATCAATAGGGGAATTTTATCAAAGATTGGGTAAGTTCCTTATCAAGTTAAGCCCAAGTTTGTAAACTCTTATTTTTTTAGAGTTTGTGACATGAACTTTAAGACGTGTCGAAGATATAATAATAAATGGCACGTATATATACATACACACACATACACTATAACAAGATATCTTAGGTATCAATCGAAGAGAAAACTGACTTGTGATTCAAATATTCCAATTACACTGCGATCAACTAAAAATTTCTTGAGATGAGTTGCAATATTCAGTTCAACCGCCTTGTGAACTCCTGCTGGCTCCTCTTGTACCTCAACAACACTATCATCTGGTAGAGCAAAAATTGGCAGGTTTTCTGCAGAAATTTGTCCAATAACAGTAAATATTAATTAAAAATTCAGTCATAGAAAGTAACAATTCAGAAATACAGAAAACAAGATCATGTCACATTATTAGCTCGTGATTGCAATTCAATGATTCATAAAGATACTTCACATTGTATGTAACACATGCAGCAAAAGCTGAGAACATGATATCCAATATTTTTTGGACATAACAAAGGAATAGAACCTATAAATTAAATAATGTATGTTATAAAGCAGGGGTTTTATATAATGTAAGAAGATAAACTATAACTGACTAACAACTGTAGAAATAAGCAGCAAAAAATGTAGGCAAGACGAACAGTCTCCACCAAGCAAGAAGTAAATGACAAAGTGCCATCTACAAAAGTACCTCCACCAAGAGCTCTAATTGTACAATTTGAAGCATCTTGAATAGTTTTTATAGTGGCACCATGCTTCCCAATCAAGCTTCCGCCTTGTGTTGCTGCAACAAGCATCCTTGTGGTAACAGTTCCACCTGCACCAGGAGGAGCATGAGCTGGATCAGTGTCGACATCAACAATGCATTTATAAACCTTTAGCAAACCATCCATAGCAGGAGGAATAGGAACGTCTGACTCTTCTTTGGCAGAAACCATCACCTAATAAAAGAGCAAATCCAAGAAGTTTGTGTCAGCAGAAATACCTACATATTTCACTTCTCCAACAACAACAAGTCTAGTTAGAAATGCTTCATCAATATGTATATAAATTCTATGAGCACGATCTTAGGGGAGATGTCTAGCATGTCATTAGACTCGATAGCAATAGTGGGAGAAAAAATTGACTTATAGTGATTACTGATTAGCAAATCAGAAGCCCAATAAGATGAAAGTTATATGTTGTGTCCCTTATACATGCCCGCTATACCATCAGTTAAGATCCTTTTACATAGATGAAAAAGAAGATTTAAGATTAATCGAACACTCAAGTAAAACCAACAAACAATACGCAAGTACAGTAGCTATCCTTTGATCACTAAAGCACTCAACCTGCTACCAGTTTTATGCTGCCAAAGGAAATAGGAAGGGATCTTAGGTCACTAATAGCCAACAACAAGTTACCCAAAGTCCTATCAGTTTCAGATTCCCAATTTTCAACATAGTTTTAGTAAACAGCTATTTCACTTCTCCATTTTCTGTCGTGACGCTTAAATATTTAATGATTGGAAATGTTTTTTATACCATAGGTTTAATTTGAGGTACTCTGGAGAGTGAAAATTACTGATTATATGCGTTAAATTTATGGTGTTGATGTGATTCAAACTCCTTAAAGATGTGGGAGTTGCAAGTTCTACCCAATACCCATAGGATCTATTTTTGAATTTTTCTAAATTCATGGAGAAGAGGTGCATGCTTTCAGGAAAATTAGTCCAGTACTCCCAGAGTACTATGTATCTCCCTATTAACTAAAGAAAACGATTAAGGGGGGGAAAAGGATGTCACAATGCGCAAAATAAAAATATAAGGCAATTTGCTATATCACGAGACTCCAATGTGATGGTCCAGGGGGAAATAGAGGACTATTCAATTTCTCCATGGACATTGAATCATCCCCATTAACTTCCAAATAGGAAGTTAGGACATTTCTTATTCAAAGTTATAGAGTCCATCTACCGATAAATCAACTCGTTCCAAATGAGTTTGCATTTGTACTTCAGTGAATGATGATGGTAACTTGACCTATAAGTGATGTGGAGCAGCAGAAGTAACTTTCATTCACAAAACACAAAACAAAGATAAGTGTTTCAGATAGTATGTTCTTCACTTCCATCCATAGACAGCCCAAATGCCAACTCAAAACAATCAGAATCAGACTCAACCCCATGAAAATATATTTGGATTAGGAAAAACAGACAGAAAATAAATAAACCACGTGAAAGATTACTTCAAGAATCAAATTACTCAGATAAGTTGGATCTTACTTGTACAATTCACCTACCATAAAAAGTGTATCTCTTATAGTTAAGCCTCTTATAGTTAAGCCCCCAGAATGCAGTTAAAATTAAATAAAAGCATAGTAAACTTCGATCCAAGAATCAGAACAAAAGACCCAGACAAACCTTGATTCAAGAGTCTAGTACAGATGGGAAGGACTTGCATGAATGGTTGAAGCTTCTGATGCTCACCCAATAGCTCTGTCAAGTACTGACTACACCAGATAAGACTAAATAAGTGAACAACATAAAAGAAAACACACAAGTCGATCAAAAGAACCAAAATTAGGAGGATCAGTTGGACTGGGATCAGGAGTTGTAGGCTCAATTTGCTACAATTATTGCACAGAAGACAAACACCCAACGATATTCCCAAATTAGGAGGCCTAATAAGGCTAATAATCAGCCATTGCAAAAAAGTTGACAGACAAATATTTCATTATTTTACTATCTAGTTCAAATGTGGGATCAAAAAACAATTCAATCCCCGAATTTAACAGAGAATGACAAATTCTCCTACACATAAAAAATGCAAACACAGATGGAAAAAACATGAAAAGTATAAAAACATACAATCACAAAATCAATATATCAAGACAAAATCACCAATTTCACCAAAATCAACAGCTCGCCATCCCTCTCCCGTGATAACATTGATAAAAACATAAAGAGTATCAGAAACTTTTCGATGAGCGGCGGATTGAAGATAAATAAATAAATTAACCTTGAAGAAAGAATAGGGAGTAATCGATTGCGGCTATAGACAATGTGGTGGAAGCGGGCACAGGCCACATGTGCCGACGGTGTGACCTATGCTGCTCACCTTCCGGCCCATGCATAATAATATCCTTCCATCATCACCGCCGATTCCTGTATCAATTGAGCTATCAACGTTGACCAGAACCATCAATACCGCGGCAATTCTCTGGTTTCCTTTCTTCACTTGGAATTAAAACCCTAGGTCTTCATAATTTGTGTATTCCAACTGGTCCTTAACCGTAGATAGGTTCACAGAAAGCAGTGACTGAGATGGTAGATCGGCAGTGGCACAAAGAGGAAAGAGGACTGCCTTTAACAATGGATTGTGAAACGAGGGAATAGAAAGTTGGAAACAAAGTGGGAATAGGGCTGAATATATTTTCTATTACGATCGACTGATACGAATACTCATCTGTTCCAAACATAAAAGTTAGAAAACATTTTTTTAAAAAAACAACTGTAAGTTAGTTAAAAAGTGTAATTATTATATGTAAATTTATTACCGTAAAAAATTTAGTGTATTTATATTATAATTTTTATTCACCATAATTAATTATAAAAAATTATTTAGAACAAGATAGCGATCAATTTTATCCCTCGCAATAAATTTTTGAATAATGATATATAGTGAGTAATAATTTCTTCACTAAAAAGATTTTTTCCTCGCAAATTTTCATCATAAATTGGTTCCAAAAATCTTTCTATCACCTCAATTTTTTTGAGGAAAAATATAAATTATGAAGGATGTTTCTTTTTCGCTTAATAACTATATTTACTATACTTTTTTTCTTCAACATTCCTTCCCTAAACAACTCCTCATTTGAAGGAATAAATTCCTTCACAAAATTTCCTTCGCTAGAGGCCATTTTTGGTTTAGTGAAAGGGGAAGGAGAAAAAGGAAGAGGCAAAGGCAAAATTGCTCAATCTTCAAGGAGTCCTCCTACATGATAGCCTCGTCATCAGACACCATGATCTGAACAGCAGCAAATTCTCATGGCTTAACCAATAAAGAGTCAAGGGCCCTCTCCAGCTCACAAGAAGTGACTACCACAGGCCTAAGAATGCCAATTGGAGATTCTGCATTCATGACTAGACACAATCATTTGGAAAAGCAAAGTTAAAGCAAGATGGAAGATATAGAATAGCGTGACGAAGTTGGCAGGAGAAGAAGAGCTGCATAGTATGCTAATCTTCCAAGGAGCAAAAGGCAGAAGAAATAGAGATAAGTTGAAAATCATTTCTTATTGATGTAATTAAGCTTAATTGTAATATCTGTCTTCACAAACATCAATAAATTCATGCTTATTCTCTAGAGGTTTCAATTGCTCACTGAAACACTAAGTCATATTTACTTTCTAGTAACTATATCTAGATAATCATGAAACAAATCTCCTTGGTTATGTCAACATCAAATAGGGGAGATTTTTTGGAGATTGCATATTTAAAATTTGATGTTGAAAGTAAATATTCATGATTATATGTAAAGTCCTACAAGGAACACATGTACAATGACTTAGTGGTAGACCAAACTTGTTAGGTTGATCTGAGCTTTAATGTTTATCATTCTGTAAATGAATGTATAGACAAAAAGATCAAAGTTGTTAGGTTGATCTATATCTTGAGATGTAATAGATAGGCATCAGCAGAATCGTAGTATGTCGAGCTGATCAAAAGATTGTAGAAGCCAAGGCAGAATCATAGAGTATCAAGAAATGTAGTCTATCTGCTTTGGAGGGCCTCTCTTAAAATCGTAGAGTGATCCATACGCCTGCCAAGTCAAATTCAAGAATCATAGAATGCTCTCGGAAGCGTAGAGTCTGCAAGACAAGAAAGTGAAGATCGTAGAATACCGAAACTTAAGAGAAATCGTAGTGTGTTGATTCTTCAGTACCAAATCAAGCTCTAAGGTGGCAAGACACCACGATCAGGATCGCAATGTATCATTTGTCTGCATTAGAAGCATCGAGCAGTGTCCATTATTTTAATTATAAAGGTTAACACATATGAAATGGGTTATAGACGTTGAAAGTATCGGGAGTCCCAATGACATGACAGTCATCCTTAGTATGCAACAAAGAAACGTATTGAAGAAGCTAAGAAAAGTACTATAAGTCAGCAAAAAATACCTTTTTAGGTGTTAGGTGAGATAGCGATCTGCGGTGTCGATGGACCAGATTTACCAATGACGTGAAAATTTTAGAAAGTCACCATCAGTGCTCAGAAATGTCAAATACATTTAATGCTTCAATGGATGTCTTCAAACGGATAGATTTCAAAAGCATCATATATACAAAACACAAACAGGTGAAAAGAACAAGCAAGCAAGAAGCAAAAAGAACAAAAATGCTGAAGAACATTTAACTCTCAACTCTACTATCTGAAAAGAAAGCTTGCTCAACTACTCAGTTCTTTCGAACTCAAGCTTAACGATAACTGAGTAGCATCATTCAAGAACTCAACTACTATAAAGTAAAGTAAGAAGTTCCAAGTTAGAAGGACTTGAAGAGTTCTAAGTGAACTGAGAAGTACAAAGTCTGTTGGACTTGAATAGTTCAATAGTGAACTAAGAAGTTCCAAGACTTCTTGTCTTGAAGGAGTATGTGAGATTCGAAGATTGTAAATATATCCTTAGTGGATTTCCTACTCGAGGAGTAGAAGAGTGGACTAGGAGCTTTGAATGCTCTAAACCACTTCAAATCATTGTGTCTATTATATTCTTGCCATAACTGTTATAACTGTCATAACTGCCATAACTGCTTAACTTATATTAGCTCGTTATATCTTAAAGGAAAAACAAACAAATCTCAAATCCGATGTGTTTAAATCATTATCAAAACTAACAAGTATTTTGAAAAGAAGAATTTAAAAATATCTATTCAACCCCCCCCCCCCCCTTTTCTAGGTAACTTTTGTGCTTCTGGGATCTAACACACCCCTCTGAGTAAATCATATGAAGAAATGTTACTCTTTTTGATATGCGAAACAAGGATTTCTGAGTTGCTGCCTCCTATAAATCCCAAGATAAAGAGTTATGATTCCACCAAGATATGTCTCTACCATTCTAACTCACCCGGATATGTGATTGAGGGATGTTGGTCTTTACGACATAAAATCCAGGATCTCATTGAAAATGGAGAGCTGAAGATAGAATCCCCCATAACCAGAAAAGGTGAAAAGGAAATAAAAAGCTTAAGATGTCCACTTGAGATAGACAGTTCAAAAGAGGTGAAGGCTATGAGCACCAATCCTGACAGAACACAAGGTGGACTTATCCTAATGCAGGGAATGATAAAGGAGACAAGGGAATCCGCAAAAGAGATTCCTCCGCTAACATCAAACATTATGTGGCCCAAAGATATCAACCACGTTCTTGATTTCACCATCTTAGATGATGAGGAGGAAATACTAATCCTTTCCAAGGAAGAAAAAGGAAAAAAGGAAAGTTCCTTGCAAGAAATGACACAAAAGTTCAAGGGAGATTTCATGGTTGAATCCTCTCAGGCCCATGAAATTGGTGAAGGAACAGATGAAGAAAAAGGGGGTGAGGTTGTTGGGGAAACCAAGCCATCAAATAATAAGGAGTTTATAACTTTTTGTGATGGGTCCAGTTCCAACATCCTTGAAGAATGTACTGAATCAGGAAGTGATCGAGTTATGACCATAAGTGAATAAATTTAGAACCAAGAGGTAACCGTTATTGCGAGCCTTAAAGGCAACATAACCACTGATGACTGGACTATCAGGACTCAGCTAGCCAAGAAGATGTAGATCCAGAGGATAAAGTTTGGAGTTCCAGGAGATGTTGGGACGGTATCACTTTCTTCGCAGTATGCCTTTTATTTTCCATGCATGTAAATATTAAAAAAATCAAAAAATCAAAAAATTAAAATTAAAAAAATCAAGCCAGTCAGGTCTCAACATCAAGCATGAACTACGAAAGACCTAATCTCTCCTCATCAATGGGAGTACGTAGGCAGCCATTTATGGTGCGGTCAAACCAAACAAAAACCCAAACAAACACTTATCAAACCATTCAGCTCATCAAGCAGAAACTACGTAGACCTGATCTCCCCTCATCAATGGGAGTACATAGGCAACCATCAGTGGTGCGGTCTAACCCTCAAAAGAAACAGCGATACACCAAGACAACCAGCAACAAGGATCTTCAAAGAGCCGACACCCTCAATCACAAGTCTTCATCAAATCAGAAGAAAATCATCAAGGACGATTACACAAATAAGTCAGGAACAATGATTGAGGGCATCAAAGCCCAAATTCACTACTTGTTCACTATATTGTACATAGATAAAAGCCTCTCACGATCTCAGCATCTTATCAGCCCATCTGTTAAAGTAACTATCCCAAACAACAAGCAAGGCAGGGGAAATTTCAAAATCGGTAACAACCCAATATTGCGACCCTTACATTAAGACTAGGGCAATCTTGGAAACAGCGATAACTCAACACTGGGGCATTTATCAACCATCCTAAAGAGGAAAATGTACCAGTTAGCACCATTAGCATAGTCCATCATCATCTCACTGGCAATTCAATATGATCATTTGGTCTTTTCCAATTATACTGTTCTCAGAATGAATAATCCACGTGTGAGGTATGACTCTTTCACCACTTTATGAGTTTTCAGTCTCCATTTAAATTCATTAGCGATAATATACTTGTTAAGAAAGAGGTTTTTGCTTAGCTTGTTATGAATGAGATTGATTCTGAAAAGCGTTCATAAGGCTAGAATCACGGGAGCAATTAGAGAATTAAGACTATTCAACCCTTTTGATTAGGCACGACATCCTAGTTCAAAGTACTTTTTGGAACAGACTTGACCTCATATGCATGTCTGCACTTTGCGATTGCCCTGACTCTTAGTTGTGGGGTATGAAGCTATGACAAAAATAATGGCAATTAATGAAAAGATAAAAGATAAGTCACCGACCTAATATCTCAAATCGTGGCCTAGGGTGCTCGAGTTATTAAGCTTGAGGGGTGTCTTTATACGTGGTGCTCTAAAGCCATCTGGTTTGGGAGTCACCCGCCCAACGCTCCTTACATGGGTAACTTAGCGCCTAAGAAAACAAGCATTAAAAAAATTACAGGCAAAACTTGAGCATATCCGAATCGCGGCATAGGTTATTCGAGTAATTAAGCCTGAGGGGTGTCTTTACACCTGGTGCCCTAAAGCCATCTGGTTTTGGAGTCACCGGCCCAATGCTCCCTACATGAGTGACTTAGAGCCTAGGAAAATGGACCTTTCAATCTCAGGTAAAGAAACAAATAGAGTGATCGTCTGACTTATCTCGAAGCGTGGCCTTTATTACTCGAGCCAGTAAACCTGAAGGGGTGTCCTAATACCTAGTGCCCTAAAGCCCTTTGGTTTGGGAGTCATTGGTCCAAAACTCATTACATGGGTAATTCTGAATAGCCTAAAGAAAATGAGACAAGTTAGGCGAGAGGAAAAAAGAGCGAGAATCAAGAAATTTTGTGAAGGCATAGAAATGAAACCACTGTTAAGAGTTGTGTTACGCATAGTACATATGTCATATGAAATCAACTTTGCAAAGAATAACATCTAGAGCGAAGATGAAGTATCTCTGAGATAGGGAGATAAGTCTTTTTAAGCTAATGCTACCCATGAATAATTACCATGGATGTTTCAAAAATTTCTTGCGATTTCATAACTCATTCAAATTGTATAACTTCTACTTTAAATGCCTTATTCACAAGAGTGTACTAATCTTGATGGCCAAGCCATCAAGCTTTTAGTGCATTTTGTTCTTTTGATGTGCATGATATTTCTCACTCGCGACTTGGCCAACAAAGAGAGTTTCTCATATGAATCCCCGGCGACAATAGGTGAAAAGACAGGGGCATTTTCCGATTCCAGGAAAGGGAAGGAGTTTAAGGTGGGATCAAGCTTCTCATCAAAAGAAAGGGGAGAACTCCTGAAAGAAATCATGGCGACATAAGCTTGCCCCTACAAAAGAAGGGGAAAATTCTCAAGAAAGTCCTTAACTCAAAAGCAGAAGCCCAATGACAAAAGGTCTAGCGAATGAAATCCTCACAATCAAATGTGTAAACCTACGTCAAGTCCTCACAGGTTGAGGCCTCTATACCGAAGTTCAAATTTTGGCAACAAAAGAATGGGTTGCACCCTCCAGGGATGTCAGCGACACTTAGGTCATCAGTTTAGCCGAGTTATAATTTAAAAGCATAAAGAAATGGTGCAGAAGCACCCAACAGCGAAAAAAACTCCAAATTGCCTTAGAAAGGGTGAGGTAAGTTTCTACTCCCGGTAATTTAAAATGTGCATTAACCTAGGACAATAGACTCCTAAGGATAAATCTAGATCATTGCATCATGCATGATCTACACATGTGCAAATATGCTACATCAGCGTATATCTCCATCAAGGTTTAGCATGCATCTCCAGTAGATTTAAATATGCATGAACATTGAATGCCTAGATTAGAGAAAAAATTCATCACAAACATCATTTGGTATTATAAGCCATTGACATCAATCCAGCGTAACATCAGGCGGAGTCTGGTGAAGTAAGCCGTTGAATATTACTTCAGCGAAGGTATCAGAAGATTCGGTATTCTAAACCATTAGCATCAATTCAGCGTAACATCAAGAAAGTTTAGCGATGAAAGCTTTGTATACCACCATTCAAGTGGGAATCAAAATAGTTAGGTGATATCAGCGTAGCTAACTACCAGCAGGGTAAGATCCGTTATCAAACTACCAGAAGGGTAGGCGCCGTTGTCAAACTACCAGCGTATACATCAGGAAGTTCCGATGATTTCAGAACGTCACCCCTAGTAGAGATGTAGAAAACATATCAATTTATCTTCATCAAACAGGCATCGACAACATCGACAAAAAGACAAACTGTTGGAGTCAACACCAGCATAGGCATCAACAATAACTGGTAAAGGTAAAGCGATTACGATGTATGAAGTGCAATTTGTGAAATACAATATGCGAGTTGCAAAGTGCGATTGGCCACAAGCAAAGTGCAAAATGCGATTTACAAACTGCGATTTGTGAAAGAATTTTAACATTCATCATAACATTCATTACATTGCGATTTGAATCATTAAAAATACCTTGTTATATTTCAAGTGTCTAGTAATTTTTATCATGTTCATTCCATTGCATTACATGAACATGATAAAGAAGAGCATTTGTAGACACTCGAAATTTTATTTTCCTGTTACTAACTATGCAGGAGGGAAAAGCATCTTTTTCACACTCCAGAGATAACCCTGGAAGAGTCAATCCCAACCCCGAGGATAACCCTCAGAGATCCAGTTTCCATTCTCATTGATAACCCCGAGAGATACAGTTCTAACCCCGGAGATAACCCCGGGAGATTCAGTTCCAACCCTGGAGATAACCCCGAGAGGTCAAGCCAACCTCAAAGATAACCCTGAGAACAATTAGAGTCAACAGCAGGCCAATCTTAGAGATAACCCTAGGAAAAGACTGCTACAACTGTGCCAAAACCGAAGATAACCTTGGGAGGGGCAAAATGGTCATTTTGCCAACTTAACCTCAATTCAAATCAAATTAACTCATTTCAATGCAAATTGCATCAAAACATGTCACACAAGAATCATATCTCAACTTTCGAGCGCAAACTACGCAAAATAGCCCAACGGATTGCTTGCGGAGATCCAAAGATGCCATTTCAGTCATGGATCCATCTTCCAGGATTCGAAAAAGAGCAAGCCTATGTCATTTATTAGCTCTTAGAAAGAGCTTTCCAGAATGGTATGGCACGCTTCCATAGGACTCCTGGATTGAAAGTTATGAAGGTTCGAGTGGATAGTGCATTGTTCGAGTGCACGTACTTCGAGACGATGAGACCCGACCTTCCCGGGGCAGCTCGGGCAGCCGTGGGTAGACCTATTGCTACCACAAGTTTACTCGCAACACTTTTGGTCTATAAATAGACCCCCCATCAGCCATAAAATTTAAGAAAAAAGGAAGAAAATAGAGAAAACTCTGCCCATTTCAGCCTGCAACCTCTTCTAGATTGCTCCAAACTGAGTGATTCTTTTTTCTAAACACTTTTAAGCTTGTGTTTTGTAATATACTAAAGTTTAACCAATGGAAACCTAGTTTTCAGGCGTCAAAAGCAATCTGAAGTCTTCTTGGCAGCCCACTATAAGATTTTTTTAGATTTTTAAGCTTTTTCTCACTTCTGTATATATATATATATCTACTAACGTTGAGAGTCGCATCATGTGGGTATGCCCAGATCATCGATCCGTGGCTTTTTATTGCTTATATATATATTATCGAACTTTGCTTCGATTGAGTCCGAATATAATATTCGGAGTGTTTACTGCTTTTGTATATATATAAATACTTATATATATATATAACTTTCAGTTAGGCCTGGAGATCACTTCGTGACCATTTACCAGTTTATATATTTATATATAACTGTTATTCTGCCTGCGGGCTAGATTTGCCTAAATCTGACTATTTCTCACTTTGACCGGTTCATGTTGACTAAACTGGAATAGTTTAGATTTATTCAAATCTAGTTCTTTTTCTAGCTTTTTATACATATTGCTTTCACATGTGAGCCTAGGAATCATGTGATCACATATTCAACTTCTGAATCTAGATTCGGTTTCTGTGATGGACATTTTCAGTTGTAGCCAGCTTATAAATTATTCACGGTGTCTAAATTTCCTTAGATGGCTCTCATGCCCACAATGAGTTCGGCACTGCTATGTATCTTATTTTCTCGAAGATGCTTAGAATCTCGAAAATAAAAGCAATCAAGCCGAACACTTAATAAAATGAAAGTATCAAATGCCTCAATTACTATTGAGCATAAGGGTTTGAAAACCTGCTTTCCCGAAACTTCACTGCTATATCTTGTTAAAATTAAACGTTTATACAAAAGTCAAACCCTTTGTATATAGGTGCAAACGAGGCATAGCACTATTTCTAGAAAATTGCACATAAGCCCTACACACATACAAAGATAAAAGTTTAATGAAGAGTGGCGGTAACCATGTTATCACGGAAGTCAGGGGGTGCCTAACACCTTCCTTTCGCTTAATCAAGCCCCCGGACCCTAACGAATTTTGGTTTCTTAGACCAGTTAAATAGTGCCAAATCACTAGGTCTTTATGCAAACCTTTTCTCGGTTGAGTTGGTACAACCATTTAAAATCTACCAACTGGCGACTCTAAAAGTCAAATCGTCGACATTTACATGTCGAACCTTTTCAAACAAAACTCATCTAAAATGAGAACACCAAAAGACAAGCATAGAAAGGGACAAATAAAAATCTCGACGTCGATAGTGAGCTTGGATAACTATTGTGTATATATACATACATAAATAGGATACTATAAGACTTTGTAGTGACGTTAAGCTTTAAGATTTGTAAACTACGCTAAAGGCAAGTTTCCTAACTTCATTCTTATATTGAATGCAAATATCTAAACCTTATCTTGTATTATGCAAACTTCAAATCGTTGATATGCCAACTATATTCATATTGAGTAAATTTATGTTCGAAAATTAATTGTATATCCTGATTCATTTTGCGAGCATTAAACTTATTGTTTTAAAATGTATTGTAAAAGTTGTCTTAAGCCATTTTAAAATGTATTGTAAAAGCTATCCTAACCAATTGTCTTGGTGCAGACTCTTAAAAATCTACTAAGATGAACAACCCTCATCGAAGGGGAAATTATATATTGTTAGGAAACCGATGTGCGCACAAACAACATGTTTAAATGTTATGTATAACATAGGATATTTTAGACTGATCACCTATTATACTTGTTTTATTGGATTATCAGTTTAATACTGTTGATTCTAGTAGGAGTTTTTGGTCCATAGTGGCTACTCAGTGTTGAAACCTTTGAATTCTTTTAAAATCTTTTTGTTTATAATGACTCATCGTTTAAAATTTAAAGGATAGTTTTGGAACTATTGATATCTCTGTGTATAGCTTTATTCCTTATTTCTTGAGTTGTCTTTAGTCATTATACCTTTGAGATTATTAAATTTATATTATGCTTGTTCACCCTTATTGCTATATTACTTGCTGGGCAAATTTTTTATTGATTGTTGCTTCCCTAAAACATTTCAGTTAACGCAGAGCAAGGCAGTACCATGGAATAGTTTTAGCCCTTTAAGTTAGAAAAGTTATTGTTATTATTATATTGTATTAAGAAGTGATTAATGTTATGCTTTAAGTTATGTCTTAGACTTAATTATGTAATGTTGTAGTAACAGTTACGAGACTTTGGGATGAGAATATTTATATTAAATCAATAAAAATTATTCTATTATTTTTGTTGTGTGAAACTTTAGTTTGTTATTGAAATTAGAACGTGAGCACCAGATTTGAGGTACATGTATCTAAATTTAGGGGCGTCACAAGTTGGTATCAAAGCATTAGGTTATAAACCTTAAGAGCGAGAATCCTTAGACTATAACTGTTGCCTTATTTTTAATAGCACTTTACCACGGAAGTATACGCGTTCAATTATAATATTCAGCAAGCAAGGATATCGTTCCCACGAGGAAATAGACTAATATTTATCAATTACTAATTCTAATGCAATTAATCCTATTTTAAACTACAAAATTTTGTTTTTGATTTGAAATTTAAACTTAACAAAACTAATGATTAAGAATCAAAATTTCACAAGAATAATCGCAGATTTAAAAGTTAAGATTACAACTTCCTTGGTATTTCATTTAAATCATTTCACTTCCCATTTAAAGAAATTAATTAATATGAATCATTATCCAAGAATGATTTATAAAATTCACACACTTTTTCCAAAACACGTGAACAAATCCTCCTAACTCCGATCCTTAAGACAAAATTACAAGGAACACCCTTCTCAATTAATTCACTATATTCCTATGTGAATCAAGTTAATTAGGGTTTACGCATAAATTCTTTCAAAGGATACAAAAGACACATAGGTATATTCCTATCCTACATGCTAATCATATTAACCCTATTCAGATTATATGAACAGATGTTATCATATCCAGATCTTAATCTATACTCCATCTTCCAATTTTATATAGATTATCACAATAATTGTTGGCCAAACAATTAATCAATAAGCAAAAGATATAATAAACAATTCAATAAAAACCAACTTTCATTCAATGGGAAGGTTCAATTTAAACTACATACCAAGTTCCGTTGCAATCTTAATGAAAATTTAGTTCATGCTAATAATAAAGAAAAACATCATCCAGATTAATAATCCAAACATCCCAGATAATTACAAAAGATAAAACTAGAGAAGAGAAGAAGAAACTCTGAATTTTCTCCAATACTCTCTCTTTGATCTTCAGCCCTTGCAATTTTCCTTCGTGTTTTTTCTTCGTAGTTCTCTCTGTGAAACCCTTGAAAAATTGAGTGATACGTCTTTTCTAAAGTCTCCTCCTATTTGTATTAGTCTCCCCTCTCATTCGCATTCCTCTTTCGCTTCAACCACCCACTGGAAGTAGAAAATCCTCCTTTTTGCTGCATACGATGAGCGCCTAAAGCGCCAACACAAGTTATTTCAAGCGCTTAGGCGCTTGACCAGACCACGTAATTACAAAAATGCCACTCAAACTCTAATTTTAATGATTTTTGACCTTTTTCTTCTCCAAAATGACCAATTTGTCCCTCCAGCTCCAACCTACACAAAATAAACACAAAAATAGATAAAAAGATACTAAAAACAATTAAAGATAGCAATAATTAAGTTTAATAATATCGGATTCATAGGTATAAAACCTACTCATCAAATACCCCCAAACTTAACCAATTGCTTGTCCTCAAGCAATAAAACACAATGCAATAACTAAATATGCAATACAGCTATCTACGTGCCTAAAATTTCAGCAGTCAAACAGAACAAAATCTATTCATCAAGCCTCAGAGAAATCAGATTAAACATGCTAGTACATCACATCAAGACAGATTAATAATTTCCTAGTCAATCATCAAATCTTACCTCGTTATTACCGATATATGTGTGTGTAAAGGTAACAACAACAATGCTAACTAATATAATGCTAAATACAAAACATAATAGATCTCTTTAAAGGCGTCATATAGTGTCAACTCACAAAATTCACTTAACAAGCTAGATCCAACTAAAGTCAAACATCCACCAAATTCAAGAGTCCAATCCGGATACTTATGCTTTACTTATCATTACGGGGCTTTTTGCTCTTTTCCGCTTTTTTTTATTTTTTTTTTTTTTTTTTTTTTTTTAAACCATGGTGTGCAATGTCTCATTCCATTAGGCTAATAAAGTGCTACCCCTTAGCGAGCTTTCAACCAACGACTCCTGCATTCATTTAAGACCTTAGGCGTTAGGTGTTAAGACACCCTTCTAATGCATTTTTGCTCAAGTAACAAAGGCCCCAAACAAAACTAGCCTACAGTAATTTTTTTTCTTTTGAAGCTTATATATCCCAAATTTTTCCCCCAAACTTAAGTTTTGTCTAAATTCAGTCATCTCCTTTATTCATGTCTTTCATTCATTCAAAATAGTATTATCCTCAAGAAGTCCACTATGTGTCAATTTAGACTCAATCACCAACATAGTTGTTTTTTCTTGTGCTATCCTTATTATATCGGTTTCAAACAGTAAAGATTCAAATCATGACAAGAAATCACATCACAGCCTTAATAAACAAGATTATACTTGTCTACTCAATTCCAATCTCATCACCGCCAAATAGACTTAAACTATCTAACAAATTTGAAAACATGCAAATATTTGATATTTTTTTTTTTTTTTTTTAAGAAAGTAGAATGAAAATTACATGAAAAACTACGAAATGAATACTACATGAATGCAAAAAAAACTACTAAATGAATACTACATGAATGCACCCCCAAACTTCACCTATGCAATGTCCTCATCAGATATATAACAAACAAAACATAAGAAATTAGGCAATCGAGGACTTCCCGGAAGATGACGCCTTATTCCTCATCAAGATCCTCGTCTTCTTCTTCATCAACCTCATCTTCAGGGGTAGATCAAATTGAAGGGTACGCAGACAATGGGGGAAATCGGTAGGGGAGCAAGCAATTGGATTCACGCGGTCAAACATCTCTAGGAATGCCGCACTACGATTCGATACATCTCATTTATCATTTGAGCTAAAGCTATCCTCGATTTCTTTCAACCCGGCCAAAACCCCGTTGAACTCTAGTAGCCACCATGTCAATCCTTCTAGTTTGATTTCTTAATTCTCGTGAATATCTTCAAAAAATTTGGTGGTGGCCTGTAACTTCCAAATTTGCAGGAGGATTATCGTGTAATTGTTGATTTAGACTCTACCGCAGACTCGGGAGGCACGATAATGAACCCTAACCCTCTCGGGTGTGGTATACCACCACCCCATACCTTGTACTTCTTAAAGCGAGTGGTCAATCGCAGCTAAGGGAGGTTATCTAGCTTCTTCAAGCATCCCATTTGACTCAAATTTTGTTGACATAGTCCAGTTGATCAAAGATGGGTGAGGTAATCCACCGAGGTCCCTCCTCGAATTGCTTTTGTCAATTGAATCATGTATAACATGACCCACATCTATCATTTTTCCTCAGGTAATGCGGAAAAAACGCAACGCCTCGTTGATTTATAACATCACTCATATGCCTACACAAGCATCAACTTGGCACAAATAAAGGCATGCCATGCTTTCCCATAATCGCTTAGTGCGGATGCAGGAACAAAACAAACTTCTTGTTGATCTCGTTAATTTCCATGTTGTTCCGGGGACACAAAGCTTGAATGATCTCACCGTAGTTCTAGCTTCAGGTTTCTAAATATTGCATGTAACCATTATTGGGTATTATGTTCAAGCCGTAGTAAGCATTTATTGTCCTAAACCGACCTCCACCGATTTTCCGCGAACCCAAATTATGTTACCAACAACATCTTTTGCATTGGCATAGAATTCTTAACAATTTTAATGACCGATGAATCCGGTTGGGATGCAAAGTTACCCCATCTTCTACTTCCAATCATTTGTAGTAACTCCCCATCTTACGCCTCTCGCAATAATCCACGCCAGAATTAGCGTTTTACTAGAAAGCACATTGTAATATCTTTTTGGATGCACTAACACTTAGAAATCTCTTTTGTCATACTTAGTTGAAGTGTTCAAGTCTCGCCTCTTTGCCTTTTAGTAGCCATGATGAGTGTGTGAATTGCTTGCCCAATAGGCGATGTTTAGAGGCTTAGTATGGGCCAATCCTTTTGTGACAATATATCGAACACTTGGTGTGCACAAATTTTGAACACTATTGGTAGGCACTCCCCAAACTTAATTTTCACCAAATTTGTTAATAACTACACACTAGTCGTCCAATGCAATACAAGCAACAATGAGAAGTACCCAAATCCACTTGAGCCAACACAATGAAATAACCAACTTCAACTTACTACCTTAGCTACTATCCAAGTAAAACAAATAATTTACAATAAAAATCTTGTGCACTTACTTGGTTATAGCCAGATATGATGTTCCAATCAAAGTTGTAGGAGCAATTTTTTTTGAGGGTTGAGCACTTACTTCAGATAGATGTGGCTTGAATGTGAGTTGGTGCCCGAATTGGTGATGAAGGATGACCATATGGAGATTAAGTGCCTTGGTTTGGGTAGGAGATTGAGTGTTTGATTAGGCTTATACAAGAAAACGTTGATTATAGTGGCTAAATTAGAGGAGGGTTGTGATTTGAGTGAGTTTGAATTGGAGTGGGAGAGCAAGAGAGTGTTTGATTTGGGTTTGGATTTGTATTGCCCGATTAGGGCTTATATTTTTTTTAAAGATGCTGCATGAGCGCCAGCGCTGAGAGTATGTGGCCGGACCGCCAGCGCTAGGTGGCGATGTGTGTGAGTACGTATGGAGCGCCTAGCGCTTGAATTGCTTCTCGACGGACCGCCAGCGCTTGGGGTCTTCAGATGGCTCTCGACTTGGGCGCCAGCGCTTGGTTTGGCTTCTAGGTATGGGCGCCAGCGCTGGTGCTCGTCTGGCTATCTATGCAAGTGGGCGCCAGGCGCTTGGCTTGTCTCTGGCTTGGCCGCCTAGGCGCTGGGCATGTCTTGGGCCTTTGGTTTCTCTAGTTGCTTCTTTGTGCTCCCAACCTACACCCTTTAGCAATTCAATAACACTAAAATGAGAGAAATGATTAGAAATATGAGAATTTGATAAATGGATATTCTTCTATTGAGCTCATAAGTGCTTGGCTTCGGTATTTGCCTGTACACTTTCGACTCGCCACCACCGGCATGAAATGGTAAGGCCGCCACCTGGGAGCGAGACCCCGACGGGTAGTCGAGTGGCCATTAGTCAAACCACTTAAATAAGAATTCATGTTTCCTACCTCAAATCAATTAAATATCATGTTAGAGAACATAAGGGTGTAACAAAACCTAAATTATAAAAGTTTAACCACTAAATAAACTAACAAAGAAAGCAAATTAAACAAAATAAAAGTAAAAATAGAAAATAACAATAAAAATTTCGGGTTGCCTCCCGATTAACGCTTAGTTTATAGTCTTCACTGACTTTCTTTCTCTGTTCTAATCAAAGAAGGTCGACCGATGTCCTTTCACGATCAACACAACCCCCATAGTAGTGTTTCAATCTCGTCGAGTTGACTTTGAAATTACGTTTAGCATCCGGGTCTTCCACCTCCAGCAAATTCGTGAGGATAAACTTTTGTAATGATAAATGGCCCCGACCAGCGGGATTTCAACTTTTTCTCGAAACAATTTAAGCCTTGAATTGTATAATAGCACCGTCTTTGCCCCGCTTCAAACTTTCTTTCCGAATTTTCTCATCATGCCACCTCTTAACCTTTTCTTTATATAACTTCGCGTTCTCGTATGATCGAGTCGACAATTCATCCATTTGGTTCAATCAGAAGAGGCGCTTCTCTCCCACAGATGCATATCAAAGTTTAACTTCCGAATTGCCCAATAAGCACTGTGTTCTAGTTCAACTGGAAGATGGCATGCCTTCCCATATACTAACCTGTACGGAGACATCCCTATCGGGGTTTTGTAAGCTATACGATATGCCCATAAAGCATCATCCAACTTACTAGCCCAGTTTTTCCGACTAGGGTTCACTATCTTCTCGAGGATTCGCTTCACTTCTCGATTAGATACCTCGGCTTGACCGCTTGTTTGTGGATGGTAAGCAGTAGCTATCTTATGAGTGACTCCGTACTTAGCGAGAATAGCTGAGAACTGCTTATTACAGAAGTGCGTGCCTTCATCACTAATGATTGCACGAGGAGTGCCGAATCTAGAGAAAATAGTCTTCCGAATGAACGTAACCACAACTTTAGCATCATTGGTGGGCGATGCTATAGCTTCTACCCACTTCGAAACGTAGTCCACCGCTAGAAGTATATAGGAGTTGCTAAAAGATGATGGAAATGGTCCCATGAAGTTGATGCCCCAAACATCAAATAATTCGACTTCTAAGATCATGTTTAGTGGCATCTCTTGTCGCTTTGATATATTACCCACTCTTTGGCATCTGTCACATTTCAATGAAAACACACGGGCATCCTTAAAGAGTGTTGGCCAGAAGAACCCACATTGAAGCACCTTAGCTGCCGTTCTTTCTCCCGCAAAATGTCCACCGTAGTTAGATGCATGACATTGGTAGAGAATATTTTCCATTTCAACTTCCGGAACACACCTTCTTATGACTTGATCTCCACATTGTTTAAATAAAAACGGCTCATCCCATAAATACTGTTTCACATCATGGAGAAATTTCTTCTTCTGTTGACTTGTTAAATCTGGTGGAAACACCTTACTCACAATGAAATTTATGTAATCTGCATACCATGGAGTATCCATCCTTACCGCAAACAGTTGTTCATCCAGGAAAAATTCATTGATCACTGTTGTGTCATCTTTTTTTAGTTCTGTATTCTCTAATCGTGATAAATGATCAAGAACTCGATTTATCATTTCTTTTCGATCCCGGATCTCCAAGTCAAACTCTTGTAGCAATAATACCCATCTAATTAATCTCGGCTCAAGATCCTTCTTTGCTATTAAGTACTTAATCTTAGAATGATCGTAAACACGATCACTTTTGTCCCAATCAAATATGATCGAAATTTATCAAATGCATAAACAATCGCTAATAGCTCCTTCTCAAGAGTGGTATAATTGATTGGGCATCCGTTAATGTCTTACTAGCATAGTATATATAGCATGAAAAATTTTATCCTTTCGTTGGCCAAAGAAGCGCATGTAGATCGAAAAGCGGCATCAAGTTAATACTGCACCCAAATCACACAAACATCTGTTAAAGAATTGGGGTCCAATCGCATACGGTAGATGGTGAAGCTACCGGATCCTTCAACTTCGGTGGTAACTTTCTTTGCAGAATTGCGCTACATTCTTCTGTCAACGCTACAGTTTCAAAATCCCCTAGCTTCCTCTTTCTTGCTAAAATATCTTTCATGAATTTTGCATAGCTAGGCATTTGTTCTAAAGCATCTGCGAATGGAATGTTGATTTGCAGCTTTTTGAACACTTCTAAAAATTTTGAAAATTGTCTATCTAATTTCTGCTTTTGAAATCTTTGAGGAAACCGGGACGGGTGGTACGACTGTTGTTTGCTTATCTTCTTGTTGTTTTTTCACAACATTTTCCCCAGATTTACTTTCTGAATTTCCACTCTCTTTTTCACCATCCTCGGCAGAAATTATTTTCTTTTGTCCGTCTAAATCAGAGTCAACTCCTTCCCACTTCGAGTGTAATCGCCTTTACAATGTTCATTTCCATCATTCCTTGGATTTTCTCGTATCATTACCAGGTAAAGAACCCGAGTTCTAGTATTCAAATCACTAGCTATCCGCCCAATTTGGTTCTCAAGATTCTTTATTGCACGGTGATTGGTTTTTTGTTGTGGTTTCAAACCCGAGTTGCCAATCTTGCCAACAATTCTTCCATTTGTGATAGCTTATCAGGTTGATGAGGTTGTGGGTGTTGTTGAGATTGTTGATGTGGTGAAATCCGGTGGATATGATTGCCTTGGAGCTTGGGCTCGAGCATGTGACCGATTATTACTCCAAGAAAAATTTGAGTTGTTTCTCACTCTCGGATTGTGATTTGTTTGGATAATCGCTCACGCTCGTTATAACTAGAAACAAACCGGGTCGACTCAGATTTATTGCACATCGATCACTTGAGTGGCTACCCGCATATATTTCACAAATAGTTTCCATTTTCAGAATCGGTTGTACCCAAGTGCATCTATCTTCTTTGTAAGAGCGTAAATCGAGCCATCACTGAGCCGATAATGCCGCATCATCGATCCACTTCATAAACCCTCATCGCCCTTGGGCCGAAGTCGTTCTTCTTTGTTGGCACATCGATAATTATTAGTCGCCATGGTTTCAAGCAATTGATACCCCTCATCACAATTCTTGGCCATAATAGCTCCTCCATTGCCGCAAAGATCTATACTCGATCTTATTGTCTTTGAATAAACCGTTATAAAAAGTTTGCACCTGAAGCCATTTAGGAATCCCATGGTGTGGACATTTTCTCAATGAGTCTTTAAATCTCTCCCATGCTTCATATAGTGATTTCGAATCGTCTTTGAACGAAAGAGAAGATATCGTTCAACTTTCTTCATTTTTGCGGAAAGGGAAAACTTTGCAAGAAATTTTTGGGCTAGGTCGTTCCATGTAGTAATCGAGCCTGGTGGTAGTGAATGGAGCCAACTCTTAGCCTTATCTCTGAGAGTAAATGGAAACAAATTTTAGCCTTATCAGAGCATCCTCGACACATTATTATACTTGAAAGTATCGCAGATTTCTATAAAGTCGACTATGTGATCGTTCGGATCATCATTTGGTAACCCTCCAAACCGACATGAATTTTGAATCATCCTGTATTGTCCCGGTTTTATCTCAAAACTTGTAAAGAATAATGGTTGGCCTCGTAATACTCGACTGAATTTCAGTAACCCGTGGCGTAGCATAATCCCGCAGTGCTTTTTGCTCTTCTTCAGCCATAGTATCTTTCTTATCAAGTGCCTCTTTGGTTTCTTTAACCCACTTACGCAACCGCTGAAACCTTTTGTCGATGTCGTCCTCGTAAGGCAATAAATCTAGCTTCTTCGATCACGTTTGCATACACTAGTCAAGAACACCTGAATAGAACAGAAAAAAGAAAAGTTTAAATTAAGATTAACGCTATAAAAATCAATAATGACAAAATAATAAACTAATTTCAAGAATCAATGGCGCCAAAAACTTGTTGCCTTATTTTTAATAGCACTTTACCACGCAAGTATACGCGTTCAATTATAATATTCAGCAAGCAAGGATATCGTTCCCACGAGGAAATAGACTAATATTTATCAATTACTAATTCTAATGCAATTAATCCTATTTTAAACTACAAAATTTTGTTTTTGATTTGAAATTTAAACTTAACAAAACTAATGATTAAGAATCAAAATTTCACAAGAATAACTCATGATTTAAAAGTTAAGATTACAACTTCCCTTGGTATTTCATTTAAATCATTTCACTTCCCATTTAAAGCAATTAATTAATATGAATCATTATCCAAGAATGATTTATAAAATTCACACACTTTTTCCAAAACACGTGAACAAATCCTCCTAACTCCGATCCTTAAGACAAAATTACAAGGAACACCCTTCTCAATTAATTCACTATATTCCTATGTGAATCAAGTTAATTAGGGTTTACGCATAAATTCTTTCAAAGGATATAAAAGACACATAGGTATATTCCTATCCTACATGCTAATCATATTAACCCTATTCGGATTATATGAACAGATGTTATCATATCCGAGATCTTAATCTATACTCCATCTTCCAATTTTATATAGATTATCACAATAATTGTTGCCAAACAATTAATCAATAAGCAAAAGATATAATAAACAATTCAATAAAAACCAACTTTCATTCAATGGGAAGGTTCAATTTAAACTACATACAAAGTTCCGTTGCAATCTTAATGAAAATTTAGTTCATGCTAATAATAAAGAAAAACATCATCCAGATTAATAATCCAAACATCCCAGATAATTACAAAAGATAAAACTAGAGAAGAGAAGAAGAAACTCTGAATTTTCTCCAATACTCTCTCTTTGATCTTCATTTCTTGCAATTTTCCTTCGTGTTTTTTCTTCGTAGTTCTCTCTGTGAAACCCTTGAAAAATTGAGTGATACGCCTTTTCTAAAGTCTCCTCCTATTTGTATTAGTCTCCCTCTCATTCAGATTCCTCTTTCGCTTCAACCACCCACTGGAAGTAGAAAATCCTCCTTTTTGCAGACATGAGCGCCTAGCGCCAACACAAGCTCATTTTTCAAGCGCCTAGGTGCTTGACCATTGTGACCACGTAATTACAAAATGCCACTCACTCTAATTTTAATGATTTTTGACCTTTTCTTCTCCAAAATGACCAATTTGTCCCTCCAGCTCCAACCTACACAAAATAAACACAAAAATAGATAAAAAGATACTAAAAAACAATTAAAGATAGCAATAATTAAGTTTAATAATATCGGATTCATAGGTATAAAACCTACTCATCAATAACCTTAGAAGAATTTAGAGAATAGGAGATTAAACTCATATAGAATTTTCTTAGAGAGTTAGTTGTATTATGAAATATATCTTCATTCCATATGATGAATTTATGTTTTATTTGACATTCTAATGGAGTTTGTTGTCTTATGTTTGTGGTTGTAGGATGTCGAACTTGAGAGGCCCTAGTAGGATCGTAGAGGAGGAGCCACGTGATATACATGTGGTGTATGAGGCACCCTTAATAGCTGAGCCCATTTTGGCAGTGGGCCTTGTCGAGGATGAGGATAAGGAAATGGAGTCAGATCCAAAGGAGGAACCCATGGAGGACCAGCCCTCAAAAGATCCCAAAGAGACTACTTCAAGGATCAGATGTTGGGTGAATATGAGGAGCAGATTCTTGAGTTAGGATACAGAGTTGAGGAGCTAGAGGCCAAGGCTCAGGAGAATCAGATTGAGATATATAATCTTAAGGCTGAGGCTCATGAGAGGCAACTGAAGATGCAGGAGATGGAGGTAGAAATTGCATATCACAAAGAAGAAGGTATACAGATGTGAACCCTTTTTTACCGTTCGATATCCAGTAATGTGGAATTGATGGGTAAACTAGAGGAGTTCGAGCAGAGGGAGTTAAGTGAGAAAGTCGAGAAAGAGGCTCTTCACACATAGCTGGAGGTGGAAGTAGTGGAGAGGATTCGCTTTGAGGAGAAGTGGGAGGAAGCTAATGATATGGCTAATGACATAGAGGATGAGGTGAGATGCTAGAAGAGAAAGATGAACAAGATGGGATACACTTTTTGCATGACCATGGACAGATGGATTGATGGTGTGTACCATTATTCGGCAGAGCAAGGACAGACCCGTTACACCGTGAGCATAGATTTGATGGCCCACATGGAGCAGGTGGAGTATAGGAGCGCAGTAAAGCGCGTGATGTTGACCTAAGATCTATGCTTATGAGTCTAGTAGTTGTAGTTTATGTTTATATATGTATTATTGTTTATGTATTCACGTATACGGTACTATTCATGTATATGGCACTATTCACAAATACGGTACTATTCACGAGTACTATTCACAAAGTATTATTTTTCTTGTGGAATTCTTACCTTTTTATGTCGGGGTTACTATTCATGTATACAACACTATTCACGTATACGACACTATTCACGAATACGGCACTATTCATAGAAAAATTAAATTTTCTTTTCTTTGTCCAAGTTGTCTATTATGGTTACTATCTTTGATTGTATCCATGTTTTGATCTTCATTTTTGAAATCTGCTCCACAATTGATTATTATGGAGTATTTTTGAACTTGGATAGACTAAAGTACGAATCCCTAATCTTTGTTCTTTTATCTCACTGGATTCATTTTCTTTAAGATATTTTTCATCATCCTCAGTCCTAAATGATGATATTACTGAATATCTTTGGCATGTAGTGCAAAGATGAATGATTACCTGATTAATATCTTTGGGTCGTAGTGCAAAGATGGACAGATGTTGAGATGAACATGACCAACTGTTGATACAAATGAATATCTTTGGCCCATAAAGTAAAGATGAATATTTGGTTTAAGATGTATATTGATTGATGTTACAGGGATAAAATATTGATGATGGACTTTTAAATCATAGAAGACAGTAGATTTTATTCTCTACTAAACTCTTCTAATGAACTGTTTATTTCCACTGCGAATATTGATCTAAAACTTGTTGTCCATTATATTTTATCTGATTTGTAGAAGGCTAATGATAATTTGTTGTTCATTATCTTAGTCATAATATTCTTTACTGGGCTAGTTGAGCTCACCCTTTTTCTTTTTGTTCCATTTTTCTTCTCAGGAGGCGAGAATATATCGGGAACTAGTCGGGGTGTGGAGTGATGTTTCAAAGCAGTTGTTTTCGCAGTCCTCACTATTTTGTAAAATAGTATATCAATAATTGTAATGAGGACTTATTTGAGTGTAGATATTGTCTAGAAGACAATATTTGTATTTAAACTCATAGTATATGTGTTGTCGTATTTTGCACGGCAATTGTATTAATGAAGTTGTAGTTGTTTTTTGTACCATGTATTTGGCAACTCAAAATAGGTTATGTATACCTATTTTGGGGGCGTCACTGTTGGTATCAGAGCATAGGAATATGGTCTCTAGCGGAGATCGAGGAATAGAACTAGGAGGGGAGAGATGAGTAAATCCTTCGCTAGTGTGTCCTACCTAAGCTTATTTGTTCGTCGGTCAGAATATAAGGGTATTATATGGTATCTCAATTTCTTTAATTAACCCTTGTTTTGTGGCAGTATTTGAGAATGGCAACTGGAAACGTTAACAATGGAGTGAATGAGATCGTTGAGATACCTTTAATCACCAACTAGGGGAATGAGCAACAGGAAGGCAATATTCCTCCTGTAAACAACACTACCGAATAAACGATGAATAATGGGATGTTTAGAAGCTTTTTGCAGTTTATACAAAATTAGATAAGGGAGACTCGTGTACAAAATACGGGTGAAAATGATAGCAACGCGTGGCTTGTCACAGCCAAGTAGTTCAAAGAGTTGGGACCACTAGAGTTTTTGGGAAAGTCAGATCCGATTAAGGTGGAAACATGGGTTAAGCAAATTATCAAGATATTTGATGTCTTGGGATGCACGGAGGAACTGAAGGTTCCATTCGCCACCTTTATGTTCCGCGATGAGGAAGATTACTGGTGGGAATCTGTGAAGCGTACCCAGCCAGCCGCACTCACTATGTCTTGGGAAACATTTCAAAAACTGTTCAATGACAAGTACTTTCCTGAAAGTATTCGTCATATGAAGGAGGTAGAGTTTATTAGGATGGAGAATGTAACAACATGATTATGCCCGAAGACAAGGCTAAGTTAGCGCTGGTTATCCGGTTTGCACCTCATTTGGTAGAGAATGAGGAACGTATGACGCGGATGTTTTTGAGAGGTCTAAAACCCAAAATTTGTCAATACCTTATCTCTCACAACTTTTCTCTATATTCAGATGTTGTCAACGCGGCTCAATTATTAAAGCAAGATAATGAGTATGTCATACCAGTGGCAGCAGTCATCGGAGCAATGATAACCGGTGGGAAGGAAAATTACGGACAAAAGCGGTAACCACTCTAGGTGGTAATCATGGCCATGATAATAGAAGAAGTGAGTCGGGGGGAGATTTTAAAAAGAGAAGGTACAACAATGACAACGTGAAGACGTCAGCACCAGTATCAACTGTTTCTAGGGGAGGAGAACGACCATCGGTCGTATGTTATAAATGCGGGAAAGAGGGACACACCAGCCCAAACTGCTCACAACAATCCAAGGTATGTTATAACTGTGGAAAAGAAAGACATATAACTCGAGATTGTTCTGTAGCAAAACCAAGTCCAGCGGGGATGGTGACTCCAAAGGCTATCCCTGACAAGTCAAAGCCAGCGGTACCTGGAAGAGCGTTTGTCATGACTGCCCAAAATGCGAGGAACCCAAACGAGGTGATCACGGGTAAGCTAATTATAAACTCTTGTGAAGTTTATACCTTACTAGATACTAGTTCTACCCATTCTTTTATCTTTCCTGCTTGTGCTCAACGTTTGAACTTGACCCCTGAGAAATTAGACTTTGACTTAATTGTTAAAACTCCATTAGGAGAAACCTTCATTACATCCATTGTTTATAAATCTTGCTTGATTCAAGTTGGGACCATCACATTACCTATTGATCTTATCTCTTTAAAGATACTTGCATTTGATGATATTTTAGGGATTGATTGGTTAACTACCCATCATGTCAAAATTGATTGTTTTCGTAAGGTTGTTAGTTTTCATATTCCTAACCAACCTGTTATGCGAATTAAAGCAACCAAACCACTAAAATCAATCATTGTCATATCAAGCCATAAAGTCATTTGTTTATTAAAAAATGGATGTCAAGCTTTCTTAGCCCATGTCATGGACTTGAAAAAAAACACGTCAGATTTGAATAATATTTTTGTTGTTAGTGAATTTCCTGACGTGCTTCCTGAAGAACTTCCTGGTCTACCCCCAGAACGTGAAGTTGAATTCTTTATGGACCTTGAACCTGGTACAAAACCCATTTCTAAAATCTCATATCGAATGGCTCCTATTGAACTTCAGGAGTTAAAAACCCAACTACAAGAGTTGGTACCCGAGCCTCTATCTGGTGACTTCCTTTGTGGAATGCACCGAAGCCAAACTCTCGGGGACGCCATATTAAATGCAAGTGGTAAACCGATAGGTGCCATTGTGGCGTCTATCCAAGATTGGGATATGAGTCACGATTGAGAGCAACCTAATCGAGAATCAAGCACGTAGCTTTACAGGCTTAATTTGGTTATTATCGGAGATTCGTGGAAGGATTTTCTCGAATCACTTGTAACGATCCGAAATTTCAAATTGTAATTTAAATATTTATTGAGTTATATAAATATTATTTGAGGTGTTTATTGTTAAATAAATATTTTATTGATGTGATGGTTGATGAATCTAAATTTATTAAAGAATTTTCTAAATTAAATTAATTTATAATTTAGAGAGTTGTAAAATAACATGAGATGTTATATCGTTGTTTTGATTTAATAATTTAGATGGTATATTAAATTATTAAATAAAGTTATAATGAAAATTATAATTTTAGTAATATTGGCTAAAATGGTATATTTAATTAAAATATAGTATGTGATTAATTTAATTGGTTAATATTGGATATGGAAATCCAAAGAAATAATATGTGATTATAAATTATTAACTAAAGTGTTTATTAAAATAAATTAAAAGGGTTTAATTTAGTTTTTGCCAAACAAGGCTTAATATATTAATTCTTTAATTTTAAATGATTTGCCAAACAAAGCCCTATGGCTTTTGGATTTCTTTTGAATTTTGAATTATAAATTATTTAAACAAAATATAAATATTATATATATATATATATATATAATTTTAGTGATTGATAATTCATTAAGGGCAATTAGTATAATGTCAGTTTTTACATTTGAAAGGTGAGTGTTGGTTTTAGTTTAACATTACGTATAATCTATATGGTCTAAGCCTTTACCTAAGAAAAACTACAGAGAAAAAGAAGAGAAAAGGTTTTAGAGAGAATTACTTGAGAGAATTTGAGAGAGAATGTGAGCATATTCCAGTGATCGTAGCAAGAATTACACGCTAATTGAAAGTATGTTTACATAACCTTTGTATATATATATATATATATATATATATATATATATATGAGTTTTACGACAATAATTTTCATACTCTGTGAATTTTATATGTTTAGAATTGATGTTCTCGAATTGGTTATGATGATTACATGTGTTTGTGATGATTAGAGATTATGTTTAAACAATAATTGCATGCTAATTTAGGTTTACAGTAGAAGAAAATTTTTGACAGTGTATGTTTGTATGTATTTTTCATATGGCTCATGTAAGTACCAATTTTGATGGCCAATTCATATGTTAAACTATAAATTGAGTCTTGTATATGTTAGTTTATTAAGAAATGAGCATAACGTAATTTCAATGGAGTGATTTGGCCAAGTATTGAAATAACAGTGTTGATTTTTGGGATGAATATCAAAAATTGGGTTTTATATGAAAAACATGGAATTTGAGAAAATTAACCTACCTAAAATTGTTGTTAAATTGTTTTAATTGGTGGAATATGTTCACACATATGTTTGTGATAGTTCTATACCATTTTTACATGTTATTATCACTGTTTGGTGGGTGAAATTCGTGTTAGTTGGCTTAAGAAAAGTGTCATAGCTCTGTTCTACAAAATTGGAGTCTGTGTGGCAGCGCAGTAGCGCTATCTCAAGGGTTGGAGCCAAGAACTTACAAGAAAATGTTGCCAAGCACTCAAAGATAAAATGAAGTCTGTTAATTATGCAGACTTTGAGCGTTCAATTTAACTTCGCTGAATGATAGGTTAATGTGTCCAACATATAACAACAAGGCTAAAATAGAGTTGTGTTATATGGATTATAAATTCAAAGTTGTAAAAGTGATTAGTAGGTTACGAACGCATTATGTGATAACTTAGTTTATACAATGAATGTTAGATAGGTGTTGTGATGTTAACACTTGGGAATTCTGAAATATATATGGTAACATAAGACTTGTGCTAAGATGATAAGTTTAGCTAGAAATGTACATTGTTGTGGTATGATAGCATATCTAATAGATAATATGGTTCTAAACCAATGTGTAGGTGAACGTGAGTTTAATATTGTAGCTTATGCTCGAGGCAAGTTTCTAAACTTTCTTTTTACATTGAGCAAGCTTTCTAAACCTTATCTTTTTACATTAAGGAAGTTTCTTATTTTAAACTTTCATTTAAGCGTACTCTTGTATTCCTAATTATTATTTAACCAAGCTAGCTATACTTTAACTTCATTCATACAAGCTTTGAATTCCAATATTTATTGATGTATTCTAACTTATTTATTGTTAGACAAGTTTTGTTATTAGCATTCGTGAATCATGAATGAGATTTTATTGAATTCTAATTCAAATGTTGAATTATTTCGTTTCGTTTACTTGACACAAGTTATCCTCATATTGAGCAAGCTTTATTTTCTGTTTGCTATTACTTAATGTATATTCAAAAATTCATAGTCCTAGCATAATATTGTTCAAGCCAGGTTTATTGTCATTCAATACTTATGCATTGTAGTTGTTTCTAAGCATGAGTTTGGAATATAGTTAGTTCACTTACACTTACTCATTGTTCTACATTATGTTACTATTGATCAACTGTTGTGTTATCAAACACTATTGATTCAACTAGTCCTCTAGTTGATGTTCGTTAAACTTCAAATTACCCTTGAAAGCTTATCCAAACCAAACTTTCTTTGGTGCGGACTTGTACTCTAAATACTGAGATGAACAACCCTATTATTATTAGGGGAAATTTACGCTTAGCATTGAAATGGTTGTGCACAATACATTGTACGAAGGGCTGATCCCCCTAAGTACGAGGAGTCCTTATAGTCTTATAATTATTAAAGTTGGAGTTGAAAGATTACTCGCAACTGTGGACATAGTTCTTGGTCTTATGACCCTCAGTTATATATATTCCATATTTTGGATTCTAGTTTCTGATTATCATTGTTAGAGTACTATTCAGTCTTGATGAGCCTATTGTTGGCAATTATTATTATTATTATTATTATTATTATTATTATTATTATTATTATTATTATTATTATTATTATTATGTTGATTCATTGTTATATCTAGTGGGAAATTGTTTTGCTCACTCTTGCATATTTATATCCTCATTGCAGCCAAAGTTGAGAAGGTAGATGAGCCTTCAACTAGCAAAAGAAAGGGAAAAATGTACAAGTGACACAGACTTGTAATTTTGTTTATTGTGATGGTCATAGACTTTTTAATAATGATGTAATGTAATAATTTTATTTATGTTCTTGAATGATGTTTAAAGGTTAGACAACCTGGGATATTTTTGAATTTCATGATGTAACCCTATTTAAAGGAAAGATTATGGTTTAAATATTATTTTATTTGGGTAGATAGTATGAATGTATGGATAGTGAGCACCAAATCTTATGGGAATGAAGTACCTAGATTTAGGGGTGTCACATCACTACTCCGTTAACTCAGCTGACTAGGAAAGATATAAAATTCGTATGGAGCGAGGAATGCGAGAAGAGTTTCCAAGAGCTCAATAGGAGACTCATTTCGGCACCTGTTCTAACAATACCATTTGGTTCGGATGGATTTATTATTTACAGCGATGCTTCAGGCAAAGGGTTAGGATATGTTCTCATGCAACATGGGAAAGTGATAGCCTATGTCTCGCGACAACTCAAAGAATATGAGAGGAATTATCCTATTCATGATCTAGAGTTGGCAGCAGTCATTTTCGCGTTGAAAATATGGAGACACTACATGTATGGGGAGGAAATGGAGATCTATACAAATCATAAAAGCCTCAAATATTTCTTCAGCCAAAAGGAACTCAACATGCGGCAACGACGCTGGCTCGAGCTATTGAAAGATTACGACTATAATATTTATTATCATCCTAGAAAAGTGAACGTGGTAGCTGACGCGTTGAGTAGAAGATCATATATGGGTACGAGTGCGTTGTTGTTAACACAAAGACCCATTTTGTACGACTTACAAAGGATGGAGATAGAGTTAAAGGCTCCAAGTACCCACGTGATGATATCAAACATACGAGTAGAACTGACTTTAATCGATAAAGTTAAAGTTGCTCAAGCCACAAACCCAGAACTGATGCGTATGAAGAAGAAAGTACAAGAAGGTATTATTCCAGAAGTAAGAATCGATGAAGAATGAATACTTCGAGTCAACTCCAGACTTTGCATTCCTAAAAATTCTAACTTGAAGCATAGAATCATGATGGAGGCACACAATACGTCGTTTGCAATCCATCCTGGGAGTACCAAAATGTATCATGATCTTCGACATAAATTTTGGTGGAATAATATGAAGAGAGAGATCGCGGAGTTTATCTCGAGGTTTTTAACGTGTCAATGTGTAAAGGCGGAGCATCAAGTGCCAAAAGGTCCATTGCAACCACTTGAGATTCCAAAATGAAAGTGGGAACACATTACCATGGATTTTGTTATGGGTCTTCCTAAGGTTTCTCAAGGTATAGATGCGATTTGGGTTATTGTAACAATCCGAAATTTCAAATTATAATTTTAAATATTTTTCGATATAAATATTTATTTGATGTTGTGACACCCCCAAAATAGGTATACATCACCCATTTTGAGTCGTCAATAACATGGTACAGAAAAAACTACAACTTTATTAATACAACATAAAAACTGTGAGTTTAAATACAAATATTGTCATCTAGACAATATTCACACCCAAATAAGTCCTCATTACAATTATTGGTATATCATTTTACAAAAATGGTGAGGACTACTAAACAACTTTCTGGAACCTTCATTCCATACCCCGACTAGTACTCGCTACATTCTCGTCTCCTGAGAAGAAAAATGGAACAAAAAGGAAAAGGGTGAGCTCAACTAGCCCAGTAAAGAATATTATGACTAAGATAATATAGAACAAATTATCGTTAGTCTTCCACAGGGAAAAATCTGATAAAATATAATAGACAACAAGTTTCAGATCAATATTCGCAGCGAAAATAATAATTCATAGAAGAGTTACGTAGAGAATGAAATCTACAATTATCTATGAATGTAAAAGTCCATAATCAATATTTTATCCCTGTAACATCAATCAATATACATCTTGAATCAAATATTCATCTTTGCACTACAGGCCAAAGATATTCATCAGTTGGTCATGTTCATCTCAACACCTATACATCTTTGCACTACGGGCCAAAGATATTCATAAGAAAATCAACCATCTTTGCACTACAGGCCAAAGATATTTAGTAACACCATCATTTAGGACTGAGGATGATGAAAAATATTTTAAAGAAAACGAATCAAGTGAAACAAAAGAACAAATATTAAGGATTCGTACTTTAAACAATCCGAGTTCAAAAATACTTCATAAATAATCATAGTGAAGTAAAATTTAAGAGTGATCAAAACATGGATACAATCAAAGCTAGTATCCATAATAGATATTTTGGACAAAAAAATAAAAATTTATTTTTTTTGTGAATAGTGTCGTATTCGTGAATAGTGTCATATACGTGAATAGTGCCGTATACGTGAATAGTTACCCCGACACTAAAAGACAAGAATTTCACAAGAAAAATCTTACCAATATTCCGGCATAATGATATTAGAAGAAATAATATCATTTTTTAAAAAATAATATCCCTTACCTCGAAAAAAGCGGTGCTTCGATTTGGATTATTGGATATAGTGTTGAAGGAACTCAGAACGTATAACAATACTCAAAGTATCAAAATACTCACAAGAATACGCTCGATAATATAGAAAGAGAAAGAGAGAGAAAACTTCAGTTTCTGGTGTGATTTTCAATTCTAACCTAAGCACCCTATTTATAGGAAAATGCTTTGAACACCAAAGCAGAAAATTTAATAAATATTATTATTATTTTTCCAAAACCACCTCCACACACTAATTGAGTTCAAACATCAGCCACCCACTCAATAAAAGTAAGAAAAACATTTTTCATAAATAAAATATTTTAAACTTCAAAAATTAATTATTTCAGAACTTCAGAACTTCAATAATTCATAGAAAATAGCTCTTTTATCAGAAAAATTCAAATCTTATGTCCATTCCATAGAAAATTTAATTCTCTACAACTTTACAGAAGAAAGTTTTTCCAAATTTCAAACAAAAATTGACCAAAATCCACAAACGGGCGATTTTACATGCTATAATCAAATTTCAAACAACTATTATATATTTCAAAATTTAATTCTCTACATGTTTTAAACAACTTTTGCAACAAAAATACTCTTCCTACTCATATATTCATATATCCCACATTCATTGTAAAAATATCACCACTATTATATTATTAAAATATAATAATATATTTAAATGAATTATTGGCGCACAATTAGGTGACAAAACCTCTCCTTAGACAGAACTTTCTAGACATTGCCAATAATGTTATCTAATAATATTATTCAAATAATATGAATTATTGATCTGATAATAAAAATATTGTGTAGTGACAATTATTGAAACAACAATAATATAAAATATCAACGTAGCAATTATTGAATCAATAAAATATTGAACAGTAACTACTGTAACAATTATTAAGTAGTGTCTTCTTACGTAAGAATCAATAATTGGTGAAATATTGTGTGCTACTGTGTTTTAACCACCGAGTATTTCAACAGTATTAACGGTAACAACTACGCCATTATTTATAAACAACTTATATTTGTCGTTTTCCTTCATCCAATCGCTTTCCGTTATGGTTCCCACACAAGGCTTCACCGTCGTATGAATATTTCCCGATAGTAAGAATATTCCACGACCAAACGAATATTCCCCGACAACAATGAATATTTTATAACCACTTGCTTATTTGAAATATTTGCGCATTTTACCCAAAACTAACCACATTAATAAAATCAACCCTTACTATTTCAAAATAATAAATAGAGGAAATTCAATTTCATTTATAATAAGTTGGGGTCTTACAGATGTGCATTGTTGAAATTGATGAAATAAATATTTTATTGATGTGATGGTTGTTGAATCTAAATTTATTAGATAATTTTCTAAATTAAATTAATTCATAATTTAGAGAGTTGTAATATAACATGAGATGTTGTATGGTTGTGTTGATTTAATAATTTAGATGGTATATTAAATTATTAAATAAAGCTATAATGAAAATTATAATTTTGTGATATTTGCTAAAATGGTATATTTAATTAAAATATAGTATGTGATTAATTTACTTGGTTAATGTTGGATATGGAAATCCAAATAAATAATATGTGATTATAAATTATAAACTAAAATTATTTATTAAAATAAATTAAGGGAGTGTAATTTAGTTTTTTGCCAAACAAGGCTTAAATATATTAAGTCTTTAAAATTTAAAGGGTTTTGCCAAACAAAGACTTATGACTTTTGGATTTTAATATTTGAATTAAAATAAAATAAATTAAAATAATAAATATAATATATTTATAATATATACTTTAGTTTTGTAACTGATATTTTATTAAGTTTGGCGTATTAAGGATTAGCAGTTTTATTTTTACGCATTATAGCTATCAGTTTGTTTTCTTTTTACGCATTCTAGTTGCTGAGAAAAAAGAGAAGAACATTCAGAGAGAATTGAGAGAGAGTTGAGAGGAAACCTGAGGATTTTATAGTGATTATCAGTGGTGATAGCAAGGATTGCAAGCAAATTAAAGGTATTTTTACATAACCTTAGTATTGTATATATATATATATATATATATATATGTGTGTGTGTGTGTGTGTGTATCACGGCATAGTTTTGTTTATGTTCTGTGAAATCAAATTGATGAATTGTGGATATATATAGTTGGTAATTGTGATTATACTTGTTTATGATGCTGGAGTTTATGTGTAGATAAGAAATTGTATGTGTATTACAGTTAAAAAGGAAGAAAATTATGATAGTGTTTGTATTTCTCATATGACTTATGTAAGTAACAATTTTGATGGTCAATTCATATGATAAACTATAAATTGAGTCTTGTATATGTTAGTTCATTAAGAAACAAGCATAACGTAATTTGAACGAAGCAATTTGGCGAAGTATAGAGATTACAGTGATGATTTTTGCAAGAGATGTCAAAAATGGAGTTTTCATATGAAAATATGGAATTTGAGAAATTAAATTAGCTTAAGTTGTTGTTAAATTGTTGTAATTGGTTGAATATGTTAGTAAACATGTTTGTAATAGTTTTATATCAATTGTTTGTGTTAATTTTACTATTTGGTGGGTGAAATTCGTGTTAGTTGGCTTAAGAGAAGTGCAGGAACTATGTTATGCAAAATCGGAATCGTGCAATGCATGTGGCCTCAAGATTCTTGTCTGACGCGCCGCCGCAAACGATGTAAAATTGGCGCGCTGGCCAGCGCCGGTGCCCGATCTTAGGCAAAGTGAAGTCTGCTAATTCTGCAGACTTTGGACGTTCAATGTAACTTAGCCTAGTGTTAGGTTAATGTGAGAACCATGTAACAACAAGGTTAAACAGAGTTGTGTTATGTGGTTAGTAAATTCAAAGTTGTAAAAAATGATTTATAAGTTATGAACGTGTTATGTTATAACTTAGTTTATACAATGAATGTTAGTTAAGTGTTGTGATGTTAACACTTAGGAATTCTGAAATGTAAATGGTAGCATAAGACTTGTGCTAAAATGATAAGTTTAGCTAGAAATGTACATGTTGTGGTATGTTAGCGTATCTAATAGGTATTTTGGTTCTAAACCTATGTGTAGGTGAACATGAGTTTAATATTATAGCTTACGCTCGAGGCAAGTTTCTAAACTTCTCTTTTTACATTGAGCAAGTTTTCCTAACTCTACACCTTCGTTGAGATAGTTCATTTATTACACTGTGCAAATTTATTCATACTATTGAGCAAGTTCTTGTATCTAGTTTGTTTATGATTTCTAAATCTAGATCTTATTCTGATATTGAACAAGTTATTCGTGTCTTTAACTTGTTATCTAGCATGCAAGTTTTCATATTCTAATATACTCATATTGAACAAGTTTTATCGTTTAATGTACTATTTGTTATGCATGCGTAGTACTCAATTCTAAATCACATTGGCTTAATATTGTTCAAGCAAGGTACATTATGATTATTCGTTGTTTATGCTGTTAGTTTATTCCTAAAGCATGATTTTAATTTTCAATGTTGATTTAGCTATGATTACTCCATAGCATGACGTTATCAATATTGTATTCAACTAATCCTTAGTTGATGACCGTTAAATTCTAAATTACCCTTGAAATGTATCCAAACCAAACTTACTTTGGTGCGGACTTGTACTCTAAATACTAAGAGGAACAACCCTATTATTAGGGGATAATTTACTCTTAGCGTTGAAATGTTTGTGCACAATACATTATACGAAGGACTGATCCCCCTAAGTACGAGGAGTCCTTATAGTCTTATGACTGTTAAAGTTGGAGTTGAAAGATTACTCGCAACTGTGGACATAGTTCGTGGTCTTATGACCCTCAGATATTTACATTCCATATTTTGATTCCAGTCTTTGGTTATCATTGATAGAGTAATATTCAGTTTTAATGAGCCTATTTATGGGCAATTATTATTATCTTGTTGATTCATTTCTATATCTAGTGAGCAATTGTTTTGCTTACTCTTGCATAAATATTATTATTACAGCTAAGGTTGAGAAGGTAGACGAGCTTTCAACTAGCAAAGGAAAGGGAAAAATGTACAAGTGATGAAGACTTGTAAAGTTTATTTATTAATTATGCTGATAGACTTTTAAATAATGATGTGATGTAATAATTTTATTTCCGCGCTTATTTGATGTTTAAAGGTTAGACAACCTGGGATGTTTTTTTTTAATTTAATAATGTAACCCTATTTAAAGGGAGGATTTATGGTTTAAATATTATTTTATTTGGGTAGATAGTATGTATGCATGGATAGTGAGCACCAAATCTTATGGGAAGGAAGTACCTAGATTTGGGGGTGTCACAAGTTGGTATCAAAGCTTTAGGTTATGAACCTTAGGTGGGGAAAGTCTTAGGAAGTAACCTTTGAAAAGATAATGATGATAAACTCTTATCGAGTTTTATGGAAAAAGTAATAAAACACTTATGTGCTTATGTGATTATAAGTTATGTGCTCGTGAGTGTCGAGTAGTAATGATTAGTAATTAAAACTTAAAATTTTGTTGTCAGGATGACTAATGTAGGAGGATCCAGTCAGGCTAGGAAGGAAGGATCCCAAATGCATAGAGAGGAGGAGCCTCGAGATATTCAGATGGTTTGGGAACAGCTACTGCCACGGGGAGCATCTCCGTTGGTCAGAGTAGTTGAGCAGGAGAGAATACCTGATGAGGATGATGAGATAGAGATGGACGAGGAAGACCCTATTGAGCTGCCACAGTCGGATGAGGAGGAAGAACTTCCACTTAACTTGATAGCTGCCCGTATGTACGACGAGATGTATGACCGCAATGTGGAACTTCAAGATACCGTTGAGGAGTTGCAAGAGATAATAGCTGAACAACAGACCTCAATGGCGCAGAAGGACAACGAAATCCAGGATCGAGAAGAGCGGTTGAACAATGTTGAAGAGAAGCTGATCCACACGGAAGGAAAAAACAAGCAACTGATAGAGAAGATTGCAGAACTAGAGAATATGCTGAAAGAAGAATCTATGAAGAGGGCAAGAGCCGAAGACGCATATGAGGAAACTTTTCAACAAGCCAGGATGGAAGAGAGAGACTGTAAGACCCCAACTTTTATGAATAATGAATTTTTTTTCTCGAAATATATTTTTGAATATTATTGTGTGGATTTGATATAATGTTATAGTTGTGGGTAATATTTACAAATTTTGCAAAGTAAGCAAGTGGTTATATAATATTCGATTGGTCGGGAATATTCGCTTTAAACGGGGAATATTAAATGCGACGACACAATCATTGGTGGACCCCACAACGAAAGTATTGTCGTAGTTAGAAAACGATAGAATTATCTTTTATAAAAATAACTACGAAAGTGTTACCGTTAAAACTATTGAACTACCCCGGTAGTAAAAAGTACGATGTCTGGCGTGGTTGCATAGTAGTACACAGATTGATTATTGATGCTTACGTGAGAAGTCACTCGATTATACTCAATTATTGCTCTGATAATTTTTCGCATCATATCTCTCATATTATTGATTCGATTATTATCACAGTATCATCTGCATAATATGATATATTATGAAATCAATAATTAAGATGACAAAGTTATTCATATTATTAAATTGCAATATTTACAATGTCTAGAAGTTCTGTAAAGGAGAGGTTTGGTCATCTAATTGCGCGCCAATAAGGAGAAATCCTTATTGGAAAGCCCCCTCTTTCCTGAGAACGACCTGGTTGTTAAATATTGTGAGTTATAATATTAATGATGAATAAGTTCGTATTGATTAAAGATGAAATTGATGGTTCCATTGTGTTGGAATTATTAGTGTTAGTGGAAATCGACATTTATTTCGATATTAATTGATGTCTGGAAGTTTTATTGACCAATCGGGTAATTAACCGGATAAATGAGCAATTAATTGCTATTAATTCACATGATTATAACTATTTGTTCACATGTGTGTACTATTGATTCACATTCTTGTACTATTAGGGGAGTTGGCGCAAGATTGATAATACTTGCATGACTAAGTTAAAAATGAAGGTATAGATGGAGGTACTATATTGTAATTCGTATTTTCACATGTCTAGAACTATTAATTCACATGATTTACTATTGAATCACATTATTTACTATTAGGGGTGGTGGTGCAAGTTTGATAATACTTGCAAGACTAAATTAAAAATGAAGAAAAAGAGGAAGGTATTATACTATAATATTCTGAGCCCCAAAATGTGCAAATATCGAAACTATATTTTCCTATAAATAGAAGCTCATTTCTTCATTATTTATCACCAATTCACTCAAGCTATAGAGCAATTATTATAGAGAGAAATTATAGAGAGAAAGAAGAAGAGAAGTCTGCTACCTCTCTACTCCAGTATCCAGTTTCTTTCTAAGGTAAGGGGTATTATTTCTTTCGTATTCATAAAGAGAGCTTCTGTTATTCCATTCTTTATTATTATGTTGGAATAAACTGTTTCTGCAAAGTACCGCATACATGGTAAAATTCTTCTGTTATTCCATTCTTTATTATTCTATTGGAATATCCTGTCTATGCAGATTACGCTAGACCTGGATCCATTCTTTATTATTCATTAGAATAACTCGTCGTGCATGCGATCTATCGCATGCATGGTGAATTCTTCGATTATTCCATTCTTTATTATTCTGTCGGAATATCCTGTCTGTGCGGATTATGCATGACCTCGTTCCATTATTTATTATTCTGTTAGAATATCCTGTCTGTGCATTTACGCATGACCTGGTTCCATTATTTATTATTCTATTGGAATAACCTGTCTGTGCGGTCTATCGCATGCCTGGTGAATTCTTTTGTTATTTCATTCTTTATTATACTCAGTTGCTTAAAGTTTTGGCTTCTATACTCCATGAAATTAGTGGAATATCCTTGATATTTACGCTTCATCCAGTATCTTTTCATGGAAATATTCTTCTGAGCATTCTTGAATTTTACTCTACAAAGAAGTATCATGTTGACAATTTGGACATTATTGATTTCTGGATAAATTAGATTATAAATCTTTAAAAATTTATTCTTGAACTTGTTTTATTAAATTCCTATATCATTGTCATCATCCTCATGTTTATATTATGTTGAAAGTCATCTGTGGCCTGTAGTGTATAGATGGACTTGGTATGATTATGACCAGGGATTATTTGGTATAATCATGACCGTAATGTTACAAATGATGTGATAAAAGTTCTCATTGGCTCATAGTGCATTGATGGACAGTTGTTGGCATCATCATGACCATTAATGAATACACAAATATCTTTGGCCCGTAGTGCATGGATAAATTGTGGTCGTGATACTGAAGAATATCCTTAGCCGTAGTGCAAGGGTGATTCGATGATGTGGATTATTTATTAAGCTGAGTCTCAGCAATAAAAGTGATGAAAAACCTTTTAAATCATAAAAGATAGTAGATTTTATTCTCTACTTGACTCTTCTAATGGATTTCTTGTTCCGCTGCAGTTAAACTTGATATTTGTTATATTGTATCAGTTTAACACTATTGTAGGCTAATGATAATTTATTCTGCATTATCTTAGTCATAATATTTCTTACTAGGCTAGTTGAGCTCACCCTTTTGCTTTCATTGTTCTCTTCAGGAAATGAGAACGTAGCCGGGACTAGTCGGGGAAGGGAGTGACGGTCCAGATGATAGCATTAGTAGTCCTCACTATTCTGTTAAATAGTGTGACAATAAATGTAATGAGGACTCCATTTAGTGTGGATATTGTCTAGATGATAATATTATGTTTTGTCATATTTTACCGACAGTTGTATTATTAAGTTTTTAATTGTATTTTGTACCATGTATTTGGCGACTCAAGATGGGTGATGTATACCTATTTTGGGGGCATCACAGTTGGTATCAAAGCTTAGGGATATGATCCCTGGCTGAGATGTGAGACAAGAACTAGGAGGGGAGAGATGGGGAATTCCTTTGCTAGTATGACCTGCCTAAGTTTATTTGGTATTTAATTGGTCGGTCAGAGTATATGGATAATATGTGATATGTTAATTAACCCTTGTTTTGTGGCAGTATTTGAAAATGACATCCAAAAATGTTGAGATAAGTAATGAAGCACATGAGACCGTTGAGTCACCAACGATCAATACCCAGGATAGTGTGCATCAGGAAGGCGATAATCCTCATGCAAACAACAACACTGACCAAATGATGAATGATGGAATGTTCAAAGGCTTTATGCAATTCATACAACATCAGGCGAGAGCGTCTCCTGTCCAAAATGCAGGTGGAAACACTGGCAACTCTCGGACTGATCCATCGCTAAGCGATTCAAGGAACTGGGACCACCGGAGTTTTTGGAGTGCCAAAACAACTTAAAGTGAGACATGGATAAAGTAGATCTGCAAGATATTTGATGTCTTAGGATGCTCACGAGGAGCAAAAGGTTCCTTTGCCACCTTCATGTTGTAATGACGAGCAGTGATTCATGGTGGGAATTTGTAAAGCGTACTCAACCTGTCGCACTGAAGATGACTTGGGAGAAGTTCCAAGAATTGTTCAACAACAAGTACTTTCCCGAAAGTATTCATCACATGAAAGAGGTAGAGTTCATCAAGCTGGAGCAAAACAACATAGCCGTGTCGCAGTACGAAGCCAAGTTCACCGAGTTGTCTCGGTTTGCGTCCCATTTAGTTGATAATGAGGAGAGAATGACGCGAATGTTTCTAAGAGGTTTGAAACCCGAGATACGTCAATATCTTATCTCTCATAAACTGTGTTTATATTTAGATGTTGTTAATAGGGCTCAGTTATTGGAGCGCGATAATGAGTCAACCCAACCAAAAGAGAGCAGCCAGCAAAATGATAATACCAGTGATAGCAATCATCGAAGCGGTGACAATAAGCGTGGAGGGAATCAACATGCCAGAAATGGTAACCACTTCGGTGGTAATCATGGCCAAAATAATAAGAATGGACATTTCAAGAAGAGGAGATTCAACAATGATGGAAAGACATCAGCACCATCACTCGTTGTTAAGGAAGGAGAATGACCACCTATCATATGCTTCAAATGCAGAGGGGAGGGACACATCAGTCCAAACTACGCGATGTCTTCCAAAGCGTGTTACAATTGTGGAATAGAAGGTCACCTAGCCCAATATAGTCGTTCACCGAAGACAAGTTCGGCTAGGAAGGAGGCACCAAAGGCCGTCCTAGAAAAGTCAAAGCCGGTAGTGCAAAGGAGAGCGTTTGTCTTGACCTCCAAGAAAGCAAGGAACATAAACGAGGTCATCACGGGTAAGCTTATCATAAACTCTAGCGAAGTCTATACCTTATTTGATACCGGTTCAACCCATTCTTTTATTTCTCCTACTTGCGCTCAATGTTTAAATTTGACTTCGGAGAAATTAGACTTTGACTTATCTGTTGAAACTCCGTTGGGAGAAACCTTTATTACATCCACTATTTATAAGTCTTGTTTGGTTCAAATCGGTGCCCTCACATTACCTGTCGATCTTATTTCATTGAAAATACTTGCATTTGATGTAATTCTAGGGATTGATTGGTTAACTACTCACCATGCAAAAATCGATTATTTTCATAAGGTTGTTAGTTTTCATATTCCTAACCAACCTATTATGCGAATTCAAGCAACCAAACCACTAAAATCAATCACTGTCATATAAAGTCATAAAGCTATTTGTTTATTGAAAAATGGATGTCAAGCTTTCTTAGTCCATGTCACGGATTTAAATAAAACTACGTCATATTTGAATGATATTTCTATTGTTAATAAATTTCCTGACGTATTCCCTGAAGAACTTCCTGGCCTACCCCCAGAGCGAGAAATTAAATTTTGTATCGACCTTGAACCTGGTACAAAACCCCTTTCCAAAGCCCCATATTGAATGGCTCCTATTGAACTTCAGGAGTTAAAGACCCAATTGCAGGAATTGTTAGATATTGGTTTCAATCGTCCTAGTACATCTCCTTGGGGTGCTCCTGTTCTATTCGTGAAGAATAAAGATGGAAGTATGCGACTTTGTTTTGATTATCGGGAGTTAAATCATGTCACCATCAAAAATAGGTACCCATTGCCTCGCATTGATGACCTGTTTGACCAATTGCAAGGAGCCAAATTCTTTTCAAAGATTGATCTTCGTTCTGAATATCATCAGTTGAAGATTAAAACTGATGACATTCCAAAGACTGCTTTTAGAACTCGGTACGGACATTATGAATTCCTAGTCATGTCTTTTGGATTGACTAATGCTCCTGCTGCCTTCATGGATATGATGAACCTAGTATTCAAGGAATATTTGGATCACTTTTTGGTCGTCTTTATTGATGACATCCTCATATACTCCAAAAGCCGTGAAGACCATGAGCAACACTTGAGGCTGATACTCCAAAAGCTTCGTGAAAGCAAGCTATATATTAAGTTGAAGAAATGTGAGTTCTGGCTTGAGGAAGTTTCATTTCTTGGGCACGTAATATCAAATCATGGAATATCTGTTGACCCAGCAAAGATTGAAGCAATTCAAAGCTGGGAGCAACCTAAGTCAGTAACCGAAGTACGTAGCTTTCTCGGCTTAGCTGGTTATTATCGAAGATTCGTAGAAGGGTTTTCTCGAATCGCTACTCCATTAACTAAGCTAACTAGAAAAGATACAAAGTTCGGTTGGAGTGAGGAATGTGATAAGAATTTTCAAGAACTTAAGAGGAGACTCATTTCAGCACCTATTCTGATAATACCACCTGGCTTGGAGGGATTTGTCATCTACAATGATGCTTCAGGCAAAGGGTTAGGATGTGTTCTCATGAAACATGGGAAAATCATAGCCTATACCTCACGACAACTCAAAGAATATGAAAGGAATTATCCTACTCATGATCTAGAGTTGGCAGCAGTCGTTTTTGCACTTAAGATTTGGAGGAATTACCTGTATGGAGAGAAGGTGGAGATCTATACGGATCATAAAAGCCTCAAATATTTCTTCACTCAAAAGGAACTCAACATGCGGCAATGACGATGGCTTGAGTTGTTGAAAGATTATGATCATACCATCCAATATCATCCTAGAAAAGCGAACGTAGTAGCTGACGCATTGAGTAGAAGATCATATACGGGCACAAGTGCAATATTGTCAATGCAAAGGCCCATTGTGTATGACTTGGAAAGGATGGAAATAGAGTTAAAGACTCCAGGGACCCATGTGATGATGACGAATATACGAGTGGAACCGACTTTAATCGATAAAGTTAAAGCTGCTCAAGCTACAGACCTGGAGCTGATGTGTATGAGGAAGAAAGTGCAAGAAGGTGCTATTCCAGAAGCAAGAATCGATAAAGAAGGAATACTTTGAGTCAACTCCAGACTTTGTGTTTCTAACAATTCTGACTTGAAGTATAAAATCATGATGGAGGCGCACAACACACCGTTTACAATCCATCCTGGGAGTACCAAAATGTATCGTGATCTTCGACATACATTTTGGTGGAGCAATATGAAGAGAGAGATAGTGGGGTTTATCTCAAAGTGTCTAACTTGTCAACGAGTCAAGGCGGAGCATCAAGTGCCAAAAGGTCCATTGCAACCACTTGAAATTCTAGAATGGAAGTGGGAGCACATTAGCATGGATTTCGTTACTGGTCTTCCCAAGGTTTCTCAAGGCATAGATGCAATTTGGGTCATTGTTGATAGATTGACCAAGTCTACTCATTTCTTACCGATACGAGAAACTTATACACTTGAACATCTTGCTAGTATGTACATAAACGATATTGTAAGATTGCATGGTATGCCAGTATCCATAGTTTCTGATCGAGACCCAAGATTCACTTCACGATTTTGGGTTAGTTTACAAAAAGCTATGGGCACGGATTTATGATTTAGTTCGGCATATCATCCTCAAATGGATGGGCAGTCGAAAAGGACTATTCAAACTCTTGAAGATTTATTAAGACTTTGTGTCCTTGACTTCAAGAGAAGTTGGGACAAGTTCTTACCATTGGTGGAGTTTTCCTACAACAATAGTTATCAAGTAAGTATTGGCATGGCTCCATTTGAGGCGTTGTATGGAATAAAGTGTCGTTCTCCAGTATGATGGGATGAGGTGGGTGAAGCAACGTTGTTGGGACCGGACTTGGTTCGTATGACTACGAAAAAGATTCAAACGATCCGACAACATATAAAAACCTCACAAGATCGACAAAAGAGTTATGCTGATCTTCATCGAAAGGACGTGGAATTCGATATTGGAGATCATGTGTTGTTACGTGTTGCTCCATGGAAAGGAGCTACGAGATTTGGAAAGAGAGGAAAGCTCAATCCTCGATTCATTGGCCCATTTTTAATCCTCGAACGAGTAGGAACTGTGGCCTATAGAATCGCTTCACCGCCAAGTATGTCTCGTGTTCATAATGTTTTTCACATATCTATGTTAGGTAAATATGTGAAAGACCCGAACCACATTATTGAGTTAGAACCGGACGAAATAGCGGAAGATTGAATGTATGAAGAGGTTCCTGTTAAAATCTTAGATAAGAAGGATCATATTCTACGCTCCAAGGTTATACCTCAAGTCAAAGTTTTATGGAGAAACCACGATGTGGAGGAAATGACCTGGGAGTTAAAATATGAGATGAAGTCAAGATATCCTCACCTCTTCGTTATACCAGGTACGTGCCCTAATTTTGAGGATGAAATTTCATAAGAAGAGGAAGTTGTAAGACCCCAACTTTTATGAATAAAGAATTTTTTTTCTCGAAATATATTTTTGAATATTATTATGTGGATTTGATATAATGTTATAGTTGTGGGTAATATTTACAAATTTTGCAAAGTAAGCAAGTGGTTATATAATATTCGATTGGTCGGGGAATATTCGTTTTAACAGGGAATATTCGTACGACGACACAATCATTGGTGGACCCCACAATGGAAGTATTGTCGTAGTTAGAAAATGACAAAATTAAATTTTTATAAAAATAACGGCTAAAGTGTTACCGTTAAAACTGTTGAACTACCCGGTAGTAAAAGTACAGTAATACGCGTGGTTGCATAGTAGCACACGGTATTGATTATTGATGCTTACGTGAGAAATCACTCAGTTATACTCAATTATTGCTATAGTAATTGCACAATGGAAGTATTGTCGTAGTTAGAAAACGACAAAATTAAATTTTTATAAAAATAACGGCTAAAGTGTTACCGTTATTAAAGCATTGAACTACCCGGTAGAAAAAGTACGATGTACGCGTGGTTGTATAGTAGCACACAGTATTGATTATTGATGCTTACGTGAGAAATCACTCAGTTATACTCAATTATTGCTACAGTAATTGCTGCATCATATCTCCCATATTATTGATTCAATTATTGTCACAGTATCATCTGCATAATATGATATATTATTAAATCAATAATTGAGACAACAAAGTTATTTATATTATTAAATTGCAATATTTACAATGTCTAGAAGTTCTATTAATGAGAGGTTTGGTCATCTAATTAAGCGCCAATAAGGAGAAATTCTTATCGGAAAGCTGTGATAACCCGAAATTTTGAATAATCCAAATTTCACGAATAAATTTTATATATATATATATATATATATATATATTGGAATTGACTGTTAATATTGTACTGAGTATCTGAGATACGAGTATCGAGAAGTAGTCAATTTGTGTATTGACTGAGAAATTAGAGTAGAGTTGTGTTGAAAGGAGAATAGGAACCCTAACCCTAAGTCGGGATAGGGATTCGATTGAAAATATAATTGAAATAGTTATACTGATGAGTACGTGTTTGTACTGTATAGAATGTTGATCAATGATTGGTCGGGTAGGGTACAATATTGGTAAACCCTAATAAGGGATTGGAAACTCTAATCTCAAGATTTGAAACCCTAACATATAGTTAAGAACTCTAATCACAAGCCGAGAAACCCTAATTTTTAATTTGGGAATCCTAAACCCTAATTAAGAAACCCTAATCCTAATTAATAAGCTCTAAAGTGATTAGTATTCTTTAATGTGATTAGTAACCTTTAATATAATTAGGGAACACTAATTATATTTTTGAAAATCTTAATTTTCTATTTTAAAGATCCTAATTTAGAAAATCTTAGAAGCTAAAGTTGTAAAATATTAGGGTTAAAACCTTAGGGTTAAACACTAAGGGTTTGGTAAATTCCATGTAGGCCATTAAAATTTCATGTTCAAAGTCCAAAGTACCCCTTTACTTAGATATTTAGTTAGAAGATTTGCAGGATCTAGTGATGTCATCACTTAAGATTATCAAATGTGCTAGAAATAAGCCCCAACCTTATCCAAATAGATAGCTAGCATGCTTGTATACATTGCATCTAATGAATATAAGAGATCTAGAGAGAGAAAGTTCATAAGACTTGCTCATTTTCAACTTTGCTCTCACCAACTCTTATTCTCTCTCATACCTTCGAAATTCTAAGGTAGACCAGTCCTAAATACAACCCGTAGATCAACCAATAACAGATTGGAGAGTATAGATCAAGGATTGGAAAACTAGAAGGTATAAACCCAAATTGATTTTTGATCTTTGTTGCTAAGAAAATTTTTATGTTTATGTGTTTATATTTATGTTAGAAGTTGTTTTTAATTGATCTATGATGATCCATTGTGGATCCATAACATCAAAAGACTTTAAAATGGAGTTTTTGAAAAACTGCCCAAGAACAGTTAAGAGGTCTGACAATCAAATGTCAGTCGCTCTAGATCTTTGTGTATTTGTGATTCTTGTTGTTTTATTGTTTGGATCTATAGTTTGCTATTTGGCTTTCATCTGCAAGTGATAGTATAACCATTTGATGTCTGGAATTGAAGTTATTTAAGGTCAAACGTCGTTGACCGAGGTTGATCGGATGAATTCTGGGAAAACCCAGAATGTTCAAAATCGAGTCTGACAAGTTTTGTAGCAAGTAGATCTGTAAGTCGTGTTCGTTTTTTTTGATGTGTTGTATTCATGTTGTAGTTTGTATGATGGACTATAGATCTGGGTCCTTAGATCTCTTAAAACATTAATGGATTGAACATATGAAGTGGTCAAAGTAGGCCACTCACTACTTTTTTTATTTCGGGAATTTCCGTAAAGTTTGAACAAGCTTTCTAACAACATTTGACCGAGATTGATCTGGAGTTTTAGATGTTGTTTAACTGATCTGTTCTGATGTAAATATACCTTGACACTAGTACTACATATGTGAACCATCAAATCACATGAACCAATAACAGAACATGTAATTAATTGAGCTCAAAATGAGACACTCGACTGCCTTGGGTTTCTGAGTTTGCCTAGAAAACCCAGGTTGGTCTGACAACAAATTTAGAAGCATAGATCTATTAGTTTGTTTGTTGTTTGATCTTGATGCTAGTTGGATATTGTAGAGTTACATTTCCACTATACGATCGAGCTTCAAGTTGACCCAAAAACATTTTGAGATGAGAGTAAAGTTCGGTCAAACAGGGGACCTTGAACACTGACTTTGTCAGTGTTCTTGAGCCAAGAACACCTAAGACAACAGTTAAGTGTCGCTATAGGCTTTAGCGACGGTTGCTATTTATTATAATTTCTTAATTTCCGAAAATTACTTAAAAATAGAAAATAAATTATAAAAATTATTAAAAATGGTTTTAAAAATTATTTTAAATATTTTATAATTGAATATTTTTCTTTAATATTTATAATTATTTAAATATTAAAGGTATTTATTTTATTTAATTAGTGTATTAAATAAATTAGAGAAAATGATTTAATATTATTAAAAATCATTTTAAATAAGAATAAAGTGTTAGAAAATATTTTGAATTATAAAATATAATTTTTAATATTTTGGAGAATTTTAATTAATAAATTAATATTAATGATATTAGATTTATTTAATTATTATATTAAATAAATGAATTAAAAATGATTTTATTGATTTAAAAAATGAGAAAATTGATATAAAAAATATTTTAAGTTATAATTAATGACTTTTAATATTTTAATGATAATTTCATTAATATTTGATTATTAATGGTGATGATTTAAAAATAATTTTAATTACTTTAAAAATCATTTAAGTAGAATATTGATGATTTAAAAATATTTTAAGTTATTAAAAATAACTTTAATATTTTGACAAGTATGTTATTAATATTTTATATTTTTAACTATTAACAATTATAAGATTATTTGATAATTAAATCATTTAAAAATGATTCGATGTTTGAAAAATTATTATAAATTATAATAATTGCATATAAATTATTAAAAGCTACGAAAAATATTATAAATGATATTTGACTTATCTAAAATAATATTGAAGCTTAGAGACCAAGTTTAATCGACAATAATTGTGTTAATTATTTGGATCGGTGACCAGATCACCGAGAATGGACCAAGTCCAACTGCAGACCAAAAATAGTTAGACTTGATAAGTGTTTATCTAGGTTATAAACACTGATGTGGCTATGTGGTAATGTGCCTAGGAGAAGTTTGACTGTGAATTACAGTGTTATGTGTTATAAAATGATTGTGCTAATTGTTAGACCGATATTATTGGTTATAGGTCTTTCGAAAGTAGATAAGTTTATCGTGTAGCTATAATCAGTGGAAGAGGCAAGTTTCCTAACTCAACCTTGAGTTATATTCATTCAATTATTATAGTGGTTAATTATTGCTAATTACACCACGTCCAGGGAATTTATTGTTGATTATTCGCAGTTAGTGCATGCTTAATAATTCAAATTGAATTACTAATTCAGAATATATATACATTCGTAGAATAACTGTTGTTGGATATACATATCCGTAGAAGCTAGAATTGATAAAGATGTATAATTCACATTTATTATCGAATTATGTTGAGAAATGTCTTAGCCAATTATTCGTTTGATTAACATAATTTAGAACTTGATAGGTTCGAGAAGAGAATTAAATTATTATCGATGTGATCGATGCCAATTATTTTGGCTAGATCGAGAAGTAAATATAATTTGAAATCACAAGTATTTCATTGTAAAATCAAAATCTTGATTCTAAGATCGAGAAGAACAACCTTTATATAAAGGGAATATTTTATCGATTTCGAGTATTCACTTTATGGTATGATTAAGTATTATGCATAATATATAGGTATACTAAAGTCGATCACTTTTTATATACTTGCAAAGGGGTATGATTTAATCTTTATGGTTATCTGATACACCTAGGTATATCAAAGTTTAACTTTGATAGTTACTCGAGAAGAGAAGTTCAAGATCCAATGGATCGCTCAGCATAAATCTGGAAAACATTCCACTTTGCTATTTCGTAGAATTAATTCTTGATTATTCATTTGAATATCGTAGAAAACCTTGAAAGTGTTGTACTCTTTCATTATCGAATTATTGTTGCATAGAATGTGAGAAGGTTTGATATTGATTTCTTTATCTTTATTGTATCTCTTAACTTGCGGAGCAAACTTGTTGCTCACCCTTGCTATGAATAAAACTTTTCAGCTAGGGACAAAGTTGCAGAAGGTGCTGTGAAGAAGAACAAAGGAAAAGGAATAGTTATGAATTAGTTATGATGAACAATATTATAATTATGTCGTATTGTAAACCCTTTTTGTATATCTAAAGGGGTATGTCTGTAATGTTAAGGTTAGTAGACCTGGGACTTATGTATTAGCAATCTATGTTAATGAGTTATGTATTCCTATTTATATTAAAATGGGTAGTTATATGGTATTATAATGTGGATCGTGAACACCAAATTCGGGGGTCAGGTAACCTGGATTTGGGGGTGTCACAGGTTGGTATCAAAGCTGTAGGTTATAAACCTTAGGTGGGGTGGGGAAAACCCTAGGATTATAACCCTGAGCGAGATAGAGAATACTCATTTAGAGTATTAAGTGAGGGATTGCTGAAGCGTATCGATAGTGAGATAAGTAGACACATAGTCTGAGAAGTGTGTACTGGTAAAGTACTAATCAAGTTGTTTAAACTGATTGTAGAATATCAGGAGAAGATAAGATGAGTACGGAGATGCCGGTAATTTGTCGCACTTTTGAAGCAAGAGTCGAGGTGCCAGGTGCCAGCAGAGTAGTCAAGTGGAAGAAGTGGAGAAAGATGAACCAATGATCAATCTCGAGAGTGATCATGATGATTATCCCGCGATGTATCTAAGTGGTGATGAGGAGGCGGAGTCTGAAGAATCTAAGGTGGAGTTGAAGAATAAGATCAAAGTTGGAGAACAAGATCAGCTAACTGTAGAAGTCCAGGAACTCCGGAGTAAGGTATTTCTCTTGGAGGAGTTGTGGAAGACAGAGCGGGTGTTACGCGAAATAACTGAAGAACGGAATGAGCTGAAGGCGCAGGTGGTGAGGATGAAGACTGAAGGTGGTGGATCATCTGAAGGAACCAACAAGAAAGACAAGAAGAAGAGAAAGAGGAACAACGACAACTCTGAAAAGTCAAACCCAAGAAAAGACAAGCTCAAAGAAGTGTGGAAAGACTCACGCGGAGAATGTATGATGTGGAAGAACGCTCCGCTTCAATCAGAAGCAGGAAGGACATATTTCTTTTGCATTGTCCTAAGCCAATATGAGGAAGTGTTTCTCATGTGGAAGAACGGGTCATGATTTAACAAGTGTCCCAACAAGAAGAAGACTGTGAAGGGAGTGGTGGGTGAGACAACTTAGATATATGTAATAGTATCTTTTGGTAGAAGCTTATGATAGTAAGTGTTATAATATCGAGAATGATGTTTAAGCATATATATATATATATATGTTTGAATGAATGAAATCTTTATTTTCTATATGAATATAAGATTAAGATTAAGTTATGTGTTCTTAAAACTCATACTTATGGTAAGCTCATGACTCATGATTATATGAAATATTTTGAACCCCTCAGCGAATGGACGCCAAAAGTGTGACTAGGATAAGTTCATACACTCATATAATTGTGGCAAGTTACTGAACTCCTAAGTGTGGTAAGTTTGATGAATGGGGATTAGATATGTGAATTTGGTAAATGGCAACTTTTTGTGTAAAGTTGGAGAATTGTAGCTTCATATATAAAGTTGGGTATGTTAATCCTAGAATTATTTAAAAGGGATAGTAATATGTGTTAAGTACTATATGTACTATGTGTTATATGCATAAATATGCGACTACATGAGAACTATGTGTTGAATTCTTATTGTGTTAAGAATTTGTTTAGAAAAAGAAAATTTATATAAGATTTTTATCCGATCATGCCGCCTAGACGATAAAATTGAAACCAACGAGAAGAGCAGTCGGTGAATAACGAAGGAGGTCAAGCTGACCCAATGCAAAACTTTGCAAATATGATAGCCGAAGCTATGGAGAATAGAGCTTCTTCTGCAAGAGGAAGAGCGAGGAATCAGCCAGCTGATAGATTGGCTAACTTCAAGGACTTTAAAGCAGTAGGACCACCTGAATTCAAGGGAACCACGGATCCGATTGAAGCCCAAACTTGGATAAAGGAGATGGAGAAAGCGTTCATCATTGCGCGAGTGGCAGAAGAGCAAAAGACGACTTTTGCAACATACTTAATGAAGGGAGAAGCTAACTACTGGTGGGAGACTAATCAGGCAAGAGCTGGTACAGAGGTGGTAGCGTGGACAAGATTTAAGGAGTTGTTCTTTGAGAATTACTTCTCACCGAGTATGCAAGCTCGGATGGAAGTTAAGTTCTTGGAACTTAAGCAGGAGAACATGTCGGTATCGGAGTATGCTGCCAAATTCAATGAATTAGCAAGATTTGCACCTCATCAGGTGGACACAAAAGAAAGAAAGCGAGAAGATCTGAGAACGGACTGAAGTTGAGGATATTCAATAAGGTAACGGTATTGCAGATCAACACGTTCGCGACTTTGTTGGAGAAAGCGTTAATTGCTGAAGGAGGAAGCGAGGCTGCATCTCGATTTCATCAGGAGAAGAAGAAGAAGACCAATGATGGTGGAAGCAGTGGTGGTAGTAATCAGAATAAGAGGAAGTGGAGTGAGAATACCCAATCGGGTAGCAAGACTGAAGAGAATAGGAAAGGAAGGGAACCATGCGCGATCTGCGGAAAGAACCATTCTGGAGTCTGTTTAAAGAAGAAAGGAGTCTGTTACAACTACGGGCAAGAGGGGCACATGTCACCTAATTGTCCTAGTCCGAAGAAAATTAAAGGTTGTTTTGACTGTGGATCAACTAATCATATAGTACGGAACTGTCCGAAAAGGAATGCGGAGAAGGAAAATGTCAACAACGGACTCGGTGGGGGAACCTTGGCGATTCGAGGACCTGCACAACCAGGAAGACCAACGGCCCGTACTTTCAACATGACGACGCAAGATGTAGTGACTACTCAGGGGTGGAAGGTAACGATTTCGTGTAAAAATTTAATTACGCGACTAATCTTTGTTAGTTATTGCTGTGAATTATTTTCTTTTATAGATTCAAGTCACAAATTAGAATTTGAAACACAAATTAATATTGTGTTGTTAAAAATGAATTGATGATACAACTTTAAAAGATTGTAGAAAATAAGAAAGCGGTGATTCCGAGGACGGAATCCTTTTAAGGAGGGGTGGATGTGATAACCCGGGATTTCGAATAATCCAAATTTCACGAATAATTTTTTTTATATATACATATTGACATTGACTGTTAATATTGTACGGTGAATCTGTGATACGAGTATCGAGAAATAGTCAATTTGTGTATTGACTGAGAAATTAGAGTAGAGTTGTGCTTAACAGAGAATAGGAACCCTAACCCTAAGTCCGGATAGGGATTCGATTGAAAATATAATTGAAATAGTTATATTGATAAGTACGTGTTTGTACTGTATAGAATGTTGATTAATGATTGGTCGGGTAGGGTACAATATTGGTAAACCCTAATAAGGGATTGGAAACACTAATCTCAAGATTTGAAACCCTAACGTATAGTTAGGAACCCTAATTGAAAGCCGAGAAACCCTAATTTTTAATTCAGGAATCCTAAACCCTAATTAGGAAACCCTAATCCTAATTAATAAGCTCTAAAGTGATTAGTATTCTTTAATGTAATTAGTAACCTTTAATATAATTAGGGAACACTAATTATATTTTTGAAAATCTTAATTTTCTATTTTAAAGATCCTAATTTAGAAAATCCTAGAAGCTAAAGTTATAAAATATTAGGTTGGGTGGTTAAACCTAGGGTTAAACCCTAAGGGTTAAAGTGAATCCCATGTATGCCATTAAAATTTCATGTACAAAGTCCAAAGTACCCTTTACTTAGATATTTAGTTAGAAGATTTGCAAGATCTAGTGAGTCATCACTTAAGATTATTCCACGTGCTTAAAAATATATCAAATCTTATCCATATCTTGCCAACTAACATGCTTGATTCATTACATCTAATGATGATATAAGAGATCTAGAGAGAGAGAAAGTTCATAAAACTTGCTCATTTTCAATCTAACTCTCACCAACTCTTCTCTCTCTCATACCTCCGAAATTGTAAAGTGGATCAGGTCCTACTTAATTCTCTAGATCAACCAATAATAGATTGGAGAGTATAGATCAAGGATTGGAAAACTAGAAGGTATAAACCCAAATTGATTTTTGATCTTTGTTGCTAAGAAAATTTTTATGTTTATGTGTTTATATTTATGTTAGAAGTTGTTTTTAGTTGATCTATGATGATCCATTGTAGATCCATAACATCAAAAGGCTTTAAAATGGAGTTTTTGAAAAACTGCCCAAGAATAGTTAAGAGGTCTGACAATCAAATGTCAGTCGCTCTAAATCTTTGTGTATTTATGATTCTTGTTGTTATATTGTTTGGATCTATAGTTTGCTATGTTGGCTTTCATCTGCAAGTGATAGTATAACCATTTGATGTCTAGAATTGAAGTTATTTAAGGTCAAAACCCGTTGATCGAGGTTCGACGGATGAATTCGGGAAAACCGTAACGTTCAAAAAAATCGAAGTCGACATTTTTGTAGCAAGTAGATCTCGTCACCGTGTTTTTTTTTTTTGATGTGTTGTAATCATGTTGTAGTTCGTATGATGGACTACAGATCTGGGTCTTAGATCTCTTAAAACATCAATGGATTGAACATATGAAGTGGTCAAAGTAGGCCACTCACTCTATTTTTGTATTTTTGGGAATTTCCAGAAAGTTTTGAACAAGCTTTCTAACAATGGTTTCAACCGAGATTAATCTGGAGTTTTAGATGTTGTTTAACCGAAATGTTGTGATGTAAATGTACCTTGACACTAGTACTATATATATGTGAACCATCAAACCACATGAACTAATAAATGTATAACATGTAATTAATTGAGCTTCGAAAATGAGACACTCGATCGCTTGGGTTTCGGGTTGCCTAGAAAACCCAGAGTTGTCCCGACAACAAATTTAGAAGCTTTGATCTATTAGTTTATTTGTTGTTTGATCTTGATGCTAGTTGGATATTGTAGAGTTACATTTCCACTATACGATCGAGGTTTAAGTTGACCCAAAAACATTTTGAGATGAGAGTAAAGTTCGGTCAAACAGGGACTTCGAACACGATTTTATCGTTGTTCTTGAGCCAAGAACACCTAAGACGACAGATTAAGTGTCGCTATAGCTTTTTAGATATTTTGCCTATTTATTTATTATATTTTTGAATTTCGAAAATTATTAAAAATAGAAAATAAATTATTAAAATTATTAAAATGGTTTTAAAATTATTTTAAATTATAAAAATAATTTTTGACTATTTGGAATATTTTCTTTAATATTTATAATTATTTAAATATTAAATGTATTTAATTTATTTAATTAGTGTATTAAATAAATTAGAGAAAATGATTTAATATTATTAAAAATCATTTTAAATAAGAATAAAGTGTTAGAAAATATTTTGAATTATAAAATATAATTTTAATATTTTTGGAGAATTTTCATTAATAAATTAATATTAATGATATTAGATTTATTTAATTATTATATTAAATAAAAGAATTAAAATGATTTTATTGATTTAAAAATCATTTAAAAATGAGAGAAAAATGATTTAAAAATATTTTAAGTTATAATTAATGACTTTTAATATTTTAATGATAATTTCATTAATATTTGATTATTAATGGTGATGATTTAAAATAATTTTAATTACTTTAAAAATCATTTAAGTAGAATATTGATGATTTAAAAATATTTTAAGTTATTAAAAATAACTTTAATATTTTGACAAGTATGTTATTAATATTTTTATATTATTAAATATTAATAATGATAAGATTATTTGATAATTAAATCATTTAAAAAATGATTCGATGTTTGAAAAATTATTATAAATTATAATAATTGCTTATAAATTATTAAAAGCTTCTAAAAAATAATATAAATGATATTTGACTTATCTAAAATAATATTGAAGCTTAGAGACCAAGTTTAATTGACAATAGTTGTGTTAATTGTCGGATATAGGTGACCCGAGATCACCTAGAATGGATCAAGTCCAACCGCATCAAATAGTTAGGTTTGATAAGTGTTTATCTAGGTTATAAACACTGATGTGGCTATATGGTAATGTGCCTAGGAGAAGTTTGATTGTGAATTACAGTGTTATGGGTTATAAAATGATTGTGCTAATTGTTAGACCGATAATATTGGTTATAGGTCTTTCGAAAGTAGATAAGTTTATTGCAGTAGTCAGAATCGCAGGAAGAGGCAAGTTTCCTAACTCAACCTTGAGTTATATTCATTCAATTATTATAGTGGTTAATTATTGCTAATTACACCACGTCCAGGGAATTTATTGTTGATTATTCGCAGTTAGTGCATGCTTAATAATTCAAATTGAATTACTAATTCAAAATATATATACATTCGTAGAATAACTGTTGTTAGATATACATATCCGTAGAAGCTAGAATTGACAGTACAGATAATTCCTATTTATTGTCAAATTATGTTAAGAAATGTCTTAGCCAATTATTTTGGTTAGACGAACATAATTTAGAACTTGATAGGTTCGAGAAGACAATTAAATTATTATTGACAGATCGATGCCAATTATTTTGGCTAGATCGAGAAGTAAATAGAATTTGAAATCACAGTATTTCGTTGTAAAATCAAAATCTTGATTCTAAGACTGAGAAGAACAACCTTTTATATAAAGGGAATATTTTATCTACGAGTATTTGACCTTTCATGCGCGATTAAGTATATGCATAATATAGGTATACTAAAGTCGATCACTTTATATATACTTGAGAGAGGGTATGATTTAATCTTTATGGTTATCGATATACTCGGGTATATCAAAGTTTAACTTTGATAGTTAATCGAGAAGAGAAGTTCAAGATCCAATGGATCGCTTCAAGATAAATCTGGAAAACATTCCACTTTGCTATTTCAGAAAATTAATTCTTGATTATTCATTTGAATATCAGAGAAAACCTTGAAAGCGTTGTACTTTTTCATTATCGAATTATTATCATGTAGAATGTGAGAAGGTTTGATATTAATTTCTATATCTTTATTGTATCTCTTAACTTCATGAGCAAACTTATTGTTCACCCTTGCTATAAATAAAACTTTTTCGCTAGGGAAGAAGTTGCAGAAGGTGTTGCGAAGAAGAATAAAGGAAAAGGAATAGTTATAAATTAGTTATGATGAACAATATTATAATTATGTCAGATTGTAAACCCTTTTTTGTATATCTAAAGGGGTATGTCTCGTAATGTTAAGGTTAGTAGACTGGGACTTATGTATTAACAATCTATGTTAATGAGTTATGTATTTTATTAAAATGGGTAGTTAGATGGTATTATATTTATATTAAAATGGGTAGTTAGATGGTATTATATTGTGGATCAAAAGAGAGCTTATGTTATTCCATTCTTTATTATTATTTCTTTGGAATAAACTTATGTTATTCCATTCTTTATTATTATGTTGGAATAACTTTTGTCCATGCTTGGTGAAATTCTTACATTATTCCATTCTTTATTATTCGTTGGAATATCCATGCATGCGGATTACGCTAGAGACTGGTTCCATTCTTTACTATTCTATTGGAATAACCTATCTGTGCAGTTTATCGCATGCATGGTGAATTCTTCTGTTATTCCATTCTTTATTATTCTGTTGGAATATCCTGTCTGTGTGGATTACACATGACCTGGTTCTATTATTTATTATTTTGTTGGAATATCCTGTCTGTGCGTTTAAGCATGACCTGGATCCATTATTTATTATTCTGTTGGAATAACCTGTCTGTGCGGTCTATTGCATGCCTGGTGAATTCTTTTGTTATTCCATTCTTTAATATACTCAGTTGGTTAAAGTTTTGGCTTCTATACTCCATGAAATTAGTGGAATATCCATGATATTTGCGCTTCATCCAGTGTCTTTTTATGGAAATATTCTTCTGAGCATTCTTGAATTTTACTCTACAAAGAAGTATCATGTTGACAATTTGGCCATTATTGATTTCTGGATAAATTAGATTATAAATCTTTAAAAATTTATTCTTGAACTTGTTTTATTGAATTCCTATATCATTGTCATCATCCTCATGTTTATATTATGTTGAAAGTCATCTGTGGCCTGTAGTGCATAGATGGACTTGGTATGATTATGACCAGGGATTATTCGGTATAATCATGACCCTAATGTTACAAATAATGTGGTAAAAGTTCTCATTGGCCCGTAGTGCATTGATGGACAGTTGTTGGCATGATCATGACCATTAATGAATACACAAATATCCTTGGCCCGTAGTGCATGGATAAATTATGATCGTGATACTGAAGAATATCCTTGGCTGTAGTGCAGGGGTGATTCGATGATGTGGATTATTTATTGTCGAGTCTCAAATGATAAAAGTGATGAAAAACCTTTTAAATCATAGAAGATAGTAGATTTTATTCTCTACTTGACTCTTCTAATGGATTGCTTGTTCACCGCAGCTTAAACTTGATGTTTGTTATATTGTATCAGTTTAACAATGTTGTAGGCTAATGATAATTTATTCTGCATTATCTTAGTCATAATATTTCTTACTGGGCTAGTTGAGCTCACCCTTTTGCTTTCATTGTTCTCTTCAGGAAATGAAAACGTGAAAGGGACTAGTCGGGGAAGGAGTGATTGATCGAGATGATAGCATTAGTAGTCCTCACTATTCTGTTAAATAGTGTGACAATAAATGTAATGAGGACTCCATTTAGTGTGGATATTGTCTAGATGAAAATATTATGTTTTGTCATATATTACACGACAGTTTTGTAATTAAGTTTTTAATTGTATTTAGTACCATATATTTGGCGACTCAAGATGGGTGATGTATACCTATTTTGGGGGCGTCACAGAGACGCACAAGCAAAGAGGGTGAAGATGGAGGAGATGAATAATGTATTTAATACTGTGATCAATCGAGCTCAAGATCGAGTCATGTGCTATCCTATTCAGTTTGAGACGCTGCCATCATACATTTTAGATCGCCGAACAATGACTCGAATTATGGAGGAAGAGCGTCGTAAGGCTACGCAGTATCTTAGTAGGACATTGTACGGAATGTATCTGATATATGATTAGGGAGTAAATGAAATGTAAATCCCGGGTATGATATAACCAATGGGATAGATGTTGATGATGTTGTCCTGCAACTGTTATAGTTCAGGAAAGTAATGTAAATAGCAGTGATGCTATTGTTTTGATGTTTTTAAAATATTATGAATGAATAAAAGTTATTATTTTATTTTATTCCAAAGTGTTATGTGATAATCTTTTATGATGTGCAACTTAAGTATATAATACTTAAAGAAGTTAAATCGAATCTAATGGATGTATTTTAACAGAAAATGCCTACACGACGTCAACCACGATAGAGAACCACTGAGGAAACCAATAATAACAATGTGGAAGGTAACCCAGTTTAACAGCTAGTGACGTTACTGACGGGTGCTTTGCAGAATCAACCTCAAAACCAAGGTACAACGTTTAAGGATTTCAAGGCGGTTGGACCACCAGAATTTCGTGGGTCCATGAATCCGGTTGAGGCACATACCTGGATCATGGAGATAGAGAAAGTTTATATGTTGCTAGGGTAGAGGATAACTTGAAGACTGCTTTTGCAACATTCATGTTGAAAGCAGAGGCGAGTTATTGGTGGCAAGCTAATAAAACCCGAGGAGGTCAAGAGGTAATGACTTGGGAAAGGTTCAAAGAAATATTCTTTGATACCTATCTTCCAGAAAGTTCAAAGAGTCAGCTAGAAGTGCAGTTTTTGGAACTGAAGCAGGGAACGATGTCGGTGTCTGAGTATGCCGCAAGATTCAACCAGTTGGCAAGGTTTGCGCTATATCAAGTCAGCACATACGAACACAAGGCGAAGAGGCTTGAACAAGGACTACAGCCCTGGTTGTATAGTAGGGTCTCCCTGGTTCAGTTAAAGACGTTTGCAGCAGTGATGGAGAAGGCAATTCTCGCAAAGAGTGGAGGCAAAGCTGTAACAAAGCACAACCAAGAGCAGAGGAAGAAGAAGGGTGAAGTTAAGAGTGGTGGTGGTAATAGTGGAAGTGGCAACAACAATTTGAAGAGGAAGTGGAATGCAAATGTGGGAGATGGAAATTAGCAAGGAAATTGGCAAAAGAAGAAGTTCGAAGTATGTGTTACATGCGGAAAGTTTCACAAGGGTGTGTGCTTGATGGGGGAAACGAGTATGCTTCAACTGTGGCCAGGAGGGTCACATCGCCCCAAATTGTACTCAATCTAAGAAGAACGTTTGTTTCACGTGCAGGTCCAAGGATCACTTTGCTCGTGAAATCCCTAAGAAGGGATCTGGTGAGGGAAATGGAAGCAATAGAAATACTAGTGGAGGTACACTGACTATTGCGGGACCAACGTCAACAGATAAGCCCACAACCAGAACCCTTAATATGACGGTGCAAGACGCTGTGCAATCAAAAGATGTCGTGTCAGGTATTATCCCAATCAATGATATAAATGCATATGTATTATTTAATTCGGGTGCTACTTGCTCGTTTATATCTGATGAATTTGCTAAGAGGTTAGAAATACTTAGTGAAGAGCTGAATTTCCCTTTGAACATAGAAATTGCGAATAGAGAGGTAATTCATGTTAGGTTCGTATACAAGAACTGTAGGGTGAATATAAAAGGGGAATATTATGATAGTAGATTTAATTCCGATAAAACTCGGAGAGTTCGATGTTATTTTGGGAATGGATTGGTTATTAAATTATGGAGTGATAATCAATTGCCAAAAGAAGTGTGTAAACCTTATGACTCCGTCAAAGATAGTTTTTCATGGTAACAAATCGCCTAGACAAATGAAATGTCTGACGATGATATAGGCCAAGAAGTTATTGAGTAAAGGCTGTGTAGGGTACTTAGCCTACATAGTCGATACTCAAAAGGAGAAGGGTGTGAAATTGGAGGAAATACCAGTAGTTAGGGAATTCATAGATGTGTTTCCAAAGGATTTGCCAGGACTTCTGCCTGACAGAGAAATCAAGTTCGTGATCGACTTAGCGCTAGGAACAGCTCCCATATTGAAGGCCTCGTATAGAATGGCTCCGATAGAGATGAAAGAACTAATGGTGCAACTGCAGGAGCTATTGGATAAGAAGTACATTCAGCCAAGTGTGTCACCGTGGGGAGCACCGATGTTATTCGTGAAGAAGAAGGATGGGTTAATGCGTCTTTGCATTGATTATAGGGAATTAAACAAAGTCACTATTAAGAACAAGTATCCATTGTTAAGAATAGATGACTTGTTTGATCAATTGAAGGGTGCTAGATATTTCTCAAAAATAGATTTGAGAAGTGGGTATCACCAACTAAAAGTAAGGAAGGAGGATGTACCGAAGACGGCATTCCGAACGAGGTATAGACATTACGAATTTTTAGTAATGTCTTTTGGTTTGACAAACCCCCCTGTAGCATTCATGGATTTGATGAACAGGGTACTTAAACCATTTTTAGACAAGTTTGTGGTGGTGTTCATCGATGATATTCTGGTGTACTCTAAAACTCAAGGAGAACACGTGGAACACTTACGTCTGACGTTGGAGACGTTAAGAAAAGAAAAGTTGTACGCGAAATTCTCTAAATGTGAATTTTGGCTAGAACGTGTACAATTCCTTGGGCATGTAATCGTTAAGGATGGAATTTTAGTGGATCCATCAAAAGTCGAAGCTGTGATAAATTGGGAACAACCAAGAACTTCATCAGAAGTGAAAAGTTTCTTGGGATTGGCAGGATATTATAGACGATTTATTCAGGATTTTTCTAAGATTGCCACTCCATTGACGAATTTGACAAGAAAATTTGTAAAATTTGTTTGGACGGAGAAGTGTGAAGAAAGTTTTTCAGAATTGAAAAAGAAGTTAAGTGTGACACATGTGTTGTTGTTACCAGATAATACAGGAAATTTTGTGGAATATAGTGATGCTTCGCACAAGGGTTTAGGATGTGCCGTAATGTAGAACAACAAAGTCATTGTGTATGCGTCAAGGCAATTGAAAGACTACGAGAAAGGATATCCAACTCATGATTTAGAGTTGGCAGCAGTAGTGTTTGCTCTAAAGCTATGGAGCCATTATCTCTATGGAGAGAAGTGTGAGATCTACACAGACCATAAAAGTCTAAAGTATATTTTCACACAGAAAGACCTGAACATGCGTCGAAGAAGATGGATGGAATTAATAAAAGATTATGATTGCGAGATCTTTTATCATCCGGGCAAAGCTAATGTGGTTGTGGATGCCTTGAGTAGGAAAGGTAGAGAGAAGTTGACGTTGTTAACCAACCAGGAGGAACTCATTTCAGCAATTGCAAGACTAGAGTTGGAAATAAAATTTCCCAAAGAGACCAACGAAAAATTGTTCCAAATGGAAGCTAGTTCAACTTTGTTGGACAGGGTGAAGAATGCTCAATTACAGGATGAAGAATGCAGGAAAATAAAGGAAAGTGTGGTCGAGGGTAAAGAGGTGAAGTATAAACTTGATAATGAGGGAATGCTGAGATTCGAGGGACGAATTTGGGTTCCAGCAGTACTAGATATTAAAGAAGACATCTTGACAGAAGCTCATAGATCAAGATATTCGATTCATCCAGGAAGTACGAATATGTATCAAGATTTGCGGCGACATTTTTAGTGGCCAAATATGAAAAGAGACGTTGCAGAATGCGTTGCAAAGTGCTTGACGTGTCAGAAGGTGAAAGCTGAACATCAACGACCAAGCAGGTTACTTCAACCATTGGAGATACCGGAATGAAAGTGGGAGCACATCACAATGAATTTTGTGGTAGGTCTTCCAACGACTCAGAAAGGAAACGATGCAATATGGGTGATAGTGGACAGATTGACAAAATCTGCACACTTTTTGCCAATAAAGATTAGATTTAATCTTGACCAGCTGGCGAAGCTATACGTTAAAGAGATCGTCTCAAGACATGGAGTTCCAGTGTCAATTGTATCAGACAGAGATCTGAGGTTCACATAAAATTTCTGGAAGAAACTTGAAGAATGCATGGGAACGCAATTGAAGATGAGTACGGCATATCATCCGCAAACTGATGGTTAAAGCGAACGAACAATCCATGTGACAACCCGAGAATTTAGAAAATTTTTAAAATCATAATTGATTGACTTAAGGTTCAATATTATAACCTAGACAGAAAATAAGTGTATGCGTTTGATATTTTTAGGAAGGAATTTTGAGGATTTTAAAATTCTGTGAAGGATTTTGGTGAATTATTCAGGAATAAGTGTATATGTGTTTATGTTCTGTGAGTATGGTTAATTATGTGTTCATAATGTTGTTAAGAGTCAAGGTTTGACCAGATAAATTTTATCAGTGTCAAACACTAAGTATATATTAAGAACGTCAACGTTCACTTAGAAAACCCTAGCAATGGATAAGAAACCCTAGAAACCGGTTCTGAAACCCTAATTTCGGTCCCGAGAATTCAAAACCCTAATTCGAAAATTGAAAACCCTAGTTTGGGAATGCAAATGTTGGTATAAGGTTTAAACGTTATTAATGATAACCTAATTTGGGATAACCCTAATTTCTGGATTAAAAACCCTAATTTATGATTAGGGAAAACCTGATTGTTAGTGTAATAATTTTAATGTTAATTAGAAAACATTAATCCTAATTTTCAAGTTATAAGTAATTAGAAAACCCTAATCTAATTAGGAAACCTAATTTCTAAATTAGAAAGATTATTTTTCTATTTAAAACCCTAATTCTTGGGTTATAAACCCTAACGTACAATTTTGACCCTAATTGCTAAATTAGTGATTTTAATTAGGAAATAATAATCCTAATTAGCAAGATTGAGCTTATGATTAGGAAATCTAAATATAAATATAGAGTCCTAATTATAATTTTGAAATATTAATTTTCTATTTTGAAAACTTAATTTGGAATCCTAGAATTTATTTTTAAAACCTAAAGGGTTAAACCCTAAACCCTAAGGGTTTGGACAATTGACAAGTATGCCATTAAATTTAAAAGCCAAATGACTAGTTTACCCTTGTTGCTTTATTTGGACATAACTTGCAAATCTTGCCAAATGTGAGTTGTTCACCAACTCCAACCACTCCATGTGCCATATATCTCTAATATCAGCAGCTACATCAGCCATTCATTGAATCAAGTGTTATAATTAGAAAAGTAAGTAAAGTAACTTACTTTTCTTAACAAACCAACCAAGCCTTACTTGAAGTATTTGTGGGGAATTGTACTTGGTGTAAAAACCACTTAGTTTCTGGCACTGATAATCATTGAAGTATTTGTGTCGCGCTATTTTCTATATGTATGTTAAGAGGGTGATTCCTTTCTCGTGTGTATAACAAATAGATAGGTTATAGGTAGAGGATATAAGGTTACGTACGAGTTATTAAAACTCATACTTATGTGACATTCTTGACTCATAGTTATATGAAATGTTTATGAACCCCTCAGCGAATGGACGCCAAAGGTCTGACTAGGGTAAGTTCTTAAACTCATATGATTGTGACAAGTTTATGAACTCATAAGTTTGGCTTGACGAACTGGGTATAGTTGTGTGTGAATGGAGTATTAAGGATAATAGGAATAGATAGATTGTTTAAGCAAATGATTATTAGTGGAGACATAAGTTTTCCAAAACTCCTAGCTATGCTAGACTTCAAAATTTTGACATCAAGCTAAATACGCACTATGTGCTTTTAAAAAAAATATATAGACTCGTAATCATTTTTGAAACGGTTTAAATTATAGTCTATGCTACTTATTTCAACTAGATGCAAATGATTTGAAATATCAAAATATTTTTTTATTTATCACTCATGTACTACGTAACTCAAAAAGTAGATGATAAAAGTTGATGGAGTTATAAATACAGGAATACTTAGTGTGAATTCGATCTAAAAATCATTGTTCCACTATTGTATGATGTGTTATGACAAAGTCATATAATGCCGGCATCCTCAAACGGATTGTTAATACAGTACGACATCATGATGTCATTCTTCAAAATATTTTCAAAAATTTTAATTTGCCAACCGGGTTTGGCTACACCTAAATAATTCGATTGAATTGAATTATTGATATGAGTCTATGCTATTCGATTCAACTAGACTAATGTTTATGAAAACTCTAAGTGTTCATTGAAAGAAATTTCCCGAACCAAATTGTTTTGGTGCGAAATCTAATAAGACTGAGGTAAAATTTTGTGCCTATGGCGATTTGAGAAACAATAAAATCGAAGATTGGCCAAGATAGGCATATCGGGCTAATCACCCTTTGTGTTTGTAAGTTATAACGGTTTGCGGATGAATTTCCATAAAACCTTTGCGAAAATGACAGACAAATAGTCTATATGACTCCTCAGCATAATTTGAAATTTTTTTACTCTTGTGAATGGTGTATTGGGTAGCATGTGATGATGTGTATTAATGGTGTATATAGTATGGTGTAAGGTGTAAGGTGAATTTCGGGGACGAAATTCTTAGAAGAAGGGGTGAATGTGACAACCCGAGAATTTAGAAAAATTTTAAAATCATAATTGATTTATTTAAGGTTCAATATTAGAACCTGGACAGAAAATAAGTGTATGCGTTTGATATTTTTGGGAAGGAATTTTGAGGATTTTAAAATTCTGTGAAGAATTTTGGTGAATTATTCAGGATTAAGTGTATATGTGTTTATGTTCTGTGAGTATGGTAAATTATGTGTTCAGAATGTGGTCAAGGGTCAAGGTTTGACCAGATAAATTTTATCAGTGTCAAATCCTAAGTATATATTAAGAACGTCAACGTTCAGTTAGAAAACCCTAGCAATGGATAAGAAACCCTAGAAACTGATTCTGAAACCCTAATTTCAGTTCCGGGAATTCGAAACCCTAATTCAGAAATTGAAAACCCTAGTTTGGGAATGCAAATGATGGTATAAGGTTTAAACGTTATTAATGATAACCTAATTAGGGATAACCCTAATTGATTTAGAAAACCCTAATTTCTGGATTAGAAACCCTAATTTATGATTTGGGAAAACCTGATTGTTAGTGTAATATTTTTAATGTTAATTAGGAAACATTAATCCTAATTTTCAAGTTATAAGTAATTAGAAAACCCTAATCTAATTAGGAAACCTAATTTCTAAATTAAAAATATTATTTTTCTATTTAAAACCCTAATTCTTGGGTTATAAACCCTAATGTACAATTTTGATCCTAATTGCTAAATTAGCAATTTTAATTAGGAAATAATAATCCTAATTAACAAGATTGAGCTTATGATTAGGAAATCTAAATATAAATATAGAATCCTAATTATAATTTTGAAATATTAATTTTCTATTTTGAAAACCTAATTTGGAAATCCTAGAATTTATTTTTAAAATCTAAAGGGTTAAACCCTAAACCCTAAGGGTTTGGATAATTGACAAGTATGCCATTAAATTTAAAAGCCAAATGACTAGTATACCCTTATTGCATTATTTGAACATAACTTGCAAATCTTGCCAAATGTGAGTTGTTCACCAACTCCAATCACTCCATGTGCCATATATCTCTAATATCAGTAGCTACATCAGCCATTCATTGAATCAAGTGTTATAATTAGAAAAGTAAGTAAAGTAACTTACTTTTCTTAACAAACCAACCAAGCCTTACTCTCTCTCTCTCTCTCTAATTTCGAAAATATAGAATGAGAGTATGTGATCAGCTGAGATAATATCAAACCTTAACTCACTATGATCAACATCAAAGGATCAGATCATAGGATCAAAGTTTTATAGAGGTATGAACCCTAACTTGCTAGATCTTTAAGATTTTTGTTAATATTGTGATTTATTAGTTAAAGTTATGTATTAAGGTGTCTTTGAGTGATCTGGGTTGATAGATTATAGATATAAACACTTAGATGCACGAAACTAGTATTTTTTTTGAAATCTGGAAAAAGTTCAAAAAGTGGCCTGACGTACAGTCATATGTCAGAGGCCCTAGATCTTTCTCTGTTTTTGATATTTGTTGTATTATGTTATAAATGTGTTCTATGTCATGAGGACTTTGATCAGAAACTATAAACATGGCCAGATCATGAGTAGATTGAGAGATATGAGCAGTCAAACTGCGTTATTGAATTAAATGGAATGGGTTTCGACAACCCGTAAACCAGATCTTGTCCTGATGGTGTTTTCAGCAGTCTTGATATTACTTGTTATTTATGTTTTAAGTCATGTTGTTGCTTTGAGGTTGTAGTCTGACATGAGTGCTACACTTTCAAACCTTTAGATCACTTAGATCCATATCAGAATTGAAGATTTGGTCGGTCAAACAACCGTTGACTAACTCGCCGGATGAAGATTTCTGGAAAACCAAGATCTTCAAGAACCGTTTCCTGACCCCTACTTTGACCAACCTTGATCTTCTTGGTGTGATGATGGTATGATGATTTGTCTGACATCCCTACTACAAGGCTGAACTCTTAAATCACATAAATCGAGCCCAGAAAGCTAAGATTTAAAGCTTCAAAATAGATACCTCGACTGTTCTTCAATTTCTGGAAAACCCAGAAATTGAAGAACAGGTCTGACATCAAGTTGAATGGCTTAGATCTCTCTGTGATTATATGTTTTGGACATGAACTTTGCTTAAAGTTGTAATTCTACATCAGTACTATAACATTAGAATAATTCACAACCTAGAAACTTATGGATCAAAGAATTACAATCGGTCAAACTTAGTACCTTTAACGTTGACATGATTTCTGGGTTTGGCCAAGAACAGCTCAAGAACACCTATAACGATAGTTCTATCGCTATAGGGCCCTTTAGTGACACTTAATTTCTGAAAATAATTTATTTTAATAAATAAATAGAAAAAAATTGGTTTTTAATTATTAAAAATACAAAACAAATTCTTAAAAATTATTTTAAAGCCTAAAAATTAGTTTTTAATTACTTTGAATATAATTCATAAATATTTAATATTTTTGGAATATTAATGGTATTTAATTTATTTAATTATAATATTAAATAAACTAGTTAAAAATGATTTTAATACATGAAAAATCATTTAAAAATATATTATGGTGTTAGAAAATATTTGAAGTTATTTTTAATGACTTTTGATATTTTGTGATTAATTTCATTAATAAATTTATATTAATGGTGATTAATTTATTTAATGAAAATATTAATTAAATTATGGAAAATTAAAAATAATGCTTTAAAAAACATATAAAAATGATTTAAGGGTTATGAAAATATTTTAAGTTATAAAATATAACTTTTGATATTTTGTCATGAAAATATTAATATTTTAATATTAATATCAATTATTGGATAATGGATTTAAAGGTTTAAAAATTATATAAATATGATTTTAAAGTATTAAAATACTTTGATATATTATAAATATATTATAATATTATGACATATATTTCATTAATATTTGATATTAAATAAATATTGATGATAAAGGAATTATGTGGTATTTAATTCATATAAATACGAGTTTAATGATTGAAAAATCATGATAAATGGTAATAATTATTTGAAAATTATTACAAGCCTATGAAAAATATTTTAACTGATAATAAATTATTTGAGATATCTGTGAACCAGTTTAGACTAAGTCTTAGTGATTTTAGACTCGATATTTGTCCGACTAGACCATCGGAATGTCAGAATTGAACTTGACTCGAACTGTAAAAGTTTTACTTGAGGTTAGGTCTTATGTGTGTTGTATACAGATAGGGTTATGTGTTATGTGTTTAGGTTATTCTATATATATATATATATAATAGAATTATATTGTGATGATATTATTCTAATTAGTATATCAATATTATTTATATATTAGGTCTTCAGACAAAGCTTATTAAAATGCGTAACGATAATCAACGAAACAGGCAATTTTTTCTTAACTTTATTTGAGTTGTTGTATTCAAATGTACTTATGGTTAATCATTGCTGATTTTCATGTCTAAGAATTATAGAATTGTACTATGTACATGTTGCGTGTATAAGTCAGGTATGAAAGGTTGATCACCTTCATTACCATTCGGTCCAGATATATTTGTTCATGTTCAATACTTGTTCAATTAAAAGTTTGTTTGTACTAATTCACAACTATATTGATGAATTATAACCAGCTTATTATTCAAATTCTTTCAATCATGATATATCCTTAAATAAATTTAAACTTGCTAGGCAACCTTCATGCTCACCCTTGCTATATCATGACAAAACATTGCAGATTAAGACGAATACGTCGGATACATGAAAAGATAAAGATAAGTCCAGCTTTGGAGTTTATGTGCAGCTAAATTTGTAACCACTACAAGAAATCACACAAAAATTGACGCTAAAATTTGTCACATAAAATTTATTTTTCATCACTAAAACATTTGGTGACGTGTGTTAATCGTCACAGAGATCGTCACCGTATGAGCATGGTATTAGGTTTATTTGACAATATTTGACGTCGTCACTCAATGTTTTAACTTATGGTGACGATCTACATCATTGTCACTGTAATTAATTACTTTTAGTGACGTTAATAGTGTCACTATTTGAATAAAACTTTCATCACTCTATATTATGTTTCGTCATCAAAACTTGGTGCATTAAATGACGAAAATCATTTTTCGTCATTAAATGATATTGTTTTAGTGACGAAAATATGTTACTCTATTTAAATCATCTAATTTTAATGACAACAATATGGTCATATTTATGATTATTTTTTCGTCATGTTATTGTGTTTATCGTCACCAAAAATAAAAAAAATAAATGACGACAGAACAATTCGTCACCTAATAATATATTTAATATGACAATTATGTCATTGTCATTTCATATTTTAAATAATATTACAAAATAATTTATCACCAAAGAGTTAATTTTTATGACACATTCTTCACAATCACTAATTGAATACTTTGGTGACGATACATCTCGTCACAAAAAGAGTTATTAATAGTGACAAAATTAGTTGTTGTGACAAAATAAATATATAATAGTGACATTAATATAAATTCTAAAGAGTTAATATTATTCTTCATTAAATTTTAATTTTCATTGACCAAATATTATTTGTCAATAAATGATTATAAATTGCTATAATATGGTGGTCATATTAAGTTGTTTGACATTCTAAATGTATTGTTATATTACCAATTTTCAATGAAAAATATAATACATTTAGCCCAACACATCACAGCAACACACAACACATCCATTAACCCAAATGCAAACATAAGAGTATAGTTACTAATATTACATCTTGAATGCCTTTTCTTGGCTTATTTTCCTTTAGAAACCTTTTGCTTGTTCTTTCGCATTTTCCTAGTTTTTAGAGGCATCCAAGGCAACACCGCTGGGAAAAGAGCGAACACTGGATGGTTTTTGTTGTTTTTAATCTGAAAGTACAAGTTCTCTAGCTGCAAAAGTTGGAACCACTGCTTATAAGCAAAAAGGTGAGCAGGTTGTTTAAAAAAGAGCTTGACAACATGCTCCTTCTCCTCATATGCTTGTTTCTTCGCCATCTCAACTTCCCTGCATGGGTTTGAGAATGCATCGGTGCTTCTAACAGCTTGAGCCTTCTTGGGATCTTTCTTTGATATTTGCATTTTTTGTAGCTCTGTTGCTTGTGTTCGGCCGCTTCTCACCACGAGTCCCAACGTAATAAAGTAAAGATTTGTTTATCGAGAACAAGTCAACCAGAATCAAAAGAAGAAGAAGAAACATTGGACCCAAGGTAGTCTACAATCTAACAAGTCTCGGCTTAGAAAACATTATTATTACTACATTATTTCCATATTAGACTTCTATAAAACCACAGAAATACTTGTAAGAGAATTTTGTTCTCCCATTTCTCAATTATTGGGGCATATAATAGGTCTAAAATAGATTAAAGAAAGATATAAAAGAATAAAACAAGTCATATACATGTAATTAGGATGATTGTTTTCCTTTCCTCCATCTTGTACATTAGTTCTTTCTCTTGTTGTTTTGTTATGGAAAAATATATCAAATCTTTCGCTTTTCTAATAATTATACAATTTAACATATAATTATATTATATCCTGATTTCTCATCATCAAGAGTGTCAAGTACAATCTAGATGTGAAAACTTTTGTATTTCAAATAGGGACACTTAAAAAGGAAATGTTGAGCATGTGTCCAATAGTGTGTGTGAAGTATCGGTCCTTATTACCCACAACCATACCTTCCTCTTTCTTAAACAACTACATACTAGCGAAACAAGATGAAAAACCTCAAGAGGAAGTGTTGTTAGTGAAATGTTGAAAGCTACGAAGAATTTATATGGCATAATTACCAAAAATAAAAACAAAAACATCAATACCTGATGGGCCTATATATACCAGATCTTGATTTCCCTTCAACCGAGCAATTACTTCCACATTCAATTCCCGAAGTGCCATTGCTACTAGTGTGAATAGTTTAATCCACTGAAATCCCATCTTTATCGATTATATGTCCAGGAAATTGTACACGTTCTAGCCAAAATTCACATTTAGAGAATTTCGCGTACGACTTTTCCTTTCTTAACATCTCCAACGTCAGACATAAGTGTTCCATGTGTTCCTCTTGAGATTTGGAGTACACCAGAATATCATCGATAAATACCACCACAAACTTGTCTAAAAATGGTTTAAACACACTGTTCATCAAATCCCTGAACGTTGTAGGGGCGTTTGTCAAACCAAATGACATCACTAAAAATTCGTAATGTCCATACCGAGTTCAGAATGTTGTCTTTGGTACATCCTCCCTCCTTACTTTCAATTGGTGATATCCACTTCTCAAATCTATTTTCGACAAACATCTAGCACCCTTCAATTGATCAAACAAGTCATCTATTCTTGACAATGGATATTTGTTCTTAATAGTGACTTTATTTAATTTCCTATAATCAATGAAAAGACGCATTGTCCTTTTTCTTAACGAATAGCACCGGGGCTCCCCACGGTGACACACTCGGCTGAATGTACTTCTTGTCTAACAGTTCTTGCAGTTGTACCAATAGTTCTTCCATCTCCACCGGAGCCATTCTGTATGGGGCCTTCGATATAGGAGTGGTTCCTAGCGCTAAGTCGATCACGAACTCGATTTCTCGGTCAGGCGGAAGTCCTGGCAAATCCTCCGAAAACACGTCCACGAACTCCCTAACCACCGGTATTTCCTCCAATTTCATACCCTTCTCCTTTTGAGTATCGACTATATAAGCTAAATACCCTACACAGTCCTAACTCAATAACTTCTTGGCCTGCATCATCGTCAGACATTTCATTTATCTAGGCGATTTGCTACCATGAAAAACTACCTTTGACGGAGTCATAAGGTTTACACACTTCTTTTGGCAATTAATTATTGCTCCATAATTGTACAGCCAATCCATTCCCAAAATAACATCAAACTCTCCGAGTTTTATCAGGATTAAATCTACTTTCATGACATTCCCCTTTATATTCATCCTATAGTTCTTGTATACGAACCTAACTGGAATCACTTCCCTATTCGCAATTTCTATGTTTAAAGGGAATTTTAACTCTTCACAAGGTATTTCTAACCTCTTAGCAAATTCATCCGATATAAACGAGCAAGTAGCAGCCAAATCAAACAATACATATACATTTATATTATTGATTGGGATAATACCTGACACGACATCTTTTGATTGCACCGCGTCTTGCACCGTCATGTTGAAGGTTCTGGTTGTGGGCTTATTTGTTGATGTTGGTCCTGCAATAGCCAGCACACCTCCACTAGCATTTCCCTTGCTCCCATTTGTCTCACCAGATCTCTCATTAGGGCGTTCACGAGCAAAGTAATCCTTGGACCCGCACGTGAAGCAAACGTTCTTCTTAGGTTGAGTGCAATTTGGGGCGATGTGACCCTCCTGGCCACAGTTGAAGCATACTCGTTTCCCCATCAAGCACACACCCTTGTGAAACTTCCCGCACGTAGCACATGCCTCGAACTTCTTATTTTGCTAGTTTCTTTGCTAATTTCCAGCTCCCCCATTCGCATTCCACTTCCTCTTCAAATTGTTCTTGCCATTTCCACTGTTACCACCACCACCATTCTTAGCTTCACCTTCACTCTTCTTCTTTCTCTGCTCTTGATTGTGTTTTATGACAGCCTCGTTTCCACTCTCAGCGAGAATCGCCTTCTCCATCACTGCTGCAAACCTCTTTAACTGAAATAGGGAAACCCTACTGTACAATCAGGGCTTCAATCCATGTTCAAACCTCATCGCCTTGCGCTCGTCTGTGCAGACGTGATATGGCGCAAACCTCGCCAACTTGTTGAATTTTACGACATACTCAGACACTGACATCGTTCCCTACTTCAATTCCTAAAACTGTACTTCTAGCTGACTCTTTGAATTTTCTAGGAAATAGGTCTCGAAAAACATCTCCTTAAACCTTTCCCAAGTCATAATCCCTTGACCTCCACGGGTTTTATTGGCCTGCCACTAATAACTAGCCTCTACTTTCAACATAAATGTTACAAAAGCAGTCTTCTGCTCCTCCTGTACTCTCGCAATATCGAACACTTTTTTCATCTCCATGACCCAGGTCTGTGCCTCAACCGAGTTCATGGTTCCACAGAATTCTGGTAGTCCAACCGCCTTCAAGTCCTTAAATGTTGTACCTTGATTCTGAGGTTGATCCTACAAAGCACCCGTCAGTAACGTCACTAGCTGCTGAATAGGGTTTCCTTCCACATTGTTGTTGTTGTTGGTTTCCCCAGTAGTTATCTGTCGTGGTGGTTGACGTCTTGGAGGCATTTTCTGTTAAAATACATCCATTAGCTTTTATTTAACCTTTTAAGTATTATATACTTAAGTTTCACATCATAAAAGTTTATCACATAACACTTAACACTTTGAATAAAACAATAAATTTTATTCATTTATAATCTTTTAAAAACATCGAAACAATAGCATCACTGCTATTTGCATTACTTTCCTGAACTATAACAGTTGCAGGACAACATCATCATCATCTATCCCATTGGTTATATCATACCCAGGATTTACATTTCATTTATTTTCTAATCAAATATCAATTACATATTAGTACGATGTCCTACAAAGATACTGTGTAGCCTTACGATGCTCTTCCTCCATAATTCGGAACATTGTTCGGCGATCTAATATGTATGATGGTAGCGTATCAAACTGAATTGGATAACACATGACCCGGTCCTGAGCTCGATTGATCACGGTGTTGAATACGTTATTCATCTCTTCCATCTTCATCCTCTTTGCTTGTGCGTCTCTCTCTGCCATTCCAGCTCGTTGATAAGCTTCATTGTATGCGTCTTTAACTCTTGCCCTCTTAGTAGATTCCTCTTTCAACTTGTTCTTCAACTCTACAATCTTTGCTATCATACTCTCGTTCTCTCCTTCGATGTGAACCAGCTTCTCTTCAACGTTGTTCAACCGTTCCTCTCGATCCTGGATCTCATCGTCTTTCTGTGCCATCGAGGTCTGTTGTTCAGCTACTATCTCTTGCAACTCCTCGACGGTATCTTGAAGTTCTACATTGCGGTCATACACCTCATCGTACATATAGGCAGCTATCGAGTTAAGTGGAATCTCTTCCTCCTCGTCCTCCTCATCCCCCAACTGTGGCAGCTCAACAGGGTCCTCCTCATCCGTCTCTATCTCATCATCCTCATCAGGTACTCTCTCCTACTCAACTACTATGACCGACAAAACTGTTTTCCGTGGCAGTAGTTGTTCCCAAATCACCTGAATATCTCGAGGCTCCTCCTCTCTAGCCTGACTGGATCCTCCCACATTAGTCATCCTGTCAACCAAATTTTAAGTTTTAATTACTAATCATTACTACTCGACACTCACGAGCACATAAGTTGTAATCACATAAGTACATAAGTGTTTTATTACTTTCTCTTTCCTAAAACTCGATAAGAGTTTATCATCACTATCTTTTCAAAGGTTACTTCCTAAGGCTTTTCTCCCACCTAAGATTTATAACCTAAAGCTTTGATACCAACCTCTGACACCCCCAAATCTAGATACTTCATTCCCACAAGATTTGGTGCTCACTATCCATACATTCACACTATCTACCCAAATAAATAATATTCAAATCATAAATCCTCCCCTTAAATAGGGTTATATCATTAAGTTCAAAAACATCCCAGGTTATCTAACCTTTAAACATCATTCAAGTGCGGAATTAAATTATTACATTACATCATTATTAAAAGTCTATGATCATAACAGTAATCAAAAGTACAAATCAGCATCACTTGTACATTTTTCTCTTTCCTTTGCTAGTTGAAGGCTCATCTACCTTCTCAACTTTAGCTGTAATGAGTATATAAATATGCAAGAGTGAGCGAAACAATTGCTCACTGGATATAACAATGAATCAACAGGAGAATAGCAATAACCACTGCCAACGAATAGACTCATCAAAACTGGATAGTACTCTAACAATGATAATCAAAAACTGAAATCCAAAATATGGAATATATATAACTGAGGGTCATAAGATCATGAACTATGTCCACAGTTGCAAGTAATCTTTCAACTCCAACTTTAATAAATCATAAGACTATAAGGCTCCTCGTCGTACTTGGGGGATCAAACCCCTTCAGATAATGTATTGTGCATAAACATTTCAACGCTTAAGCGTAAATTATCCCCTATTAATAATAGGGTTGTTCATCTCAGTATTTAGAGTACAATCCGCACAAAAGAAAGTTTGGTTTGGATAAGCTTTCAAGGGTAATTTAAAGTTTAGAGAACATCAACTAGAGGACTAGTTGAGTAAATAGTGTTTAATACACTACTACAAAATAGTAAATAGACAACGCGGAAAAAACGTTGTGATTTCAAATCAGGAAAACGTCAGGTAAAGGGTGTCATCTATTTGACACTCTTTACACAACGCTTTTAAAACGTTAGTAGTTAAGACAATACACAACGCTTTTTTAGGGAAAAACGTTGTAGATTTGTTTTCCAAAATTAGAAGATGCTAAAAGCGTTGTAGAATGTATGATTCCACAACGTTTTTTTGGCTAAAAAATGTCAAATTTTAATATATCGCATAAACGCTAGGCAAATTTATACAACGCTTATAATGTGTCATCTATTTAGAAAGTGTCATTCATTTATACAAATATACAACATTTTTAAAATGTTGTAGATAAAAAAAAAGAAATAAAAATTGTGATTTACCTATATTACCAACGCACCTGCAATATTCTAATGCCATGATATAAAGCTAAAAGGTCTAAATTCTCATTTAAATTTAAAGCCAAAATGTATCAACCATTCAAAATACATCCCAATAATACCATTCGTTTACCGTTTTAAATTACTACATCCACAAAATATAACAACATGAATAGTGTAGTATTATATACAGACACAATATTGAGTGGTTTAGCAACATCATGTTGATAACTTGTAAAATAAAAAAAATACACATGAAAGGAATCCTCAAAATTAAATGCACTAGCACCTACAGTAAATATGTTCTCAAGCAGCTCATTGAAGCGTGGATGACTCTAGAGAATAACACATTCTAGAACACAACCTTTAGCAACGCACTCACTAGCATTCATTGTACGCCTAGGCTCCTTACCAAACGCAGTGCATTATACATCGTGACAGTTCAGTATAGCGTCCATCCATTTTCCATCATACCTGGTCGATGCCACCACGAGACGTAACCTGCACAAACAGGAGATGCAGACCTAATAAAAGAATCATCAATAGGGCCAACATGAGAGAATAAAATATTCAGTATTCAGTAATAAATCTAGCATCTATTTCAAGAGCATAAAATATAGGCTTAATTTAACCAGAGCTGAGAGATATATTTTCCCTTTTGGCAGCTCTTTACACGATCCAATTTTTATGAATTAGCATAATTGCCCAGTGCCTATTATGGTGGCCAGGTCTCACATGAGAATTTTTATGGCCAAGACCCTGCTTGGGGAGATCATGCAATTCCATAACCTGTATTGTCTGTTGCCTCTTGGCTGTTGAGAAGAATTATAAAGCACCATCAGATGAATTTTCTATAGAGAGTATCTTGCTTAGAGGGAAGGCTGCGAAAGAGATTGCAGTAACACCAATAAAGACGGCAATTGGTGCTGCTGCTGCAGCTGCTTGTCCTGGATTTGGAGCACTGTAAACAAACTAGAAATAACTATAATGGGTTAGAACGTGTAGATGTCACAAAAAGATTCTTAGGTTGCATTGCCTCCTATTTTCCAAGTCACTTTAGTATTTTCTGATAACATAATACAGTTGCAGACAGAGTCAAAGCAGGATACTATAAGTTTGTTTTAGAAGCCATAGGCAGGAAAGTTGTTCCGATTTATCATTAAACAGAATAAATATAATGATCTAGCTATTGTTTCAAGTCTTTATAGCAAGAACATACCCTACGAATGAATTTATAGACAAGAAACGACATTGCTGCTCCCATCCCAGGTGAGATGACCCACGATGAAGTCACCCTTGCCAGTGAACTCCAGAAAACAGCCCCAGGTCCACCATAAACAAGACCGAAGCCAACCATGGAACCTACTATACAGTGTGTAGTGGAGATAGGCAACCATAATATGATGCAACCTGATTACCAAAATGACAAATGCAATCTATGTGCATCCTATAATTCTACCATAAATTTTAGTGTAATATTGTTCTTTGAATATGTTTGTTTATTACATCCCCCCACTTGAATGTGTTTGTTTATTTATGTTTTTTTTTTCATTTCTTGGCATATTGTACTGTATGTAATTAGATAGATGCACATTTCCCCCGTACTGTTTATGAAGCCCTTGGTAAGTCCTTTTAACCATTCTTTGGCCATCTTCCCATTCCTATTCGACAAGGTATTTCTCACCATGTTGATTTATACCACAGGAAAACAGCCTTGAAAAGAGAATTTAATGGTCATAGATGCATTTTTAAGAGGATGGAAAATAACTGAAATTCTGAAGTTAATAGATCTTTCCTTATACCATCGGCAATATAAGCCATCGTAGTGCACTGTCTACTAGGAGCATCAAAGGTAAACTTAGCCATGGGCTGCTCATATAGCCATGCCTTTATCTTTCCATCCAACGTGGTTGAAAGGAGAAACTGGGGGAAATAGAAAACCCGAAAGTAAATTTTAGATAAATACATAATCCATGGGAGAAATGTATATGTATTGGGGTAGAATATAGAATATATATGCTACTTGATTAATTCTTACATGAATGTTATTCTAAACATGAGGACACAGAGAGTGAACAGGTGCCTGATGACCTTCAAGGGTAGTAAGCAGCTGAGTGCTAGTAGCCACTTCCCAAATCTAGAATTAAAGGAAGTTACTACATAAATCACTCTTTTGTGGTCTCAGGTTCTAGCTCAAGTAACGGTAACTTAGCAGTACCCTATCGCTTGTCTTGCCCAATGTCTTCATCAAAAACCTGTGCAAAAAACTTATAAATATATGTTTGCATAACAAAAATAAAACTATATTGATCTTAGATGGAACTAGCTACTAAGGACATGATTAAAAAGTTTAGCAATTCCAGCAGGCATTACATCAACAAACTAGACCTTTGCATGGAATATAGTTCAAGTTCACAATAATAGAAATTTTGAAACTGGTAAAAAAAATCCACCATTTTTCATCTCCTTTTGTCCCATCATCTTTACTATTTTCTAAAAGTCAAAATCTTAGTGTCTCTCCCATCCAGTAACATACTGCATATACCAGATAACTCTGAGCAGATAGAATGTAGCCCCGATCACAAGTTCTATAAACCCAGGAAAATTATCTTTACACATCACACCACCGTTAGGGTAAAAACTATTTCAGTTCCCAAAGGAAACTATTCTCAACCCATTTTTAATACACGAGAATCAAAGTTGAAAAGCTAGTGGCTGACATATGAATTTCCTGCACTGGGAACATAATATTAATAATAAGTCGACAAGATTATATAGTCTATATCTCATACAACTATAAACACAAAGTGAAAAAGGTAAAATTATGAAATATATATCAAATATATAGACATGGTAATTCTCTAATATGTTAATGTGAATGAGAAGCACCATATGAATTTAGAAAAAGAACAAAGTAACAACTAACAAACATGGAGACATGGCATAGAGATGAGAACCTCAAAAATAATAGATTATGTTTCCTCTGTCTCAATATAACAGCTTCCATTTCCTCTAAAAATTTACAATACCGAATAAAGTGAGCATGATTGTAGGCCAACATGTCCCCAAAAAACCAGTTGTTAATTTCAAGTTGGCATTAATACAATCGCAGTAAATAGAGTTGAATCTAATTTACTAAAGATAATTGCAGGAAAGCCCTCTCTACCTGAAGTCCTCTCTGCTTTTTCTGTCTGGGAGTTCGTAGCCATATGGATGAGTTTCAAAATAAAAGGCAAAAACAACAAGTTCTAAATCAACATTATAATGTTATTATAAGCACATAGAAAGATAAAAGATTTCCCCAACCAATGATCACAGAGGGGGAGTGCTCCCACTAGACAACTAACACATATAACTAACCTTTCAATATCATTCAATAGTGTAAGCTAATTTTAGGTTAATTCAATTATAGTAATCAATTAAAGAAAATACATCATATTCAAGTACTAAAGGAAATATTCGTAAAACTACTAAAACAAGCAATTCCCGGTTGAAGACGACCCATCAAACCGGTGCACTGATTCTCCCTTGTGCATAAAAGCTACAGATGTCGGCTCACGCCCATTGTACAGTGGGGCTAGTAGCCCAACATTGCCTTCTTAAACATAATACAAGACATAGAACATCCAGTAAACATTTACAATCAAAACATCCGGTAAACATTTACAAATGAAAAATCAAATAAGACCGAAATAAAGGTCCTAAATACTAAATTCAAACACATTGTTCCTTACAGAATTAACTGAAGAGGCAGGAAGCATTCGGAAAGGCATAAAATCCGACCAAACAAAAACAAAGAGTAACCACAAATTTTATAAAAACATATTTTTTTAAACAACAAAAACATGTCCACCACAAATGGTAATCTAAAAACCTCAAACTTTAAGAAAAACAAAAAGCGGACATACCTGGCCACAAACATCTTCACAAAAATGGAGCACCTAATGAAAGTTGGGGCTCTGGGCCCAAACGGAGCCGTCCTGACCCAAAATAGTAGCAGAAGTGAGCTAATTGCCTTCTTCGGTTTTTGTACAACAAGTGACTGTCAATGTAAACTTGCCACGACATCTTGAAATTAGGGTTTATACAACAACTAAAATAGGAATAACTTCTTCTCCTGTTCGATTTGGGGATTTTGTGCGGTACGGATGAGTACTGGAAGAAGGAGAATTGTTTGCGTAGCGTAAAAATCAAACAGAGTAGCGTAATATAATTGAAGGAGGAGCGATAGAGAGAATAATTTCCTTACCTTTTGAGCTAGATGGGAGGAACTTCAAAGGGGAGGAATAACTAGGGTTTTGTTCTTGTGAGCGAAAGAGAGTAGAGAGAAAGAGTAGAGCAGAGCACAGCGTGTTTTAATTTTAAGTTTTCTAGTGCGGTTTTTGCTCCGTGTTTTGTTAGATACATAACGTTTTGTAAAAAAAAACGTTATCTATTTAAAATCAAAAAATGCCCCTTTTAAATATATAACGTTTTTTCATATATATCTACAACGTTTTGTTTAAAAACGTTGTGGAAAAAAATACCACAACGTTTTTATAAAAAATATTATCTTTTAAGCGTTGTCTATTTAGTATTTTATAGTAGTGATAACACAACAGTTGTTTAATAACAACATAACATAGAACAATTGAGAATCATAGTGAACTGATTATACATATTAAAATCATGCTTGAAATAAATATAGAGCATAAATATTCAGCAAAATGAATAAAATGATTAACCTTTGCTTGAACAGTAAATAAGCTAAGGTTAGAGTCTTATAACATTAGAAATGAAATTACCGAACGACATTAAGCGATAGCAGAAGTCGAAACTAAAACTTTCCCAACATAGTATTAACTCATGCAAAGAATTAAAACAGTTCAATAATAGAGACGAGAGTTCAAAAACTACGTTCATTATACAATAATAGAACTTAAGAAACTTGCTTAACTATAAACAAGTTAGAATGAATCAATCAAATGAGAATTTCAAATAACATTAGAGTTAAAGTTTGCTCGAATGAATTTTAGGAACAATTGACTTATTCAATAACAGTTAAGATAAAAAGCTTGCTCAATCAAAAGAATAAAGTTACACAATGTAATAATAGAACTAACTCAATGAAAGTGTAGAGTTAGAAAACTTTCTCAATGTAAAAAGACAGGGTTTAGAAACTTGCCTTGAGCGTAAGCTATAAAATTAAACCCACGATCACCTACACATAATTTTAGAACCACAATACCTATTAGATATGCTAACATACCAAAACATGTACACTTCTATCTAAACTTATCATTGAAGCACAAGTCTTTCATTACCATTTACATTTCAGAAATTCCAAGTGTTATACTTCGCAACACTTATCTAACCTTCATTGTGTATACTAAGTTATCACATAACACGTTCTCGATTTACTAATCATTTTTTGTAACTTTGAACTTACTAACCACAATTCACTATGTTATGTTATCCTTAACATTACACATTTAACATGCTAACATAATTTCAGACCATGCTATGATGCTTTCCCAAGTCCGCAAAGCAAATAGAAGATTAGTATCTCAAACTGTAGTACGGGCGCAATTGCTGCACACAAAGGCTCGGGACCGTGCCTTGGTGCACCATTTTTTCCCTTGGCATTGGCCAAGAATGCTACGCCTTTAAGGGTGCTCAGACAGACGCAGAGAAGGCTAATGAACAGTAGCCGACTTTAGCCCAACAAACACAAATTTAACCCACCAAACAGTGATAATAACATGTAAAAATGGTATAGAACTATCACAAACATGTTTGTTAACATTGTCAACCAATTAAAATAATTTTCCATCAACTAAAACTAGTTTAGTTTGTCAAATTTTATGTTTTCATGAAAAACTCCATTTTCTTGACATCCTTTACAAAAATCTTCACTGTAATCTCTATACATGACCAAATCATCTCATTCAAATTACGTTATGCTTGTTTCTTAATGAACTACCATATACAAGACTCAATTTGTAGTTTAACATATAAATTAGCCATCAAAATTGGTACTTACATGAGCCATATGAAGAAAATACATAAAAACATACACTGTCGAAAATTTTCTTCTACTGTAAACCGAAATTAGCATGCAATTATTGTTTAAATATAAACTCTATCATTATAAGCATGTATAACCACCATAATTTAGTTATATAACAATAATTCGGAAGAAATAGAATTCACAGAGCATAGCAAAACTTTGTTGTAGTTTACATATGTAGACATATACATATACATATATATATATATATATTAAGGTTGTATAAGCAGTACCTTCAAATTGCTTGCAATCCTTTTTGATAAACACTTCAAAATGTTCTGAAATCCTTCTCTCTCAAATTCTCTCAACTCACACAAAACTCAACCACTAGAATGAGTATAGTAAACAAAAGCTAAGCCAAAAATCAACTGATAGCCAGCGTAGGAAATAAATTGATAGTCTTAATACGCCAACTTAATTAAAATGACAGTTACAAAACTAACGTATATATTATAATTATATTATACTTATTATTTTATTTTATTTATTTGATTTCAAAAAAAAATTAGAAATTCAAAAGTCATAAGGCTTTGTTTGGCAAAACCCTTTAATTTTTAAAGAATTAATATATTAAGCCTTGTTTGGCAAAAAACTAATTTAAATCCTTTTTAATTTATTTTAATAAACACTTTAGTTTATAATTATAATCACATACTATTTATTTGGATTTTCATATCCAACATTAAACCATTAAATTAATCACATACTATATTTTAATTAAATATAGCCTTTTAGCAAATATCATCAAATTATAATTTTCATTATAACTTTATTTAATAATTTAATATACCATCTAAATTATTAAATCAACACATTATAATATAACACCTCATGTTATAATACAAACCTCTAAATTATAAATTAATTTAATTTAGAAAATTTCTCTAATAAATTTAGATTCACAACCATCACATCAAATAAATATTTATTTCATCAATTCACCAATAGACACGTCAAATAAATATTTATATTATTCAATAAATATTTAATATTACACTTTGAACTTTCGGATCATTACACCATCCTCAAACAGACGGGCAATTAGAAAGGACTATTCAAAGTCTTGAAGATCTATTAAGAATCTGTGCCCTAGATTTCAAAGGAAGTTTGGATAAGTACTTGTCATTGGTGGAATTCTCCTACAATAATAGTTATCAAGCAAGTATAGGCATGACGCCATTCGAGGCGTTGTATGGACGAAAGTGTTGTTCTCCAGTATGCTGGGATGAGGTGGGTGAAGCAACATTGTTGGGACCAGAATTGGTACGCATGACTACAGAAAAGATCCAAATGATTCGACAACGTATACAAACGGTACAGGATAGACAAAAGAGTTATGCGGATCTTCATCGAAAGGACGTGGAATTTAATATTGGGGATCATGTATTGTTACGTATTGCTCCATGGAAGGGAGTTACAAGATTTGGGAAGAGAGGAAAACTCAATCCACGATTTATTGGTCCATTTGAGATTCTTGACCGAATAGAAAATGTGGCCATAGACTCGCATTACCTCCGAGCATGCCTCGTGTTCATAATGTTTTTCACATATCTATGCTTCGTAAATATGTGAAAGACCTAAACCATAATATTGAGTTAGAACCAGACGAGATAGTCAAAGATTTAACGTACGAGGAGGTACCTGTCAAGATCTTGGATAGGATGGAGCATGTCGTACGCACAAAGGTTAAACCACAAGTCAAGGTTTTGTGGAGGAACCATGCTATTGAGGAAATGACATGGGAGTTCGAATCAGAAATGAAAGCGAGGTACCCTTACCTTTTCGAAAAACCAGGTACGTACGTCAATTTCGAGGACAAAATTTCATAAGGAGGGGAGGTTGCAAGACCCTAGCTTTTTATACATAAAATTAAATTTCCTCTATTAATTATTTTGAAATAATAAGGTGTTAATTTGATATAATGCTTTGGTTATGGGTGAAATATGAAAATTTTACAAAATAAGTAAGTGGTTATAAAATATTCATTGTTATCAGGGAATATTCATTTGGTCGTGGAATATTCTTGCCGTCGGGGAATATTCGTACGACGGCGCAGCCATTTATGGTCCCCATAACAAAAAATGGTCTAATGAAAAAAATGACAAGTTTGAGTTTTTATAAATAAGCAGGCAGAAGTTATTACCGCTATTAATAATCGTTGGAATACACGGTGGTTAAAGCACAAAAGAATACGCATGGTTGCACAAAGAAATTTCATAGTATTGCACAGTATTTTTAGATTATTGATTCTTACGTAAGAAGGCACTACTCAATAATTGTTACAATAATTACTATTCAATATTTTTTTTTTATTGATTCAATAATTGCTACATTGATATTTTATATTATTGTTGTTTCAATAATTGTCACTGCAAAGTTTTTCCCATTATCAGATCAATAATTCATATTATTTGAATAATATTATTAGATATCATTATTGGCAATGTCTAAGGAAGTTCTGTCTAGGAAAGGGGTTTGGTCACCTAATTGCGCGCCAGTAAGGAGAAATCCTTATCGAAAAGCCCCTTTCTTTCCTGGGAACGACCTGGTTGTCATTATTGTGATTCTATAATATTATTTGTGAATAATTAATTAATGATTTATATGGTAAAGAAATATTTATTTTATGTGGATATAAATGAAGGAATTGATGTTGAGGTGTTTTATCAATATTTTGTCAGAATAGAGGTATTAAAAATCATCCGTATATAGATTTCGGTCATTTTCTGTTTGGAATTTGGAAAAGCTTTCTTCTAAAAAGTTGTAGAGAATTAAATTTTATATGGAATGGACATAAGTTTCGTATTTTTCTAATAAAAGGACTATTTATTATGAATTATTGAAGTTTTGGAAATAAATATTTTTAATTAAAAACATGGGTGGGCCCCACTTTTGTTTTTTGTGGAAAGAATGTTGAAATGGTATGCTAAAATTTCAAAGTGGCGTGCGTGAATGGAGAAGGTAATAGCCACCGGTAGCAGGTTAAGTCTGCTTTGGCGTTCTGGCATTTTCCTATAAATAGTGTGCTTAGTTAGAATTAAAAATCACACCAGAATCAAAAGTTTTCTTTCTATATATTATCGAGCGTATTTTTGTGAGTAATTAGATACTTTGAGAGTTGCTATTCGGTGCAAGTTTTCTTTATCATTATATCCGATATTTCAGCCAGAAGTACTATTCTTTTGAGGTAAGGGATGTTATTTTTTTCGTAAATGGTATTATTTCTTTCAATATCGTTATACCAGAATATTGGTATTAATTTTATTATAAAAAATTTTCCTTTCTATGTCGAGATTACTATTCACGTATACGACACTATTCACGTATACGACACTATTCACGAATATAGTACTATTCACAAGCACTATTCATAAAGTATGATTTTTCTTGTGGTATTCTTACCTTTTTATGTAGGGTTACTATTCATGTATACAGCACTATTCACGTATACGGTACTATTCACGAATACGACACTATTCACAGAAAAAATAATTTTTTTCTTTGTCCAAGTTGTCTATTATGGTTACTATCTTTGATTGTATCCATATTTTGTTCTTCATTTTTGAAATCCACTCCATAATTGATTATTATGGAGTATTTTTGAACTTGGATAGACCAAAGTACGAATCCCTAATCTTTATTCTTTTATCTCACTGGATTCATTTTCTTTAAGATATTTGTCATCATCCTCAGTCCTAAATGATGATATTACTGAATATCTTTGGCCTGTAGTGCAAAGATGAATGATTACCTGATGAATATCTTTGGTAGTAGTGCAAAAAGACGATGGTGTTGAGATGAACATGACCAACTGTTGATACGAATGAATATCTTTGGCCCGTAAAGTAAAGATGAATATTTGGTTTAAGATGTATATTAATTGATGTTACAGGGATAAAATATTAATGATGGACTTTTAAATCATAGAAGACAGTAGATTTTATTCTCTACTAAACTCTTCTAATGAATTATTATTTCCGCTGCGGATATTAATCTAAAACTTGTTGTCCATTATATTTTATCTGATTTGTTGAAGGCTAACGATAATTTGTTGTTCATTATCTTAGTCATAATATTCTTTACTGGGCTAGTTGAGCTCACCCTTTTCCTTTTTGTTCCATTTTTCTTTTCAAGGGGCGAGAATTTAGCGGGAACTAGTCGGGATGTGGAGTGATGTTTCAAAGTAGTTGTTTTAGCAGTCCTCACTATTTTGTAAAATAGTCTATCAATAATTATAATGAGGACTTATTTAAGTGTGGATATTGTCTAAAAGATAATATTTGTATTTAAACTCACAGTATATGTATTGTCGTATTTTGCATGACAATTGTATTAATGACGTTGTAGTTGTTTTCTATACCATATATTTGGCGACTCAGAATGGGTGATGTATACCTATTTTGGGGGCGTCATAGAAGTATGTTATAGGAAGATCTTATTGATGTAACAACTTTTGGCATATGAATATAAATGTTTTTATTTGAAAAATGTGTTATAAAATATTTTTTCTTTTGCATTAAAGGAATACTTAAAGATTATAATATGATAATAATATGAAATTGTCATTTCAAAAAATGTCACCCAGACGTAGACTAATCGCACTAGAGGAATCGGTCAATAATGAGAGAGATAAAGTAGACCATGTTTAAAGGCTAGTAGATTTGTTAGGAGAAGACCTTCGAGGAAGAAACAATGAACCCGTGCGTAATAACCCCCAAACAATTCTGGTAACCAACTTCAAGGACTTCAAAAGCGTATGACATCAAGAGTTTAGGGGTACTACCGATCCTATTGAGGCACATACTTGGATTAAAGAGATGGAGAAGGCATTCACCATTGCCCGTGTGGGTGAAGATCAGAAGACTACATTCACTATGTGCATGATGAAGGGTGAAGCAAACTACTGGTGGGAAGCTAATCAGCAGAGGGCTGGAGAGGGAGTGATAACCTGGGAGAGGTTTAAGTCACTGTTCTTCAAAAAATATTTTCCGAAGAGCACGAAGAATAGGATGGAGGTTAAGTTTTTGGAACTGAAGCAAGGGGAAATGCCGGTGGCATAGTATGCGACCAAGTTCAATGAGCTCACAAGATTCACAACACGTCAAGTAGACACCGAAGAGAGGAAGGCTCGACGTTTTGAATTAGGATTGAAGCCTTGGTTGTTTAAAAAGGTATTGGTCATTCAAATCGACTCGTTTGCCACATTATTGGACAAGACAATCATTATTGAGGGAGGTAGCAGGGCGATGAGCCAATACAACAAAGAAAAGAAGAACAAGAATACTGGGGGAGAAATTTGTGGAGGAAGTAGCAGTGGAGGAAGCAATCTAGGAAAGAGGAAATGGGATAACAACAACAACCACAACAGAAGTAGCAATTCGTCAGGAAGTTATCAAGGACGATTTAAGAAAAGGGGTGAAACCTATGCAAAATGTGGAAAGAACCACCAATGGGACTGTTGGAAAGGGCATAGTGTTTGTTACAACTGCGGTCAAGAGGGACACATTTTAACAAACTGCCCAAAGCCAAAAAAGTTTAAGGGATGTTTTGTTTGCTGATCGACGGAGCATCAGATAAAAGACTTCCCAAAGAAGGGAAGCGGCGGAGGAAGCGACAACTAAGGGGGAGGCAGCAAGCTGACGATTGGTGGACCAGCGCAACCCAACTGGTCAACTGCCGAACATTTAACATGACCGTCTAAGATCCCGTAGCTACAAAAGACGTGGTGTCATGTATTATCCCAGTCAATAATATAAATACTTATGTATTATTTGATTCGGGTGCTACCTGTTCCTTTATATCTAAAGATTTTTCTAATCGATTAAATAAACCCGAAGAATGATTGAAGAAACCTTTGAACATAGAAATTGCTAATAAGGAAATAATCCCCGTAGAGTTCGTATACCAAAATTGATGTGCAAAAATTAGGGGACATAAATTCAGTATAGACTTGATTCTTATAAAATTTGGAGAGTTCAACGTAATAGTAGGAATGGATTGGTTGTATAACCATAAGGTGATGATTGATTTCTAGAAGAAATGTGTGAACCTTCAGACTCTAAACCAGTCTAAGGTAGTGTTTTATAGTAGCTCATCGCTTAGGTAATCGTGTAGTCTTACGATGATGAAGGCCAAGAAGTTGTTAAGGAATTTATGTGTAAGTTATTTAGCCTATATTGTGGATACGCAGAGAAAGGGAGTGGAAATTAAAGATATAACAGTAGTGAAAGATTTTCAAGACGTATTCCCTTGGCCTTCAGCCAGGCGGAGAAATTGAATTCGTAATAGATTTAGCACCGGGAATTGCATCGATTTCAAAAGCCCCATATTGTATGGCGCCGGTAGAAATGAAGGAATTGATGATACAACTACAAGAATTGCTAGATAAGGGTTATATTCAGCTGAGTGTGTCTCCTTAGGGAGCACCAGTGTTGTTTGTAAAGAAGAAAGATGGATCGATAAAGCTCCTTATCAACTATCGAGAGTTAAACAGAGTGACGATTAAGAATAGGTATCTGTTACCGAGGATTAATGACCTTTTCAATTAATTAAAGGGAGTGAGGTGTTTTTCCAAGATAGATCTATGAACGGGTTATCATCAGTTGAAAGTGCGAAAGGAGGACATACCAAAGACGGCGTTCCGAACCCACTACGGATATTATAAATTTCTAGTGATGTCATTAGAGTTAACTAATGTTTCGAAAGCATTCATGGACTTGATGAACCGAATTTTCAAGCCATACTTTGATAAGTTCGTGGTGGTTTTCATTGACGACATTTTGATTTACTCGAAGACTAAAGAGGAACACACAGAACATTTAAAGATGGTATTAGAAGCATTGAGAAAGGAGAAGATGTACGTGAAGTTTTCTAAATGTTAATTTTAGATGGAGGAGGTTCAATTTTTTGGACACGTGATAGTCCATAATGGAATTTCAATGGATCCTGCAATAGTAGAGGCGGTGAGTAACTGGGAACAACTGAAGATGCCGACGGAAGTAAGAAGTTTTCTAGGGTTAGCTGGGTACTATCGAAGATTCATCCAAGATTTTTCTAAGATAGCAACCCCGTTGACCAATCTGATGAGGAAGACCGTGAAGTTTGTATGGACGGAAAAGTGCAAAGAAAGTTTCCAATAATTAAAGAAGAGGTTGAGTAAGGTGCCAGTATTATCCTTACCGAATGATACAGGAGGTTTTATGGTGTATGGTGATGCATGGGCTTGGTTGTGTGCTAATGCAACATGGCAAGGTCATCGCGTATGCATCACGACAGTTGAAGGATTATGAAAAACGATATCGTACCCATGACTTGGAGTTAGCGGCTGTAGTTTTTGCGTTAAAGATCTTGAGACATTATTTTTATGGAGAAAAATGTGAGATATATACAGACCACAAGAGTCTGAAATATATCTTCACACAGAAGGAGTTGAACATGCGACAAAGGAGGTGGTTGGAATTAATCAAGGATTATAACTGCGAATTCTTACCACTCGAAAAAAGCAAACGTAGTGGCCGATGCTTTGAGTAGAAAAGGAAGGTTGAAATTATTCAAATTGACAACTCAGAAGGAGTTAATAAGAGAAATGGAAAGGTTGGAAATAGAAGTGGAGGAACCGAAAGAATTAGAAGGAAAATTATTCGTAGTGGAAGCTCATCCGACGTTATTGGATAGAATAAAGGAAGCACAAGAGAAAGATGAAGAGTGCGAGAGGATAAGGAAGAGAATAGCAAAAAATAAAGGATAAAAATTTAGATTGGATAAGGATGGTATAATAAGGTTTAAATATCGAGTGTAGGTGTCAGCCGTAACTGAATTAAGAGAGAAGATTTTGCATGAGGAACATAATACAACATATTCTGTTCATCCAGGAGGCACGAAAATGTACCAGAATCTTCGATAACACTTTTAGTGGCCCAATCTGAAACGAGAGTTTGTAGAGTGCATCAGTAGATGTCTTACTTATCAACGAGTCAAAGCATAACACCAGAGGCCAAGTAGACTACTCCAACCATTGGAAATACTATAATGGAAATGGGAGCACATTACGATGGACTACGTCATTGGACTTCTGATCACAGAGAAGGGGTATGATGCCATTTGGGTTATCATGGATAGACTAACAAAGACAACTCATTTTCTACCAATCAAAACTCGATTCAATTTGAATCATTTAGAAAATTTGTACGTAAAAGAAATCATTTCGTGACATGAAGTGTCGGTGTCAATCTTCTCTGATCGAGATCCGCGCTTCACATCAAATTTTTGGAAAAACTTGCAAGAAAGAATGAGAACACTGTTAAGATTAAGTACTTCTTATCACCCTCAAACTGATGGGCAGAGTGAACGAACCATACCAACACTGGAGGACATGCTTAGAGCTTGCGTGATGGACTTCAAAAGGAATTTGGATGACCACTTACCATTAGTAGAATTCGCATAAAATAATAGTTATCATGCGAGTATCGGTATGCCACCGTATGAAGCTCTTTACGGGAGAAAGTGTAGAACACTGTTGTGTTGGGATAAAGTCGGAGAACGATGACTTTTGGGACCGAAATTAGTTCAATAGACAGCCGACATAGTGACAACGATAAGAGACAGATTAGTAGCAGCTCAAGATCGCCAGAAGAAGTACACAGATTTGCATCGTCAGAACCGAGACTTTGAAGTCGATAGTTTTGTTTTTCTGAAGGTATCTCCCTGGAAGGGAAGATCAGATTCAAAAAGAAAGGGAAATTGAGTTCGAGGTTCACAGGACCATTCAAAGTATTGAAGAGAATAGGCGAAGTGGCGTACAAGGTAGCTTTACCCCCTGAATTGTAACACAACCACAATATGTTTCACATTTTCGTGTTACATCCATATAAGCCCGACTATAAACACGTGATCTCCTACGAGCCTATTTAAGTAGAGAAAAATGTGACGTATGGAGAAATTCCTATTCAAATACTAGATAGGAAAGAGCAAACATTAAGAAATAAAATTATATCTTCTTTAAAAGTAGTTTGGCGAAACCACGACACCGAGGAGGCCACGTGGGAATTAAAAGATAAGATGCGGAGGGATTATCCCCATTTATTTGTGTAACATTGTACCAATTTTGAGGATGAAATTTTTATAAGGGGGGAGAATGTAATACCTGCAAAATTTAATAAATAATATTAATATTGAAATTAATAATTGTGTGAATATTTATTTGAATATAAATATATATATTGGTGGCATAAGTTTGTGATCATTCATTTAATTGAATAAGCATATGATAATTGAGTAATACGGTAGAATTGATAAAAAGTTTAATTTAAAGCTTATGAGAATTGCCTAGTGTGGCATAAAGAAAGACTAAGAAATTCAATAAGTAAATTAATGAAGGAATGAGTTAATTGTAATAGCCAAGAATTCTAAGCCACTTTATAAATATATATATTAATTAAATATTAATGATATTGAAAACTTAGTGATGTGTGTGGAATGATTAGGTAGTAAAATAAATGTGTTTATTTATTTGATAAAAGAAATTAGAAAGGAAATGTTTCATAACCTAATTATATATTATGTATGAAAATTTAAATAACCCAAGGGTTATGGTGTGGGAGAATAATAATAGTTAAGATTATACTAATTTAAGAGATATATTGTACTATCTCAATTTATTAATTTTTATAACTTAATTTAAGCAAGTCTAATTGGGTTATAAAATTTAATGTACAAGAGTAATGATTTAAATTCCAAATGTGTGGAATGAAAACCTTAATTAAATGATTAGGGTAAGATAAAATTAAAAGTATTGAATTATCTTGATTTCATGGCCCAAGAAATTTTTTAGGAAGCCCAAAAACATCAAATAAAATGGCCCAAACTTAGCCCAATAGAAGAGGGACTTTTTGGACATTTAGTAACCTAAATAAAGAAATAAAAACAAAATAAATTTGGGAGAGAAAGGAATACTTGGCCGGGTATTAGAGGAGGAAAAGGGGGGGAAGAATGTGATGATTACTTACTTTATTAGGTGACCAACCCCTCTTATGTGTCACTTGTTTAATTCACTAACATTTTTGTACATTTTAAATGAGAGAGAGAGAGAGAAAGAGATAAGAAGGTAGGAGAATGTATTTACATATACATATTATATCTATACATTTTATTCCAACAACAAAAAAATCTAAGTTCCTATATCTTTCATTTCATTTTTCTTAACTAGCAAAGTAAGAAAGAGAGAGAGAGAGAGAGAGAGAGAGAGAGAGAGAGAGAGAGAGAGAGAGAGAGAGAGAAAGAGAATTCGGTTGGAAGGAGGAAGAAGAAGGAGAGGAGTTTGGATCTTGATGCACCCAAAGTTTATCACATAATTTGATAAAGTAAGAAGAGTAGCAAGCAAATCAAGGTATAAACTCTAATTCTAAAGCTTTTATTTCTATTTCTTTTAATTGTTTAATGGAATATGGAAATTGTGTTTTCAACTTAAAAACCATAGATCTATATGATTTATATTATTTCATGTTTAGATCTAACATATTTGAGTGTTAGAAAGTGAATCAAAAGGATAGAAAAGAAACTAGTTTTTTTTCTTCCTTTGGTCAACTACTGTTTTTGATCTACACCTTCATTTTATGATCTGACAAAGAGGGGTGCTAGATATGTAATTTAACTACTAAACCCAATTTGTAGCACTCAAAAATAACATTTTTACAAGTAGTAGTGATAGTTTTAGTCAAAACAGTCCAGGTAGTGGACGAAAAGGCAATAAAAGTTTATGTCCAGCTTTTCCAAGGGAATTTTTGTCCACTTTTGTTGCTTTAAAAATTCTGGAAAATATTTGGGATGATAATATGGTGAGTTATCTTTCAAACCCAAGTGGAATCACTAAAAAAGGAGATATAGATTTTCGTATGGACTATTTTTGGCAAAGTAGGTAAAAGTTAAAAATACGCAAAACAAACTGCCCAAATATTTGCAGAGGCATTTTCGGCCATTTAATTTTTGAAATAATTTCCGGCCTTTAGTGACATGAAAATATATGATATAAAGTAGCTCCTGTCCAAGAATGAGCTCATTCTGACTTAAATTGACTAAGTTATGGTCATTTCAATATTTGGGTTTTTTCTAACGAAAACTGCTATAATCGGAGTTCTATAACTCTGATGGCCACAAAATTTAAACTGGAGATTCATGTTAATACGTGTAAGATTATGCCAAGAGTTGGGAATTTCTAGAGTTGAGCATGATAGGGCTAATTTCTTAAGCTTCGAGCTAAAAATAATTTTTGAAAAATACTAAAGGGAGTTGAAAAAATTACAGAAAAAATCTTTTTGTGTATGGAATATATGTATATATGTTTAGCCATAGAATAGAAAAATAATAAGATGAAATGGAAACTGAAAGGGTGAAGAAGGGAATACAGTTTGAATCCAAGCTGCTAGATTGAATGATTAATGAATCCAGGTTGTTGGATTAGAAGTCAGATGAATCCAGTTTGTTTGATTGAAAAATAGTTTACTAAATTGAATGATTAGTGAATCCAGGTTGCTGGATTGGAAGTCAGATGAATCCAGACTGGATTGGAAAACAATTTACTAAATTGAATTATTAATGAATCCAGGTTGCTGGATTGGAAGTTAGATGAATCCAGTTTGCTGGATTGGAAAATTATTTACTAAATTAGAGATTAGTTGAATCTAGGTTGATGGATTAGTCAATCCAGGTTGCTAGATTGGTATGTTTGAATAGTCCAGACTATAGTATTAGTATTCGGCTTACTGGAGTATAAAGAAGAACTTATAATATAAAAGATTAAAGTGTTAAATCATAATGTATATGATATAGTGATTGAAAAATTTTCAAAGAACGATAATAATACTGATGTGTTAGGGTGTTATCTAATATTTGATTATTTGGTTAAGTGTTAGCCAATTTTCTTATAAGTAATAGTATTATGAGATATACTATGATATGTTAATCGAAAGATCAATTATAAGTCTTTTCACTAAGAAGTAAACTAAATTGCGTAGCAGTAGACCGCAGTAGAGGCAAGTTCTCTAACTCAAACTTGAGTTATTATTTTCAAAGCATGTTAGTGAATAATTATCGTTGATTATTCACATCTATACTGCTTATTGATACTCGCACTTGGTGCAATTAAATTCTTGTTCTATTATTATTGAACTGTGAATTAGTTAAAGTACTTTCATTCATGAACTATTTAAGATATGGATCTATGCTAATTGTATCAGATAGATCAAATATGTTTTAAAAGATGTTCTTCACCAATTGATTGGGTAAGGACTCAAGACTTGAGAAAAAGAACAATTTGATTAAAGCATTATTGGAAAACAAATATTGCTCGTATATTAAGTGTTTATGCATAATACACCAGGTATGAAAGGTTGATCCCCTTGATTACCAAAACTTATTAAAAGGACCAGTTTAAATACTGACAACCTTCGCATATGTTCATGGTCATTATGACCACTCAACATCTATTATTCAATTATTCGAATATTCAGTTATGAAGACTTAATTCATGTTCTTTCACAATTGATTTCTATTGTTGAACATGAACGATAAATTCCTTACTAATCATGATATATCTCCCTTTTATTTAAACTTGCTAAGGAAATTCATTGCTTACCCTTGCTATATCATGACATTTGTTTCAGCTAAGCCAGAGACGTCCAAGAAGGAGAAAGGCAAAGGAAAAGTGAAGGAATAGATAATGAGAATGTTTATGTATTATATTATATTATGTACATTGGTATTATAAACCTTTTGTGTTACTAAGATTAACTTAAGTAAGGTATGTTTATGTTAAGGTTAATAGACCTTGGGATATTGTTGTAAGACTTTATTATAATGAACATTGTATGGTTATTATTTCACAATAGTTTATAGGATGCTTATGATGATGTTGGATCATGAGCACCAAACCCAAGGTTAGAGAACCTGGATTTGGGGTCGTCACAGGTTGGTATCAAAGTTATAGGTTATAAACTTTAGGATGCGAAACCTAGGCTATAACCTTAGAAGAAAACTCGTATAGAGTATGATAAGAGATGGATTGTGGAAATTCATCGAGTATAAGTAGTACATAATAAAATATTATTTCATTTCATCAATAAATATATTTTATTATGATATTGATGTTGTTATTATTGTATTGGTATTGTAGGATGTCTGAAGACAAACAGGATAGTCATTCAGTGGAGCAGGAGTAGGTGGTCCCTGTTCAGGAGCCTATAGAGGTTGAGGACGCTACATAAGATATCTTGATAGGAGATTTAATGGCAAAAAACACGACGTTAGAGGAAAGGGTGGCACAATCAGAGATAGAGAATCATATTATTCAGTTTACGGAGCAACAGTACCTAGATGTAGCTTACCAAGCTCAGTTAGAGCTAGCAGAGATGAAAGCAAGATTAAAACAAGAGGAGACTAAGTTTGGAGTGTTGAGCATTGAGCATCAGGCGCTGCATCTGATGTTTGACTTAGAAATTACTAACAGGATTCGAGTTGAGGATGCCTGGGTCCGAGCAGTGAGGAGGGTGGATCAGTTAGAGGTTGAGGTGAAGGCTAGACGGGTCAGGATAGAGACTCTGGGACAGGCTCTAGATACAACATATGCGAGTCCTCGAGCAGGAGAGAGGATGTCGTATTTTGAGATTGGAGAGTCTAGCTGTTCCGTTCGACGTTGAGTGAATGGAGTTGCACCTCATGAGCATATTCAGACCGAGGAGGCTCAGTCGAGTAGTCAGTCATATATTAGTTTGGATGTTATGTAGATAGATGTATTAGTACCCCTTTTGTTTATTAGGGTTATATGTTTGATGTAAACCTCAGTAAGTGTGAGGTAGTATGTAAATATGACGTATCCCCATTTATGTGTATAGGGGAGTATATTTTTGGTAGATCCCATCTTTTGATGTTTAAAATGGGATAGTTAGCATTTATAGAAATATGCCAAGCATGTAAGTGAATGACGCTAAAATTTGGTATATAAATATAAATGCAGTATTATAATTACATGTTTGATTAAATAGATAGATATTAAGAATTAAAATGATAAGCTATCTGTTTGATGATTTGAAAAGTCAGTAAATCGAGTATGTTAATTCAGCAAGCTAAATGTGTTAATCAGCTAGATGAATGTGTTAATTCAACAAGCTGAATTAGATAATTCAGCAAGTTGAATTCGTTAATACAACATCATGAATGTTAGAGTTTAAATTACATGTTATATTTTAAACACTTAGAAGATATAACATATAATGAAACTCAAAGTAATAAATTGAGGTTTTGTTTAATCAAATAATGCCGCCAAGACGTCAAAATTGTAACCAGATGGAAGAAAGATCTGTAAATAATGAAGGAGGTCAAGTAGACCCAATGTAGAACTTTGTAGACATGTTAGCTCAAGCTATGGAAGATAGAGCACCAGCAGCTAGAGATAGGCCAGATAATAGATTGTCAAATTTCAAAGACTTTAAAGCAGTCATACCGCCAGAATTTAAGGGAACCACATATCCTATAAAAGCTCAAACGTGGATTAAGGAGATGGAAAAAGCATTTGTTATCGCCAGGGTAGTAGAGGAACAAAAGACAGATTTTGCTACATACTTGATGAAGGGTGAAGCTCACTACTGGTGAGAGTCGAACCAGGCTAGAGCCGAAACAGTAGTAGTAACTTGGACAAGGATTAAGGAGTTGTTCTTTGAGAATTATTTCTCGCCGAGTATGCAAGCCAGGATAGAAGTGAAGTTTCTAGAGTTAAAGCAAGAGAACATGACAGTTTTAGAGTACGCCGCCAAATTCAACGAGCTAGCAAGATTTTCTCCACATCAGGTGGACACGGAGGCAAGAAAGGTGCACAAATTTGAGAATGGATTGAAGCCGTGGATATATAGAAAGGTGTCAGTTTTATAAATTAATATGTTTTTAACATTGTTAGAAAAGGCTATCATTGCAGAAGGTGGTAGTGAAGCGGTGTCCAAGTACAATAGGGAAAAGAACAAGAAGAAGATAGAAGGTGGAAATTAGGGTGCCAGCAGTGGTGGCAGGGCAGTAACAACAAGAAACACAAGTGGAACAATAGTGTCAATGACTCAGGAATGCAACAAGGGAATACACAACAAAAAAAGCCAGTGTGTGCAAAGTGTGGAAAGAATCACTCGGGAAAGTGTGTGAAAGGGAAAAATGTATGTTATAATTGTGGTCAGGAAGGACATATTTCACCAAATTATCCTAAGCCGAAGAAAGGTGGTTGTTTTTCTTGTGGAGGAATGGGACATCGATTTAAGGATTGTCCATTGAAGAAGAATTCTGATGGAGGAAGTGGGAACAAGAGCAGTTCTACAAATTTAACCATTGGAGGACCAGTTCAGTAGAGTAAGCCGACAGCAAGAAAATTTAATATGACTGTGCAAAATGCAGTTGCATCAAAGGAGGTTATATCAGGTATAATTCTGATCAATGATATGAATGCATATGTATTATTTGTTCGGGAGCTACCTGTTCATTTATATCTGATGAATTTTCAAAAAGATTAACTTTACCCTGTGAAAAGTTAAAAAACCCAATCAATATTGAAGTTGCAAACAAAGTAGTGATCCCTATAGAGGTTATCCATAGAAATTGTTGTGTAAAAATAAGGGGACATAAGCTAAGTGTGAAATTGATTCCAATACGCCTAGGAGAATTTGATATTATTCTAGGGATGGATTAGTTATTTAATCATGAGGCGGTTATAGACTGTCAGAAGAAAAGCATACACCTTAAAACATTGAATAAGTCTAAGGTTATATTTTATGGTAGCAAGTCGCCAAGACAAACGAGTTATCTGACAATGATGCAGGCCAAGAGGATGTTACAAAAAGGATGTGAAGGTTATTTGGCTCATGTAATAGATACACAGATGGTGAATTTGGACATGAGACAAATACCTATAGTCAATGAGTTTGGGGATGTCTTTCCAGAAGAAGTTCTTGAACTTCCACCAGACCGAGAGATAGATTTTATAATTAATTTAGTATCGGGGACATCACCGATATCGAAAGCACCGTATAGGAGGGCTCTGGTAGAAATGAAAGAGCTAATGATCCAGTTACAGGATTTGTTGGATAAGAAGTACATCCAACCTATTGTATCTCCGTGGGGAGCACCAGTGTTGTTTGTAAGGAAGAAAGATGGTTCGCTGAATAAGGTGAAAATCAAGAACAAGTATTTGTTACCAAGAATAAATGATCTATTTGATCAACTTAAAGGAGCGAGATGTTTTTTGAAGATTGATTTGAGGACTGGTTATCATTAGCTAAAGGTGAGAACAGGGGATGTACCAAAGACAACATTTAGAACTCGTTACAGCCATTAACGAGTTCTTAGTGATATCTTTTGGACTAACGAATGCCCAAAGTACTTTTATGGACTTCATGAACAGAGTATTTAAATCGTATTTGGATAAATTTGTGGTGGTGTTCATTGACGACATTCTGGTGTATTCAAAGACTGAAGAGGAGCATGCTGAACATCTATGGATGTTTTTGGCAAAATTGAGAAGGGAGAAGTTATATAAAAAATATTCAAAATGTGAGTTCTGGTTGAAGAGAGTTCAATTTTTAGGACATGTTATTGACAACGAGGGAATTTTTGTAGATCCAGCAAAGGTAGAAATGGTGAAAAATTGGGGACAACTGATGACGCCGATAGAGGTCAGAAGTTTCTTAGGATTGGTAGGATATTACCGGAGGTTTATTCAAGATTTCTCAAAGATAGCGACACCATTGAGTAATCTAACAAGGAAGACTGTTAAGTATGTGTGGACGGAAAATTGTGAGCAGAGTTTTCAAGAATTTAAGAAGCGACTAAGTGAAGCACCTGTGTTATCTTTACCATACGGGAGGTTTTACAGTGTATAGTGACGCGTCACACAAAGGACTTGGTTGTGTATTGACGCAGAATGGTAAAGTCATTGCATACGTGTCATGACAGTTAAAGGACTATAAGAACGGATACCCTACCCATGATCTAGAATTGGTTGCGGTAGTGTTTGCCCTTAAAATTTGGAAACGTTATCTCTATGGAGAAAAGTGTGAGATATACACAGATCACAAGAGTCTAAAGTATATCTTTACACAAAAGGAGTTAAACATGAGGTAGAGGAGATGGTTAGAATTGATCAAGGACTATGATTGTGATATTCTATATCATCCGGGGAAGGCTAATGTAGTGGCAGATACTTTAAGCAGGAAGAGCCAAGAAAAATTGTTTATAGTGACAAAACAGGAAGAATTAGTAAGAGAAATGGAGAAAATGGAGTTGGAGGTGAAAAATCCGAAGGATTCAGATAGAGTAATAGAAATGGAAGCATGTCTGTGACACCCCCAAATCTGGGTACTTCAATTCCCACAAGATTTGGAGTTCACTATACAACATCATATGTGACACCCCCAAATCTAGGTACTTCATTTCCACAAGATTTGGTGCTCACTATCCATACATTCAAACTATTTACCCAAATAAATAATATTTAAATCATAAATCCTCCCCTTAAATAGGGTTACATCATTAAGTTCAAAAACATCCCAGGTTATCTAACCTTTAAACATCATTCAAGTGCGGAAATAGATAATTACATTACATCATTATTAAAAAGTCTATGATCATCACAATAAATAAAATTACAAGTTTGCATCACTTGTACATTTTTTCCTTTCCTTTGCTAGTTGAAGGCTCATCTACCTTCTCAACCTTAGCTGCAATAAGGATATAAATATGCAAGACTGAGCATAATAATTGCTCACTAGATACAATAATGAATCAACAGGAGAATAACAATAATAATTGCCAACAATAGGCTCATCAAGACTGAATAGTACTCTAACAATGATAATCAGAAACTGGAATCCAAAATATGGAATATATATAACTAAGGGTCATAAGACCATGAACTATGTCCACTGTTGCGAGTAATCTTTCAACTCCAACTTTAACAGTCATAAGACTATAAGGACTCCTCGTACGTAGGGGGATCAACCCTTTCGTACAATGTATTGTGCATAAACATTTCAACGCTAAGCGTAAATTATCCCCTAATAGTAATAGGGTTGTTCATCTCAATATTTAGAGTACAAGTCCGCACCAAAGAAAGTTTGGTTTGGATAAGCTTTCAAGGATAATTTGGATTTTAACGAACATCAACTAGAGGACTAGTTGAATCAATAGTGTTTGATAACACAATTGTTGATCAATAATAACATAATATGAAACAGTGAATAAGCGTAAGCGAACTTACTATATTTTGAACTTATGCTTAGAAACAACTACAAAGAACAAGTGTTGAATGACAATAAACCTTGCTTGAATAAAATTAAGCTAGGACTATAAATTATTAAATAAACATTAAGTAATAGCAAGCTAAAAATAAAGCTCACTAATTATGAGAATAACTTGTGTTAAGTAAATGAACTAAGATAATTCAACATTAGAAATTAGAATTCAATAAAACTGCATTCATAATATTCAAATGACAATCAAGAAACTTGTCTAACAATAAACAAGCTAGAATGCATCAATAAATATTGGAATTCAAACTTGTTTGAATAAAATAAGGTTATAGCTAGCTTGTTCAAATCATGACAAAGACTACAAGAGTTCACTTAATGAAACTTTAAAGTAAGAACTTGCTCAATCAAAAGAATGAAGTTCCACAATGTAATAATAGAAATAACTCAACGAAAGTGTAGAGTTGGAAAACTTGCTCAATATAAAAAGATAGGGTTTAGAAACTTGCCTTGAGCGTAAGCTAAAATATTAAAACTCACGTTCACCTATACACAGTATTAAAAGCACAACATCTATTAGACATACTAATACTCACTTTTCAATACAAAACACATTACTAACTAAACTTGTAATTTTAGCACCAATCTCATGCTACCTTATATATTTAAGAATTCCCGAGTGTTTACTTCTCAACACTTGCCTAACATTCATTGTGTATACTAAGTTATCACATAATGCGTTCAAAATTTACTAATCATTTTTACAACTTTGAATTCACTAACCACATAACACAACTCTGTTTTAGCCTTGTTGTTACATGTTAGACACATTACCACAACCTTAAGTTAAGCTACATTAAACGACCAAAGTCTGTAGAATTAACAGACTTCATTGTTCTCAAACTGGCATCGGGCGATGCATGCAAGTATAATATATCTTGGTGGCGGTAGCGCCAGCGCGCTTGGTGGCATGGCGCTTCACATGCATGCACAAACTTCAATTTGCAGAACAGAGCTACAACACTTTTCTTAAGCCAACTAACACGAATTTCACCCACCAAGCAGTGATAATAACTCGTAAAATAAATATACAACTATCGTAAACATGATTGCTAACATATTCAACCACTTAGCACAATTTAACAACAACTAAAACTATTTTAATTTCTCAATTTTAATGTTTTCATGAAAAACTCAATTTTCTTGACATCCTTTACAAAATTCATCACTGTAATCTCTATACTTGGCCAAATCACTTCATTCGAATTACGTTATGTTTGTTTCTAAACAAACTAGCATAAATAAAACTTAATTAACTTCTTAACATGTAATTTGACCATCAAAATTGGTACTTACATGAGCCATATGAAAAAATACATACAAACATACACTGTCAAAAATTTTCTTCTACAATAAACCGAAATTAGTATGCAATTATTGTTTAAACATAAACTCTATCATTATAAGCAGGTATAACCACCATAACTTAGTTACATAACAACAATTCGGAAGAAATAGAATTCACAGAGCATAACAAAACTGTCGTAGTTCACATATGTAGACATATATATATATATATATATATATATTAGGTTTGTATAAGAAGTACCTTCAAATTGCTTCCAATCCTTTTTGATAAACACTGCAAAATGCTCTGAAATCCTTCCCTCTCAAATTCTCTTAACTCACACAAAACTCAGCCACTAAAATGCGTATAGATAAGCCAATTAACATTAGACGCATTTTAAAACTGACAAACCCTTAATACTATTACTAATTGTATTATCAGTTACTAACGTATATAACATAAATATATTATATTTATTATTTTAATTTATTTTATTTAAATTCAAAAATTAGAAAACCAAAAGCCATAAGGCTTTGTTTGGCAAAATCCTTTAATTTTTAAAGAATTAATATATTAAGCCTTGTTTGGCAAAAAACTAAATTAAACCCTTTTTAATTTATTTTAATAAACACTTTAGTTTATAATTATAATCACATATTATTTATTTGAATTTCCATATCCAACACTAACCCATTACATTAATCACATACTATATTTTAATTAAATATAGCATTTTAGCAAATATCACAAAATTATAATTTTCATTATAACTTTATTTAATAACCTAATATACCATTTTAAATTATTAATTAATAATATAACACTTCATGCCATATTACAATTCTCTAAATTATATATTAATTTAATTTAGAAAAATTCTCTAATAAATTTAGATTCATAAATATTTACTAACACCCATCACATCAATAAAATATTTATTTCCTCAATTCAACAATAGACACATCAAATAAATATTTATATTATTCGATAAATATTTAATATTATAATTTAAAATTTTGGATCGTTACATCCTTCCCTCCTTACAAGGATTCTGTCCCAGAATCACAATTCAAACAATCAAATCGTCACATTTCCCCTACTTACAAAGATTCTATCCCCAGAATCGAAGTCACAGACTAAACAAATAACTCAGGGTAATTCTTCATCATATCATCTTCGAGTTCCCACGTAGCCTCTTCGACATTGTGTTTCCTCCATATCACCTTCACAAAAGGTATTACTTTATTCCTGAGCACTTGTTCCTTCCTGTCGACTATCTGGATAAGAATCTCTTCATAAGATAAATCTTTACTGAACTGCAACGGTTCATACTCAATCACATGATTGTAATCGGGTTTATACGATCGCAACACCGATACATGAAAAACATTGTGCACATGCTCTAATTCTGGAGGTAAAGCTACTTCGTAAGCCACCTCTCCCACTCTTCGCGATATTTCGAAAGGTCCAATAATCCTTGGGCTGAGCTTGCCTTTCTTGCCAAAACGAATCTTCTCCTTCCAAGGAGAAACTTTCAGGAACACGAAATTTCCTGCTTTAAACTCACGACTCTGCCTGTGTTGAACAACATACTTTTTTGGAGTTCTACACTTTCTGTATTATATTGCCTCGTACGGCGGCATACCAATGCTTGCGTGGTAACTGTTGTTGTATGAAAATTCTACCAACGGTAGTTGATCATCCTAGTTTCCTTTGAAATCCATGATGCACGCTCTAAGCATATCTTCTAACGTCTGGATCGTTCATTCTCTTTGCCCATCTATTTGCGGATGGTATGTTGTGCTCATCTTTAGTTGTGTTCCCATGCATTCTTGAACTTTTTTCCAGAAATTTGAAGTGAACCTCGGATCTCTGTCTGATACAATTGACACTAGAACTCCATGTCTTGAGACGGTCTCCTTAACGTATAGCTTCGCTACCTGATCAAGATTAAATCTAATCTTTATATGCAAAAAGTGTGCAAATTTTGTCAATCTATCCACTATTACCTATATCGCATCATATCCTTTCTGATTCGTTGGAATACCTACCACAAAATCCATTGTGATGTGCTCCCACTTCCATTCCGGTATTTCCAATGGTTGAAGTAATCCGCTTGGTCGTTGATGCTCGACCTTCACTTTCTGACATGTCAAGCACTTTTCAACGCATTTCGCAACATCTCTTTTCATGTTTGGCCACCAAAAATAACGTCGCAAATCTTGATACATCTTTGTACTCCCCGGGTGAATCGAATATCGTGAGTTATATGCTTCCGTCAAGATTTCTTCTTTAATATCCTGAATTGCTGGAACCCAAATTCATCCCTTGAATCTTAGCATTCCCTTAGTATCGACCTTATACTTTGCTTCTTTACCCTCGACTACACTTTGCTTTATTTTCTTACATTTTTCATCTTGTACTTGTGCGTTCTTCACTTTGTCCACCAAAGTTGGACTAGCTTCTATCTGGAATAATTTTTCATTGGACTCTTCTGAAAATTTGATTTCCAGCTCTAACCTTGCCATTGTTGTAATAAGCTCCTCCTTATTTGTTAACAACATCAACTTTTCTTTGCCTTTCCTACTCAAGGCATCTGCAACAACGTTAGCTTTGCCCCGGATGATAAAAGATCTCACAATCGTAATCCTTTATCAATTCCATCCATCTCCTTTGTCGCATGTTCATGTCTTTATGTGTGGAAATATACTTCGGACTTTTATGGTCTGTATAGATCTCACATTTCTTTCCGCAGAGATAGTGTCTCCATATCTTCAATGCGAACACAACCGTCGCTAACTCTAAATCATGAGTCGGATACCCTTTTTCGTAGTCTTTCAATTGCCTTAATGCATATGTAATAACCTTGTCATTTTGCATATGGACACAACCCAATCCTTTGTGTGAAACATCACTATACACCACAAAGTTTCCTGTATTATCTGGTAACGACAACACAGGTGCCACACTTAACTTCTTCTTCAGTTCTTGAAAACTTTCCTCGCACTTTTCCGTCCAAACAAATTTTACAGATTTTCTTGTCAAATTTGTCAACGGAGTAGCAATCTTGGAAAAATATTTAATAAATCGTCTATAATAGCCTGCTAATCCCAAGAAACTTCTCACTTCTGATGGACTTCTTGGTTGTTCCCAATTTATCACATCTTCGACTTTTGATGGATCCACCGAAATTCCATCCTTGCCGATTACATGTCCAAGAAATTGTACACGTTCTAGCCAAAATTCACACTTGGAGAAATTTGCGTACAACTTTTCTTTTCTTAGCGTCTCCAGCGTCAGACGTAAGTGTTCCACGTGTTCCTCTTGAGATTAGGAGTACACCAGAATATCATCGATAAATACCACCACAAACTTGTCTAAAAATGGTTTAAACACCATGTTCATCAAATCCATGAACGCTGCAGGGGCGTTTGTCAAACCAAATGACATCACTAAAAATTCGTAATGTCCATACCGAGTTCAGAATGTTGTCTTCGGTACATCCTCCTTCCTTACTTTCAATTGGTGATATCCACTTCTCAAATCTATTTTCGAGAAATATCTAGCACCCTTCAATTGATCAAACAAGTCATCTATTTTTGGCAATGGATATTTGTTCTTAATAGTGACTTTGTTTAATTCCCTATAATCAATGCAAAGATGCATTGACCCATCCTTCTTCTTCATGAATAACACCGGTGCTCCCTACGGTGATACACTCGGCTGAATGTACTTTTTTATCTATTAGCTCTTGCAGCTGTACCATCAGTTCTTTCATCTCTACCAGAGCCATTTTGTATGGTGCCTTCAATATAGGAGCAGTTCCAGGCGCTAAGTCGATCACGAACTCGATTTCTTGGTCAGGTGGAAGTCCTGGCAAATCCTCTGGAAACACGTCCACGAACTCCCTAACCACTGATATTTCCTCCAATTTTACACCCTTCTCCTTTTGAGTATCGACTACGTATGCTAAATACCCTACACAGCCCTGACTCAATAACTTCTTAGCCTGCATCATCGTCGAACATTTCATTTGTCTAGGTGATTTGCTACCATGAAAAACTACCTTTGACGAAGTTATAATGTTTACACACTTCTTTTGGTAGTCAATTATCGCTCCATAATTGAATAACCAATCCATTCCCAAAATAACATCGAACTCTCCGAGTTTTATCGGGATTAAATCTACTTTTATAACATTCCCCTTAATGTTCACCCTACAGTTCTTGTATACGAACATAACAGGAATCACTTCCATATTCTCAATTTCTATATTTAAAGGGAATTTCAACTCTTCACAAGGTATTTCTAACCTCTTAGCAAATTCGTCAAATATAAATAAGCAAGTAGCACCCGAATCAAATAATACATATGCATTTATATCATTGATTGGGATAATACCTAACACGACATCTTTTGATTGCACCGCGTCCTGTACTGTCATGTTGAAGGTTCTGGCTGTGGGCTTATTTGTTGATGTTGGTCCTGCAATAGCCAGCTCACCTCAACTAGCATTTCCCTTGCTTCCATTTGCCTCACCAGATCTCTTCTTAGGGCATTCACGCGTAAAGTGATCCTTGGACCCGCACGTGAAGCAAACGTTCTTCTTAGGTTGAGTGCAATTTGGGGCGATGTGACCCTCCTGGCCACAATTAAAGCATACTCGCTTCCCCATCAGACACACACCCTTGTGAAACTTTTCACACGTAGCACATGCTTTGAACTTCTTATTTTGCTGGTTTCTTTGTTGATTTCCAGCTCCCCCATTCGCATTCCACTTCCTCTTCAAATTGTTGTTGCCATTTCCGCCGTTAGCACCACCACCATTCTTAGCTTCACATTCACTCTTCCTCTTCCTCTGCTCTTGGTTGTGTTTTGTTACTGCCTCGCCTCCACTTTCAGCGAGAATTGCCTTTTCCATTACCGCTGCAAACGTCTTTAACTGGAATAGGGAAACCCTACTGTACTACCAGGGCTTCATTCCCTATTCAAACTGTGACGCCCCCAAAATAGGTATACATCACCTATTCTGAGTCGCCAAATACATGGTACAGAAATAACTACAACTTTATTATTACAACAGTAAAACTGTGAGTTTGAATACAAATATTATCTTCTAGACAATATCTATACTCAAATAAATCCTCATCACATTTATTGATACATTATTTTACAAAAATGGTGAGGACTACTAAACAATCCTTTCTAAAACCTCATTCCATACCCCGACTCGTACTCGCTTATATTCTCGCCTCCACGAGAAAAATGGAACAAAAGGAAAAGGTGAGCTCAACTAGCCCAAGAAAGAATATTATGACTAAGATAATATAGAACAAATTATCGTTAGTCTTCAACAGGAAAAATCGATAGAATACAATAGACAACAAGTTTCAGATCAATATTCGCATAGTGAAATAATAATTCATAGAAGAGTTACGTGAGAGAATGAAATCTACTATAATCTATGAATTTAACGGTCCATCATCAATATTTTATCCTCAGTAACATCAATCAATATTCATCTCAAATCAAATATTCATCTTTGCAATACAAAGCCAAAGATATTCATCAATCGGTCATGTTCATCTCAACACTGCTCATCTTTGCACTAAAGGCCAAAGATATTCATCAGTCGGTCATGTTCATTTAAACACCTGTTCATCTTTGCACTACAGGCCAAAGATATTCTTCAGAAATCATTCATCTTTGCACTATAAGCCAAAGATATTCAATAATATCATCATTTAAGACTGAGGATGATGAAAAATATTTTTAAAGAAAACGAATCCAGTGAAACAAAAGAACAAGTATTATGGATTCGTACTTTAAACAATCCGAAGTTCAAAAATACTTCATAAATAATCATATCAAGTAAAATTCAAGAATGATCAAAACATGGATACAATCAAAGCTAGTATCCGAATAGATATTTTGGACGAAAAGAAGAAATTTTATTTTTCTATGAATAGTGCAGATACGTGAATAGTGTCAGATATCGTGAATAAGGCCATATACGTGAATAGTAACTCCGACACCAAAAGATAGAAATTCCACAAAAACATCTTCACGCTTCATGAATAGTACTCGTGAATAGTAACTCGTGAATAGTAACTCATGAATTGTAACTCGTGAATAGTAACTCATGAATAGTAACCCCGACATGAAAAAGTTCCAAATTTGATAAAAACTTCAGATCAACATTTCAGCATAATGATATTGAAGAAATAATATCATTACTGAAAAAATAATATCCCTTACCTCAAAGAATCAAGATTTCGGAAGGAAAGGTGGAAGTGATCTTTGAATGAAACTTGTCTTTGACAAAGAACTCTCAAAGTATCTAAATACTCACAAAATACGCTCAATATATAGAGAGAAAGAGAGAAAACTTTGTTTCGGTGTGATTTTCAATTCTAACTTAGCCCTCTATTTATAGGAAAATGTTAGCACTGCAGCAAGCAGACTTGACCTGCTTTACGATGGCTTTACCTCGCTACTATTGCCACCCACCACATTTGAAATAAAATTCAAGACATTTTTCACCAACCAAAAGTGGGGCCCACCAATTCTAGAATTTTCCACCAAAATCATTTATAACCTAATTTTTCGAATCATCACCTCTTAAAATTCATAATAAATTATACGCTCATTTTTAACGGTTCAAAATTTGTGGACATATACTCAACTTATATATGTATAACATATCCAAAAATTACAACGATCCAACGATCGATTTAAATATTATAACTCACACAATAAAGCTGTAATAACACCGATTTGATCTTTTAATACCTCCAATCCGACAAAATACAAATAAAATATCTCAGCATTAATTCCTTCATTAATAACCACATAAATAAATCCATCATTTATATTCATATAAAATAAATATTTCCTTATCATATGAATCAATAATTAATTATTCACAAATAATATTACTGTAATCACATTTATAACAAACCAGTTGTTCCCGAGAAAGAGGGGATTTCCAAAAGGATCTCTCATCGCAAGCGCAATTAGGTGACCAAACCTCTCCTTAGATGAACTTTCTAGACATTGCCAATAATGTTATCTAATAATATTATTCAAATAATATGAATTATTGATCCGATAATGGGAAATCTTGTGCGTTGACAATTATTCAAACAATGAATAATATAAAATACCAATATGACAATTATTGAATCAATAAAATAAAATACTAAGCAAGATTCATCGTAACAATTATTGAGTAGTGCCCTTCACGTAAGGATCAATAATTGATGCAATCTGGTGTGCTCTTTGTTCAACAACGCGTATTAGTGTGTTTTAACCACGGGTATTCCAACACATCTTACTTCAGTAATAACTTCACGCCGTTATTTATAACCACCCAAACTTTGTCGTTTTCTTCATTCGACGGTTATCCGTTATGGGACCACACACATGGTCATACTGCCGTGCATACGAATATTCCGACAAAGCGATTGAATATTCCACGACCAAACGAATATTCCAAACAACAATGAATATTTTATAACCACTTGCTTATTTTGAAATATTTGCGTATTTAACCCTTAACTATCCACATTAATCAAATCAACCCTTACTATTTCAAAATAATAGATAAAGGAAATTCCTTTTTATTTAAAAAAAAAATTTCGGGGTCTTACAACCTCCCCTCCTTATGAAATTTCATCCTCGAAATTGACGTATGTACCTGGTGTTTCGAAAAGGTGAGGATACCTCGCTTTCATTTCCGTTTCCAATTCCCAGGTCATTTCCTCTATAGCATGATTCTTCCACAAAACTTTAACTTGTGGTATGACCTTTTAGCGTAGGACATGCTCCTTCCTATCCAAAATCTTGATGGTACCTCCTCATCGTTAAGTCTTCTACTATCTCGTGGGTTCCAACTCTATAATCGCGGGTTGGTCTTTCACATATTTCTGAAGCACCGATATGTGAAACACATTATGAACACGAGACATACTTAGAGGTAACGCAAGTCTATAGGCTACATTTCCTACTCGGTCAAGAATTTGAAATGGACCGATAAATCGTGGATTGAGCTTTCCTCTCTTCCTAAATCTTTAACTCCCTTCCATGGAGCAACTCGCAATAATACATGATCCCTACACTAAATTCCACGTCCTTTCGATGAAGATCCGCATAACTCTTTTGTCGATCTTGTATGTCGTTTGTATCACGTTGTCAAATCATTTGGATCTTTTCGGTAGTCATAACACGTACTTAACTCGGGTCCCAACAATGTTGCTTCACCCACCTCATCCCAACATATTGGAGAACGACATTTTCGTCCATATAATGCTTGAATGGAGCCACACCTATACTTGCACGATAACTGTTGTTGTAGGAGAATTCCACCAATGGTAAATACTTATCCCAACCGCCCTTGAAGTCTCAGGACACGAGTCTTAATAAATCTTCAAGAGTTTGAATAGTCCTCTCGATTGTCCGTCTGGTTTGGGGATGGTATGCGAACTAAATCGCAAATTCGTGCCCATAGCTTTTTGCAAGCTAACGCAAAATCTTGAAGTGAATCTTGGGTCACGATCCGAAACTATGGATACAGGCATGCCATACAACCTCACAATCTCATTTACGTACATACTAGCAAGACGTTCAAGGGAATAAGTCTCCCATATCGGCAAGAAATGAGCAGATTTGGTTAATCTATCAACAATAACCCAAATAGCATTGATGCCTTGAGAAACCGTAGGAAGACCCGTAACGAAATCCATGGTAATGTGTTCCCACTTCCATTCCGGAATCTCAAGTGGTTGCAATGGACCCTTAGGTACTAGATGCTCCGCCTTTACACTTTGGCAAGTTAAACACATCGAGATAAACTTTGCAATCTCTCTCTTCATATTATTCCACCAAAATGTATGTTGAAGATCACGATACATTTTAGTACTTCCAGGATGGATTGCAAATGGTGTATTGTGTGCCTCCATCATAATCTTGTACTTCAAATCAGAGTCGTTAGGAACACAAAGTCTAGAGTGGACTCGAAGTATTCCTTCTTCATCAATTCTCGCTTAGGAATAGCTCCTTCTTGTACTTTCTTCTTCATACGCATCACTCACCGATTGGCTTGAAAGCAACTTTAACTTTATCGATTAAAGTCGATTATACTCGTATATCATCACGTGGGTACCTAGAGTTTTCATCTCCATCTCTATTATTTGTAAATTATACGAAATTAGTCTTTGACAATATCGTACTCGTGCTTGTATACGATCTTCTACTCAACACGTCAGCTACCACGTTCGCTTTTCCAGGATGGCATGGTCAGAACATGTGCTGAAATGAGTCTCCTCTTGAGTTCTTCGAAGCTCTTCCCACATTCCTTGCTCCATTCGAATTTTGTATCTCTACGAAGTCATTACGTTAATGGAATAGCGATTCGAGAATATCCTTCAACGAATCTCGATAATAACCAACTAAGCACTGAAAACTACGCATTTCAATTACCGAGCTTAGGTTGTTCTCAATCGTGACTCATATCCCAACCTTGGATAGACGTCACAATGACACCTATCGATTTTTATCGCACGAATATGACGCCCTTACAGAGAGAGTCGGCTTAGGTGAATTCCACAAAGGAAGTCACAAGATAAAGGCTCGGTACCAAATTCTATAGTTGAATTTTTAACTCACGAAGTTCAATAGGAGCCATTCGATATGAGATTTTAGAAATGAGTTTTGTACGGGTTCAAATTCGATACAAAATTTAATATCGGGCTTTGGGAGTAAGCCAAGAAATTCTTGAGAAAATCGTCGGGAAAAATCAATAACAACAAGAATATTATTCAAATCGGCGTGTCTTTATTCAAATCCATAACATGGACTAAGAAAACTTGACATCCGTAATAAACGAATGACTTCATGGCTTGATATGAAAATGTTTGATTACAATGGTTTGATTGCTTGAATTGAATAACAAAGTTGCTTAGGAATATGAAAACTAACAACCTTACGAAAACAATCAATTTTGGCATGATGAGTAGTTAACCTTAAAATCACATCAAAAGCAAATATCTCTATAGAAATAAGGTTAACAAGTAATGTGATAGTGCCAACCTGAATCAAGCAAGATTTCTAAACAACGGATGTAATGAAAGTTTCTCCTAACGGAGTCTCCATAAATAAGTCAAAGTCTAATTTCTCCGTAGTCAAGTTCAAACGTTGAGCGCAAGCAAGAGAGTTAAGCTACATTGAACGACCAAAGTCTGCAAAATTAGCAGACTTCATTGTCTGGCCCGGACATGAGTGCGGCGGCAGCCAGGTTTTATCTTGGGTGGCGGTAGGCCTTGCGTGCCAAGGGTCGCTTTTACCAAGACTACGATATAGACTTCGGTTTGCGTAACGAGCTACGACACTTTTCTTAAGCCAACTAACACGAATTTCACCCACCAAGCAGTTATAATAACACGTAAAATAAATATACAACTATCATAAAAATGATTGCTAACATATTCAACCACTTAGCACAATTTAACAACAACTAAAACTATTTTAATTTCTCAATTTTCATGTTTTCATGAAAAACTCAATTTTCTTGACATCCTTTACAAAATTCATCACTGTAATCTCTATACTTGGCCAAATCACTTCATTCGAATTATGTTATGTTTGTTTCTAAACAAACTAGCATAAACAAAACTCAATTAACATCTTAGCATGTAATTTGACCATCAAAATTGGTACTTACATGAGCCATATGAAAAAATACATACAAACATACACTGTCAAAAATTTTCTTCTACTGTAAACCGAAATTAGCATGCAATTATTGTTTAAACCTAAACTCTATCATTATAAGCATGTATAACCACCATAACTTAGTTACATAACAACAATTCGGAAGAAATAGAATTCACAGAGCATAGCAAAACTTTGCCGTAGTTCACCTATGTAGACATATACATATATATATATATATATTAGGGTTGTATAAGAAGTACCTTCAAATTGCTTGCAATCCTTTTTGATAAACACTGCAAAATGCTCTGAAATCCTTCTCTCTCAAATTCTCTCAACTCACACAAAACTAAGCCACTAGAATGCGTATAGCTAAGCCAATTAACATTAGACGCATTTTAAAACTGACAAACCCTTAATACTATTACTAATTGTATTATCAGTTACTAACGTATATAACATAAATATATTATATTTATTATTTTAATTTATTTTATTTATTTTATTTAAATTCAAAAATCGAAAACCAAAAGCCATAAGACTTTTTTTTGGCAAAATCCTTTAATTTTAAAGAATTAATATATTAAGCCTTGTTTGGAAAAAACTAAATTAAACCCTTTTAATTTATTTTAATAAACACTTTAGTTTATAATTATAATCACATATTATTTATTTGAATTTTTATATCCAACATTAACCCATTACATTAATCACATACTATATTTTAATTAAATATAGCATTTTAGCAAATATCACAAAATTATAATTTTCATTATAACTTTATTTAATAGCCTAATATACCATTTTAAATTATTAATTAACAATATAACACTTCATGCCATATTTCAATTCTCTAAATTATATATTAATTTAATTTAGAAAAATTCTCTAATAAATTTAGATTCATAAATATTTACTAACACCCATCACATCAATAAAATATTTATTTCCTCAATTCAACAATCGAAACATCAAATAAATATTTATATTATTCGATAAATGTTTAATATTATAATTTAAAATTTTAGATCGTTACATCATATGTCTATCTACCCATAATAAATGAAAACCATAAAATAAATAAAAATAAATCCTCCCCTTATGGGGTTACAACATTTAAAAGTAAATACATCAATCCCAAGTCATACTAACCTCAAATCTCAAATGCAGAAGCATAAACAAATATTATGTCTTACACAACATTTATATAAGTCTGAAATGTAAATACATCAAATAAACAATAAGTCTTCATCACTTGTTGACTTTGCCCTTGCCTTTCCTAGTAGAAGGCTCGTCGGACCTTTCGTTCTTAACTGCAATGTTATTATTACGCAAGAGTGAGCACGATTTCCCATAAGTATAATATTATAACAACAATATAATAACATGCGAGTGAATCAAAGACTTCTGAAATAAGAAAATCGGCTTTTGAATCAAGAATGAATAACAAGAATCAAAAGAATTTTTGAGGGTTATAAGACCTTGAACTATGTCCTAGGTTGTCAAGTGTTTATACTTGAAACCTTTAACAATCATAAGACTATGGACTCTTCTTCTCGTACTTAGGGGGATCAGTCTTTAGTACCATATTGTGCACAATATTTTAACGCTAAAGCATCAACAATCCCCTATAATAGGGTTGTTCATCTCAGTTTGTCATTAAAGTCCGCACCAAAGGAAGTTTGGTTCAGATAAGTTCAATGAGGGTTCTGGAATTTAGAACGTTCATTAACTATGGACTAGGCAAATTAATAAGGGTTCGCTAGCCTTACAAGGTTCAACAATAAATGATATTCAATTTGAATAATAAATTCTTGAGAGGTATACAATCGAATAAGTATTGTATAATGGGAATCATGCTTTAAAAGAATGATAACATCTAATATGAAATCATGAAGTTGAACAATTAATAACAAGAACTTACTCATCATAGAATATAAGTTTAAGATTTGCTCAATCAAAGAATTTAGAATTTAAAGAATATTATTCAATAAAAGCAACATTCTGAGTAAGGAAACTTGCTCAATGTAAAGAGGTAAGGTTTAGGAACTTGCCTCGTGAGCGAGCTACAACTATAGTTACAATTCAATTCCTTAACATCCTACACATTACATTATGTATATGATGTCGATTAGTTTCATAACTTCTATGTTTAACTGTTAAACTTTTCATTTAAGTTCAACTTACAACTTGGTTCTAAGTGTTAACTTATTAACTAACCACATAACATGAGTATGAATTCATAATATGCATATTTTACGAGTATAACACTCAAACTATCAAAATCATATTCTATGATAAAATATCTATGTACACACATAATATACCGATATGAGATTTCAATTCATCTTATATATGTCAACAATATGTTATCTTATTGTTTAAAACACTTATCAAGTCATAACATCTTAATTTTGAGTATCATTACATCTTCTCATGGATATCACGTTATCCCTTATGCAACTTATCAAATTACCATGCAATTTCATCACATATATGTTAACAATCTGATAATACATCTTATTACATGTCTAACACAATATCATGTCCATTAGACTAGGTTAGACTAACATATAATGGACTGCACAAGACCAAAACTGAACTGCCCAACTTTTGGATATCCCCGCCGGGGCGGGGCTTTTAACTGATGGAATGCCCACCGGGGCGGGGTAATTTGGCCTGGCAACGCCCGCCAGGGTGGGGTCACCCAGATGTAGTTTCTGCAGTTCGCGACTACACTGTTCATCAGACCAAAATTTGCAAATTTTACAAGTAAACAGTAAAATTAACAAACATAGAAGATATAGGCTTCACATAATTGTTACCAAGCATGCATACATCGATTCTAAACAACAATATTGATTAGATTTAACCCCTTTAAATTCATGTTCTTACTAAAAACTTCACTTTAGACATTCTTAGCGAATTATCACACCACAGATTCGTTTCTTGACCAAATTAGTTCATAATACATGTATTATTTTTGTCTTTAAACGTATTAACATAATCAATTGTCAATTTATAGATTTCAACATGGATTAAACACTAATTTTGATTATAAAATCAGCCACTTTATACTTTTATAACAAAACTCAAATTTCTTTTGTAAAACATGGTTTCATGAATCAATTCATACCAAAAATCATTTTCAACCCACATATAACAAATTATATCTATTAAACAACATAAACATCTATGATTCTAACAAACCATTAACCAAAAACTCAAATTTTAACTTCAAAAGCATATATTATTACTATAAACTTAAAACCCCCCTTTTAAAACCAAAGTACATGGATTAATTCTCCCAAAATCGTTTATATACATCATATATTAGATTATTCGTGCATATAAATAATTTATAACAATTTTTCAACAATTACTCATGAAAATTCCAATTACAGAAAGCTAAAAGTCAATTTTAATGAAAAATTCCTAAGTATGTAAATCAAAGTTTAGATTAAGGAATTACCTTTAATTTCTCTGTTAAGATTGCTAGAGAGTGGAAGAACACTCCTTAATTCCCCAATTCCTTCTTCAATTCTCTCAAACTTTCTCGCTAAACTCTTTCTGTTTTCTCAAAGTTTAAGTTTTAGAAAATAAAATATGTAACTATACAAAATTAGACTGATGTATGTGCACCGATAACTGGCACTGTCGTGGTCGGTTAATCCCTTAGTGGGTTAACTGGCCAACTCCTCCTAGGGCCATGTTTGGCTAGCCTCAAAATGCTCTTTCCCACTTAATTTAATAAAACTCTTATTATATAGTTTAATAATGTCACACCCATTTAAGCAAATAATTAAATATCTTATTTAATTTAATTAAATAAAATAGAATAATTCCACATTAAATCACATAGTCACGTAATTAATTTCTCATTTATTAATTATGTCAAATCATTAAATCTATGATTAAATATTAAATTAATTAGAATAACATTATGCTTATTAAATAATTCATTTAATCAAATAGGTTCAATTAAATACATACTTTTGAATAATAATTTGTCCACATTAATTTAATCAATGTAACACTATACTTAAATTAATCTACCACAAATTTATCAATTAATTATTTATCCCAATAATTAAATTATCGAAAATATTTATTTAATTTAATAAATATTTAAATTATAAAAATCTCGTTTGTCTCAAAGTCCGACTTTATTGGACAAGGTGAAAGAATCACAAGAAAATGATGAAGAATGTGGTAACATCAAGAAGCATTTAGCTGAAGGCGAAGAGTTAAAGTATAAGATTGATGGCACTGGATTGCTAAGATTTGAAGGATGAGTATGGGTACCTGTCGCTCCAGAGTTAAGAGAAGAGATTTTACAAGAAGCGCACAGTACGAGATATTCGATACACTCGGGAAGCACAAAGATGTATCAAGATTTGCTTCAACATTATTGGTAGCCGAACATGAAGAGAGAAGTTGCAAAATGCGTCAGTAGATGCTTAACTTTCCAGAGAGTCAAGGCAGAACATCAATGACCCAACGGGTTATTACAACAGTTAGAAATTCTAGAATGTGGTGGGCCTTCCAATAACACAGAAAGGTTATGATGTGATATGGGTAATTTTTGATCTTCTTACAAAGTCAGCGCACTTTTTACCTATCAGGATTAGGTATAATTTGGATCAGTTAGCCAAATTGTATATCAAGGAAATTATTTCGAGACATGGAGTGCCGATATCAATTCTGTCTGATAGAGATCCGCATTTTACATCAAACTTATGGAGGAGTCTTCAAGAAAGAATGGGACACAACTAAGGTTGAGTACCGCGTATCATCCACAAATCGATGGGCAAAGCGAGAGAACGATTCAAACATTAGAAGACATGCTCAGAGCCTAAATGATGGACTTCAAGGGAAGTCGAGAGGATCATCTTCCACCGGTAGAGTTTGCTTATAATAATAGTTATCACGCAAGCATTGGCATGCCACCATATGAAGCCCTGTATGGAAGGAAATGTAGAACGCCCTTATATTGGGATGAAATAGATGAACAAAGACTGTTAGGGTCAAAATTGGTACAGCAGACGGTGGAGATCATCAAGGTGATAAGAGCTCGACTGGTAGCAGCTCAGGATCGTCAAAAGAAGTATGATGATATTCATCGCAAGAAAAGAGACTTCGAGGTGGGGAGCTATGCATTTTTAAAAGTATCTCCCTGGAAAGGGAAGATTAGATTTGGGAAGAAAGTTAAACTGAGTCCAAGATTTATTGGACCATTTGAGATATTGAAAAAGATAGGTGAAGTGGCGTACGAGGTAGCTCTACATCCTAAATTGGGACATATTCACAATGTGTTTAATGTGTCAGTGTTACGTCTATATAAGCTGGATTACAAGCATGTGATATCATATGAGCCGATTCAAGTCGAGAGGGACTTATCATACGAAGAAATTCTTGTAGAAATTTTGGATAGAAAGGAGCAGAGGTTAAGAAGTAAGGTTATACATTCTATCAAAGTGCTTTGGAGGAACCACAACGCTGAGGAAACTACATGGGAACTCGAGGAAAAGATGAGGAAGAATTATCCGAATCTTTTTGAGTAACCTTAGGTGAAATTCCAGGGTCAGAATTCTTATAAGGAAGGAAGAATGTAATAGCCAAGAATTTCTAAGTCACTTTGTAAATAGATATATTAATTAAATATTAATGATATCAAAAACTTTGTGATGTGTGTGGAATGATTAGGTAGTAAAATAAATACGTGTTTATTTATTTGATAAAAACAAATTAGAAACGAAATGTTTCATAACCTAATTATACATTATGTATGGAAATTTAAATAACCCAAGGGTTATGGTGTGGCAGAATAATAATAGTTAAGATTATACTAATTAAGAGATATATTTTACTATCTCCCTTACCAAAATTGTAGCAAACCCTCTTCCCCTTCATGTATATCCCCAGGTGATTCTTTCCATAGGTAAGACAAGCCTCCACCTTTTTCTTTTGACTTCCTTGCTGATTTTTAGTAGACATATTCTCATTCCACTTCCTCTTCTGATTATTACCACCATCACTATTACTGCCACTAGCTTTGTTGTTCTCTTGTTCATTCTTCTTCTGTTCCTAATTGTACCTAGTCAGAGCATCGCTTCCACCTTCTGTAATAATTGCCTTCTCCAAAACTCCCACAAAAGTGTTCAATTGGAACATTGACACTTTGTTGTACAACCAAGGCTTCAGCCCTTTTTCAAACCTCCTAGCTTTCCACTCAACATATTCACCTGATAAGTTGTGAACCTAGCCAATTCGTTGAATTTTGTGGCATATTTTGGGACTGTCGTGTTTTCTTGCTTCAACTCTAGAAACTGAACCTCCATCTATTTCTGAGAGCTCGTTGGGAAATACATCTCAAAGAACATCTCTTTAAACCTTTCCCATGTGATCACACCCTGACCTCTTCCAACCTTGTTTGCCTGCCACCAGTAACTGGCCTCTAACTTCAGCATAAATGTTGCAAAGGCGGTCTTCTGGTCGTCATTGACCCTTGTAACATTAAATACCTTCTCCATTTCCATAATCCATGTCTGAGCTTCGACCGGATTCATGGATCCCCTAAATTTTGGTGGCCCTACCGCCTTAAAATCCTTAAATGAGGTACCTTGAGCTTGCGGCTGATTCGCAAGTGCTCCAGTTAACAGATTTACCAACTGCTACACAGGATTAGCGTTGGCATTGTCATTGTTGTTATTATTGTTAATGTTTGTGGATCCTTCCCGAGCTTGTTGACGTGTTGGGCATCTTCTTGGCGGCATTTTCTGTTTAAGATATACGCTTATTAGATCATTGCTCAATATCTTAAGTATTTAAAACTTATCTTAAGCATTTTAAAATTATCACTTAACACATAACATCTTAAATAAACATTGATATTTTATTCATTAATAACTTTTAAAACATAGAGAGATGGCATCACTGCTATTTACATCAACTATCCCGAGATAAAGAATCTTTAGGATTAAATCATCATATTCCATTACTTATATTCATACTGGAATTTACATCATTAACTACCATAGATATTCACATAACTCATACTATTCCTATCACGGCCTATTAAGACGTCGAACAGCTTCTCTACGCTCTTCTTCCATGATACGAAACATTGTCCTATGATCCAACATGTACCAAGGCAAGTCCTCGAACTGGACTGGATAGTACATAACTCGATCCTGAGCTCTGTTCATCGCAGTGTGGAATGCACAATCTATCTCCCCCATCTTGGCTTCCTTTCCCTGCATCTCTTCCGTGGCTACTTCTGCTCACTGGGAAGCCTCCTCGTAAGCATCTTCAGCTCTGGCTCGCTTGGCGGACTCCTCTCTTAGATCATCCTTCAGCTTTGCAACCTCTGCCTCAACTGCTCATTATCACCCTCTAAGTGAACTAATTTCCACTCCATATTTCCAAGACGTACATCAAGACCATGGATTTCCTCATTTTTCTGAACTATAGTGGTTTGGCGTTCATCTACAAACCCCTCCAATTCTCTAACTCTATCCTAAAGCTCAATGTTACGGTCATACACCTCGTCATACATCTGAGCTGCAATAGATTTTGGTGGGAATTTATCTTCCTCCTCTTCTTCCTTAGGGTCCTCCTCCGGATCAGTCTCAAGCTCATGCTCCTGACCCACAACAGTGATCAATGGAGATGGCTCTCTCTGTACTAACTGCTCCCGGATAACATGGATGTCTCGGGGCTCCTCCTCTCCAGGCACTCGGGGTTCCTCCTCCCCAGCCCGACTAGATCCTCCAACGTCAGACATCTTGACAACATAGTTTTAAGTTTTAGTTACTAATCAATACTCGCGAGCACATAAGTTTATCACATAAGCACATAGTCTTTTATTATCTTCAATAAATTAAGGAATTCATTTCTTAGAACTCGATAAGAGTTTATCACTACTATGTTTTCGAGCTCTTATAAGGCTACTACCTAAGGTTTTTCCCCCACCTAAGGTTTATAACCTACAGCTTTAATTCCAACCTGTGACACCCCCAAATCCAAGTACTCAAACTTCCCGCAGATTTGGTGTTCACTCACCAAAAATAATTAACATCTAACTACCCATAATAATGATAGAAATAAAATTGAAATAAAATATTCCCAATAAATGGATTACAACATCTAACATAAATCAATCTCATGTCATTTAACCTTAATACATCAATGCGGAAACTTCATAAACAAGTAAGTCTTAAACATAACATTGAAAGTCTTAACATGATCATTCTCAAATAATAAATAAGTCTTCATCATTTGCTTGATTTTCCCTTGCCCTTACTTGTGGATAGCTCATCAACTCTTTCAATCTTAGCTGTAATGTTATTATGTAAGAGTGAGCAATAATTGTCCATAAGTTTTAACAATAGTAGTAATAATAACATGCGAATAAACAATGGATACTGAACAAAAGAAAACTTTGCTTTTGAATCAAGATTAGAATAGGAATCAAAAGTACATCTGAGGGTCACTAGACCATGAACTATGTCCCAGGCTTTCAAGTATTTCTATTTTAAACCTTTAACGGTCGTAAGACTATATGGACCTTACTTCTTGTACCTAGGGGAATCAACCCTTAGTACCATGTATGTGCACAACATCTTAATGTTATCGCGTAATATAATCCCCTGTAGCACCGGTGTTCATCTCAGCTTTGACATTAAAGTCAACACCAAAGGAAGTTTGGTTTGGATTGATCTCAAGGGTAATTTAGAGTTCAATAATCATCAACTAAGGATTAGTTGAATCAATAAGGATTCACTATCAATTCAAGGTTTCAATGCAATATTGAAATCAATACTCAAATGAAGGTTTAAATCTCAACTCTATACAATTAAATGAACATTGTATAACAAAAGTAATACTTCAAATGGGTTAGAACATTTCATTTGAAATCTTGGAATTGAATGATTAATCTCTGAATGATTCAAAATAAGAATATGAACTTGCTCAACAATAATAAAGTTTGAAGAACTTACTCAATGAAAATTTAGGAATAGAAAACTTGTTCAATCATAACATAATATAGAATAAGATTTTGCTCAATGTAAATTAGGGTTTAGAAACTTGCTCAAAGAAAGTTTAGGGTTAAAAAACTTGCCTCGTTCATAGATTACGCGATTACTATTCATGTTCCACAATTTAATCCTACATACCATTACATTTATAATACTAATTAATTATAACATAACCAGCATCATAAGTACGTCCTCTTTTGTCTAATTTATGAGTATGATTATATTAGTCAAATCACAACATTAGTTTTCACACATTATTAGACTTCACGAACGACGAGTTAACTACATGTTCGATATATCATTTAAACACATAAGAACCTCATTTACGTGTTAAGAATTTATTTTAACATCACATTACATGTTTAATACATTTTTCGTGTTCATTAGATTGGGTTTAAATTACATTCTTTGGACTTGAACAGATAAATAGAACTTTCTGGGAAATTCTGCTAAATGGCGTTGCAACTCCCCAGAATGAGCTGGGATCCGGTGCTGCGGTACCCCAAATAAGCCTATAACTGGCGTTGCAGCTCTATCTCGACGCTACAGCATGCCATTTATACTAGGGTGCAGCGCACAGATCGGGCAGACAAGCAAACTGCTTAGCGGTCACTTGCGATCTTTCGCTTAGCGATTTATGTTTACGGTTTGCGAAGAACACGTAACATGGCCAATTTAGGCTAAAATTTCAAACAAACAACGAAATCAATTTCACGCATAAACTATAAACTTAATAGAAACATTCTATAACACTCTTAGCATGCTTTTAACAACTTAAGTCACGTAAACAACGAGATTTAAATTCACAATTTTGATGTTTTGTGAAAAACTCTATTTTTGACATTCTTAACAAAATCAACTACTACGAACTTATTTTTCAACCAAACCAGTCCATAAAAGTTTCGTTCTTTTCATTTTTACATGTATAAATGTAATCATCCATCAATTTACCGATTAATATGCAATTTAAATATAATTTTTTGTACTTATAAGCCATATTAATATATTTTTCTCTGTAAAACTATAAAACTCTAATTAAACAGAATTACATGGATTTGATTACTCTAAAACACATATAATTCGTATATAATTGAACTATACATGCTAATAAACATCTAACATCAAATTTCTAACCAATAATTCATGAGTTTCCAATTAACAAATAATTTAATATACATTCATGGAGAAAACTTAAAACATAAATTTAAAACTAAAATTAAGAATTTACCCTTGCTAACTCTGTTTAGATACACAATGATGATGGAATGCTCTTCTTAATTCCCCAATTCTCTTTCTTCAATCACAATTTCCCTCAAAATTTCTCTCTTTTTCTCTTCGAGTTTCTCTCAAATTTGCAAAATAAATGTACTGACAAAGCGTATAAATTAACCGGTGCGTACATGGGTAGCGGTTAGGCGCAGTATGGCCTTAACTGCTCCCATGTCCTCAAGGCTATGCTTGGTTTGTTTATTTAAATCCCTTTCTAATTTATTTTAATTAACTTGTTTATTATATAGTTTATTTGTCACACTTTAATTAATTAAATAATGTTATTTAAACTCAATTAAATAAAAGGCAATATTACTCCATTAAGTCACATCAACACATAATTAAAATTCTCCTTTATTAATTATGACTAATCATTAATTCTCTAATTAATTATTAAATTAATTAGAATAACATTAAAATTATTTAATAACTCTTTTAATTTAATTATCTCAATTAAATTCACACTTTGGATTATAACATTATTTTCACTAATTTAATTAATGTAGCACACTTAATTAAATTAATGTACCACAATTCTAAAGATAATTATTTAACTCAATAAATAAATCAAAATAATATTTATTTAATTCAATAAATATTTAAAATTAATTACAAAAGTCTCGATTCGATTTACAACATTACTATTTTAATAACATAATTTAGTCACACAATCAAACATCGAGATAATTCTTTATCTTTTTATAAATATTTTAGATCCTTTGATAATATTTCAATTACTTAATCATCATCTTAAAACTTGATCTAATATTATTAATCGCTTAATAATATTTTATTCACTTTATATTATCTTAATCATTTCCAAATATTATTAATTATTTAATAATATTTTAATCATTACTCATTATCTAATATTATTAATAATTTTATAATATCTTAATCATCTTCTAATATTATTAATCATTTAAATCAAATCTTAATATAAATAATAAAAGTCTCACACATTTTAAGATGTAAATATTTTACATTTTGAAGCTTAAACCATTTATATTCCATTTCAGAAATATCTTTTACCTTTACTCGCAAATTAGGGGTTTAAACAGCTAATACATAGCTTTTATAGTAAAACTCAATTTACTATATTATTGCTTTAGTTTAAATAAAATTTTATATCATTTTGTTCGTTTATGAGTCAACACGGACCGTTGCCTCGTATATAAATATTTTATCCTGCTAACACACTCGCTTTATTTTTTGTTTTACGAATATTCGCATTTTCGCATTTTGTTTTACGAATATATATATATATATATATATATATATATATATATATATATATATATTCAATACATAATTTTCAGCTTAAAAGCCCCAAAAATCTCAAAATAATATTTTTATGATTAATACAAAATTTCAAAGGTTTTACGTTTTTCGTTGCACCACAAAATAATTTTATAGGCAACTATAGTTTTTATTTCACTTAAATATGTAATTTATATTTATTATATATTTTTATTGCTTTATTTATGCCCGAAAGAATGTTTTATAGCATAAAATAATTCTTACAGTCAAAACTCGTCCCGTAGGACTTTATTAGATTTATTATGACTCATTATTTCCCGGAACGCGATTCGAAATGTCGAACATCAAAATTGCTCGATGCCCGGCATCACTCAAATTTTAGTTCTGACATGCTTGTTCGCCTATTTTTAATTCTCAAACCATAAGTCATATAACAATGAATTTTGGTATGTTATAGATCTCGTGCCGTAGTATTTTTAGAAAAATATAACCTGAAAAAATGGATCACAGAAGCTGGTCAAAATAACGCTCAAAAATGGCACCAAAGTGATTAGCAAGGTAGTATTTGGTATTTTACTTGTTGCTTTAATTTCTTCTGCGATTGCTTAATGAATCCGCTACTTTGCGATTTTCTCACGCTTTGTTCACTTGTCGAAAAATTCCCAAATTTGGATATGTTATAGGTACCATAGTAGGCTATTTTTTAAAAATATAACCCACCAATTTTGGACCTCATAGGTAGCCTAAAACAGGCCCCAAAAATGTCAACTCGTAATAGTTTTCAATTTTTTTCCCAGCTTTACCCTTTCTCGCTAAAACAGTCATAACGTTTTCATTTCAAAATATTTTTGAGTGATTTTTGAGCCCACGTAACGCTAACTTTCGGGACTACAACTTTTACCTACTGATATTTTTCCAGATTTTGAACACATCAGTCCAGAATCTCGCCCAAAGGGGCTGGTCAGAATCTGTTTGCACAGATTCGACCTGGCTACTTTGAACTAACATAACTCCTTCGTTTCAAAACATTTTTGAGCCATTCTTGAGCCCACACGAAGCTAACTTCTAGGACTACAATTTTTACCTATTATGTTTTTCCAAATTCCAAACACATCAGTCTAGAATTTTTGTGCAAGGGGACTGACCCGAATTCGCTGGACAGTTTTGCACGACTACTTTGAATGGTTATAACTCTTTGCTCCAAAATCAGAATTAGTCTGTTCTGGAGTCTATAGAAAGCTTATTCAGTTTACTATAACATACGAAAAGCCCAAATTTTTCCAAAAAATTAAACTAGTTCAGAATTATTCTCTTAGGGTCAGCAGTCCTGTAGCGATTCAGAGTTTTCAGAAAATAAAATAAGGATTTAAATAATTAAATTTTTATTTTTATGAATATATTATATTTCATTATATGTGTGATATTGTGAAGTATAATATATGAATGTATGTGGTATGATAAATATAATGATTTGTATTTATTATATTTAATAAATTGTTGTAGATAATTTATTATGAAAGAAAAAAGTAAAATTATTATTTTACTTGATTGATTATCTTGCTTATTTAATTATTTTACGTATAAATATATGAGAGCGAGGCGTGATAAATATTTTTAATTATATCTATTATGCAAATATTTGGGGAAAACAATTTTAATACATTTAATGTATTTTTGGTGAATATTAAGTTAATTTATGGAAAATAAATTATTTTAATATAATAAAATTTATTTATTAGATAAAATATTTTTATTTAATAAATAGTTTTCGTTTGGATGGAAATGTTTTATGAATATTTTATCCGATTTTTTTTAGAATGCATTTGGTATATTTAAAATACATTATTTGGATTTGAAATGTACGGAAGGTATTTAACAATACATTAAACAAAAGTTATGCTTTTGTTTTCATAAGCATGAGCTGCATTTCTGTCTTTACCTTTTTTTGTTCTCTATTTTGTTGAGTTTTGTTTGAAAAGACGAGTTTGAAAAGGTTCGACATGTAAATGTCGACGATTTGAAAATTAGAGTAGCCAGTTGGTAGATTTAAAATGGTTGTACCAACTCAACTGATTTTGAAAAGGTTTACACAAATGCCAAATTGTTGGATTCTGTTTAACAGGCCTTGGAAACCAAGATTCATAGAGTTCGGGGGCTTGATTAAGTGGGGGGAAGGTGTAGCGCCCCCAAACCCGGGTCCTAAATCCCTACGGATCTGGTGCACTATTTCTATAACAATTGCGGAAGATATAAACATAAATTGTTTATACATTAAACATTATACATTATCCCCAAGGTCGAGTAACCTTAACTTATACACAATTCATTATCCTATCTGACATACAAAAATTTTATCGTACATTATTGTTACCAATCTATGCAGCATGTAAACTAAAGCTAGAACTGTCTTTAACCTTTCCTTGTATCCGACGCATTCGCCTTAATCTGCAATGTTTTATCATGATATAGCAAGGGTGAGCATGAAAGTTGCTCAGCAAGTTTAAATTTTATTTAAGGATATATCAGGATTGAAAGAGTCTGAATAATAAGCTGGCTATAATTCAACAATGTAGTTGTGAATTAGCACCAACAAACTTTTGACTGAACAAGTATTAAACATGAACAAATATATCTGAACCGAATGGTAATGAAGGTGATCAGCCTTTCATACCTGACTTATACATACAATATGTATAGTGTACAATTCTACATGGCAATCAGCAATGATTAACCGTAAGCATATCTGAATGAAATAACTCTTCGTAGAGTTAAGAAAAACTTGTCTGTACCATTGATTACCGTTACGGAATATAACTTAGCTTTATCCGAAGACCTAATATAGATAATACCGATCTCCAAATATTAGAATAATATCATCACAGTATAAAATAACCTAAACACATTACCACAGGATCCTATCAGTCTATACATCACACAAGACCTAGTATTAAGTCAAACTATTGCAGTCTGAGTTGAGTTCGGTACTATTCTGACATCTCGATTGCCTAATCAGACAAAAATCGAGTTTACGTTCAATTAAACTCTGCCTAAACACTTAACAAATATCTTAGGTAATTTATTAATCAGTTAAAATAATTTTCAGATAATTATTACCATTTATTATGATTTTTCAATCAATATATCATATTTATATGCATTAAATACTACTAAATTCCATTATCATTAATATTTATTTAATATTAAATATTAATGAAATCCTTAACATAATATTATAATATACTTATAATATCTCAAAGTATTTTTAATACTTTATTATTACCATTAAATGATTTTAAAGTAATTAAAACCATTATTAATTATCGCCATTAATATTAAAATATTAATATTTTTCATGAAAAAATATCAAAAGTTATATTTTATAACTTAAAATATTTTTATAACACTTAAATTATTTTTATACAATTTTTAAAGCATTAATTCTATTTTTCCATAATACATTTATTAAATAAATTAATTATCATTAATATTAATTTATTAATGAAATTCATCATAAAATATTAAAAGTCATTAAAAATAACTTAAAATATTTTCTTATACCATAATATAATTTTTCATGATTTTAAAGTATTAAAATCATTTTTAAATAATTTATTTAATATTATAATTAAATAAATTAAATACCCTTTATATTCCAAAAATATTAAATATTTATGAAATATACTCTAAATAATTAAAAACTTATTTTCAGTCTTTAAAATAATTTTTAGAAATTTAGTATGTATTTTTAATAATTAAAAACCATTTTTTTCTATTTATTAATTAAACTAATTAATTTTCTAAATAAACTATCGCTAAAAGGGCCTTATAGCGACAGACCCGTCGCTATAGGTGTTCTTGGTGTTCATCAGCCTAAACCCAGATTTCTTGTCAGACCACAAGGTACATACTTTGACCGGTTCTAATTTCTTGTTCTTTGTGTTTCAGGGCTGGCAAAAGTGTTACTGTCGTAGTATAAATGTAATACTACAACCACAAACTGATTACATGACCATACGAGTTCCACGAGTTCCACCAGAACTGAATAGAACAAGTCTCAGTGGCAGTGATTACGAAGGTGGAAGTGAAGCAGAATTGAAGAAGGATTTGAATAGACTAAAGCTTCACTCAACAAGGATGAGAATGCCACTAAAGATGGGAGCTAAGCTGAGAGCCAAGAAGGCCAAGAAGATAACATTCAGAAAAGTGGCAGAGCACAAAGAAGATCCAGAGAACCACTCTACGAATCACCTTGAACCGAAATCTGAAACAAAAGAGATGCAAAACTATGTCTGTAGATCATTCAAGAAGGGTTCAAGGAATGCTAAGTGCCAGAAGAAGTCTACTAAAAGCTCAGAGACTTAGCAAACCCAAATGGTGATGGTGCACAACTAACATCGAATAAAGATGAGATGAAAAGTATAATGATCAGCTGCACCAGAGAAGAAGTGGTCCAGACTCTACGCATAATGAAAAGAGGACCACACCAAGCTGCTAAGTACAAAAGATGTTCAAGCTTCAAGACATCTTAACAGTAAAGCACCAACAACAACAAGTAGCCAGTGTAAGACCCCGGAATTTTTAAATAAAAAGGAATTTCCTTTATTTATTATTTTGAAATAGTAAGGGTTGATTTGATTAATGTGGATAGTTAAGGGTTAAATATGCAAATATTTCAAATTAAGCAAGTGGTTATAAAATATTCATTATCGTCGGGGAATATTCGTTTGGTCGTGGAATATTAAATATCTTTGTCGGGGAATATTCGTATAATTGGTTGCGACCATGTGTGGGCCCCATGTGGAAAGTGATTGGATGAAGAAAGCGACAAATATAAGTTGTTTTTAAATAAGCACAGAAGTAGTTATTACAGATTATCTTGTTGGAATACCCGGTGGTTAAAACACACTATTACGCGTTGTTGAACAGTAGCACACGGTATTGCACCAATTATTGATTCTTACGTAAGAAGGCACTACTCAATAATGGTTACGATGAATTCTTATTCGATTATTTTATTGAGTTAATAATTCTTTGCGTTGATATTTTATATTCTTTGTTGTTTCAATAATTGTCATTACGGTATCTTTCATTATCGAAGCAATAATTCATATTATCTGAATAATATTATTAGATAACATTATTGGCAATGTCTAGAAAGTTACATCTAAGGAGAGGTTTGGTCACCTAATTGCGCTTGTAGAAGAAGAAATTCTTATTGGAAAGCCCCTCTTTCCTTTCTGAGGCCCTTTGGTTGTCAATATTGTGATTCGTAATATTATTTGTGAATAATTAATTATTGATTTATATGATGAGGAAAATATTGATTTTATGTGGATATAGATGGAGAAAATTTTAAAATGACAATTGTTGAAAATTAATATTTTATCTTTTTTCCGATAAAATAATTCATTTAAATATATTATTTTAATAATATATTAACGGTGATATTTTTACAACGAATGTGGGATATATGAGTATACGAGGAGGAAGAGTATTTTTGTTGCAATAAATGTTTAAAACATGTTAAACATGTCGGTGGACCCCATTTATTGACTGAAATTTGATTATAGCTTGTAAAATCGCCCGTTTGTAGATTTCGGTCAATTTCTATTTGGAATTTGGAAAAACTTTCTTCTGCAAAGTTGTAGAGAATTGAATTTCCTATAAAAACTCATGAGATTCGAATTTTCTGATGAAAGGGCTATTTATTATGAATTATTGAAGTTCGAAGTCTCAAATAATTAATTTTGTAAGTTTTAATTATTTATTTTATGAAAAACGTTTTTATCATTACTTTTCTAGAAGGTGGCATGTGGGAAATGCTAGGATCTGAATTCTAAGGTTGGCGTATGAATTTGATATATATATATATATATATATATATATATTAATTTATTAAATTTTTCGCTTTGGTGTTCTAAGCAATTTCCTATAAATAGGTGCTTAGGTTAGAATTGAAAATCACACCTTTAAATCAAGTTTTCTCTCTATATTATCGGCGTATTCTTGTGAGTATTTTGAGTATACTTTGAGTATTGCTATCTGGCTAAAGTCCAAGTCATAGCCTTTATATCCAGGTGTTTCAACTAACTAAGTATCGATCTTTCGAGGTAAAGGATGTTATTTTCTTCTCAAATGATATTATTTCTTCAATATCATTATCTTTGAAATATTGGTTGGAACTTTTTATCAAATTTGGAACTTTTTCATGTCGGGGTTACTATTTATGAGTTACTATTCATGGGTTACTATTCATGAGTTACTATTCACGAGTTCTTATTCACGAAAGTACTATTCATTAAGCGTGAAGATGTTTTTTGTGGAATTTCTATCTTTTGGTGTCTGAGTACTTATTCACGATATCGGCCTTTATTCACGATATCTGACACTATTCACGATATCGGCACTATTCAATAGAAAAATAAAATTTCTTCTTTTGTCCAAAATATCTATTCGGATACTAACTCGATTGTATCCATGTTTCGATCATTCTTGAATTTTACACCACTATGATTATTTTTGAGGTATTTTTTTTGGCGTGGATAAAACCAAGTACGAATCCTTAATCCTTAATCCTTGTCATTTTGTTTCTTTGGATTCGTTTCTTTAAAAATATTTTTCATCATCCTCGGTCTTAAATGATGATATTATTGAATATCTTTGGCTTTTGTAGTGCAAAGATGAATGATTTCTGAAGAATATCTTTGGCTCGTAGTGCAAAGATGAGCAGTGTTTAAATGAACATGATTAATGATGAATATCTTTGGCTCAGAGTGCAAAGATGAATATTTGATTCAGATGCATATTGATTGATGTTACTGAGGATAAAATATTGATGATGATGGATCATTAAATTCATAGATTATAGTAGATTTCATTCTCTACGTAACTCTTCTATGAATTATTATTTCCGTGTGAATATTGATCCGAAACTTGTTGTCTATTGTATTCTATCGATTTTTCCTGTTGAAGACTAACGATAATTTGTTGTATATTATCTTAGTCATAATATTCTTTCTTGGGCTAGTTGAGCTCACCCTTTTCCTTGTTGTTCCATTTTTCTTCTCGGGAGGCGAGAATGTAGCGAAAGTACTAGTCGGGGGTATGGAATGAAGGTTCTAGAGAGAGTTGTTTAGTAGTCCTCACCATTTTGTAAAATAATGAATCAATAATTATGATGGGGATTTATTTACATATGGATATTGTCTAGAAGACAATATTATATTTAAACTCACGATTATATATTGTCGTATTTCACACGACATTTGTATTATTGAAGTTGTAGTTTGCTTTTTGTACCATGTATTTGGCGACTCAGAATGGGTGTTGTGTATACCTATTTTGGGGCGTCACGGTTGGTATCGAGCTTAGGGATATGATCTCTGGCGGAGATCGGGGAATAGAACTAGGAGGAGAGGCGAGTAAATCCTTCGCTAGTGTGTCCTACCTAAGCTTATTTGTTAGTTGGTCGATATATAGGGATATTATGTGATATATTGATTTCCTTAATTAACCCTTGTTTTATGGCGATATTTGAGAATGTCGATTTGAGAATATTAATGATGGAGTAAATGAGACCGTGGAGATGCTCAGACTTACCAACGAGGAGAAGCGTGCAACAGTGGCAATGTTCCTCCCGTGAACAAACACCACCGAGCGAGATGATGAAGCGGGGGATGTTTAGAAGCTTTTTGCAGTTCATGCAAAATCGGACGAGGGAGACTCGTGTTCAAAATCTGAGGAGAAATGATAGCAATTCACGGGTGGTCACAATGCCAAGCAGTTCAAAGAGTTGGGACCACGAGTACTCGGGAAAGCCGGATCCGATTAAAGGCGGAGCGTGGGTCAAACAAATTACCAAGATATTCGATGTCTTGGGATGCACGGAGAACAGAAAGTTCCATTCGCCACCTTTATGTTCCGTGGCGAGGCAGACATTGGTGGGAATCGTGAAGCGTACCCATCCATTGCACTTTCGGCATGTCGTGGGAGACGTTTCAGAAGCAGTTCAATGACAAGTACTTCCACGAAAGTATTCGTATATATGAAGGAAGTGGAGTTTATTAGACTAGAGCGAGAATAACATGGCGGTGTCCCGAAGACGGCGAAGTTTGGCGGAGTTATCCGTGTTTGCACCTCATTTGGTGGAGAATGAGGAAGCGATGACGCGGATGTTTCGAGAGGTTTGAAACCCGACATACGTCGATATCTCATTTCTCATAAATTTTCTCTCTATTCGAGATGTTGTCAATACAGGCTCGGTTGTTAGAGCGAGATAACGAGTACGTTCAACCGAGGGACCATAACCGAGGATCATCTAGAAGATAGCGATCATCGAATAACGATAACCAACGGAGAAAGAAGAATACGGACAAAGGCGGTAACCACTACGGTGGTAATCGTGGCCATGAAAATAGAAGAAGCGAGTCGGGAGGAGATTTAAAAGAGGAGATTCAACAACGACCATGTGAAGACGTCGGCGCAAAGAGTAGCAACTAGTTTTTAGGGAGGAGAACGACCACACGGTCATATGCTACAAATGCGAAAAAGAGGGACATATCGGTCCAAAGCGCCCACAACAGATTCAAGGTATGCTATAGTTGTGGAAAGGAAGGACATATCGCTCGAGATTAGACGATGAGCGAAACCTAGTTCAATGGGGCGGTGACTCAAAAGATCGTCCCGAGAAAAGTCAAAGTCAACGATTCCGGAAGAAGCGTTTGTTGTATTTGGTCAAAATCACGAGGAACCCGAGCGAAGTTAGCAGGTTAGTTAATTATAAATTCTTGCGAAGTATATACCTTACTAGATATTGGTTCTACCCATTCTTTTATCTCTCTTACTTGCGCTCAACGTTTGAACTTGACTACGGAGAAATTAAACTTTGACCTATCTGTGGAGACTCCATTAGGAGAAACTTTCATTACATCCGTTGTTTAAAAATCTTGCTTGATTCAAGTTGGCACTATCACATTACCGTTAACCTTATTTCTATAGAGATATTTGCTTTTGATGTGATTTTAAGGTTAACTACTCATCATGCCAAATTGATTGCTTTTGTAAGGTTGTTAGTTTTCATATTCCTAAGCAACTTTGTTATTCAATTCAAGCAATCAAACCATTGTAGTCAAACATTTTCATATCAAGCCATGAAGTCATTCGTTTTATTACGGATGTCAAGTTTTCTTAGTCCGTGTTATGGATTTGAATAAAGACACGTCGATTTGAATAATATTCTGTTGTTATTGATTTTTCCCGACGTATTTCTGAAGAATTTCTTGGCTTACTCCCAAAGCCTCGATATTAAATTTTGTATCGACTTTGAACCCAAAGACAAAACTCATTTCTAAAATCTCATATCAAATGGCTCTTATTGAACTTCGAGGAGTTAAAAATTCAACTATAGAATTTGGTACTGAGCCTTTATCTTGTGACTTCCTTTGTGGAATTCACCTAAGCGAGACTCTCTGTAGGGGCGTCATATTCGATGCGATAGTAAAGCGATAGGTGTCATTGTGACGTCTTATCCAAGATTGGGATATGAGTCACGGTTGAGAGCAACCTAAGTCGATTATCGAAAGGCGTAAGCTTTCAGAAGCTTAGTTGGTTATTATCGAAGATTCGTTGAAGGATATTCTCGAATCGCTATTCCATTAACTTGGTGACTCGTAGAGATACAAAATTCGAATGGAGCAAGGAATGTGGGAAGAGCTCGAAGAACTCAAGAGGAGACTCATTTCCAAGACATGTTCTGATCATGCCATCCTGGAAAAGCGAACGTGGTAGCTGACGCGATGAGTAGAAGATTATATGCGGGAATGAGTGCGATGATGTCAAGTATACGCATAGAGCCAACTTTAATAGAAAAAGTTAAGGTTGCTCAAGCCACCGAACCAAGGCGATGCGTATGAAGAAGAAAGTACAAGAAGGAGCTATTCCAGATGCGAGAATTGATGAAGAAGGAATACTTCGAGTCCACTCTAGACTTTGTGTTCCTAACGACTCTGATTTGAAGTACAAGATTATGATGGAGGCACACAATCGCCATTTGCAATCCATCTCGGAAGTACTAAAATGTATCGTGGTCTTGACATACATTTTGGTGGAACAATATGAAGAGAGAGATTGCAAAGTTTATCTCGATGTGTTTAACTTGCAATGTGTAAAGGCGGAGCATCTTGTACCTAAGGGTCCGTTGCAACCACTTGAGATTCCGGAATGGAAGTGGGAACACATTACTATGGATTTCATTCACGGGTCTTCTGCGGTTTCTCAAGACATCAATGCTATTTGGGTTATTGTTGATAGATTAACCAAGTCCGCTCATTTTTCTTACCGATACGAGACTTATTCCCTTGAACGTCTTTCTCGTATGTACGTAAATGAGATTGTGAGATTGCATGGCATGCCAGTATCCATAGTTTTAGATCGTGACCCAAGATTCACTTCATGATTTTGGGTTAGAAAGCTATAGACGCAATTTCTGATTGATTTGGCATAGTATACCATCCCTCAAACGGATGGGTAATCGTAAAGGACTACTCAAACTCTTGAAGATATATTAAAACTCTGTGTCCTAGATTTCAAAGGAAGTTGGGATAAGTACTTGCCATTGGTGGAATTCTCATACAACAATAGTTATTAAACAAATATAGGCATGGTTCCATTCGAAGCATTATATGGACGAAAATGTCGTTCTCCAATATATTGGGATGAGGTGGGTGAAGCAACATTATTGTGGGACCCGAAAGTTAGTACGTATGACTACCGAAAAGATCCAAATGATTCGACAACGTATACAAACGGCACAAGATCGACAAAAGAGTTATGCGGATCTTCATCGAAAGGACGTGGAATTTAATGTAGGGGATCGTGTATTGTTGCGAGTTGCTCCATGGAAGGGAGTTACAAGATTTGGGAAGAGAGGAAAGCTCAATCCACGATTTATCGGTCCATTTCAAATTCTTGACCGAGTAGGAAATGTAGCCTATAGACTTGCGTTACCTCAAAGTATGTCTCGTGTTCATAATGTGTTTCACATATCGTATTTCGTAAATATGTGAAAGACCCGAACCACGTTATAGAGTTAGAACCAGGATGAGATAGTCAGAAGACTTAACGTATGAGGAGGTACTGTCAAGATGTTGGATAGGAAGGAGCATGTCTTACGCTATGAAAGGTTATACCACAAGTTAAAGTTTTGTGGAGGAATCATCTTTATAGAGGAAATGACACGGGAGTTGGAAGCGGAAATGAAAGCGAGGTATCCTCACCTTTTCAAAACACTGTATCGTCACGTCAATTTCGAGGACGAAATTTCATAAGGAGGGAGGTTGTAAGACCCAGAATTTTTAAATAAAAGGAATTTCCTTTATTTATTATTTTGAAATAGTAAGGGTTGATTTGATTAATGTGGATAGTTAAGGGTTACATATGCAAATATTTCAAATTAAGCAAGTGGTTATAAAATATTCATTATCGTCGTGGGAATATTCGTTTGGTCGTGGAATATTCAAATGCTTGTGGGGAATATTCGTACAACCAGTAGCGACCATGTGTGGGCCCCATAACGGAAAGTGATTGGATGAAGAAAACGACAAATATAAGTTATTTTTAAATAGCAGGCGTAGTTGTTATCGTTAATCTTGTTGGAATACCCGGTGGTTAAAAACACACTATTACGCGTTGTTGAGCAAGTAGCACCTGCGGTATTGCACCAATTATTGATTCTTACGTAAGAAGGCACTACTCAATAATGGTTTGGTGAATTATTGCTCAATATTTTATTGAGTTAATAATTCTTTGCGTTGATATTTTATATTCTTTGTTGTTTCAATAATTGTCATTTACGGTATCTTTCATTATCGAAGCAATAATTCATATTATCTGAATAATATTATTAGATAACATTATTGGCAATGTCTAGAAAGTTACATCTAAGGAGAGGTTTGGTCACCTAATTGCGGCGCCAATGAAGAAGAAATTCTTATTGGAAAGCCCCTCTTTCCTGAGGAAGCGCACGGTTGTCAATATTGTGATTCGTAATATTATTTGTGAATAATTAATTATTGATTTATATGATGAGGAAAATATTGATTTTATGTGGATATAGATGGAGAAAATTTTAAAATGACAATTGTTGAAAATTAATATTTTATCTTTTCTCGATAAAATAATTCATTTAAATATATTATTTTAATAATATATTAACGGTGATATTTTTACAACGAATGTGGGATATATGAGTATACGAGGAGGAAGAGTATTTTTGTTGCAATAAATGTTTAAAACATGTTAAACATGTAAATTGGACCCCATTTATTGGATGAAATTTGATTTATAACTTTTGTAAAATCGCCTCGTTTGTGGATTTCGGTCAATTTCTATTTGTAATTTGGAAAAACTTTCTTACGCAAAGTTGTAGAGAATTGAATTTCCTATAAAAATCGCGAGATTCGAATTTTCTGATGAAAGGGCTATTTATTATGAATTATTGAAGTTTCAAGCTCAAAATAATTAATTTTTGTAAGTTTTAATTATTTATTTTATGAAAAACGTTTTTTATCATTACTTTTCTAGAAGGTGGCATGTGGGAAATGCTAGGATCTGAATTCTAAGGTTGGCGTATGAATTTGATATATATATATATATTAATTTATTAAATTTTTCGCTTTTGGTGTTCTAAGCAATTTCTATAAATAGGGTGCTTAGGTTAGAATTGAAAATCACACGTAAGCTGAAGTTTTCTCTCTATATTATCGGCGTATTCTTGTGAGTATTTTGAGTATACTTTGAGTATTGCTATATCTGGTGCAAGTCCAAGTCATAGCCTTTATATCCAGGTGTTTCAACTAGAAATCTCGATCTTTCGAGGTAAGGATGTTATTTTCTTCTCAAATGATATTATTTCTTCAATATCATTATCTTTGAAATATTGGTTGGAACTTTTATCAAATTTGGAACTTTTTCATATCGGGGTTACTATTCATGAGTTCTTATTCATGGGTTACTATTCATGAGTTACTATTCACGAGTTCTTATTCATGAGTTCTTATTCACGAGTTATTATTCACGAGTACTATTCATGAAGCGTGAAGATGTTTTTGTGGAATTTCTATCTTTTGGTGTGGAGTTACTATTCACGATATCTAAGACTATTCACGATATCTGAGACTATTCACGATATCGACCATTATTCAATAGAAAAATAAAATTTCTTCTTTTGTCCAAAATATCTATTACGGATACTAACTCGATTGTATCCATGTTTCGATCATTCTTGAATTTTACACCACTATGATTATTTTTGAGGTATTTTTGGGCGTGGATAAAACCAAGTACGAATCCTTAATCCTTAATCCTTGTCATTTTGTTTCACTGGATTCGTTTCTTTAAAAATATTTTTCATCATCCTCAGTCTTAAATGATGATATTATTGAATATCTTTGGCCTGTAGTGCAAAGATGAATGATTTCTGAAGAATATCTTTGGCCTGTAGTGCAAAGATGAACAAGTGTTTAAATGAACATGACCAACTGATGAATATCTTTGGCCTGTAGTGCAAAGATGAATATTTGATTCCAGATGCATATTGATTGATGTTACAGGGATAAAATATTGATGATGGACTGTTAAATTCATAGATTATAGTAGATTTCATTCTCTACGTAACTCTTCTATGAATTATTATTTCGCTGCGAATATTGATCCGAAACTTGTTGTCTATTGTATTCTATCGATTTTTCCGTTGAAGACTAACGATAATTTGTTGTATATTATCTTAGTCATAATATTCTTTCTTGGGCTAGTTGAGCTCACCCTTTTCCTTGTTGTTCCATTTTCTTCTCGGGAGGCGAGAATGTAAAGCGAGTACTAGTGGGGTATGGAATGAAGGTTCTCTAGAGAGTTGTTTAGTAGTCCTCACCATTTTGTAAAATAATGAATCAATAATTATGATGGGGATTTATTTGCATGTGGATATTGTCTAGAAGACAATATTATATTTAAACTCACAGTATATATTGTCGTATTTCACACGACATTTGTATTATTGAAGTTGTAGTTTGCTTTTTGTACCATGTATTTGGCGACTCAGAATGGGTGTTGTGTATACCTATTTTGGGGGCGTCACAGCCAGGGATTGAGGGGTCCTTGTCCGGAGGGACTAAATGAAGTTCCAAGCCTGCTGGGCTTGAAGAGTTCTTAGTGAACTAAAGGAGTTCCAAGCCTGTTGGGCTTGAAGAGTTCTTAGTGAACTGAAGTTCCAAGGCTGCTGGCCTTGAAGGAATCTTAGTGATTCAGGGTGCTGCCCTTCCTTAGTGGAATTCCTACTCGTTAAAGCAAAAAAGTGGATTAGGAGCTTGAGTCTCTGAACCACTTAAAATCCCTTGTGTCTTTTACATTCAGTCATTTACTTTCAGTCATTTACATTATGTACCTAACTGCCATAAATGTTATGTATGTATTAACTGCTTACAACTTAACTAACTCTACGAACAATGTATTCATGTTCATGAATATATCAATGAAGGAGATCTTTTGTTTATTCCGCTGTGCTTGAAAAGATTCTTATGTTTGTCATGTGCCAATTTATTAGCAATATAAAATAAACAAGAAAAGTATCTGAGAATAAAAAGGATCTATTCAACCGCCCTTCTAGATCTATTGTGTGCCTACTGGGAACTAACAATTGGTATCAGAGCAGGTTCTCATGCTATATTCAAAAGCTAATCGCTTTGAGTCTGATCCTAGGCACAAATATTGTTCTAAACTTAGTTTAGTAGTAAGTCACTTGTAAATGCAGATGAGCTCACACGTTAGAAATATTGTGTACAGGTAAATGTGTATAGACACTTGAAGTTACTCAGATTGGTCCATGTTCTTACATGTCATAGCAACAAGACCAATCCTTGTCCACAGTCAATCTTGTAGTCTGAAGACCAGAGATGAGAGGTCAAGAGGCATCAATAGCAAATAGTCAAGCATCCACCAGTCTGAAAGATGAAAGGTTATACATTCTAAGAAATACTTATCCAAAGGAGAAAGAAGAATCTCTCAAAAATGTATTTGGCTATCCAGCAGATGGATGTGAACCTTGAGGTTCAAAGTCATCAAAGAACAAAGGATGCCAAGATTTTCTTAGTTTACATCTTCAAGACTATGACTGATTGATCGAAGGACAACTGGAGCAACAAGCTGTCAGAAATGAATGTAAAAATATGCATATCAATGCCTAACCTCATTATATCAAGATAAATGACTATCAAGAAACTGACAGTACGATTCCTCATTAACATAAATGTGTACATCATGTTGCATCAACTTATGTACTATAACATTATTCTGTCAAGAGACCATACTCTACCTAAAAAGGGGAAGAGTGAAAGTACACTAAGGTTGAAAACTCAAATGCTAACAAACTTTCTCTCCATCCAAGTTTTAGGTTGAAGATAACATCTTGAAAGAAGTCTGAAATAGGTCATAATCTTATCAAGATTTAATTTATCTTAAGTAGAGTAATCCTTGCAGACGTGTTAGTATGTACGTACAAACCTTTATTCTAGGTTTTTGATAAATAGAGTATTATCAGTCCAACAAGAGTATCTTGAAGACTCATAGAAACTGATCATCTCCATGAATCAACCAGATACAAATAAGTGATAGAATTGATTCTCACTCGGTGAACATTTAAAATCCATGAACATAACCAAGCAAATGATGAAACCATCAAAAGAAAAAGAGTGTTTTATTAAAATGGTTAATCTTACACACACTCATCATCATGCATCTTAAAATGTCATACCTAAATTGAATATATGCATAAATATGATTGTTGATGATCAATGTGATGTAAATTCAAATATATGAGGAACAGGGATTTTGGAAACTAACCTAGCAGGACTCATTTAACCATAAGTACCAAAAATAGAAATTTATCCAATCTGCAGGTAGTTGGTTTATCTGACCACATTAAGGAATATTGAAGAAGATGACTTCAGTTGAGAAGATTCAACCAGCTGGAGGATTAAGACATTTTAGAAATGTTCTGACAAAATCATTCTCTATCAAAGCCTGTTCTTGAAGACTTGCTGAGCTAACATGGATAAAGCCCACCTGATTGTTGATCTATATAAGAAAGCATACCATTCATGCGAAGAGGAAAAAGGTCTTATATGCTTACTCATGCAAAGCATATCATCTGAGAAGAACCCACGAGGAAGTTCACATCAGAGGATCATTGAGCATTGATCATGAAGAACTCATCACAGAAGCAGAACTCCACGAGTGCAATCGGTCAAGGAGCTTAAGGAAGATCTACAAGTCTGCTGAAAACACCTGTTCAGGTTCTAGATAAAGAAGACTACATTTGTAGTTCTGTCAACAATCATGGAATGATTAGTCCTGAAGATATCTATTTCTATGATCCAAGAAGGTTTAAATGATGGTAATGATTCCAGTCAAAAGGAGATATGCAATGTTGCCTTTTGATGCACATGAAAAAGAAGAACTCACATCTCTCTGAGAAGATAAGTATCAACTATGGGGGAGAAGTGATCTATTAAAGGACAGCAGTACTAAAAAGTATCAGAAGTTCACTATGAAGCAATATACCAGTTACAAAGTCCCAAAACTTTATGGCTGATGAACCAAATGAAGTTCCATAGTCAGTAGAAACATCTCAAAACGTGCCACTGATAAACTTGTCAACCACCCAACTCAAAATCGTGGAGTGCCTATGATCAAACATCTGATCGTAGTGTAAGAGCAGGAGGACACCACGATTATAACTAATGCTAATGTCTAAAGTCGGTAGATGAACTCCCCAGCAGAAAGATCAAATGAGATATCAGTACTAATCGTCTAAAGTTTTTCATCTGGTAAGCGCCTCAGGGACAAACCTGACCCTTAATTCACCCTAAGAGGTTAGCCCTTCCTGAGCTACCTTAACCCAGAAGGAATGCTAAGTCAAGTTCATCTCAAGGACCAGGACAGACAACGTTCGTAGAGTATGTTCAGCAGTAGAATCAATGATCGTAGAGCAGCATCGACGATCGTAGTCTTCCCAAAGGACTCACTAGCTCATGGGAAGCTAAGGAGAACTTGGCACATGCCAAACTATTCAGATCGTGTGGAGCGAAGTTACGAATACAGTTTGGAAAGACGTCTTGCAAATTTACTTTAGAATTTTAATACTCGAACTCTCTTGGGGCGCATCAGTGGTTAAGCCATGCAAAATGAGGATCAGTGTCAAAATGCTCACTAAAGCATCTCTTAAGAGACAATCTTTGAGTTGTCAAAGAAAATCATAGAGTCCATAGCTATCTCATCAAGCTACTCTAGGTACTGGAAAAGTCAACGGTCAATCTGAATCAGTAATACTTGTTTTCTTAAAGAGAAAATTAAAACTAAAAAAATGATCAATTTATGGGGAGTTACAGCTTCTTACTGGGCATCGTGCAACCAATAGCTTTTTGACGCATCAAAGCTCATGCAGAGTCAGAAGGAACCATCATAAAGACAAATTCAAAATCTCCAAATAGTTAACAAAAGCTATCGATCTTTTCTCCCTCCTTTTTTCAAACCCTAGAATCCTCTTCAAAACCTGAATCCCTTAAACCTTGAGTTTTGCCCAAATTGCGCTCAACTAACCCTCATAAGAGTCCTGAAACTAAATACCCATATATTTCGAACCCTCAAAATGGAAGAATGGCATGTTATAACTAGAATCCAACTCGGCTTCAAGAAGTTTGAAAGGTCAAAAAAGAAGTTCAAGGATATACTTGAGCTTGTAAAGAATGTTGGGTTTTTAGAGTGCTTGGAAGCTAACACTCCAGTCTATACAGAGCTAGTGAAGCAATTCTACTCCAATGCATTAATAGAATCTGGGCTTCTATCCACAAAGGTCAAAGGAGTAAGCCTAAAAATAAGGGCATCAGATATCAACCAATGTCTAGGGTTTCCTAACAAAGGTCTGATAAACCTCGAGGAAGTTGACATTGAGAAGGCAAGAAGTTAATGCGTTATAGGAGGAACATAAATCTGAAAGATTGAAGAAGAAGGAGTTTCTTGAAGAGTTTAAGTTCTTAGCTAAGATTACGGGAAAATGCTTCTTATACAATGACACTGCACATGATACTGTCAGTGATCCGCAACTAAGAGTTATGACTGCAATAGTCATGAAGCAACAGATGAACTTCTAATTGATTGGTTGATAAATGGCTGGAAAAGGCTGAGATGAAGAAGTCTACAGATAAACCTCTCACAAAGGTTTTTCATGGAAGACTCTTGAACATTATACTAAAGATGAAGCTAAAAAGCAAGATAAAGGATGATGAGGGAGAACCACTGAATGTTCATAAAGTGATGTCCCCATAGTTGTTCGAAAATTGGAAGAAAAATCCCAAGGAAAACAGGAGGCTAATGACATCTGGCAGCAGCAGCAAGGTCTCAACAAAGAAGAGGAAGACAACAGAAATGGAAGGCAAGATGTCTTAATCTGATGAATCTGTACCTATAGCAGCCACTCTAGCAAAGAATAAATATAAAAGTGTAAAGAATATAGAGGATCCACCAAGCAGTCTCTCCACTGACAAGAAGAGGCATGAAGCAAGAGAAGAAAAAGCATCAACTACAATAATCCCCAAAAGAAGAAGAAGTAACAGATTACTCCAAGGGCCATCCAAGAAGAAAGCAAAGGTGATGAAGAAGTCAGTTCCAACTCCTCAAGGAAGTCTATCTACCAAAGAAGAAAATGTAGAGTCAGAAGATGAGAAGGGAACTAAAAGATTCAAGAATGAACCATCAAAGAGCAAGTCCAGCAATAAGGAAGAAGTTGAATCTACGGAAGAAATAGCTAAATCTGATGGTGAAGAAGAATGTACAAGTCATATGGCTAACACTCAGAGTAGTAACTCTATTGCTGAAGAAAGTTTGAAAGCTGAAACACCTGCATCTCCTACTGCTAAAGTCCTAACAAGTTCATCTGATGGTTCAAAAGATGTTGAGTCTAAAAAAGAAGGACCTACCCCTACTGTTGTTAAACATCAAGAAAGCTTATCTGATGATACAGAGGCTTCAGATTCTAAAGAAGAAAAAGAATCTGAAACTCCTATAGCTGAACCTCAAAGGAGAACAAAGAGAAATAAATTGCTTGTTAAATCTATCTCAAAGAAGACAAGAGAACCCTCTACTGCAATCATTGAATTGAGCGATGATAAGTCTGAATCAAAGGGAGAAGATGCTGAAGAAGGTACTAGTAATGAAAATCAGCAGGAAGGATTCATTAATGAATTAGATGAAAGAAGTCAGCATGATTCAAGCTCAGAAGGTGAAGAGATGGAAAAATATTCTAGTTCTACAAATCAGAAATCAGAGGAACAAACTAATGAGTCTGTTGAAGGAAGTCTACACAGGTCTAACTCCAGCTTTAGGTAAAATGAAGATGGAAAAGACTCCAGTTCTGCAATAGAAGAGCCAGAAAATTTTCACATTCCTTACCTTATAAATCGCAAGAGAAAAATTATAGTGGAAATTGAAGAATCACTAGATATGCTTCCCGATAGATGGATTAATCATGGGAATGAAAAGCTAACAGTGGTGATGATGACCGCAGAAAATGCGCTCAATAATCGTAAGGCTATGAAGCTGGACACCTTAACTGTGATATATAAGCCTGAAGTTAAGAATCATGCAATAAGCTGGTTTCAGTCTCATATGCCAATGGTAAGGGCATCTCTCACTGAAGATAACATCTGTCTCACATGGGTTTTCTCTCATCTTCCCAACCTAGAGATAGTGGCACAGAACTTTCCAAGGGTAAAGAAGTTTGCAACTAAGATGATCAAAGACTAGTCTCACTTCAAAGTTTATCGACATGCTGGTAACCACTATATTCCTTACGATAGTAGAGTCGGTTCTGATGGCAAAAGGATTATACCCAACTGCATGATCATAGAGTCCCTTCACTCTACCACTAAAGATGATCAAGTGAAGTTTGAAAAGCTTCCCTCTATCCAAGCATAATTGTCTGAAATTCCTTTATCCTCCAACAGTGATTGGTACTCAACGATTTATCAGATTCCCACTGCTTTCAAAAAATTATTCGAGAATGAAAATTATAGAGTCGAATTTGAAGCTCAACAAGAGTATGCCCAACCAAATGACCAAACTCCTACGGAGCAGGAGTTACTGAAGAATTCTGATGAGTTGGTCGAGAAGATATCTATCATCACTGAAGAAGCAAAGATGTTAACAAAAGCTGGAGATAATATGGTTCAAGATAGACTCCAAGCCACTATGTCTGATATGTCTCTCAAAATCAAAGAGCGGGATCAAATATATCTGAAGGCTATGAATGATCAGAAGGAAGAAGCTCTACGAGAACAAAAGGCTAATGAAAAGCAATTTCTCTCTCTCATACAAGGTTGACAATCTGAATCAGTCTCTCTCCCTACAGCTTGAGCTGAGCCAACAAGAACTTAAGATTGAGGTTAGTAACTCATCTTACCTGATGGAGCAACTTATGTCAATCGTGGAGCAGCTTTCTGTTGGGTAAAATCTAGTTACGCATAACACACAAGTATACGTGGTCAACAAGTAATATAATAGTAAGTAAAGTATCGTTCCCACAGAGAAAATTTAGTAAAAATTTTAACTTCACAATTACCAGTTTCCTATTAATCCTAATTTTATTAAACTATCCAAATCGATGATTAAAATTATAAGAACTAAATTATTAATAATACTATGATCACAGAACAATCACAAATCTTTAAAAACTGAATTTTCAAACAAATATTGGAGAATTAGAGTTACGACTTCACCCTAAGCTTCACTCTGATTTTTACACCTTTATTCCAGTTCAACTCACTATCCCAGTTTATAAATCAAGAACACGAATGTAGCACTAGCCACCTCTCGATGTACTAATACCGTATTAACTTAAATCCATAATTTAGATAGAAACAAGTTAAACACCTTAATCAACTAACTCACTATATCTCTATATGAATTATAATTAAAGAAGGTTTAAGATTAAGTTCTCTATCGGATTACATGCGATGCCAAGCATATCTCTACCTTAACATTCATCAAGATTCTGTTTATTCACAAAATTCAAGAACACGTGCTATATTAACTAAGTCTAGACTCGTACTTCCTGTCTCGAATTCATACAAGTCCACAAAGAACTGTTGATCAGGCAATTCATAAATTCAAGCTCAAAATAATATAGATAAACTGGATAATAGCTTATTAAACTGGAAATCAAAGCTACAAAACCATCGTTTCACTTAAAAATCCGTCATAAGCCTAAAAAGTAAATTAGTTCATCATAACTGAAATAATAACTAAATAAATTAAAGATAACATCTTTTCAATTACAAATATTAAACTAAGAAGAAGAATAATGCAGAACACCCTTCACGTTAGCCTTAATCTGCAATTGATATGAACGTTCCTTCAAAATCTTCACTCCAATGCTCAATAAGAAAATCTATAATTAATCTCTGATAATTGCTCTATGTTCTTCATTCTCTTTGTTGTAGATGTAGTTATGTGTTTTTTTTCCACCAAAATCTCAGCTCAATTGTAAGCTAAATAGAGTCCTAAAGCCATATGAGAACCAAACTTCAAGTCCCAACAGTCTTCAAACCTAACTAGGATAGCCCAGACTCGGCACCCCCCGCTTCGGCGGGGGTGTAAGAGATAAATAGGCCCACCACGGCAGGCATGCCTTCTGCATTCTGACTTTGGCTAAACTTCAATTTTGCTCCAATAATGCTCCAAATGACTCCTTTTTCACTCATTTACCACACCAACCATCCTACACATAAAATAACAAGAAACAAGTAAAAACGAACATGAAATCAAGGATCTAACAACTAATAAGATTGAATTAGAAACCGATTCGTGGATATAAAATCCACTTATCAAAATCCCCCAAACTTAAATAGTGCTAGTCCTCGAGCACAAATCAAACTACATGTTATGCAATGCAATGCAATGAGATGTAATGTATCTAACTATATGTTTACGAATCAAACAGTATCACAATCCAATAGTATCACAATCCAACAGTATCACAGAATCAAATTTATTCCTTCAGCCTTAGAAAGATCAAGCAAACAATTCAACACCTCATATCAAAACCACTCAATAGTTTCCTGTCAATCCTTGAATCTTAAATCGTCATCACTGATATAATGCGTGTGTGAGTAACATCTATGCTGACTACTTCTAGTTCAAATTCAACACATAATCAATTTCTTATTAGGAATCATACAGAATAACTCAAAAATTTCAAAAACAGACAAGTTCTAACTAAAATCAAATGTTTACCAAGATTAGGGGTCCAAATAGGGTATTCATGCTTTCCTTCTTTTTTTTCATTAACAGGGGCTCTTTGCCCTTATTTCCCGTCTTTTCTTTATTATTTTTTTTCTTTTTTTTTTCAATAGATGGTTGGTGAGTGCATTTTATGCTCCATCTCACGCTCGTGTTTATGGGGAGAATTTCTTCTCAACCCATCACAAGACTCAACTAGATATTTAATTCTCTTTTCTTTTCTTTTTTTTACTGAAGCTTATAAACCCTACCTTTTCCCACCAAACTTAGGTTCTTGTCTAATTTGTCATCTTCACTACCTATTCTTGTCATTCTATGATTTATACTACCATTATCTTTTAGAAACTATTTATGTATCAATTTAAACTAATCAATCAACACGGACATTATTACGTGCTACCCTTTTTATACCAGTTTCAAACAAGCATAAGATCCAAGTCATGATTCAAAAGTACATCATAATTCTCATACTGGGTATTGTATTTGTTTACTTAATCCCAATCTCATCATTGGCCAGAATAAAATGACTACAACACTGCTGGACATATGCAAAATTAACATATTTTTTTATATATGGCAAACATAACATAATAAAATGCAGAAATGACAAAAATAATTAAACTATTTATGCACCTAAGCTACTATACAACTATATAATTACATGAATGCAAATAACATGCAAAACTAAAGTGCAATAACAAATGCAAACCTAACTAATGACATTATGCATGCAAACATGAAAATAAATCCCCCAAACTTAAGAATTATAATGCCCTCATTATGTAAATATAACAATTAAAATATGAGGACTTCCCTGTACTTGCCTAAGTCTGTGGTGGTGGTTGTTGTTCTTCTTCATCCGAGTCACTTGGTGGAGACCTTGGCATTGACATAGGTTGCTGGTATGGGAATTGGGCAGTTAGATTGAAGCTCTGGAGTGTTGCATTCAATGAAGTGAAATATATATTCATAGCTTCAAACATGTGGTCTTGCCTTGCTGCGAGTCGCCGCATCTCCCGTCGTGCTGCCTTGTTGTGCTCATCCATTTGACGTTGAAATGCGAGAAACTGAGGGCTAGATATGACATCGGATTGTGGTTCTGCCTCTATTCCTTACTCTCCCATAGTCGCATCCTCATCCTCCGAGGTGTCTGCAGCGTTAACTTCGTCTTCTGAAGCTGATGGAAAAATAAAGCCTAAAACTCTAGGATGGGAATCACCCCCTGCCCACACCGAATACCGCGCAATCATTCTGGAATCTAGTAGCTAAAACAGCATCTGAGTGGGTTCATCATCGGACCATCTAACACCTGCTTGGTGACATAACCTATAAATGAGTTATGGGTGTGGCAAGCCACCCGAAAAATTTCCTCGTAGGCATCGGCGAATGGAAAAATTTATTATGGCCCCGATGTCAATGATGAAGTCTTGCATAATTGCATATAGAAGTAGTGCCTTTTCTTTGGTCACGTCCGATGTGTGTTGGGACGGAAATAATTTCGTACATAAGAAGGCATACCATATCTTACCATACCGACTGAGATCCTTGCTATGAAATCCCGTGCCTCCTTTCTAACCCTTGACCCACGTTGTTCCCGGCTTAGTTATTTTTTGAGAATAGCCTCAAAGTCAGGATCAAAATCACGTAATTGATCATATTGGCACTGTCTTGGCACTCTTATTTGATAATAAGTGTTGATGGCATCGGCAATGAACAAGACTAATCAACCCCGCACAAAAGTGTTGAAGGGGGCTTTGTCCTTGGCGTTAGAATAAAATTCTTTGACCACGTTGACAACGATGGCCTCAGGTTTCTCAGTGAACTTGTTCCACCCTTTCTTATAAATGATTTGCATCATTTCACCGTCGACAGGATCCGGTGCCAACCCCTACTCCGGTGTAAGAGCTTTCGTCACCATGTAGTCATATCGGTCGGCGGCGGCGGCACTTTTGAATTTACGGTGGTCAAAGGTTCGTGATGGTGGTGTGGTACCGGAACTCTCTCCCCGTTGCCTCTTTGAAGACGGTTTAGAAGCCATTGAATTCAAAACAGTAAGCTTTATCAATGATTTTTCCCCCAAACTTCAGTCACACAATCTTGCAAACAATTGGCATGCACACTAATTTCTTCCCCCAAACTTGATGAATTTGTGGCAATTATGGTGATTGAATATGAATAACTTGAAAATAGATTACTCACTCTCAAGTGCAAGATGAATTCCCACAATAAGAATCCTAATTCGTGGCTTCCTGAGTTTAAATTGAATGTATGTAATGAACTTGGGTTGTGAGGGTGTGTTTATATAGAGGTGGTATGATGGAGAGGGATAGGAGTAATAGATTGATGGAGTGAAGTAGTGGGTAATGTAATGGAGTAGGGTAATGGAGTTACAATTACCAAATTCGTGAGAGAGTGAGTATAATGGATTGAGAGTTATGGGGGAGAAGAGGTAGTGGAGATGTGAAGTGGGAAGTAACTGCCGAAACTATCTGTTGAACTCCAGGACCCCCGCCCCGGCGGGGGGTAACAAGCCTACAAGGCCCGCCTCGGTGGGCATGCCTATTGTAATTGAACTTGGGGAAACCCCCGCCCCGGTAGGGGGTATAGTACTTGAGGAGCCACCTACAGTGCATAGGATTCTCGCTAATCGATGTTGTTTTTCTCCTTTCTTCACTTTAACTCCCAACCATTATCATTTTGAGATCCTACAAAGCTAGAAAACATAAAAGTTAGAACATGGTGGAGAGATTATTAAGACTCATACAATATAATAACTATTTAATGAACTTATTATATATTAATAATTATGCTAGACTATAATTTAATGGTTATGAATGAAAATAAGAAAATTAAAAGTACGATTGGGTTGCCTCCCAATTATCGCTTGATTTTAAGTCGTTTAACCTGACTACTCTTTGTTTATGGTGCATCGGATAATGTGATGGCGATAACATCCGTGTTGGATTCACCACCCCAATAATGCTGTAACTATTGACTGTTGACCTTGAACATCTCCAATGGGTTTCTACTATAGAGTTCAAAGGCCCCATGAGAGAAAATTCTTTTAATGGTGAATGGACCCGACCACCTTGATTTTAACTTTCCTGAGAACAACCTTAACCTTGAGTTGAAAAGTAGTACTGATTGCCCCAGTTCAAACGTTATGTGCATGATTTTCTGGTCGTGCCATTTCTTGACCTTTTCTTTGTATAGGTTAGAGTTTGTCGACGTCGGGATTTTTATTTGTCCCTTTTCTATTCTTGTTCTTTGGTGTTCTCATGTTATGTGAGATTTGTTTGAAAAAACAAGTGAAAAAGGTCCGACATGTATCATGTCGACGATTTGACTGTAAGAGTCGCCAGTTGGTGTTTTTAACTGGTTGCACCAACACAACCGAGAAAAGGTTTGCACATTGACCTAGTGATGTGACACTGCTAAATGGGTCTGTGAAACCGAGATTCATTTAGGTTCAGGGGTTTGATTATGTGGAGGGAAGGTGTTAGGCACCCCCCGACATCCGTGTTGCCACGGTGACCGCCACTTTTCAAGAAACTATTATATGAATGTGTGTGTGTGTGTGTGTATGGATCAATGTGCAATTTATTTGGAAGTAGTGTGAGGCCTCGTTCACACCTATATACAAAGGGTTTCAATTTATAAAAAAATTTAATTTTAAACATGATATAGCAGTGAAGTTTTGTAAAAGAGGTTTTTCAAACCCTGTGTTTAATAGTAATTGAGACTTTTCATACTTCCATTTTATTATTAAATGTTCAGCTTGTTTGCTTTTATTTTTGAGATGCGAAACATCTTTGAGAAAATATTGTATAGCAGTGCCGAACTCCTATTGGGCATGAAAGCCATCTAAGGAAATTCAAACACCGTGAATAATTTACAAGCTGCTTAAAGCTGAAAATGTCCATCACGGGAATCGAATCTAGATTCAGTGGACTGAATCTGTGATCACACAATTCCTAGGCTCACATGATGCCGCAGTTTATATGAAAAGCAGTAAGCAGTTATATATATAAAAGCTGTAAATATATATATACTGACATAATCAACCACCATGAAGGACCTCCATGGGGGATCGGAAAGGTAAATATATAAAAGCGGTAAATATATATAGACACATGATCAACCACCACGAAGCACCTCCATGGGGGATCAGAAATGTAAATAAAGTCAGAAGATTTATCAACCGCCATTTAAGTAAACTCTAAAGGGACTAAATGTAAAGAAAGCAAAAAAGCGATCATCAACCGCCATGAAGTAAACTCCTGTGTGGTACAAAATGTAAATAAAGCGATAAAAGGCCACGTAAGTAAACTTCAGGCTGACAGAGATATGTAAATATATATATATATATATATATATATATATATATAAGCGGTAAACGCACAGGATGTTTCTCAATCCCGGCTCGGTTTATCATTTCAGCGATTTGTCGTTATATATATATATATATATATATATATAAGAAGTAAACGCACCGGATATAAGCAAGTAAACTCTCCAAACATAAGTCTAGGCTCAATCGAGGCATAACTCGATAATGTTAGTCCATATATAAAAATATATACATATATATAAATATATATATATACTGACAGAAATGAAAACCACGGACCGAAGTCCGGGCATACACACACAACATGACTCTCAATGTGAAGAATCTTGTGTTTCAAGGATAAATAATCTTGAGTATCATGTCCAGGTGCTCCGACATGATAAGCACACTTCCGAGTAGCATTGAAACCCCTCCCATTAGGGTTGGCTGGTGTAAGAAGATGCATGATTTTCTTCTGAGTAGTCAGAAGCGAAAGAATATTCTCGAGCGAGTCCCCTAAGGGTGTGAACGTTTGAGGGCGCTTTGCTTCTCCACCTTTAGGCAATTGAGGGTTTGAAGATTGTGCTTTGAAAGGGGAGTAATTTCTCCTCTGTATAGGCATGTTCTGACTACCTTTTTGACCTTGTAGTATTTAGAAAACATCCTCCTCTTTCTTTTTATGGACCCTCCAGGGGTTGTTTCCATAAGTTCCTGACTGGATGTGCTCAGCAACGTACAACTTTAAGAGTGGCTAGGTCTTGAATATTCCCTGACTTCAATTCCATCTCAGCCATCTTTGCGTGCTTGATCATTTCAGAAAATGGTTTGCCAATACCAGCTAAAACTCTCTCATAGAAAGGAGCTTCAGATGTCTACATGAAAGTCACGACCATTTCGACTCATCATAGAAGGAATAACTTGAGCAAAGAAGGCACCTCCACCTTTGAGCGTGCTCTCCGAAAGACTCATTAGATCGCTTTCTCGACCTTAGTAATCTGACATCGGGTCAAGTCGTTAGGTAAAATCTAATTACGCACAACACGCAAGTATACGTGGTCAACAAGTAATAAAGTGATAAGTTGAGTATCGTTCCCACAGAGATAAATTAGAAAATACCTTAACTTATAATTACCAATCTTTTATTAACCCTAATTTTATTAAACAAATCAAATCAATAATTTAAATTAGCAAAACTAAAATTAAGAATAATTAAATTAACTCAAAACAACCACAAATATCAAAATCTGAATTTCAAACAATTAATGGAGAATTAGACTTATGATTTCACCCTAAGCTTCACTTTGATTTTAACACCTTTATTCCAATTCAACGCACTATCCCAGTTTATTAATCAAGAACATGAACGTAGTATTAACCACCTCTCGATGCACTAATACCATATTAACTTCAATCCACAATTAAGATAGAAATTCGTTAAACACCTTAATCAACTAACCCACTATATCTCTATGTGAATTACAATTGAAGAATAACTTCTCTATCCGATTACATGCGGCGTCAAGCATATCTCTACCTTAACACTCATCAAGTTTAAGCTACTAACAAAATTCTGAACACGTGCTATATTAACTAGGTCTAGATTTGAATATCCTCTCTCGATTCCATCCAACTCCACGAAGAATTGTTGATCAGGCAATTCATAGATTCAAGCACAAATTAATATAGATAAACTGGAGATAGCTTATTAAATTGGAAATCAAAGTTTACAAAATCATCGATTCACTTAAAGATCCATCACAAGCCTAAAAAGTGAATTAGTTTATAATAAACAAAATAAACACTAAATAAATCATAGAAATCATTCTTCCAATTACAAAGAATATTAGAAAACACCCTTCACATAGACTAGAATTGCAATCGACTTGAAAAACTCCTCGAAATACTCCTCCACACTTGCTATCAAAAACTCAGCTCAGATCTTCGTAATATGCCCTCTGTAATCTTCCTTGTTATTCTTAATAGAGTCCTAGATATCTAGCATAAAACTCCAGCCGAAATCTCTATCAATTAGAGTTATCATGACATCCAAAAAGCTAAAATTTGTACCCAAAAGAAATTAAAATCGAAACAGGACACTCAACATTTTCCACCCCACCCCTACGGGGTTCAGATATATATTATGAACGCCATTTCCGTGGCTTGCCTCTGCTTTTGCTTTCGATGAAGTCCCACCCCTACGGGGTGTATAATATATAACGCCCACCCTAAGCAGCTTTGTTTCTACTAACTGAATTGGAAGATCCCCCAAGAAGGGTACCTTCGTTATATCGACTTTTTTCGCTATTCGAAGTTACCTCCAAATATGCTCCATTTGATTCCCATCGCACCGAATTTCACCAATTGTATGTAGAATGCCTCAATCACCAATCCTACACATGAAATAACACAAAACAAGTGAAATTGAACATGATGACAAGAAATTAGCAATAAATAAGCATGAATTGGATATTAAATCGCGTATATAAAATACACTTATCAAAATCCTCCAAACTTAAACTGTGCTAGTCCTCGAGCACAAATCAACTACATGCAATGCAATGATATGAATACAAATTTACTTATATGCTATCAAATCAACAAATATCGCAGAATCAAAATTATCTTAACGGCCTCAGCGAAAATAAGCAACTATACAATATCAACAATCAAAAACTAATCTACAAATACGCTTTAATCCTCTAATCTCAAGTCATTATCACTGGTATAGTGTGTGTGTGTGTGTGTGAGTAACATCCATGCTAACCAATACTAACCCAAATTCAATACATAACCAGTCTCTTAGAAGGAATCATGCAGCACAAACTTAAAAATTTCAAAAATAGATAGTTCCAACTAAAATTAAGCAATCACAAATCTCAAGGGTTCACGCGGGGTACTTATGCTTTATTTTCATCTACGGGGGCTTTTTTTTCTCTTATTTCCCGTCTTATTCATATATTTTTTTTAAAATATATAGATCACATAGCTATGCAATGTCTTATTCCCTTAAGCTTTTCAATGCTACCTTAACGAGCTTTCGACCAACAACTCCCAGACCATTAAGACCTTAGGGAGCTAGGTGTAAAGACAATCCCCTCGGGCTTACTTGCTCAAGTAACAAAGGACACAAAACTAGACAAGCACGCTATGGTGTTTATTAATACCTTTTTTTTCATAAGCTTATATACCCCACATAACATCCCCCAAACTTAAGTTCTTGCTTAACTTTAGCCTTTACCAGCCATCCTTGTCATTTCATCATTCACTCTAGCATTATCCTTTAGAGACCATTTTAGTACCGGTTTGAACTTAACCAATTAACACAGATGTTTGTTAAACGTGCTATCCTTTTATACCATTTTCAAACAACTCAAGATTCGATTCATAAACGATCATTATGTCATAGTTCTAATACTCAATACTATATTTGCTACTTATTTGACAATCACATCATAGGCCCACAATAACATGAAACACAACATTGATGAACTTAAAACAACACAATAATTACTAATTAACATATATTTTTTATTTTATTTTTTTATAGATGTGAATAACAAAATACGGATAACAACTGCATTACACTATTATCTACTATGCAAACCCTAAGCTACCATGAATGCCCTAAACTATCATGCAATACTGAAAATAAAATACAATACAGAAATTTAATTTGACCAAACATTAAAAATGAACCCTAAAAACTAAAATGCATGCAAACATGAATTTAAATTCCCCAAACTTAAACAATACAATGTCCTCATTGGATAATTGATCAAAATAAGTACGTAAGGACTTCCCTGTCAATGCTTAAGCTTAAGGAGGTGGTTGTTGATCTTCTTCATCAGAGTCACTCGGTGGGAACCTTGGCATTGGACCGGGCTATTGATATGAAAATTGTGCCGCCGAGTTGAAACTTTGAAGAGTTGTGTTCAACGAGGCAAATGATGTGTTCATAGCGTCGAACATGTGCTCTTGCCTCATTGCCAATCGGCGCATCTCCCGACGAGTTGCCTTGGTGTGTGCACTCATTTGATTTTATAATTCAAGGAATTGAGATCGGGATATAGCCTCGGCCTGCGATATCTCTCCATCTCCTTGATTGCCCATTGCATCATCATCGTCCCCCGATGCCTCTATAGCATCCACATCGTCTTCCGATGATGACAAAAAAATAAACCCCACTCCACGCGGGTGTGACTCATCTCCTGCCCATACAGAGTAACGCGCTATCATTCTTGAATCCAGCAGCGCGAGCGGCATTTGAGTGGGCTCGTCATCAGACCATCTAACTCCTGCTTGATGGCATAACCCACATATAAGTGATGGGTGTGGCAAGCCTCCAGAAAAATTCCCACGTAGGCACCGACGGATGGAGAAGAAAATGATAGCCACGACATCAATTATAAAATCTTGCACAATGGCGTACAATAGCAACGCCTTCTCTTTGGTGACGTCCGAGGTATGTTGGGACGGAAGTAATTTCGCGTAGAGGAAGGCATACCAGATTTTTCCATACCTGCTAAGGGTCTTGCTGGGGAACACGGTGCCGCCCTTCCGCCCTTTCGTCCATATCGTTCCCGGCTTTGTCATCTCCATGATTATGGCATCCTAGTTAGGATTAGAATCATGAAGGTGCGCATACTGGCAATGGCGAGGCACCCGCAGTTGGTAGTATGTGTTGATGGCGTCGGCACTAAACGAAACCAACCGTCATCGCACAAATGCTTGAAATGGTTCCTTGTCCACTACATTTGCGTAAAACTCCTTAACAATGTTGACAACTATTGGTTCTGGCTCCTCAGTGAATTTTACCCATCCCTTTTGGTAAATTTGCGGCATGAGCTCCCCATCATTAGTATTCGGTGCCAACCCCCACTCTGGTGTAAGGGCTTTGGTGAGCATATAGTCATACCGATCGACGGCGATGGTACTTGCAAATTTTCGACAATCGAAGGTGCGGATAGGTTGGGATGGGCGTGAACTCTCCCCCCGTTGGCGTTTAGATGATGATTGTGAAGCCATTTCTCCCTATTGCTAGTTTTGCCCTAACTCTCCCCCAAACTTTTCAATAGTATCTCTCTAGCTCACAATTATGCTCTCTTTTTGCCTTATATGAAGTGTGGTGGAGGAGTTTGGAAGAGTTGGTGTGGTATTTATAGATGGGGAGGGTGGGCTAACATTGGTGGAGTGAGGAGGTGAAGAGGTGGAGAAGAATAATGGAGTGTTGAGAATGTGGGGAAAGTGGGTGGTGGTTATGGAGTAATGAGGTAGTGGGGAAGTGTGAAAGTGGGGGGTTATTGGGAAGGATAGAAGACCAACCAACTGTCCATGCCTGTCCAAATTCTAGGACCCCCGCCCCGGCGAGGGGTAATGAACTAGGAATGCACTACGTGGCTATGCCCCGATTCGATGTTGAGGACCCAGCCTTACGGGGTTGTAGTGCTTTTAGGGACCGCCCAGATGGGCTAGGTCACTGCTAGACTTCCTTGTTTTGCTTTAATGTAGCTCACTTTTTACGCAATATACTAAACTTGATGATCCTTTTTTTCATCCCGCATGACATGAACATGAAGATTAGTGAGTTGTTGATGACATGTTCTGATGTGGAGAGATTAACGAGATTTTTTTTTATTCTTCTACCTAGTAATTTAATAAAAACAATGATTAAGCAAATATAAATGGAAAATACGATAAAGAACTAAAAATTGGGTTGCCTCCCAATGAGCACTTGATTTTAAGTCGTTCAGCCTGACTACTTCCTGCTTGAGTTGTGTTGGCCAATGTGATGGCGATCACGTCAGTGTTAGCTTCGCCACCCCAGTAGTGCTTTAGACGGTGTCCGTTGACTTTGAATGTTTCGAGTGGATTGCGATTGTAAATTTCAACTACACCGTGAGGGAATACTTGCTTGACTGTGAATGGTCCCGACAATCTTGATTTAAGCTTTCCAGGGAACAAACGCAGCCTTGAGTTGAATAAAAGTACTGATTGGCCTGGCTTGAATGTTCGACGAAAAATTTTCTGGTCGTGCCATCTTTTGACTTTTTCTTTGTATATTTTGGCATTCTCATAGGCATGAAGGCGAAACTCGTCTAATTCATTTAACTAAAGTAATCTCTTGTCTCCTACAGCTTTTTGATCAAAATTGAGTTTTGCACCACCGCCAAAGATGCCTTATGTCAGTAGTTCCACCATTAAATGACATGTCTTCCCATACAACAGTTGATATGGTGACATCCCGAGTGGCGTCTTGTATGCAGTCCGGTAAGCCCATAGAGCATCGTCCAATCTAATTGACCAATCTTTCTGACTCGGATTCACCACTTTCTCCAATATCTTTTTGACTTCTCTATTCGATACCTCAGCTTGGCCACCGATTTGAGGGTGATATGTTTTAGCTATCTTGTGGTTCACCCCATACTTGGCCAAAAGAGCAGTAAACGGTTTATTGCAAAAGTGACTACCTTCGTCACTTATAATTGCTCTTGGTGTGCCAAACCTCGTGAAGATGTTATTTTGAAGGAATTTAAGGACCACCTTGGCATCGTTTGTTGGTAGAGCTGCAGCTTCAACCCACTTTGACACGTAGTCCACTGCGAGTAAAATGTATTGATTGTTCAAGGACGAGGGAAATGGTCCCATGAAATTGATACTCCATACGTCAAAAATTTCCACTTCCAGAATCGTTTGTAAGGGCATCTCATTACATTTCGAAATGTTGCCCACCCTTTGACATCTATCGCATTGTTTAACAAACTGGTGGGCATCTTTGAATAATGTGGGCCAATAAAAACCACATTGTAGTACCTTCGCCGCTGTCCTCTCACTCCCATAATGCCCGCCATACGCCGATGAGTGACACTCATGTAGAATATTCTTCACTTCACTATATGGGATGCACCGTCGAATCACCTTGTTGGCGCACTGCTTAAACAAATATGGATCATCCCACATGTACCATTTCACATCGTGAAGAAATTTCTTTTTCTGTTACCTTGTGAGGTCAGGTGGTAGAATGTTGCTCACAACGAAATTTGCATAGTCACCATACCACAGAATCTCCGCTGACATCCCAAACAGTTGTTCATCTGGGAATGATTCGTTGATTTCATATTTGTCGTCTTTTCCTTTCTCATGGTTTTCCAGCTTTGACAAGTGATCGGCTACTTGGTTCTCCGTCCCCTTCTTATCCTTTATTTCTAAATCAAATTCTTGCAGTAGGAGAATCCACCGGATAAGGCGTGGCTTGGCATCCTTTTTCGCTATCAAGTACCGAATTGCTGCATGGTCTGTATAGACTATCACCTTAGTCCCGATCAAGTAAGCACGAAATTTGTCAAACGCATATACCACGGCAAGCAATTCCTTTTCTGTGGATGTGTAGTTCATTTTAGTTTCTGTAAGAGTTTTGCTTGCGTAGTATATAGCGTGAAACACCTTGTCTCTCCGCTGACCCAAAACATCCCCAACCGCGAAGTCGCTTGCATCACACATAAGCTCAAATGGCATGCTCCAATCCGGTGCAACTATAACAGGGGCTATAGTCAATTTCCTTTTTAATAAATGAAACGCTGTCTTGCATTCTTTATCAAAGCTGAATGTTGCATCCTTCTCTAAAAGACTGCATAAGAGTTTCGCAATTTTAGAGAAATCCTTTATAAACCTCCTGTAGAACCCAGCGTGTCCCAAGAAACTCCTAATACCCTTCATTGAGGTCGGTGGAGGCAATTTTTCAATCGTTTCCAGCTTCGCTTTATCGACTTCCATCCCTTGAGCCGATACCTTATGGCCCAAAATTATGCCCTCTTCAACCATAAAGTGGCATTATTCCCAATTTAGAACAAGATTCGTGTCCTTGCATCTTTGCAGAACCATGACCAGATTCTTCAAGCAATTATCAAAGCTGTTCCCATAAACTGAAAAGTCATCCATGAAGACCCAAAGTTTTTCTCCACCATGTATGAAAAAATTGCCATCATAAACCTTTGGAAAAGTTGTCGGTGCATTGTACAGCCGGAATGACATCCTCCTGAATGCAAATGTGCCGTAAGGGCACGTAAATGTGGTCTTTTCTTGATCCTCCAAAGCGATGACTATTTGGTTGTATCCCGAATACTCATCCAACAAACAGTAATACTGATGTCCCGTCAATCTATCTAACATTTGGTCAATAAAGGGAAGCAAAAAATGGTCTTTTCGGGTTGCCTTGTTCAATTTTCTATAATCCATGCAAACCCGCCAACCCATCACTGTTCTGGTTGGGATTAACTCATTGTCGTCATTCTGCACCACCATCATTCCTCTTTTTTTTTGTATGCACTGAACTAGACTAACCCATTTGCTGTCGAAAATTGGGTAGATGATGCTAGTGTCTAACCATTTTAAAATTACCTTCTTTACCACTTCCTTCATATTTAGATTGAGCCGCCGCTGTTGTTCCACTGTTGGTTTTGCCTCATCTTCTATCCAAATTTTGTCCATACAAAATGAAGGGCTGATTCCCTTTATGTCGGCAATTGTCCATCCAATGGCTGATTTGTGTTCCCAAAGCACCCTCAGCAACTTTTCTTCCTGTAATTCGGTAAGTGCAGCTAAAATAATAATAGGTAAAGAATTTAAATTGCCTAAATACGCATACCTGAGGTGCTTAGGAAGTGGCTTAAGTTCCAGTTTTTGTGGCTCTTCCAATGATGGTTTCAATTTTTTTGCAGTTACCTCCTCCGTGTTCAGTGGTTCAAACGGTGTTCTGAATCTTGGTACTCGTGGCAATGAGTCTAGAAATTGAAGGTAATCCACCAATTCCGGATCATCGATCTCTTCATCTCCCAATAATGTTGTTTCTAACGGATCGTTCACCAGACTTTTTCTCATGTCATCACTAATTATTTGCTCAATTAGATCCATTCGAAAGCATTCTTCCTCATCCATAGAAAATTTCATGGCCTTAAACACACTGAATTTCACTTCTTGATCTTGTACCCTCATAGTGAGTTCTCCTTTTTGTACATCTATGAGTGTTCTCCCTGTAGCCAAAAATGGTCTCCCTAGGATAATTGGGATGTTCTTGTCCTCCTCAAAATCCAGAATGATAAAGTCCACGGGGAATATAAACTTATCCACTTTTACTAAGATGTTCTCTACTATGCCTCTCAGATACGTGACTGACCTATCCGCCAACTGTAGGGAGATGTTCGTAGGCCTTAGCTCGGGCAAACCCAATTCTAAGTATACTGACAACGACATAAGATTTACACTCGCCCCCAAATCACATAAACACTTGCTGAAATGCATCTCCCCGATCGTGCATGGAATAGTAAAGCTCCCCGGGTCTTTGAGTTTTGGTGGTAATTTCTGCTGTAATACCGCACTACACTCCTCTGTTAATGCCACAGTCTCAAAATCTTCCCATTTCTTTTTCCTTGATAGAATCCCTTTCATAAATTTTGCGTAACTCGACATTTGTTCTAGGGCCTCTGCAAATGGTATGTTAATTTGAAGTTTCTTGAAAACTTCCAAAAAATTTAAAAATTGCTTGTCTAACTTTTGTTTTTGAACTCTTTGCTGGAATGGTGGGGGGATAAACAGCTAGTTTGTTGACTAGTTTATTCTTTTCCATTTTTTTTTCATTCCCTTGCTTTACCTCACCCACTGTATTTTCTATCTCTGGTTCAATCTCCTTTGTAACCGAGAATTCTGGCTCATGACCAACAAGCTGTTTTCCACTTCTCAACATAATGGCTTGACACTGCTCGTGATTACCCTTCGGATTTTTCTCGGTGTCACTTGGTAATGTCCCTTGTGGTCTACTATTCAATGCCAACGTTATCTGACCCATCTGATTCTCTTGATTCTTGATCGACATCTCTTGTGCTTTCAAAATCAAGGTGTGATTTTTTATAGCCAACTCGGTGGTAGCTATGAATTTATCCAACTTTTCCTCCAGATCGGGTTTCCTTTCTTGATATTGAGCTGGTTGTTGCTGATTCTGGAAGCCTAGAGGGTATGATTGTTGTGAAGCTTGATTTTGCTGGTTGTTGCTCCATGAGAAATTCGGATGATTCCTATTTCCTTGATTGTATATGTTCTGATATGTGTTTTGAGGAATTCTGTTGTAATTGCCGATGAACTGCACAGCTGCTGGATTAATTGCACATTGCTCCATTGGGTGTTCTCCTGCGCACAACTCACATACTATTGCCACTTGTGGTGCTTGCTGTGTTTGTTGTGTTTGTGCTGCTGCCACTTGCTCCAACTTCTTTAACATTGCAGCTATATGTGCTTGCATCGCTGTCATGTTATCTATTTCTAATACCCCAGCTACCTTCGCCTGTATCATTCTTGTTGTGGGCCACTGGTAGTTATTAGCTGACATGGTTTCGATCAACTCGTAGGCTTCCTCGTAACTCTTAGCCATGAACGCTCCGCCCAATGTTGCATCGATACTTGTCCTGAGGTTCCCATGTAGTCCGTTGTAAAAAGTGTTTATTTGTAGCCACTGGGGCAATCCATGATGTGGGCATTTTCTGAGCAGTTCTTTGTATCTCTCACATGACTCATATAACGACTCCCCATGTTGCTGCTGTTAGGTTTGTTATATTCATGTGCACAATCAAATTGCATAAATAAGCGGAAGCGAGTAAAAATCAGAGTTTAAAAATTTACAAACCATATACCCGGATCACCCTTTATGCACAATTATTAATTAAACGAAAAAGATAACGAATGAGAATCATACCCTTGAAGATCGAGCTTCCTCAGGTACGAGTTCACCTCCAATCCTTTTCGCGTTCAACTTGAATCCACCGGGTTTATTCCTTCCTTTGATCAACGTTAGCCACCCAAATGTTTGGCCTTTAGAGGTGATCCACCAAGGAAGAAGAGGAATTCAAGAAGAAGGGTGGTTGGCTAAACCCTAGTTTTTCTATCTCTATAGAAAGGGTGTACTCTCCCAACAATTGGAATTATGTTGTATGTTGAAAAAGTCAACAACCCCCTCCACCCATAATAAGACTCCTCTTATTTATTGATGTGGACAACCCTCCTTAACAATTAAGAAATTGGGTTTTATTTAATTAATTAAATTCTTTTAATTAATTAAGCTCCCTAATCTTATTAGGGATAATTAATTAAACTCTTTTAATTAATTTAACCTCCTAATCTTATTAGGAATAAATGAGAGTACTTATATTAAATTAATTCCTAAACTTTTTAGAAATTAAAATAATAATAATTGTAATAATATTAATAAGACTCCTCTTATTAATTTTTATTTAATATTTCTAAAATATTAAATAATAAATATTAAGCTATTTAATTTATTCTATCACCATAGATTAAATTAAATATACATAACTATATTATTACGATTATGTCATTAACTTCTTAAATAATTATTCTTCCTTTTATGGTGTGACCCTTTAGGTTCTCTATATTAAATAGGTTGTGAATAAATCAATTAGAACAATTCTAATCTTATTTAAATAAATAAATTAAACAATTAATTTATTTAAATAAATAATATTTATTCTACAATAGGGATAAGCCTCCCTAGCGATCAGCGACTTTCCAGATAATATAGATTTCAACATTAATCATTAAAGAACCTTTGAGTAAATAGTTACAAATACAATTCAATCCTTCCACCATGCAATGTCCCAATTAAATATAAGACATGGAATTCTTTGTCAAGTCTTATTTTATTTAATTATATGTATTTCGATCCTTAAATGCACAACTCCAAATAATGCAAATTAGAAACTCCTTTTTAATTTCATTCGCGCGCGCCAAGGACTCATTGGGTTGTTATTTATCGAATCACATAGGACATTCTCTTCTTTTATTAGAAGTGGTAGATTCTTTATTGATCATACATTATCTCCATGTACAACTTATTATACCCAAGCATACCCTTTGATATACCCTAAGGGTCTTAAGGAATAAGTCAAAGTATAACTCATCATACACAAGATACTATGATGATCTCAAGTCCAAGGATCACTTGTACTACTATCACTACTGAGAATTTCTATCGACAGCAAATAAAACTCCATTAGGTATTCCTAAGCGAGCCACGTTCAAATTGAACTTATTCTCTAATAAGCACCTACATACTTGCTTTAGTGTCTCCACACAAATGATCATGAGATCAATCATTCTCATCCAATGAGCAAGCAACGTATGTACCAATCTATCCGGATTCACTAATCCCCAATTTAGTAATCCAATGATTGGGAACTATTTTAGTTTTAAGCTTTCTAAGAATTTAGATCTCATTAGAATGATCATCATCATTATTCTAAAAGCATTGCTTAAAACTATGGGTTTATCACATATTATAAAACAAAGATCATGTAGATAATTAAAAGCCTTTAATAAATTAATACTTTTATTAATAAATGAATAAGATTGTTACAAAGTATATGCTTTATCATCAAACATGATTGGCTTGTGTGCATACTACTTTCAATCTCCCACTTGCACTAAATCCAATCGTCATGGTATCTTATACTCTTCTTCTCTAAGTGACGATTATCCCTTTCATTGGATAAGCTTTAGTTAATGGATATGTAATGTTGTTCTTGAGAGTCCACTATCTCTATAGTGATTTCCCATCTTTCAATGATTCTAATAATCAAATGAAAGTGCCACAACACATGTTTAGATCCAAGATGAGATTTAGGAACTATTCCTAGTTCTGTAATGAACTTTTAATCCAAACAATCAACTTGCAGCTTCATTTATAGCTATATACTTTGTCTTTATCACTAAACCGGTAACTCTTTTCTTTGTTTGGAACCTTTCCAATTCACTGCACCCTTTGTTCAAGGTAGCCCTTTACCTTAAAGTGGATTTTTACGTAAATGTCAGGTGCATGCGAAAAACTTGAGTCATTAAGCCCTCTAGTTTTAATTTAGACCCACCATGAATATGATCACATCCTTAGTCTTGGGTTAAGCACTTTAAGATATTTTCAGCGACTCATAGTGAACTTCTCCATAATATGGTGATCAACATCGTGTCTCGTACATTTCATTGCATACATGATTGTCACTCATGCGACCTCTCTTTTCGTGAGTGCGTGGGGACTATTAAGAGAGATACACTCCATAGCTCATCGACATGAGACATCTCTTGGAGTTTGCCATGCTAAACGACTTTAGCATCAAATGAATATCGTTCCTTGGGTTAAGTCGAGCATCCTCTTGAATCTATCTATATAGATTTTATCCCAATTAAGATACTCTTCCCAAACCATTCATGGAGGAATGTTTAGACAACTTTATCTTTCTTGATTGTAGCATTGGTATGTAATTCCTCATCCAGTAGTATATCAACATATAATACTAGAAATTTCACGACGCTCCCAATTGACCCTTTTTGTACACACTAGAAGTCTTACCTCATCGAATGTAATACGGATCATCATCTTTAATGATGTGTACCTCATCATCATTATCTATGATGAATCCATACCTCCTAGGTATCTTCTTGTATTATTCCGCATTTACGATTTATTTGTTGTGGTACAATAGGTCTATCTACAGGTTCCTCTTATTTGACTTATTGTGTTTTGTGGTTCTTGAACTCTTCAAGATCTATTATCCTCCCACTAGCCCCTTTAATGATAAACACCTTTATCTTAGAAGGCAAGGTGTTTTGCAATAAACACCTTTTGTTATGTAGGATTATAGAACATATGTCCTAAACTTACTTTAGGATGTCCCACAAATCTGTACATGTCAAATTTTGTCCCAAGCTTATCCTTTGAAACCTTTTCACATAAGTTGGACAACCCCTTATCTTAACATACTTAAGATTAGGAATCCTCCCATCCATAACTTTTATGGAGTCTTGAGTAGGATTTTGAGGTTACCATTTTCGAGATATGTACGACCATTTCTAGGACATTATCCCAGAAGGATACTGGATGTCGGTAAAATCATTATGGACCGCACCATGTCCAATAAGGTATGATTTTTCATTTAGATACATCAATCAATTATTGCGTATCAGGATGTGTCCATTATGAGAAAACCATTTGAGATGATCTAGAAACTTATTGCACAAGTATTTATTCCTTGATCTAATCAAAGAATCTTAATACTTTGCCAATTTGTTTCACTTTTGAATTCTTTGAACCTTTCAAATAATTCACACTTGTATTTCAGCAAATACACACATTCAACTCTTTGAATGATCATCTCCTTTTCTTATACTAATTTGTTCAATATGCAAAATTATTTTCATGTAAGTCAAGTATACAAAATCCATTAAGTAATATTCCAGTTCTATACAAAACATTATTATTATAAATAGAACAACAATTGTTCTTAATTATAATACCAAAAATTTTATTGTCCAACAATAAAATAGAAATAATATTTCTAACAAGAACTAGAATACAATAACAACTTATTGACTTAATAGATTTGCCGTAGGCATTGTTAAACTATAAGTTTCTATGGCTAATGCAAAGAACCTTTGCTTCATTTCCCACACATAGGATTACTTATCTTTGTTTAACTTTCTACTTACTGCTTGGTCCTTTTCATAAATCTATATTTATGATAACCAAAGTCGGTATCCAATACCCAGTAGAACCTTGACTTAAAGAAAAATTTATTTCAATCATGAACAAAAAGCGTATTATGTAGAAACTTCACTAAGCTTCTTTGGTTAGCCTACGCAAGATGCTTCTTGCGCAGTTTCTTTCCGATGTCCTGGGCTTATTGTAGTGGAAGCAAACTCCTTTGCTATCCGTATCAGTTTTGTTCTTATTATACTTTGTTTATGCCTTTCTATATACCTTCTTTGAATCATTCTTCTTTTCAGAAGATCCTTTGGCCCCTACCAGTAAGACATGGTCTTTCTTGGTTGGAAAGTGACTCTCAACATTTTTCAATATGTTAAGCAAATCAGCGAGGCTGATATCTAGCTTGTTCATATGAAAAATTCACAACAATTGTGAAAGGAGTCCGGGAGTGGGTGCAAGATCAAATTTTGGCTCAACTCTCCATCCATGACAAAACTCGTTGTCCTAATTGATCAATCAAATTGATAATGTTAAGGACTTTTATCTGTACTATAGTGCCATTGGCCATTCTAGATCGGAAGAGCTCCTTAGATATCGATATCTATCGGCCCCACTTTCCTCACCATCAACTACTTGATGTGTGGGAATATAGTAAAACATCCATAGTTTTATCTTGTGTTTGAAGCTTGTTACTCATAGATGCGAGCATGATGCATTGAGCCAACTGTGCATTATCTTGCCACTTTCTAAAAGTAGCAATGTCTTCCTCAGAGACATTGTCTGCAACCATTGCAGGGATAGGCGTATTAAGGACATAAGATAGCTTTTTGACCATGAGAACTTTTCTCAATTTCCTTAACCAATCCGTTTAATTGATTACGATTAATTTAGCATCTAATATGCTTCGCAGTGATAGTAATTTTAGACATTGTAAAAATTCGTAAATGAATTTGTAATTAATAACATTTTAACATACATTCTTTTATTAATTACCAAAATAAATTAGGTCTTGTTTTAAATTGGTATCTCCCACTATTTTCTTCAAACTATATTACCCTCACTTATATAGTTCGGCAAAATCTAATTAAAGATTAGCTAGTGAGAATAAGGATCCCATTTCAAATGTATATAGCCTTGTGGTGACACAACAAACTATATATAAATAAATAGGTAGACAACTTTTGTCAATTACATCAACTATGTAACTCCTTGTATTTTGCCTCTTAGATTATTTTGATCAAGTGGTGGCACATCCGAATCAAAATTATCCAAGTTAAGTCCAACCTAGCACTCTATATATTCAAAAAAGAAAAATATCATCCTTGTGGTGACACAACAAAACAATATTGTTCAATTTTCTTTATAAGCATCAAATGTGATAAATTAACATCTTAAATACTTAATACTTGCCTTGTGGTGACACAACAAACTCATATTAAATATTTAATACTCTATTAATTTTATCATGCTAGAAGGCGACGTTCGATATTCCAAATATCTTTGAAGCGCTTAGGACTTAATATAAAAATTGAGGGTTTGTTATTAATTTGTCTCATCTTGTTTAGCGTAGCATGCACATATATATATAAAATACGCATCATATTAATTAACATGCTAAGCATGTTTGCATAATATATAATATATATAGTATAAGCATGCACATATAGAATACTATATTCTACACGGATTGATTATGGACTTTTATTCTAGTTTGGTTCACTAGAGCCATCAAGTGAACCAAAAGGTCAAACCCTAGGGGTGCAAGAAATAATATTTAAATATAACTATTACATTTAAACTTAGGGCTCCATTACAAACGGGTCTTCAAGCGCTCCTTGCTCCTTGATCTCTAATTCTTCAAAAATTAATTCTAACTATTCCTATTACATAACTATTTTAAAATAAATAGAAACCTTGATCGTGATCGAGGGAAGTACATAGGAGGAGATAGAATTTACATTAAGAAAAATTAGAGAAGGCGAGGTCTGTAAACCCCATTTAATAAAAACTCATACATTCATGCATCCAACTAAAATAAAATCCAATCACATTTGGTCGATAGTCCATAATCAATCCCATTTATTATCATACACATCATCATATGCATCAATAAATAACATTCATCTTATGAATAATAAACATTTAATATATATATTGATATCATTTAATGGGCAACTTTAGTTAGTATAAAATCTATTTTTGAATAAAAATAAACTCCTTTATTTAAATCCGATTTAAATCAAAATAAAACTATTTTATTTTAATTTATCCTATTTTGAATAAAATAAACTATTTTATTTTAATCAAAATCTTTAATGAAAATAAACTCCTTTATTTTAATTAATTATGGAATCCAATTCCATATATCTATATATAAAATCTTTAATTAAAATAAACTCTTTTATTTTAATTAATTATAGAATCCAATTCCATGTAAAAAAAAATCTTTTATTAAAGGAAACACGGATATTCTTTCCCATTCACAAATAAACTCCTTTATTTTGAATAATATGAAATCTTATTCCATATTTAAATAAACTCCTTTATTTAAGGAAATTAGGATTCTCTTTCCTATTCACAAATAAACTCCTTTATTTTGAATAATATAAAATCATATTTTATATCTAAATAAACTTCTTTATTTAAGGAAAAATAGAATCCAATTTCAACTCCAATTAGTTATCATGGAATCCAATTCCAACTCTAATTAGTTAGCATGAAATTCTAATTTTAAAATTAAAATAAACTTTATATTTTAATATTAAAATAAACCTTTTATTTTAAGATTAAAATAAACTTTTATTTTAATAATAAAATAATTAAAAACATATTTTATATATATATATATATATATATATATATTACGGTAATACATATATATTATATATATAATATATGTAATTAAAACTTCCCTTTTGTTCCTTGATTTTCGCTGCACTACCCTGATCCTTTAAAAAAAAAAATTCGGTCATCATGGCCTTGATTTCCGTGCTTAACTAAGGAAGGAACATGCATCAAATAAAGGAATTCGGCAGCAGTAGTTCACGTTTTTTTTTTTTTTTTTTTTTAATTTGAGCGTGACTCACGGATTAAAATATATATTTTTTTATTTATTAAAAAATATATTTTATACAATAAAATTATGCCCAATTAAATTGTTCTAAACCCATATCAATATACATATAAAATTTGAACAATTAATAATTTGCATAAAGGTTTGGCTCTGATGCCACTGTTAGGTTTGTTATATTCATGTGCGCAATCAAATTGCATAAATAAGCGGAAGCGAGTAAAAATCAGAGTTTAAAAATTTACAAACCATATACCCGGATCACCCTTTATGCACAATTATTAATTAAACGAAAAAGATAACGAATGAGAATCATACCCTTGAAGATCGAGCTTCCTCAGTGCGAGTTCACTTCGATCCTTTTCGCGTTCAACTTGAATCCACAGGTTTGTTCCTTCCTTTGATCAACGTTAGCCACCCAAATGTTTGGCCTCTAGAGGTGATCCACCAAGGAAGAATAGGAATTCAAGAAGAAGGGTGGTTAGCTAAACCCTAGTTTTTCTATCTCTATAGAAAGGGTGTACTCTCCCAACAATTGGAATTATGTCGTATGTTGAAAAAGTCAACAACCCCCTCCACCCATAATAAGACTCCTCTTATTTATTGATGTGGACAACCCTCCTTAACAATTAAGAAATTGGGTTTTATTTAATTAATTAAATTCTTTTAATTAATTAAGCTCCCTAATCTTATTAGGGATAATTAATTAAACTCTTTTAATTAATTTAACCTCCTAATCTTATTAGGAATAAATGAGAGTACTTATATTAAATTAATTCCTAAACTTTTTAGAAATTAAAATAATAATAATTGTAATAATATTAATAAGACTCCTCTTATTAATTTATATTTAATATTTTAAAATATTAAATAATAAATATTAAGCTATTTAATTTATTCTATCACCATAGATTAAATTAAATATACATAATATATTATTACGATTATGCCATTAACTTCTTAAATAATTATTCTTCCTTTTATGGTGTGACCCTTTAGGTTCTCCATATTAATCCGGTTGTGAATAAATCAATTAGAACAATTCTAATCTTATTTAAATAAATAAATTAAATAATTAATTTATTTAAATAAATAATATTTATTCTACAATAGGATAAGCCTCCTAGCGATCAACGACTTTCCGGATAATATAGATTTCAACGTTAATCATTAAAGAACCTTTGAGTAAATAATTCTTAAACAATTCAATCCTTCCACCATGCAATGTCCCAATTAAATATAAGACATGGAATTCTTGTCAAGTCTTATTTTATTTAATTATATGTATTTCGATCCTTAAATGCACAACTCAAATAATGCAAATTAGAAACTCCTTTCTAAATTTCATTACGCCGCCAAGGACTCTTTGGGTTGTCATTTATCGAATCACATAGGACATTTCTCTTCTTTTATTAGAAGTGGTAGATTCTTTATTGATCATACATTATCTCCATGTACAACTTATTATACCCAAGCATACCCTTTAATATACCCTAAGGGTCTTAAAGAATAAGTCAAAGTATAACTCATCATACACAAGATACTATGATGATCTCAAGTCCAAGGATCACTTGTACTACTATCACTACAGGAATTCCTATTGACAGGCAAATAAAACTCCATTAGGTATTCCTTAGCGAGCCACGTTCAAATGAACTTATTCTCTAATAAGCACCTACATACTTGCTTTAGTGTCTCCACACAAATGATCATGAGATCAATCATTCTCATCCAATGAGCAAGCAACGTATATACCAATCTATCCGGATTCACTAATCCCCAATTTAGTAATCCAATGATTGGGAACTATTTTAGTTTTAAGCTTTCTAAGAATTTAGATCTCATTAGAATGATAATCATCATTATTCTAAAAGCATTGCTTAAAACTATGGGTTTATCACATATTATAAAAACAAACATCATGTAGATAATTAAAAGCCTTTAATAAATTAATACTTTTTATTAATAAATGAATAAGATTGTTACAAAGTATATGCTTTATCATCAAACATGATTGGCTTGTGTGCATACTACTTTCAGCTGCTCAAACATTGTAATCTCATTCCTCATCTTCGCAGTTTTCACCGGTGGGAAGAATTTTGTGAGGAATTTTTGAGCTAAATCCTCCCATGTTGTTATCGAACCGGACGATAAGGAATGTAACCAACTCTTCGCCTTGTCCCGTAAAGAGAATGGGAACAATCGAAGTCTCATCGCCTCATCCGAAACTCCATTAAACCTAAAAGTGTCGCACATTTCCAAAAAGCTGTATAGATGCTCATTCGGATCGACATTTACAAATCCCCCAAACTGAACTGAATTCTGAATCATTTGTATCATCCCAGGCTTAATCTTGAATGTATTATTGCTATTATTGTTGGTTCGATGATGCTTGATCATGATTCAGATCACCTTTGTGTTATGAAGTCCCTCAATGCTTTCCGATCTTCGGCTGCCATTACTATTTCCTCTTCCTTTTCAGGTAATTTGAATTCTTGTCTCGTTTCCTTGATCCACTTACTCAACCTCTATTTCTCAATGTCATCCTCAAAAGGCAGCAAGTCTGAATTTTGGGACTGAGTTCGCATAAACTGCGTCCAACACCTGAAATAAGAAGCACAATGCAAAAAAAAAATGTCTAAGTAAAACTGGATTAATTAAACTGATATTGTTAAAATATTAAGAATTATACTAAAAATTATCCCCAACAACGGCGCCAAAAACTTGTTGGGTAAAATCTAATTACGCACAACACGCAAGTATACGTGGTCAACAAGTAATAAAGTGATAAGTTGAGTATCGTTCCCACATAGATAAATTAGCAAATACCTTAACTTACAATTACAAATCTTTTATTAACCCTAATTTAATTAAACAAATCAAATCAATAATTTAAATTAGCAAAACTAAAATTAAGAATAATTAAATTAACTCAAAACAACCACAAATATCAAAATCTGAATTTCAAACAATTAATGGAGAATTAGACTTATGATTTCACCCTAAGCTTCACTTTGATTTTAACACCTTTATTCCAATTTAACGCACTATCCCAGTTTATTAATCAAGAACACGAATGTAGTATTAACCACCTCTCGATGCACTAATACCATATTAACTTCAATCCACAATTAAGATAGAAATCCGTTAAATACCTTAATCAACTAACCCACTATATCTCTATGTGAATTATAATTGAAGAAGGTTGAAGAATAAGTTCTCTATCTGATTACATGCGGCGTCAAGCATATCTCTATCTTAACACTCATCAAGTTTAAGCTACTAACAAAATCCTGAACACATGTTATATTAACTAGGTCTAGATTTGAATATCCTCTCTCGATTCCATCCAACTCCACGAAGAATTGTTGATCAGGCAATTCATAGATTCAAGCACAAATTAATATAGATAAACTGGAGATAGCTTATTAAATTGGAAATCAAAGTTTACAAAATCATCGATTCAGTTAAAGATCCATCACAAGCCTAAAAAGTGAATTAGTTCATAATAAACAAAATAAACACTAAATAAATCATAGAAATCATTCTTCCAATTATAATAAATAATCTAACACAAAGAATATTAGAAAACACCCTTCACGTAGACTAGAATTGCAACTGACTTGAAAAACTCCTCGAAATACTCCTCCACACTTGCTATCAAAAACTCAGCTCAGATCTTCGTAATATGCCCTCTGTAATCTTCCTTGTTGTTCTTAATAGAGTCCTAAATTTCTAGCATAAAACACTAGCCAAAATCTCTATCAATTAGAGTTATCCTGACATCCAAAAAGCTAAAATTCATACCCAAAAGGAATTAAAACCGAAACAGTACACTCAACATTTTCCACCCCCACCTTACGTGGGTTTGTATAATATGAACACATACATTGCTGGCTTGCCTTTCTCATTTTGCTCGAATGAAGACCCCCCTACAAGTGCTTTATTTCGCTAACCGATTGGAAGACCCCATACAGCGGTATATATAAGTTGTCAATACTTTTACGGGTACCTTCTCGTTATCGACTTTGTTGCTATTCGAAAGTTACCTCCAAATATGCTCCATTTGATTCCCATCGCACCGAATATCACCAATTGTACGTAGAATGCCTCAATCACCAATCCTACACATGAAATAACACAAAACAAGTGAAATTGAACATGATCACAAGAAATTAGCAACAAATAAGCATGAATTGGATATTAAATCGCGTATATAAATTACACTTATCAGGAGCCATTTGAGATTGAAACTATATTTAGTAAGGAAGGCGTGAGCTAGCTCTTCCCAGCTATGGATCTTTGAGTTGTCTAATCTTTTATACCATGAATGGGCTTCTCCAATCAGACTCTTCTGGAACAGCTGCATTCTGAGCTTTTTGTTTTCCGCATAAGATCCAAGTTCTCCAATGAACACCTTCAAATGTGTGTAAGGAACCCCTAATCCGTCATACTTTTCAAAGTCAGGGGTTTTGAATTTCTCTGGATAATGAACACTAGGGAATATGCAAAGGTCAGCATATGAAACACTTCCATGTGTTCCAGTCTCTTTGAGAGAATGAATAGTTTCTTCCATTTGAAGGACCTTCTTCCTGATATCACCGGTGTCTGGATCTCCTTTGAGATGGGTATTTTTAGGGTCTTTGTTGGTCGTATCCAACTGAGGTTCTGGATTTGTTTTATCCAAACCTTGTGTTCCTCCTTGTGTAGAGGATTCTGTATGTGTAGGTATTTTTGAGCCCTGAGTAGACTGATGCAATTCTTTAAACAAGATAGCCAAATCTATAATTTGTTTACTTATTCTGTCAAATTCTTCTCAAGAAACGGGATTAGACTTGTTAGAAGAAGACATGATTGGCTACAGGCTCGTGGCCTTTTTGGATTTTGAGCGGGTAACAGGCCCAATTGTTTCCCTACAAAAGACTTATGTAGTTTAGTCTTAGGGATAATGTAAATGTTTACATGCTATCCGTGTTAGGAATATTATCCTGCAAAACGGATGTTAATCGATAACATGTCATGTATGTGCAAATATTCTTCATATTTTCCATTACATAAAGATGAGCATGGAATAAAATTACAAGTAAATGCTTTTACAAGTAATAGAAAATGGAAAGCATGAAGAGACTTTCCTCCGCGTTTGGTTTATCAGAGGTTGACCTATCTTAGGTTACTCTCGCGGATTTTTGGCATGAAGGTTCCCAGATCATCGCAATTTACTTGATGGGAAGTTAATCCGATCTTTCAACTAGAGCGAATCTGGGTGGTGCCTTTCTTGAGCCTCGTTGGAATTAGTCTCCCTACGAGTCCAGTAATCAAACACTGACAGGATAGCCTCCTTGTGACACCCCCAAACCCAGGTACTTCATTTCCACAGGATTTGGTGTTCACTTAATCAAACATTCATATCTAACTACCCAATCACAATAAAACTAGATAAATAAAATCTTCCCCATTAAAGGATTACATAAAAAAAATCTCCCAGGTTGTCTAACCTTTAAACACAATCATTCAAATGCGGAAAATAAATAATCTTTATTACAACAATTCCATTAAAAACTGATAATAAAATATCATCAAATTACAAGTCTTCAATACTTGTTCATCTTTCCTTTTCCCTTCTTTGGTGCTAGGTACATGACCTTCTCATCCTTAACTTTAATAATTATATAAGCAAGAGTGAGCAAACAAAGCTCACTTGATACAATAATGAATGAAAAACCTTTACAACAAATGTTAAATAAGAGGCTCAATAGATTTAAACAATTACGATTTGTCAACAATCTGAAGTAAATAACTTAGGGTCCTAAGACCACGAACTATGTCCATAGTTATAAGTAATGTTTCAACTTAAACTTACTTGATCATAAGACTATAGGGACTCCTCGTACTTAGGGGATCAACCCTTCATACAATGTATTATGCACAAACATTTCAACGCTAAGCGTAAGTTACCCCTAATAATAAGGTTGTTCATCTCAAATTATTTAGAGTACAAGTCCGCACCAAAATAAGTTTGGTTTGGATACATTTAGAGGTAATTTAGAATTCAGCGAACATCAACTAAGGATTAGTTGAATAAAACCAATAACATCGTACTATAGAATAATCGTAATTGAATCAACATGGTAAACCAAAATCATGCTTTAGGAATAATCTAATAGCATGTACTTTGAATAACTATAACATGCCTTGCTTGAACAATATTAAGTCAAGGTTAATTAGAATTGAGTACTAAGCATGCATAGTAGTTTGAACGATAAAATTGTTCGACATTAGTATAAATAGTTGTGCATGCTAAATAACAAGTTAAATACAAGAATAACTTGTCAACATCAAACCAAAGTTTAGAAAGCTTGCATCATTAGGTAATCGAATTGAAACAATAAATATTTCAACAAGATAAAGAATTAGAAAACTTGCCTTGCTCGTAGGCTAAACCGAATCAATTCGGATCACAATACCCTATATGTACATATATATATATATATATATATATATCATCATGATTATAGTTACCTTTAATCGAGACCATTACAATTTAACTTTCGTCTTTGCTTGGTATGACGGTTTATCTTGTAGTGCAACACAACAATTTCTTGGCATTTGAGTAGATAATGTACCTTTGTTGAGAATAAAACTAAAAAAAGTGCGGTACAGCATTGACTATGACATGGTGCCGGCGTTAATGAAGCGAGATTATCGCTTTATGGCCAAATGTATTGTATAAAGCAAGCTATGATTTTGTTGACAAAGAACAGACAGTATAAGAAAAAGCCAATTTTAGCCTAAAAGTTCCTTTCTAACAGCCTAATTTACATGAAAATCATACAAAGACTTCATGTAAACCTAATTCAAGAATTCCTAACATATTTCTATCCATACAACAACATAAACAACAAGTTTAAAACATCCAATTTCACTATTTTTGATAAAAATTCACTTTTTGATGTTTTTGATGAAAATCAATACTGTGATTTTGTTTTTCAACCAAAACAGTTAATTTAAAGCATTTTATCAAAGTATATACATACTCTAACAAATTGAATAGCCAATTTATCAATAAAACAACTAAATAACCCATAATTTCTATTTTAACTAAACAATATATAATCACAAAACTCTCTGTAAAAATACTTTTCTTCACAAACATATACATAATATAAATTCATGGACTATTCTCAATCATAGCTTAAGAAAATAGTTTAACTCACTAGATTATCATATAAAATCACATACATAACAACTAATTTACCCTTACACAAGGATTCTACAGAGAATTTGGGAAGATAGAAACTAAATTTTTAAAACTAAAAGAATAGGTTAATACCTTGAAGAAGATGATGATGGTTATTCCCTTTTTTTTTATTCTTAAGCTTTTCTTCTCACCAATTCCCTAGCCTTTCTTCCTCTCTTCTTTTCTCTCTCACTTTTCTTCTTCTCTTCTTCTTCTTCTTCCTCTGAGTTTTCTCTTTTCTTCCTAACTCTAACTACGTACTAACAATATAACGTATATAGGATATAATTTATATTAATTATATAATATAAATATAGATATAACTGATATCAGTTATCTAAGTTTTGAAAACCAAAAGCCATAAGGCTTGTTTGGCTAGTCACTAAAAAAATAACCAATTAATCCTTATGCCTTGTTTGGTAAAACACAATTAGAATAAAGACTTAATAGGCATTAGGCATTGTTTAGCAAAATTGAATTAAAACTCCTTTAAGTTATTTTAATAACTACTTTATAAAAGGTTATTTGTCACACTTTTAATAAATTAAATTAATCTTAATAACAATATATTAAATTACTTTAACACATAAATCAATACCACAAAATTATAATTTTCTATATAATTATAACTTTATTTAACCAACTAACACATCCTTTTAATTACAAAATTCAAATAAAAAGAATAATAATTCAATTAATCAAAACTCTCTAACTTAATAATTAAATTAAATTAGCAATTATAATAATTTCCTTAATTATTTATTTAACAGATAGTTAACCAAATTGAATCAAATTTGAACAATTACAAATTCAACCATAAACACGTCCATTAAATACTTAAATAATTCAATAAATATTTAATATAACAATTAAAATTCTGGAATGTTACGTCATTCCTTCCTTACAAGGATTATGTCCCCAGAATCTAAATTCAAACAATTCATTCATCACATTCTCCCCTACTTACAAAGATTCTGTCCCCAGAATCGAAGACATAGATTAAACAAATAACTCAGGGTAATTCTTCATCATTTCAGCTTCGAGTTCCCACGTAGCCTCTTCGACATTGTGGTTCCTCCATATTACCTTCAAAGAAGGTATCACTTTATTTTTGAGCACTTGTTCTTTCCTGTCAACTATCTGGATAGGAACCTCTTCATAGGACAAGTCTTTCTCAAACTGCAATGGTTCATACTCGATCACGTGCTTGTAATCAGACTTATATGGTCGTAACACTGAAACGTGAAAAACATTATGAATGTTTTACAATTCTAGAGGTAGAGCTACCTCGTAAGCCACCTCTCCAACTTTTCGCAGCACTTCAAGGGTCCAATAAATCTCTGGCTTAATTTTCCCTTTTTTCCAAATCGAATTTTTCCCTTCCAAGGTGAAACTTTTATGAAAACGTAATTTCCTACGTCGAATGCATGATCTTATGCGTGTTGATCAAGCATATTTCTTTTTATACATCTTGGCGACTATCAATCTTGTTCTGATGAGTTTGAAAACCTCAGCAGTTTGTTGTACCAGTTCTGGTCCTAATAGTTGACGTTCACCTACTTCATCCCAGCACAGTGGAGTTCTGCACCTCCTATCGTACAATGTTTCGTAAGGTGGCATGCCAATGCTAGCGTGGTAACTGTTATTGTAGGTAAATTCCACCAATGGTAATTGTTCATCCCAACTTCCTTTGAAATTCATGACGCCTGCTCTCAGCATATCTTCTAATGTCTGAATCGTTCGTTCGCTTTGGCCATCTGTTTGCGGATGATATGTCGTACTCATTCGCAATTGTGTTCCCATACATTCTTTTAGTCTCTTCCAGAAGTTTGATGTGAACCTCGGATCTCTATCTGACACAATCGACACTGGAACTCCATGTCTCGCCACAATTTCTTTAACATATAGTTTTTCCTACTGATCAAGATTTAATTTAATCTTTATTGGCAAAAAGTGTGCAGATTTTGTCAATCTATCTACTATCACCCAAATCGCATCGTATCCTTTCTGAGTCGATGGGAGACCTACCACAAAATCCATTGTGATATGTTCCCATTTCCATTCCGGTATCTCTAACGGTTGAAGTAACCCGCTTGGTCTTTGATGCTCGGCTTTGACTCTCTGACATGTCAAGCACTTTGCAACACATTCTGCAACGTCTCTTTTCATATTTGGCCACCAAAAATGTTGCCGTAAATCTTGATACATTTTCGTACTTCCTGGATGAATCGAATATCTCGAGCTATGAGCTTCTGTCAAGATGTCCTCTTTAATAACTGGTACTACTGGAACCTAGATTCGTCCCTCAAATCTCAGCATTCCATTAGTATCAACCTTGTATTTCACTTCCTTTCCCTCGACCACACTTTCTCTTATTTTTCTGCATTCTTCATCCTGCAGTTGAGCGTTCTTCACTTTGTCCACCAAAGTTTGACTGGCTTCCATCTGGTACAATTTCTCATCGGATTCTTTTGGAAATTTGATTTCCAACTCTAACCTTGAGATTGCTGTAATAAGCTCCTCCTTATCAGTTAACAACATCAACTTTTCCCTGCCTTTCCTACTCAAGACATCTGCAACCACGTTTGCTTTGCCTGGATGATAAAAGATCTCACAATCGTAATCTTTTATCAATTCCATCCATCTCCTTTGATGCATGTTCAGGTCTTTCTGAGTGAAAATGTACTTCAGACTCTTATGGTCTGTGCAAATCTCACATTTCTCTCCATAGAGATAGTGTCTCCGTATTTTTAAAGCAAACACAACCGCCGCCAACTCTAAATCATGAGTCGGATACCCTTTTTCGTAGTCCTTTAATTGCCTTGATGCATACGCGATGACATTCCTGTTCTGCATAAGGACACATCCTAATCCTTTGTGTGATGCATCACTGTACACCACAAAATTTCTTGTATTATCTGGTAATGATAACACAGGTGCCATACTTAGCTTATTTTTCAATTCCTGGAAACTTCCTTCACACTTATCCGTCCAAACAAATTTTACAGATTTCCTCGTCAAATTTGTCAACGGAGTGGCAATCTTGGAGAAATCTTGAATAAACCGTACATAATATACCGCCTTGATCCAGAAACTTCTTACTTACGATGGAGTTCTTAGTTGTTCCCAATTTATCACGACTTCGACCTTTGATGGATCCTTTGAAATTCCATCCTTGTCGATTCGTGCCCAAGAAATTGTACGCGTTCTAATCCGAGAATTCACATTTAGAGAATTTCGCGTACAACTTTTCCTTTCTTAGCATCTCCAGGGTTAGATGTAAGTGTTCCACGTGTTCTTCTTGAGTTCTAGAGTACACCAGAATATCATCGATAAACACCACCACAAACTTGTCTAAAATGGTTTAAACACCCTGTTCATCAAATCCATGAACGCTGCAGGGGCGTTTGTCAAACCAAAAGACATCACCAAAAACTCATAATGTCCATACCGAGTTCGGAATGCTGTCTTTGGTACATCCTCCTTTCTTACCTTCAATTGGTGATACCCACTTCTCAAATCTATTTTAGAGAAATATCTGGCACCCTTTAATTGATCAAACAAGTCATCTATTCTCGGCAATGGGTATTTATTCTTAATAGTGACTTTGTTCAACTCCCTATAATCAATGCAAAGACGCATTGACCCATCCTTCTTCTTTGTGAATAACACCGGTGCCCCCCCCACGGTGACACACTCGGCTGAATGTATTTCTTGTCCAACAGCTCCTACAGTTGTACCATCAATTCCTTCATCTTTACCGGAGCCATTCTGTACGGGGCTATATCGGAGTGGTTCCTGGCTCTAAGTCGATCAGAACTCGACTTCTCTATCAGGCGGAAGTCCTGGAAAATCCTTCAGAAACACGTCCACAAATTCCCTAACCACCGGTATTTCTTTAAGCTTCGCACCTTTTTTCTGAGTATCAACTATGTAAGCTAAATAACCCACACAGCCTTGACTCAACAACTTCTTGGCCTGCATAATCGTCAGACATCTCATTTGTCTAGGCGATTTGCTACCATTAAAAACTACCTTTGACGGAGTTATAAGGTTTACACATTTCTTTTGGCAGTCAATTATCGCTCCATAATTGAACAACCAATCCATTCCCAAAATAACATCAAACTCTCCAAGCCTAATCGGAATTAAATATACCATCAAAATATTTCCCTTAATATTCACCCTACAGTTCTTGTATCTGAACCTAATGAGAATTACTTCCTTATTCGCAATTTCTATGTTTAAAGGGAAATTCAATTCTTCACTAGGCAATCCTAATCTCATAGTAAATTCATCATATATAAATAAGCAAGTAGCACCCGAATCAAATAATACATAAGCATCAATATCATTGATTGGGATAATACGACACCACATCCTTTGATTGCCTGACATCTTCTTGCGATCGTGTTGAAGGTTACAGGTTTGTGGGCTTATTGATTGATACCGTCGGTCCAGTAATAACCCATGTACCACCACTGCTTCCTCCCTTGCTTCCCGTTGTTTCTTCAGCTTTCTTCTTGGGGCACTCACGAGCAAAGTGATCCTTGGACCCGTAAGTGTAGCATACATTCTTCTTGGGTTGATTGCAATTTGGGGCGATGTGACCCTCAGCAGCCTGATTAAAGCATACATGTTTCCCCATTAAGAATACACCCTTGTGAAACTTCCCACATGTAGCACATGCTTCAAACTTCTTACTCTGCTGGCTACCTTGTTGATTCCCAGCACCCACATTTCCATTCCACTTTCTTTTGATTATTATTTCCATTTCCCACCACTTCCATTCTTAACCTCCACTTCATTCTTCTTCTTTTTATGTTTCTAGTTGAACTTGGTTCTGACCTCGCCTCCACCTTGGTGAGAATTTCCTTTTCCATCACACGGTCAGAGCGTCTTCAATTGGAACAAGAAACCTACTAAACAACGGGGCTTTGGGTCCTATTCAAATCTCTTTGCGTTCGTTCATGTCTTGACTTGGTATGGTGCAAACCTCGCCAACTCGTTGAATTTCATGGCATACTCCGACACCGTCATCGTTCCCTATTTCAGTTCTAAAAACTGTACTTCTAACTGGCTTTTCGAACTCTCTGGGAAATAGGTCTCAAAGAAAATCTCCTTAAACCTTTCCTAAGTCATAATTCCTGGTCCTTCCCGAGTTTTATTGGCCTACCACCAATAACTAGCCTTTTCTTTCAACATGAATGTTGCAAAAGCAGTCTTCTGGTTATCCTTTACCCTAGCAACATCAAAAACCTTCTCAATTTCCATGATCCAGGTTTGTGCTTCAACTGGATTCATGGATCCACGGAATTCTGGTGGTCCAACCGCCTTAAAGTCCTTAAACGTAGCACCTTGGTTCTAAGGTTGATTTTGCGGTTGATTCTGTAGTGCACTTGTCAACAACGTCACCAGCTGCTGAACAGGGTTAGCTTCAGCATTATCATTGTTGGTTCCTTCGGTGGTTCTCTAACGGGGTGGTTGACGTCTTGGAGGCATTTTTTGCTATAAATACACTCATTAGATTATTACTCAACTCTTTTAAGTAATTTCTAATTAACTTGCCCCCAAAAAAAGTAATCACCACATAACATATAACACTTTGGATAAAAGAAGATAATAACTTTTATTCATTCTTAATTCTTTGAAAACATCATAACAATAGCATCACTGCTATTTACATTATTTTCCTGAACTACTAAAGTTTTAGGACATCATCATCATATCCACAAGTTACATAACACTTGGGATTTACATAATACTTATCATAACATAAATCATAAATCAAGTACACTTCCTACGATGTCCTACTAAGATACTGCAAAGCCTTACGACGCTCTTCTTCCATAATTCGGAACATGGTTCGACAATCTAGTATGTACGAGGGTAACGTCTCGAACTGAATTGGGTAACCCATGACCTGATCCTGATCTTGATTGATCGCGATGTTGAATACGTTATCCATTTCCTGCATCTTCATTCTCTTTACTTGTGCGTCTCCCTCTGCTATTTCGGCCCGTTGATCAACTTCCTCATACGCGTCTTCGGCTCTTGCCCTTTTTGCAGACTCTTCTCTCAACTTGCTCTTCAACTCTGCAATCTCTGCTATCATTTGGTTGTTCTCTTCTTCAGTGTGAACCAGTTTCTCTTCAACATTGTTCAGTCATTCTTCTCGATCCTGGATCTCGTCGTCCTTCTGTGCCATTGAGGTTTGTTGTTCAGCTACTATCTCTTGCAATTCCTCAACAGTATCTTGAAGTTCCACGTTACGGTCATGCACCTCATCGTATATACGGCCAGCTATCGAGTTAAATGGAATCCTTTCCTCCTCGTCCTCTTCATCCATCTGTGGCAGCTCTAAGGGATCTTCATCATCCGTCTCTATCTCATCATCCTCATCAGGTACTCTCTCATGCTCAACTCAACTCATGACCAGCAGGCTGTTTCCCGTGGTAGTAATTGTTCCCAAACTACCTGAATATCTCGAGGCTGTTCTTCCCTAGTTTGACTGGATCCTCCTATATTAGACATCCTGTCAACCAAAGTTTAAGTTTTAATTACTAATCATTACTACTCGACACTCATGAGCACATAAGTTATAAACACATAAGCACATAAGTGTTTTATTACTTCTTTCTTAAAACTCAATAAGAGTTCATCATCACTATCTTTTCGAAGGTTACTTCCTAAGGCTTTTCCCCCACCTAAGGTTCATAACCTAAGGCTTTGATACCAACTTGTGACACCCCCAAACCCAGGTACTTCATTTCCACAGGATTTGGTGTTCACTTAATCAAACATTCATATCTAACTACCCAATCACAATAAAACTAGATAAATAAAATCTTCCCCATTAAAGTATTACATAAAAAAAATCTCCCAGGTTGTCTAACCTTTAAACACAATCATTCAAATGCGGAAAATAAATAATCTTTATTACAACAATTCCATTAAAAACTGATAATAAAATATCATCAAATTACAAGTCTTCAATACTTGTTCATCTTTCCTTTTCCCTTACTGGTGCTAGGTACATCAGCCTTCTCATCCTTAACTTTAATAATTATATAAGCAAGAGTGAGCAAACAAAGCTCACTTGATACAATAATGAATGAAAAACCTTTACAACAAATGTTAAATAAGAGGCTCAATAGATTTAAACAATTACGATTTGTCAACAATCTGAAGTAAATAACTTAGGGTCCTAAGACCACGAACTATGTCCATAGTTATAAGTAATGTTTCAACTTAAACTTTAACAGTCATAAGACTATAGGGACTCCTCGTACTTAGGGGGATCAACCCTTCATACAATGTATTATGCACAAACATTTCAACGCTAAGCGTAAGTTACCCCTAATAATAAGGTTGTTCATCTCAGTATTTAGAGTACAAGTCCGCACCAAAATAAGTTTGGTTTGGATACATTTCAGGGTAATTTAGAATTCAACGAACATCAACTAAGGATTAGTTGAATAAAACCAATAACATCATACTATAGAATAATCGTAATTGAATCAACATGGTAAACCAAAATCATGCTTTAGGAATAATCTAATAGCATATACTTTGAATAACTATTAAATGCCTTGCTTGAACAATATTAAGTCAAGGTTAATTAGAATTGAGTACTAAGCATGCATAGTAGTTTGAACGATAAAATTGTTCGACATTAGTATAAATAGTTGTGCATACTAAACAACAAGTTAAATACAAGAATAACTTATCAACATCAAACCAAAGTTTAGAAAGCTTGCATCATTTATAAGGTAATCGAATTGAAACAATAAATAGTTCAACAAGATAAAGATTTAGAAAACTTGCCTTGCTCGTAGGCTAAACCGAATCAATTCAGATCACAATACCCTATATGTATATATATATATATATATATATATATATATATATATATATATATATCATCATCATACATAGTTAGTCACTACTACTTTACAAATTTAACTAACTACATACATCATATAGGTTTGATTATTTAATCATATAATCAAGTTATAACACAAGTTAATTGTTTATAACATACTTATTCATAGTATAGAAATACTAACATCAACATTTTACAGTCCTACTATCATCACATAACAATTTCTTAACATTTGAGTACAAAAAAAAATACAACATCGGACCATTACGCTAACTTTCGCGTTGCGGTAGCGGAGATGGTATTGCTATGTGATGAGAATAAAACTAAAAGCGTGGTAATGTGCGGTGTGGCGCCAAATGATAATAACAACACAAGATTAATATTGCCCAGCCGCTGCTTATGGCTCATTTTGGTGATACCCTTCAACAGCGAAAGATAAGAAAAAGCCAATTTTGGCCTAAAAGTTCCTTTCTAACAGTCTAATTCACATGCAAATCATACAAAGACTTCATGTAAACCTAATTCAAGAATTCCTAACAAGTTTCTATCCATTCAACAACATAAACAACAAGTTTAAAACATCCGATTTCACTTTATTTTTGATAAAAAATTCACTTTTGATGTTTTTGATGAAAATCAATCTTGTGATTTTGTTTTTCAACCAAAAGCAGTTAATTTAAAGCATTTTATCAAAGTATATACATACTCTAACAAATTGAATAGCCAATTTATCAATAAAACAACTAAACAACCCATAATTTCTATTTTAACTAAACAATATATAATCACAAAAACTCTCTGTAAAAATACTTTTCTTCACAAACATATACATAATATAAATTCATGGACTATTCTCAATCATAGCTTAAGAAAATAGTTTAACTCACTAGATTATCATATAAAATCACATACATAACAACTAATTTACCCTTACACAAGGATTCTACAGAGAATTTGGGAAGAGAGAAACTAAATTTTTAAAACTAAAAGAATAGGTTAATACCTTGAAGAAGATGATGATGGCTATTCCCTTGTTTTTTTATTCTCGAGCTTTTCTTCTCACCAATTCCCTAGCCTTTCTTCCTCTCTTCTTTTCTCTCTCACTTTTCTTCTTCTCTTCTTCTTCTTCTTCTTCTTCTTCCTCTGAGCTTTCTCTTTTCTTCCTAACTCTAACTACGTACTAACAATATAACGTATATAGGATATAATTTATATTAATTATATAATATAAATATAGATATAACTGATATCAGTTATCTAATTTTTGAAAACCAAAAGCCATAAGGCTTGTTTGGCTAGTCACTAAAAAAATAACCAATTAATCCTTATGCCTTGTTTGGTAAAACACAATTAGAATAAAGACTTAATAGGCATTAGGCATTGTTTGCAAAAACCTGAATTAAAACTTCTTTAAGTTATTTTAATAACTACTTTATAAAAGGTTATTTGTCACACTTTTAATAAATTAAATTAATCTTAATAACAATATATTAAATTACTTTAACACATAAATCAATACCACAAAATTATAATTTTCTATATAATTATAACTTTATATAACCAACTAACACATCCTTTTAATTACAAAATTCAAATAAAAGAATAATAATTCAATTAATCAAAACTCTCTAACTTAATAATTAAATTAAATTAGCAAATATAATAATTTCCTTAATTATTTATTTAACAGATAGTTAACCAAATTGAATCAAATTTGAACAATTACAAATTCAACCATAAACACATCCATTAAATACTTAAATAATTCAATAAATATTTAATATAACAATTACAATTCTGGAATGTTACACTCCTCGTGGAGGAACCACACAACATACATTCACATACAACGTGTCTCACCGTTTATGAAAATGATGATATGTGCGAAGCACTAATATCATAGATAAATATATTGCAGTGCAGTAAGTAAAATGCATTCGTACACATTCATCGTAAATGTAAATGCAACATTCACACACAAGCATATAATAGTTTTGAAAACCTTGTAGTATCGGCTTAAACCCTCTTACTGGTGTCCCTAGCAGAGTCTCCACATGTCGACGTCGGGATTTTTATTTGTCCCTTTTTTATTCTTATTCTTTGGTGTTCTCATGTTATGTGAGATTTGTTTGAAAAAACAAGTGAAAAAGGTCCGACATGTATCATGTCGACGATTTGACTGTAAGAGTCGCCAGTTTGTGTTTTTAACAGGTTGCACTAACGAATCGAGAAGAAAAGGTTGCACATTGACCCGGTGATGTGACATTGCTAAGCGGGTCTCGTGGAAACCAAGAGATTCATTTAGGTTCGGGGTTTGATTATACGGAGGAATGTGTTAGGCACTTCCCAACATCCTTGCCACGGTGACCGACACTTTTCAAGAAACTATTATATGAATGTGTGTTTGTGTGTGTGTGTGTGTGGATCAATGTGCAATTTAATTAGAAGTAGTGTGAGGCCTCATTCGCACCTATATACAAAGGGTTTGAATTTATAAAAAATTTATTTTTAAACATGATATAGTAGTGAAGTTTTGTAAAAGAGGTTTTTCAAACCCTTTGCTCAATAGTAATTGAGACCTTTTCATACTTCCATTTTATTATTAAATGTTCGGCTTGTTTGCTTTTATTTTTGAGATGCAAAGCATCTTGAGAAAATAATATATATGTGATGCCAAACTCCTCATGGGCATGAAAGCCATCTAAGGAAATTCAAACAGTGTGAATAATTTACAAGTTGCTTCACATTTGAAAATGTCCATCGTGGAACCGAAACTATATTCGATGGATTTGAATCATGATCACATGATTTCTAGGCTCACATGATGCCATAGATTTAAATAAAAAGCGATAGCGATTATATATATAAAAAGTCCACCAAATATAAAATTGGGTATCTTCAACCCGACATATGGTGGGTATCTTCCAACCGACATATGGTCCTACGATACTCATAACTATACAATCATTCCATTGAAAACACAACATAATGAATGTATTAACTATCTTCTTATTACAATCATAGTGAAATCCTTTCCCGGGTTCATAAACCGATTACATCATTTGTTGTTCGTAATGTATAATACATACAATCATACTAATCTATTACAAGATGGTTAACTATCCATCTTAGCCTTTGCCTTATTTCTCTTAGCATTCTCGGTATGCTGCTAAACTTTAGCTGCAATCATATAATTCACGCAAGAAGTGAGCATAACAAGCTCAAACAAGTCTAACAAAGAATAATATCAATACCACATTCGTGAATTATATGAAAATCTTCCATAAGCGAACAAATAGTCATGAAGTATTACGAAACATTAATACTTAACAATTCATAACATCAATTCCCAAAGTATATAATAGTTTAGGAATTACGAGGCCGATCGAAAGACCATGAACAATATCTTTACATTTTCATACTTGAAAAGGACATCACAACACTAAAGGTTGTACATCCGGCATTTCTTACGAGCACTTCTAGGTGATCAGCCTATAGTACTCTATGTTGATCAACATTCATCCGTTAAACGTATTTACGTTTAAGTTTTGGCAAACTCGCGTGCCCATCGGATAATCGATGAAAAATACTTTTGTTTGTTCATAGACAAACTTACCTTTGAATCTGTACCAAATACTTGGCATAGGATAGCGTTATCATTTCTATATAGAAAGATATGTATATAAATTAATCTATCTCTTACGATTAGTCTAATAGAGAGTTAAAGCGGCATTAACCCTTTCTTTAAAATCATACATGCAACTCATTACGATGAATCACAGAAAACTCGACTAACACAAAGGTTAGACAAGCATTAAGAAAACTTGCCTTCAAACGTCTTCAAATAATTTATTCGAATGTTCTCAGCCTTTACAGAATCTACATGATATATTCACATAGCACGCTGTAATTAGCTACCAAACAATCAATCACATTGTTTCTACCAACTTCTTTCTCTTCTATGTCTTAGTTGACTTTATTTCATTAATAAAGTCAATTCAACTTACTACCCTTCATCCTGGCTTGTTAACGATCTTAAGTTATTAACTGGACTCAATCATCATTGATGAAATATTAATGTCGATTACTGTTCACGATTTATTTATTAACACTTCGTGTTCTTTGTTACCATACTAACAACTCGCATTCAATTCCTAAGTTATTACCATATACACTAGTATATGTAACATAGGAATGGTTTTAGTACCCTTATTAAGTATATAAACTTAACTTATACAGGTCTTGAAACAATTGGAGTTTAAACCTAACTTGTCTAACAAATGCCCACGCCTCGGCCGTGGCGGGTGGCTCTCTATACATAATGCTGGCTGTCTGCTGGCGTTACGGTTTGCGATACCTAAGCCCCAGTGTCGGCGTTGCGGCATGGAACCTATACATGTGAATGGCGCTGCTGCATTGCCACTCTTGATAAGTCATTACTTTGTGCATGGTGTTTGTTGTGCATAGCACAATAAGCTTTATGTCTCATGCGCTGCGGCGCTGAACCTCGACTGATAGAAAAATTTTGATAGATAAAATTTTAATGAACTTTCCGGCTTCATAACTTCTTCGTTATATGTCTGATTTGATCCGTTCAAAAGCCTACAACTCCCATTTTACATACTCTACGCGTTCATATAAGAATTTTACATTTCCAAATCCGTTAACTTGAAATTCACTCCTAAGTTCATTATCAAGCGTTCGTTAAACGCTTTCGAGCATTCAATACTCGTATTCTTCGTTTTAAGTTGTAATCCGACAATTCTTGAGTCCACGACTCTTAAATACCCTATCTCACGTGTTGACATTGAAAACCAACATTTTCAAGTCTCACGGCAACTTTCGACTACTAATCCGGAATTTCTACGTTTTCGACGTTTAACGTCTAATTCCGTAAAATTCGCCATAACTTCGTTATTAGTGTTTTATATGCCAAATCAAATGGAACACTCTATTGATTTCATATCTACATCCTAACCTAGAAAGATTCAAATATTCTACTAGTGATGGTGTTCAATTTGTCCATCAACAACCATGTTCATAAATCAATATTTCCGATGGTTTAAACTTTTGTAAACCCTTACAATTTTTATTTACACATGACTTATAAAGGCTTTACATATTACAAGCCATCCTTATTCCTCCATAAGAGGCATGCTCCACCAATCTATGATTCTTCATAACAAAGAAATCAAAAGCAATGGAAAACTATTATTAATGGAATATTACCTTCCTGATCTTTGTGTTCTTGCTAAAATCTTTAATGAAAAGCTTCAAAGTGAGATGATTGCTTATGTCTAGCCCTTTCTCTCTCGCAATATATGTTGGATGACTCTTGGAAAAATCACAAATGGCCAATTTAAGCCTTCTATTTATAGGCAACTCAAATGGAGGGCTTTTTGGTCATTTCTCCCCACCTCCTTACTATTCACTACTTCATCACCAAGTAAAATACTTGGTGATCAAGTAGTTCACTTTACTTGGCCACCAAGTGGTCGGCCCACATGCCCATAGGTGATCCCCATGGGTTTTACCCATTCGATGACCCATTGGTTCGATCCACGGTTCAGTATCTTGGATCGGACTTAATTAAACATAACGTTGGGATTTGACTTGGGCTTAAACACATAATTCATTGGGCTTGATTACTCAATTACTTGGGCTTGATATAATCCAAATCCATTTGGATTAGTCCTTAAGCTCTAAGTCCATAACACCAATTGTATTCTACACATAACATTCACGTATTCTCTTCGTATAATACTCGTACGATAATCGTATATGTTCTTCGTATTAAATCTGCATACTATACTCGTATACTTAATCGTATCACACTCGTATAACGTACGCATAATCATTATCGTAATTCATTACACGAATCTCACTTCCTTCCTGGAAATCATTCTTCTCAACCCTTAGGTTTTATGTCCGCAGGCAAAAACTTCGTTTTCCATAAATGAAATATTATTAAATATTCCATCTCATCTTTATATTCTATCATTACGCGTTTCTCAGAATTTCAAACTTAATTCCCGAGCAGAAATGGATGAATAGTGTTTTTACGGAAATTTCTCGGAAAACTTTTATTTTCGTCTTGGAAATTTAAAACAATTAATTCTAGCACATAGCCAGAATACTAACCACATCCGCACATTCTAGGTCATAGAACGACCTTCACATAGCTTACTCACATAAATAATCAATTAAATTCATTTAATTCACATAATCAAATAAAAATTTAATTCTCATATAAATCCGATTTTCTCGGGCATTACATTCTCCCCCCCCTTATAAGGATTTTGTCCCCAGAATCTAGCTTATAATTACATAAACAAATGAGGAAAATTTTCCTTCATTTTACTTTCGAGTTCCCACGTTGCTTCTTCAGCATTGTGGTTTCTCCAAATAACCTTCACCGAAGGTATTATCTTATTTCTCAAAACTTGTTCCTTCCTATCAACAATTTGAACTGAAAGTTCTTCATACGATAAATCTTTTTCTATCTGAATAGATTCATACTCTATTTCGTGTTTATAGTCTGGTTTATAGGGACGCAACACAAACACGTGAAACACTTTGTGTATACGTTCCATTTCTGGAGGTAAGGCTACCTCATAAGATAACTCTCCTACCCTTCCTAAAATCTCAAAAGGCCCTATAAACCTTGGTATTAACTTCCCTTTCTTTCCAAAATGTATCTTTCCTTTCCAATGCGATACTTTCAGAAAGACATAAGACCCTACTTCAAATTCTCTCTTTTCTCTGTGAGGATCAGCATACTTCTTTTGCCTATCTTGAGCCGCTACCAACTGAGTGCGTATTAGCTTTATCATGTCTGCCATTTATTGTACCAACTCAGGTCCCAACATTTGACGTTCACCCACTTCGTCCCAACACAATGGAGTTTGACACTTCCTTCCATACAACGCTTCGTAAGGCAGCATGCCTATACTAGCGTGAAAACTATTGTTGTATGCAAATTCTACCAACGGTAGATGGTCGTCCCAAATCCCTTTGAAATCCATCACGTAAGATCTTAACATATCTTCAAGTGTTTGAATTGTCCGTTCACTTTGTCCATCTGTCTGAGGATGATACGCCGTACTCAATCTTAATTGCGTTCCCATTTGCTCTTCCAAACTTCTCCAAAAGTTCGATGTGAATCGTGGATCACGATCTAACACAATCGAAACATGTACTCCATGTCTTGAAATAATATCCTTGACATAAAGCTTAGCTAATTTATCTAGGATATACCTAACTCCTATCAGTAGAAAGTGAGCCGATTTCGTCAATCGATCCACTATCACCAAAATAGCGTCGTATCCTTTCCTTATAGTTGGAAGTCCCACCACTAAGTCCATTATGATGTGCTCCAATTTCCACTCCGGAATTTCTAATGATTGCAAAAACCCACTAGGTCGTTGGTGTTCAGCCTCAACTTTCTGACAAGTTAAGCACCTACTAACATATTCTGCTATCTCCCTTTTCATGTTTGGCCACCAAAAGTTTTGACGAAGGTCTTGATACATCTTCGTACTACCAGGATGTATCGAGTACCTCGAACTATGGGCCTCACTCATTATCTCCTCCTTTAATTGAAATTATTTGGAACCCAAATTCTTCCTTCAAAACGAAGTAATCCCTCCTTATCGAGGTTATACTTAGTCTTTTCTTCATCTTTATATCCTCTTCTTCATATATTCGCATTCCTCGTTGCTCAATTGCACTTCCTTAACACGTTCCACTATGGTGGTTGAGTCTCCATGGAAAATAACATCTCCTACGCTTCATCCGGTAATTTAACTTCTAATTCCATTCTTGCCATCGTTGTTACTAACTCATTTACGAGTCGTTAACATTGATGGTTTCTCTACCCTTCCTACTTAGCGCATCGGCTACTACATTTGCTTTTCCGGATGATATAAGATATCACAATCGTAATCTTTTATTAGTTCCAACCACCTTCTACGCCTCATATTCAACTCTTACGTGTGAAGATATATTTCAAACTTTTATGGTCCGTGTATATCTCACACTTCTCTATATAAATAATGCCTCCATATTTTTAAGGCAAAAACTACATTTGCCAATTCGGATCATGAGTAGGATAGGCCTTCTCATAATCCTTTAATTGACATGGACGCATCTGTGATGACCTTGCCATCTTTGCATGAGCACGCAACCCGATCCTCTATGTGAAGCATCGCTATACACTACAAAATTTCCTGTATCATCGCAAAAAGACAATCTGGTGCCTCACTTAACCTCTTCTTTAGTTCTGAAAACTATTCTCTCACATTTTTAGTCCACACATACTTCACCAACTTCCTCGTCAAATTTGTCGGTGAGTAGCTATTTTAGAAAAGTCTGAATGAACCTTCTATAGTATCCCGCTAACCTGAAAAAAACTACGAACCTCATTTGGCATTTTTGGTTGCTCCCACTCATTAACTTCGCTTCTACTTTTCTTTGGATCACGGAAATGCCATCTTTATCAATAACATGTCCTAGAAACTGCACTCGTTCAAGCCAAAATTCACACTTTGTGAATTTTGCATATAAATTTTCCTTCCACAGTGTTTCCAACACTATCCTTAAATGTTCAGCATGATCATCTGACGTCTTAGAATAGACGAGAATATCATCAATGAACACTACGACGAACTTGTCCAAATACTGTTTAAACACTCTGTTCATCATATCCATGAATGCGGTTGGCACATTAGTCAAACCAAACAACATAACCAGAAACTCATAATGACCATAACGAGTCCTGAACGTCATCTTAGGTACATCCTCCTTCCTCACTTTTAACTGATGATACCCCGTACGCAAATCTATTTTAGAAAAATACTTTGCCCCTTTCAAGTGATCAAATAGATCATCGATCACAGGCGGCGGGTATTTATTCTTAATCGTTAACTTATTCAACTCTCGATAGTCGATACAAAGTCGTAACGACCCATCCTTTTTCTTTACAAACAATACCGGTGCTCCCCAAGGAGACACACTCGGTTGAATGTACTTCTTGTCTAATAGTTCTTATAATTGAACCATTAACTCCTTCATCTCAACTAGCGCAATCCGATATGGTGCCTTTGAAATTGGTGTTGTACCCGATAACAGATCAATCACAAATTTGACCTCCCTATCCGGTGGAATACCTGATAACTTCTCTGGAAACACATCCGCGAACTCTTGAACTATAGGTATTTGGTCCAAGGATGTTCCCACTCTTTGGGTATCAACAACATGGAACAAATAACCTACACACCCCTTTCTCAACATCTTCCTAGCTTGTGTCATCGTTAGACAACAAGAGCGTCTCGGTGATTTACTACCAAAGAACACTATCTTGGTTTTCTTAGAAAGTCGAAGGTTCACACTTTTCCTATGGCAATCTATTATAGCCTTATGGTTAACTAACCAATCCATACCAAGAATTACATCGAATTCTTTTAACCTTATCGGTACAAAATCTACCAATAACTTATTCCCTCTAATACTAACACAACAATCCTTATGAATATATTCAATCATGATTATTTCTTCGTTTGCTACCTTAACGTCTAAAGGTATTGCTAACTTTTCAGGGATTAAACCTAATCGCTTAGCAAATTTACATGTTATAAAAGAACAAGTAGCACCCGAGTCAAATAACACATAAGCATTTATTTTATTGACTGGAATGATACCTGCTAATACATCCGATGATGCAACCGCATCTTGGATAATCATATTAAATGTACGGGCCGAGGGTCTACCCACAGATGGTGTTGGTCCAGTAATGGCTAACTTACCACTACCAGAACCCTTATTTCCCTCTAACCCTTTCTTCTGGCAATTTCTTGCCATGTGGTCCAACGATCCACAAACAAAACAACCATGATTTTTCTTAGGGTTAGGACAGTTGGGTGATAAATGTCCCTCCTGCCCACAGTTGTAACAAACTAATTTTCCCTTTAAACAGACTCCCAAATAAGTCTTTCTGCATGTCTTTCATGCCTCCATCCTACGCTTAGGATCTCCTTGTTTCACCCCAGTATTCCCATGGTTAAAGCTCTTCCTCTTTGGCATGGTGCCACTACCGCTGGCAACCTCTGCCTTATTTCCTCCCTCTACCTTTTTCTTGTTCTTCCTTTCCTTGTGGTACTGAGACAATGCCTCACCACCACCATCGACTATAATCGCCTTTTCTAGAATGGTCCCGTAGGAAGTACTCTGGAACACTGAAATCCTACTGTAGATCCAAGATTTCAAGCCCTGCTCAAACCTATGAGCCTTCCTCTCTTTTGTGTCCACCTGATGTGGAGCAAATCCCACCAATTCATTGAATTTGGCTGCGTACTGGGGAACTGTCATATCCCCTTATTTAAGTTCTAAGAACTTAATCTCCATTCAACCTTGCATGCTAGTAGGAAAATAGTTCTCAAAGAATACCTTCTTCAACTGTTCCCATGTAACTGCCTCCATTCTAGCCCCACCCTGGTGAGCCTCCCACCAGTAGTTGGCTTCCCTTTTCATCATGTAAGTCGCAAAAGAAGTCTTTTGTGCCTCACTAACGTTTGTGATAACAAACGCCTTCTCTATCTCTTTTACCAATGTCTGGGCCTCTAATGGGTAAAATCGTTCCTCCTCGAAACTCGGAGGACCCACACTTTTGAATTCTTTAAAGGTAGTTGTTCTAGCTACCCTAGGTGCTCTGGGAATCCTCCCCCAACTTGGTTAAATGTTTAGTTAATAAATTAACGAACTCTTGCATAGGGTTATTAGGACCCCTTGATTTTCATTATGTGACTTCGACCTCTTGGTTACGTTGTCTCCTTCTTGGCGGCATAATTACGATTAAATAAATAAAGTTTCATTATTATCTATTTAACTACTTAGTTATCATTCCCAAATAACAACTCATACCACAACAAGCACATTAAATAAAAACTTCATTATATTAATATGCTTTCATAGTCAAAACTATTTACACTTTGCTTCCATAGCCAAAAAAGCTATTACATTACTATCCATGATTGACTTTATAAAAATTGGGATTTACAAAAAGACTACCCTTTAATTATAAAGAAAGAGGGTTTTACGTCACTACACATATACAAAAGATCTAATGATCTCTACTAACACTACCTTCATGACATTCTCATGTTTACGATTTGCTAAAATCAAAACAATATCTCGACTAATCGTATGTCGAGTGCGCCCACGACTCAATAGAATAACAAGCAATTTTCAGCTTGAAATCCTCGTGAGCACAGTCATGGATGTAAGACATCCTTGCTATCTTCTGGTCTTTTTCAACCAGTTTCTTTCGAAGCTCTACGGCCTCTTCCTTATAATCCCTCGCCTTATCCGTCATCACACTTTTTCATCGTGCTCTCGACTCAAAATCGCCTCTGCGAGACTCCTTTCGCCTCATATAGGCGGTAATCTCCTCGTTATGTGTCTGCACTACAGTGCGCAGATGCACATTCCTATCAAGCACGGCCAGGTACAATGATCTCATTGCATCTGGAGGTGTTGAATCTTGCGTAGGTACCACCGTATTAATCTAGGTTACCTCCATATCCTCCTCCACATCTATCATCATATTCAGATATGATTTTATTCCCATTGTTTCCTCAGAGTAATCCTCCCCAGAAATGTACTCTTCTGGATCAGAATCTTCTAGAACCACTATCGGTACCTCCGCCACTAGCATAGGTACTATCTCAACTCGGTTCACCGACTCTTCACTCACCACGTGAATGTCTCTATACATCAAGATATCATTTGACATCTACAAAACACATAACATGTTGATTAGTACATAATACACAATAGTATAAGCACAAATCACATTTAATTTATTTAGGATTAATTTCCATCTTTTAAATCTTTCGGTACTGAGTTTTCTCAATACCTTATTAATTCATTCGACTCGAATTTCTTTCTTCGGACTTTACCTTCCTTACGAGGTTATTAGCCTAAGGTTCTTCCCCCTTAAGTTTTATAACCTAATGCTTTGATACCAACCTGTGACGCCCCCAAATTCGGGTATCTTCCAACCCGACATATGGTGTTACACGATACTCATAACTATACAATCATTCCATTGAAAACACAACAATGAATGTATTAACTATCTTCTTATTACAATCATAATAAAATCCTTTCCCAAGTTCATAAATCGATTACAATATTCGCTGTTCGTAATGTATAATACATACAATCATACTAATCTATTACAAGATGGTTAACTATCTATCTTAGCCTTGCCCTTATTTCTCTTAGCATTCTCAGTATGCTCGGCTTTAACTGCAATCATATAATTCACGCAAGAAGTGAGCATAACAAGCTCAGCAAGTCTAACAAAGAATAATATTAATACCACATTCATGACATATATGAAAATCTTCCATAACTGAACAAATAGTTATGAAGTATTACGAAACATTAATACTTAACAATTCATAACATCAATTCCCAAAGTATATAATAGTTTAGGAATTCTGAACTAGTCGAAAGACCATGAATAGTATCTTTCTATTTTCATACTTGAAAAGGACATCACAGCACTAAGGTTGTACATCCGGCATTTCTTACGAGCACTTCTAGGTGATCAGCCTATAGTACTCTATGTTGATCAACATTCATCCGTTAAACGTATTTACGTTTAAGTTTTGGCAAACTCGCGTGCCCATCGAATAAACGATGAAAAATACTTTTGTTTGTTCATAGACAACCTTACCTTTGAATCCGTACCAAATACTTGGCATAGGATAGCGTTATCATTTTTATATAGAAAGATATGTATATAAATCAATCTATCTCTTACGAATAGTCTAGCCGAGTTAAAACTGGCATTGACCCTTTCTTTAAAATCATACATGCAACTCATTACGATGAATCACAGAAAACTCGACTAACACAAAGGTTAGACAAGCGTTAAGAAAACTTGCCTTCAAGCCTCTTCGAATAATTTATTCGATCGTTTCAACTTTTCTGAATCTACATGATGATATATTCATAGCAGACATCGTAATTAGCTACCAAACAATCAATCACATTGTTTCTACCAACTTCTTTCTCTTCTATGTCTTAGTTGACTTTATTTTATTAATAAAGTCAATTCAACTTATTACCCTTCATCCCGGCTTGTTAACGATCTTACGTTATTAACTGGACTCAATCATCATTGATGAAATATCAATATCGATTACCGTTCACAGTTTATTTATTAACACTTCGTGTTCTTTGTTACCATACTAACAACTCGCGTTCAATTCCTAAGTTATTACCATATACACTAGTATATATAACATAGGAATGGTTTTAGTATGCTTATTAAGTATATAAACTTAACTTATACAGGTCTTGAAACAATTTGAGTTCAAACCTAACTTGTCTAACAAATGCCACGCTTTTTGGCGTGGCATGGCTCTATATACACATAACTTTGGAGTCATGCTGGCGCCAGGTTTTGCGATACCCTAAGCCGGTCTCGGTGTTTGGTATGAAAATATATACCCGTGAATGGCGCTTCTGACACCACTCTTGATGAAGTCATTACATTATGTACTGCGGCGTATTGTGCTAACACAATAAGCTTTATCTGGCAAGCGCTGCGGCGCGGACCTAAATACTAGAAAAATTTTGACAGATAAACTTTTAATAAACTTTCCGGCTTCATAACTTCTTCGTCATAAGTCCGATTTGATCCGTTCAAAAGCCTACAACTCCCATTTTACATACTCTATGCGTTCATATAAGAATTTTACATTTTTGAATCCGTTAACTTGAAATTCACTCCTAAGTTCATTATCGAGCGTTCGTTAAATGCTTTCGAGCGTTCAGTACTCATTTTCTTCATTTTAACTCAGAATCTGACGATTTTTGAGTCCACGAATCTTAAATACCCTATCTCACGTGTTGACATTGAAAACCAATGTTTTCAAGTCTCACGGAAACTTTCGACTACTAATCCGGAATTTCTACGTTTTCGACGTTTAACGTCTAATTCCGTAAAATTTGCCATAACTTCGTTACTAGTGTTCTATATGCCAAATCAAATGTAACACTCCATTGATTTCATATCTACATCCTAACCAAGCAGGATGCACATATTCTACTAGTGATGGTGTTCAATTTTTTCATCAACAACCATGTTCATAAATCAATATTTCCTACGGTTTAAACTTACGTAAACCCTTACGATTTTCATTTACACATGACTTATAAAGGTTTTACATATTACAAGCCATCCTTATTCCTCAATAAGAGGCATGCTCCACCAATCTATGATTCTTCATAACAAATAAATCAAAAAGGATGGAAAACTATTATTAATGGAATATTACCTTCCCGATCTTTGTGTTCTTACTAAAATCTTTAATGAAAAGCTTCAAAGTGAGATGATTGCTTATGTCTAGCGCTTTATCTCTCTCAATATATGTTGGATGACTCTTGGAAAAATCACAAATGGCCAACTTAAGCCTTCTATTTATAGGCAACTCAAATGGAGGGCTTTTTGGTCATTTCTCCCCACCTCCTTACTATTCACTACTTCATCACCAAGTAAAATACTTGGTGATCAAGTAGTTCACTTTACTTGGCCACCAAGTGGTCAGCCCACATGCCCATGGGTCATTCCCATGGGTTGCCCCATGGGTTTTACCCATTCGATGACCCATCAGTTCGATCCATGGTTCGGTATCTTGGATCGGGTTTAATTAAACATAACGTTGGGCCTTAACTTGGGCTTAAACACATAATTCATTGGGCTTGATTAATCAATTACTTGGGCTTGATATAATTTAAATCCATTTGGATTATCCTAAGTCCTTAATCTCTAAGTCCGTAACACCAATCGTATTCTACACGTAACATTCATGTATTCTCTCTGTATAATACTCGTACGATAATCGTATTTGTTCTTCGTATTAAATTTTCATACTATACTCGTATACTTAATCGTATCACACTCGTATAGCGTACGCATAATTATTATCGTAATTCATTATACGAATCTCACTTACTTCTCGGAAATCATTCTTCTTAACCCTTAGGTTTTAAGTTCGCAGGCGAAAACTTCATTTGCCAGAAATGAAATATTTTTCATTATTCCATCTCGTCTTCATATTCTATCATTACGCATTTCTCAGAATTTCAAACTTAATTCTCGAGCAGAAACGGATGAATAGTATTTTTACGAAAATTTCTCAGAAAATTTTTATTTTCGTCTTGGAAATTCAAAACAATTCATTCTAGCACGTAGCCATAATACTAACCGCATCCGCACATTCTAGGTCATAGAACGGCCTTCACATAGCTTACTCACATAAATAATCAATTAAATTCATTTAATTCATATAATCAAATAAAAATTTAATTCTCATATAAATCTGATTTTCTCGGGCGTTACATCATATATATAAGTATATATATATATATATATATATATATATATATATATATATATATTATATATATGATGTAACAGAGCCATGTTCTTCTCGTTTCTAGCGACAAGAAGATCTTTTGATTTGCTTCATTAAAAGCATTTTTTCAAAAATCATTTCATCCTTTATCAGAAGTCACCTAACTTACTGTAGAACACCTTGTTATTATTTGTCAACCCTAGGTAAGTCTCTTGTTTGAAAGCGGTGAAGGGTTTAAGAATAATAGGTATGAGTCTACCCGGTAAGAGGTGCGAATGGAAGATAAAGAGTGAATATTTTTGAACCCAATAATAATGAGTAGGTTATTTAGATCTAACTCCCTCATTAGTCATAGGTCAACCTTGCAACCTATACGAGACATAGTTAATCGGGAAGAAAAGCGATTATGAAAATATCACTAAGTTTTACATAATTGGAATATTCCTGAATTTCTCCCAAAGAAATTTATCATCAACATTCTTAGATAACTTTAAAATGATTATAATGTTAAAAAAGCGGTTGAAAAGGTCTATGCTATTAACAAAGAGTATGAAAATTATAGCCTTCTTTCCCCAGATGTTATTAAAAAACATAGAAAAAAGGGTTATAATTTCATCCACATAGGTCTAGTTCAAGTAGCAGTTAAACCATTGAATATTAAAGGAATTAATTCAAGTATCTACCTGTCTCGGAGATGCTAGATTTTTGAATTATTATCCAAGTATAATAGGTGCTATGGAAGCCGATCACGCATAATGGTCCTATCCATTTTAATTGCTTTCCCGACTTCACACTTAGTCTAAGTGATCAACACCTATTAAAAGCCTTAACATTAAATATTAAAACAAAGCAGGAGAAATTACACAAATGATTGAAGGTTCTCAACCAATTGCTCTAATCTTTAGAATTTATTATAAGACCATGAAGACTAATTTGAATGTCCATGCCCTTAATAAAAGCCCTAAAGATCACACTGTATTAATTCAAAGTTCAACCAGTGATGCTAATATCCAGATCCCTAGAACAATTCTATGGAAAGATATTACATTACCCAGTCAATGGATTTTACCAAGTGAAATACCACAAGAACTGTAGTAGTAACAACGTAGTGAACATTGAAAACATAAGGCAATTTTACGATGGAGCTGCATCAAAGTTAGCTTTGAGCGTTCTAGAAGACCGATTATTATAGAGGACTATTCTAGTTCTTGACTCCTTCTATGAATCTACTAGAAGAGATTTCAAGTCCTTAGTAACCCTTCTATAAGAGACATTAAGTTAAAAGGAATTTTAAATCAAGGTCAAGCAAGTCATCCTTGTTATTCTTGTCACCCTCGTAATTACCCGGTAGGAAGAAAGCTCTTCTTCTCCAGGCTTCTTCCGAGCTCCCCCCACTCGATCGATTTTGATGTTCCAATTAATAATCAATTAAGAGTCATTAAGAAAGAATTTGTGTTAGATTGGATTAATCTTGTGAATGATTTTAACTCCAAGTCTAATAAAATTAAAAGACATCAATTTAGAAAAAATCACCCAACTGAGAAAGAAAGAGATAAAATTGTCAATAAATGGAAGAAATTTATCAATAGTGAAAAAATTAATATTACCTTCTATGATTGGTATGAGCAGTATCAATTTAAATGCAATGTTATAACTAAAACTCAATGGGTCAAAGAAGACAAGTCTAAGGTTTCGTCTAGTCACCCACCCTTAGAATCTGTCTTAATTTCAGTAAAAAATACTTCAGTAACGGCCAGCCCATTTAAAATCTCAAATGGAATTAATGATGATAAAAAAATCATTGAACAGTTAAATTTTAGTAACCAATACCTAGCTGTCAGAGGAAAGCAAGGTAGAAGCGAGATTGAAAAAAATTTGAAGAAAATATAATTAAAAACCGAGTCAAAAATTGTTCAACCACTATTAAAACTACCAGAAAATATAGAAAATTAGGTTTACCTAATAAAGGCGTTGATCTTACAAGAGCTATTGATCGAGTTATTTAAAAATTAAAAACAAAATCGAGGCAGGAAATAAGCGGTTTATTGCTATTATCGATCGATTAACTCGATAATGAAAGCGATAGTCGATCGATAGTCAATCACTACCTCATCAATCTTAAGATATTCATGAACAGTTAAATAAGTTAACCGTCCATAATACTTAGTATGACCGAGAAATTGGTATTCTAGACCAACTCCTCCAGATTTACAATTTGAAGAGAGAAACCTAGATAAACAATTTTCATTTGATCTAATAAAATTTATGAATGGAATATTGATTTGATTTAGTGAACAAGAAATCCTCAATAAGTTAAATCATATGTCCATGGTGGCAAACATGACTATCTAACTAAATTCAACACTCTTACTCAACCAGATATTGTTGAATTATGGCTAGTGGATTTCTGGTATTCTCGGATCTTGGTGGGAAAAACATCTCACCGAAGATTCTAGATTATCTATTATCCATCTTTGTTTCAGGTTAGATGTTGAAGGTAACCGATTTTTGATGAAGTCAGTAGGAATTGGGCCACCGATGGAGTAAATACTTTGATTTATACTATAATAAAACACTTCGTAGGAACCCCCAAGAACATCAATCGAAAGAATCCACGATCGCCTAAGTAATCTCACGTGTCCCACTCTAAGTGACTTTAGATGGTACAAAGATGTTTTTACTTCTAGAGTTATGATGAGAAATGACAAGTAATAAACCTTTACGGAAAGAAAAATTTGTTAATGGTTTACCAGTCTTATTTGCTCACAAAGTTCGTGTGAAGAACTTAGTAAAATTTAGGATATATTGATTATGATAATCTCACTTATGGTGACATAATCAGTTATATTCAAAAGATAGGATTAAAATGTGCATTGATTTTAAGTTAGCCAAACAAGCTAGTAAAGACAAGAAAAAGCTAAATATGAGCTAAGATATTCATGCGAGCAATATGGTTTACCTCTGTGGCTCCTTCAGATTTAAAGCACGAGCATAAACATATTGACTCTCACAAAAGTCATAGACGTCACAAGAAAAGACGCAATCATCATAAAGATAAAATCAAGATAATTATTATAATAAGCCCAAACCCATTAATAAAAAACATAATAAAAGAACTAAAAATTTGATAAAAGTAAAATTGTGTGCCACAATTGTGGGCAAAAGGGTCATTATAAAAGTGAATGTAAAATAAAACAGAAGTTGTCCCGATTAAATATTACTTGATGAAGATAATCGAGTATATATTAGAATTAATGAGGATAGAAAATGAAGTTAATAATAATGAAGACTCTAACATTTCATATTCCTCTCGATACTAATAAAGTGAAAATAATTGATTAAGTAGACCGACGAAGTCACCATCTGTGCTAATAATTGTAATGAAAATTGTTGCACTAAAAAGATTAATGTAATTAACAAGGATGATGAAGAAAGTTCTTTGTTAATTGACTTAATTAGTAAAATCACTGATCCTAAGTTAAAAGCCCAATACACAAAAGCAGGTTAAAAGATTTATTAACTAAAGATAATAGAAAATGATAAGTTTATTAAAGCTAAAGAGAAACCAATTTTTAGTCTTAATAAAACTTTGGAAAGATTTAAATCTCCGTTAAAGAAGTGGTCTTCCGTAATTAAATCAGAAGTTAATAAATTAAAGAAAGAAATTGCTAATTTAAAATAGAAGTCTCTATTCTAAGAAAAGATTTAGATAAAAAGCACGATCTTCATATCAATGATTTCTCATCTAGTGATGAAAATCACGATGAACCGTAATCATCTGGTACTAAAGATATTTAGGACTTATTTATTCAAGGTCTTTCACTTAAAAGAATTAAAGACATCACCATTCGGAAGTGGTATGTTTCTATTAACCTAGTTGTGGATAAAAACTTTTCAATACGACTTCTACGCCTTGGTAGATACAAAAGTGTGATTTAAATTGTATCCGGGAAGGTCTAATCCCAACTAAATATTACAAAAAAACTAGTGAAAAATTGAATTTTATTCGGCTAATGGTAGTCAAATGGAAATAAAATATAAATTACCAAGAGTACATATTTGTCAGGATAACATGTGTTTCAAAACATCTTTTGTTTTGATTCGCAATCTTACAGACAAAATTATTTTGGGTTTACCATTTATATACTTATTATACCCATTTACAACTAGTAATGAAGGATTAACCTGTAAACATTTAGGAAAGAGAATAACATTTAAGTTTCTTATTAAACCAAAAGAAAGAGATTTAAAATACATTCAAGAAGAATCCATTTCTAAATCATTGAATTTAATAAACTGTAAATCTACACATTTGAATTTCTTAAAAGAGGAAATCAAATATAAAAGAATTGAAGAACAACTTCAAAATGAAGAGGTTCGGTCAAAAATTGAAGAATTAAAAACCTACATGAAGAATAACCTTTGTTCTGATTCCCCCAATGCCTTTTGGCATAGAAAGAAACATATGGTTAGGCTTCCTTATGCTAAGGAATTCAAAGAGCATTTAATTCCTACTAAGGCTAGGCCTATTCAGATGAGTCATGAACAAATGGAGTTATGTAAAAATGAAATCAATGATCTCCTCAATAAAGGATTAATTAAACCCAGTAAATCCCCTTGGTCTTGCTCTGCCTTTTATGTCAATAATGAAGCAGAAAAAGAAAGAGGTGTACCCCGTTTAGTTATTAATTACAAACCATTGAACAAGGTCTTAGAATGGATTAGGTACCCCCTCCCCAACAAAGACGACCTTATCAATAGGTTAAGTAATGCCACCATTTTCGAAGAATTTGACCTTAAATGGGTTTTGGCAAATTGCCATTCATCCCGATGATCAAGACAAAAATAAAGATTCACCACTCCGTTTGGACATTATGAATGGAATGTTCAAGCATTTGGCCTAAAAATGCTCAAGTGAATTTCAAAATATACTCAATGACATATTAAACCCTTTCACCATTTTATCGTTGTTTATATCGACGACATTCTTGTTTACTCCAAGACTATTGAAGAACACGAAAAACATTTAAAATCGTTCTTCACTTCTTATTAAAGTAAATGGTCTTGTTCTGTCTCCTTCCAAATGCACTGTTTTCAGTCCGAATAAGGTTTCTTGGTCTTAATATCTTCAATGGACAAGTTCAAATTTTATTGAACGAGCTATTCAATTTGGTCGACAAGTTCCCGAGATAAGATAACCAATAAAACCCAACTGCGAGAGATTTCTTGGCTCATTTGAATTATATAGGCAAGTTCTACAAGAATCTCGGGGAAGATTTGCAAACCTCTTTTTCGCCGTTTGCAAAATAATCCTCCACCTTGATCGACATTCATATACTTCGCTTGATCCAACAAGTTAAAAAATATGTCAAGACATTGCCACGCCTTGGCATTTCTAATGATTCAAACGTTCAAAATTGTTGAAACCGACGCCTCGGATATTGGATTGGAGGCATTCTTAAACAAAAATTAACATCCGATTCCCTCGAACAAATTGTTCGATTTCATTCAAGCATGGAATACTACACAATCAAAATATAGTACTATTAAAAAGAAATTCTTTCATTGGTATTATGTATTAATAAATTTCAAAATGACTTATTAATTCAGAAATTTCGGTTCGCATCGATATAAGTCACCAAGTACATTTAGTAAAAGATGTTGAAAATTTAGCCTCTAAGCATTCTTTCGCTAGATGGCAAGCTTTATTAAGCATTTTTGATTTTGATATTGAATACATTAAAGGCAAAAATAATTCTATTCCTGATTTTCTTACCAGAGAATTTATTCATACAGGTACTATACAGTCATGAGTTTCAGAGGTTCATCCTCCTCTCAGGGTCCGGGTCGCCCTAGTGGCCCAAGTAATCATCCCAGAGGTACCTTAGTCCCTCACCCAGTTACCCCTGTCTATCAGTCAAACAAATTTTCTATTCTTGGGACAATCCCCAAGCCTTATAGTTCAGCCCTAGTTAATAAGCCTGAACCCATTGACCCATTCAGTAATCCAGCAAAGACCTCGTCTTCAGCTCCCAGTCACTCCTCTTCTGAGCATGTGCTCAAATGGGAAAGTTATTTGTTTCATATTGAACCTTACATGAAGCCAAAAAATGATCCAGTTAAGCTTGCTGCCCAGTTTTTCCCTCCTGGTTGGCATTTTCCTCCAGCCGCTCCTTATAAGTCTCTTGTTTATTATAAGGACATTCTCCTTGAAACTGAGTCAGTAAATATCAAACCAATTTATGCAAACAATGATAAATCAAAAGTTCTTTATCATTCTTTGTATATTAAACATTTCCTTCAGATTTCTGATTGGGGAAAACATCCCTCCGATCTAATGGATCTCTCTAATCATAGTTATCCTTTTTGCTTTTATGATTATATTGAAGCCTGGTATAAGGTTCTCCTTCATCGTAAGCGAGTCCCATAGTCATTCTGGTTTATTCGGGTTCGATCATAAATTCAAAAGTCCAATCCCTTATTGGTTCGTCCTCTGGTGGTATAGGCATGGTTTCTACCTATGACCTCCTTCCCGATCCCCTTAAGGTCCAAGTTACCCATTTTGCTAATAATAGTAAACAGATCCAAAGAATGAGAACATTCCTCTCACCCTTCTCTTCATTAGTAAATATAAGGTTCCCTGGATACTTAAATGGCAATATGGTAGTTCTCCACCCTCTGTTGCTAGTAATTCAGCAGTTATCTCTGATCCACTCCCTCGACTTTCCCGCTTTTTCTACATCAAGTGGTGGGATAAGTTCGATGTTAATGTAATCATTGGTCGGGTTCAACAAGAATTTCTGTTGCTCTATTCCGATTCGATCAATTCCCAATCATTCAAAGCTAAGGATTCTAAAGCCATCCCTTTAGAACCCTCTTCCTCAAGTCAGAAAAAGATTTCAAAAGAATCTAAGTTAAAAACCAGTCCTACAGGATCCTCCTGTTCTCGTAGCATTTCTGATTTCAAAGATTGCTCCGGTAGTGAGTTAAAACTTATTGCTCAAGCCCTCAATAAAAGAATTGATGAGTTACACGAAGAAGCCTCTCAGCATTCCTCGCCTTCTTCTCAAAATGACTCGCTTAGCTAATTTGCGAGAAGATGATGGTGCAGACGATCCCTACGGCACCATCAACCTTCGGGATGCTCGGGACCCATTTGCTCGACATCTACAAAGAAAGCTGCCATTATTATTAGATTAAAGACTGCTCCCGTGCCCGATTCATTATTACGATTAATCAAAGACCGCCCGGCACCGATTCATTATTCGATTACTCAAAGACTGCTTTCCGTGAGCCGATCAACACTCATTCAGACGCCAAAGACACCTTGCCCAGTAGCGTCAAAAGATTCCACTTTCGGTAAAGTAGCTCAACAAAGAAAAGAGGCTCTTTTCCACCAAAGCAGAGTCGAGTCAAAAGTTGTTACCAAAAGCATCTGTAATAGTCAAAAGTTAGCACTGCTCATCAACAAATATTTGCTTATGCATACTTTTACTTTTGCTTTTACCTTAGTAACTTGCTTTTACTTTTGCTTTTACTTTAGTAAATCACTTTTACCTTAGTGAAATGTTTCTTACTTTACCCAAGTAAATGTAACAGTTCCCTCTCCTTGTTCTATAAAAGGAAGGCGAGCTCATTTGGCAAGTCAGTTTTCGAAACTTAGAAAGACTCTGAGCTCTCTCTCTCAGAAGAATCTTTAGTTTCTACCTCTGATCAGCCTACTTAACCCCTCTTCTCCAATTCTCTAGTTAAATGTTTTAAATTTGTAAGTTCTTGTTTTATTTTCAGTTCTTAGATTGTACATAGTATGAATAATTAATACAATTCAGTTATGTGTTTATAATACTGTATTTGATTGTGTATGCGCTCTCTCTGTTCTTCTCTGTTCTTCCTATTCTCTTCCCAAATATATATATATATATATATAAGCAGTAAACGCTCCAGATGTAAAATCCAGGTTCATCGGATATAATCCAAACAACATATTCAAATATATAGTGTATATATATATATATATATATATATATATATATATATATATATATATATAAAGCAAAGTAAACGCTTCTAGACATAAGTCTAGGCTCAATCGAGGCATAACTCGATAATGTTAGTCCATATATAAAAATATATACATATATATAAGTATATATATATAGACAGAAATGAAAACTACGGACCGAAGTTTGGGCATACACACACAACAAGACTCTCAATGTGAAGAATAGTGTGTGCAAAGATGAAGAGAAAGGCTTTATAGAGTGTGAGAAAGCTTACAGTGGGCTGCCAAAGCAGGCTTCTATGACTCTAGTTGGATAAACACTTAGCTCCTGCCAGTAAAATATAGCTATATGTGAGCTAACAGGTGTTTAAAATGAGAAAGCACTCAATATGGGGTGTGTACATAGCAAATTGGACAGGGCTTCCTCGCCTCTTTTTCTCTTATAAATGGCCACCCCAAGCTCTATATTTATAGAGCTTGGAGCCGCAGGGGTACCTGCAGCAGTCGCAGATGCACCTGCGGCTGCCCGGGGTGCCCCGGGCTCTACGGGTCCCACCATCTCGAAGTACGTGCACTCGTGCACTATAATGTCCACTCAAACTTGCAGAATTTCAATCCGAGCATCCGAACGAGGTGTACAAGACCTTTTTCAGACCGCTTTTGTCGAGAGTAACACAATGACATGGGATTAGAGGTTGTACGAAGTCAGGGAGAGGGGACCATGCCCATGGTCTTCAAACTTCAAATTCTATCCGGTGTGCTGCCAGGCGTAATAGTCACTCGGGATTGGAACTCCTTGGCTCTTATGGGACATTGTTGTGTAGAAATGTATGTATGAAATGTTGAGACGGCATGCTAGGGTTGAGGTGGCAAGATGATGATTTGGCCCCTCACCGGGGTTATCTCCGGTTTGGGCTGATAGCGGACGTTACTCAGGGTTACATCTGAGATTGGACTGCTGCAAGTGTTTGAAGTCCGTAGGGTCATCTTTAAGTATGCCTGTCTTCCCGGTGTTATCTCCGGATCTTAGGAATGAGTACCTTGGCAGGAGGTCTGAGATTGAAGCTGATTGCATGCATTTGAAACAAGCATTTTCGGAGTTATCGCCGGAACTGCAATGGCATTCCCTGGGGTTATCTCCAAGGATGAAACTCGGGGTTATCTCGAGGTTGGAATTGATACTCCTTGTGTGTGTTCCGGTTGAGACCGAACTTCCCAGTAGTATCCGAAATGGATGTGAGTGCCTTCGGGGTGATCTCCGAAGATTTAATCGCCTCCCGCAATGTTATTCTGGTGTGCGAGAAAAGTTTGAGTGTCTATAGAGTTCTCGTAGGCTTGAAGTCGAAATTCGTCAAGCTCATTTAATTGCAATAGTCTCTTTTCACCCACAACTGCTTGATCGACGTTAAGTTTCTGAATCACCCAGTAGGCCTTGTGCTGTAACTCGACCAGTAAGTGACAAGCTTTTCCATATACCAATTGATATGGTGACATACCAATTGGTCTTTTGTATGCAATTCAGTAAGCCCATAGTGCATTGTCCAACCTAAGAGACCAGTCCTTTCTAGTTGGATTTACCACCTTTTCCAAGATTCACTTCACTTCCCTATTTGAGACTTCAGCTTTCCCACTTGTTTAGGGGTGATATGCTATTGCCACCTTATGGTTGACCCCATACTTTGCCAAAAGAGCTATAAATGATCTGTTGCAGAAGTGACTTCCTTCGTCACTTATGATAGCTCTTGGCATGCCAAATCTTGTAAAGATATTCTTTTGCAAGAATTTGAGGACCACTTTGGCATCGTTAGTTGGGAGTGTTGCGGCTTCAACCCATTTTGAGACAAAGTCAACTGAAAGAAATATATACTGATTACCGAATGATGATGGAAATGGCCCCATAAAATTAATGCCCCATACATCAAAAATTTCAACTTCCAAAATTGTTTGTAGTGGCATCTCATTCCTTTTCTATATGGTGCCCACCCTTTGACATCTATCACAACTTTTAACAAACTGGTGGGCGTCCTTGAACAATGTAGGCCAATAAAACCCGGAGTGGAGCACTTTTTCCACTGTCCTCTCACTACCATAATGTCCTCCATATGCAGATGAGTGACATTCATGCAGTATGTTCTTTACCTCACTGTAAGGCACACACCGTCTGATCATCTAATCAGCGCACTATTTGAATAAGTAAGGCTCATCCCACATATACCACTTGACATCATGAAGAAACTTCTCTTTCTGTTGTCTTGTAAGATCAGGAGGAAGAATGTTGCTCACTAGATAATTCGTGAAGTCCGCGTACCATGGAAATTCTGTATTTATCCCAAATAGTTGCTCATTCGGGAATGACTCATTGATTACACACTTGTCCTCTTCCTGTTTATCTTGATTTTCCAGCCTTGACAAATGATCGGCGACTTGATTCTCCGTCCCCTTTCTATCCTTTATTTCTAAATCAAATTCTTGTAGAAGGAGGATCCATCTGATAAGGCATGGCTTAGCATCTTTATTCAAAATTAAGTACCGAATAGCCGAGTGATTTGTATAAACTACCACCTTTGTGCTAATCAAGTATGCTCAGAATTTATCGAACGCATACACTACTGCAAGTAATTCTTTTTTCATAGTTGTGTAATTCAATTGAGTCTCCATAAGTGTTTTACTTGCATAGTATATGGCATGAAATACCTTCTCTCGGCGTTGACCCAAAACAACCCCAACTACATAGTCGCTCGCATCACACATTAACTCGAAGGGCATATTCCAATCCGGTGCGACGATTATGGGAGCTGAAGTTAATTTCTTCTTTAATAGCTCGAATGCCAAATTACACTCCTCATCAAACTTAAAAACCGAATCCTTCTCTAAAAGACTGCACAAAGGTTTTGCAATTTTAGAGAAGTCTTTTATAAATCGTTTGTAAAACCCAGCATGTCCCAAGAAACTTCGAATTCCCTTAACTGAACTTGGTGGAGGAAGTTTTTTAATTATTTCCAGCTTCGCCTTATCAACCTCTAATCCTTTTACTGAAACTTTGTGACCCAAAATTATGTCTTCCTCAACCATGAAGTGGCTCTTTTCCCAGTTAAGTACCAGATTCGTGTCCATGCATCTTTGTAACACCATCACCAAATTCTCTAGAAAAGCATCAAAATCATCCCCATAGACAGAAAAATTGTCCATGAAGACTTCCACATTTTTCTCCACCATGTCTGAGAAAATGGCCATCATACACCGTTGGAAGGTAGCGGGTGCATTACACAAGCCGAATGACATTCTCTTGAATGCGAATGTGCCATATGGAAACATGAAAGTAGTCTTATCTTGATCTTTAGGGGCAATGACGATCTGATTATAACCCGAATATCCATCCAATAAACAGTAGTACTCGTTTCCTGCTAATCTGTCCAACATTTGATTGATAAAGGGCAAAGGAAAGTGATCTTTTCGGGTCGCCTTATTTAATTTCCTATAGTCCATGCAAACCCTCCAACCAGTCACTGTCCTTGTCGGAATTAGCTCGTTGTCATCGTTTTGTACCATGGTCATTCCTCCTTTTTCGGCACATACTGAACTGGACTGACCCACTTACTGTCGGAAATTGGGTAGATGATACCCGCGTCTAACCATTTCAATATTTCCTTCTTCACTACTTCTTTTATGATAGGGTTGAGCCATCTTTGTTGTTCCACTGTCGGTTTTGCATCATCTTCCATCAAAATTTTGTGCATACAAAAGGATGGGCTGATTCCCTTGATATCCGCGATTATCCATCCTATAGCCAATTTATGTTCCCTAAGCACCCTCAGCAACTTTTCTTCCTGCAAATCATTAAGTGCAACAGAAATAATAACAGGTAAAGAATTTGAATTGCCTAGATACGCATACCTGAGGTGTTTAGGTAGTGGCTTTAGCTCAAGAGAAGGTGGCTCCTCCAATGATGGTTTCTTTCTGGTTATTGATCTTTCCTCTGTGTGCAATGGTTTAAAAGGTGCTTTAAATCTGCTAACTCGTGTCAAGGAGTCTAGTATCTGCAAGTAATCCACAAATTCCGGATCATCGAACTCTTTATCTCCCAATAGTGTCGTTTCCAATGGATCGTTACCCAAACTTTTGCCCATATCTTCACTGATTATCTGGTCAATGATATCCATCCTGAAACACTCTTCTTCATTCGTAGGGAATTTTATGGCCTTGAACACATTAAATTTTACTTTTTTATCTTGGACCCTCATAGTTAGTTCACCTTTTTGTACGTCGATGAGTGTCCTACCCGTAGCCAAGAAAGGTCTCCCTAGGATAATCGGTATGTTTTTATCTTCTTCAAAATCCAGAATTATGAAATTCGCGGGGAATATAAACTTGTCAACCTTGACTAATATATCCTCTACAATGCCTCTCGGGGACGTAACTGATCTATCCGCCAACTGTAATGAAATGTTTGTAGGCTTTAGAGCTGGCAAACTCAATTCTGGATAAAGTGATAACGGCATAAGGTTCACACTCGCCCCCAAATCACATAAACACTTATTGAATGCCATGTTCCCAATTGTGCACGAAATGGTGAAACTCCCCGGATCTTTTAACTTGGTTGGAAACTTTCGCTATAAAACCGCACTACACTCCTCTGTTAATGCCACTATTTTGAAATCTTCCAATTTCTTTTTCCTGGACAAAATCCCTTTCATGAATTTTGCATAACTCGACATCTGCTCTAGGGCTTCTGTGAACGGGATGTTAATCTGAAGTTTCTTAAAAACTTCCAAAAATTTCGCGAACTGCTTGTCTAATTTCTGCTTTTGGACTCTCTGCTAAAACGGAGGTGGAGGATACACAACTGGCTTGTCATTTATCTTTGTTTTCTCAATTTGCTTATCCTCACCCTATTTTTCTTCAACCACTTTGTTTTCATCAACTTTGTCATCCGATATAACTGAATTTTCTTCACCTTTCCCATCTAAATGTTTTCCACTTCTCAAAGTGATTGCCTGACACTGCTCATGATTTCCCTTCGGATTTATTTTGGTGTCACTCGGTAGAGTCCCTTGTGGTCTATTGTTCAATGCTAAGGTAATTTGTCCCATTTGATTCTCTAGATTCTTGATGGCTATCTCTTGCGATTTCATTGCCATTGCTTGATTTTTCATAGCCACCTCATTGCTTGTTATGTACTTTGTCAACAATTCCTCTAAATCTGATTTCCTCTCTTGATGTTGAGCTGGTTGTTGATGATTCTAAAATCCTGGGGGAAATGATGGTCGTGGAGCTTGCTGATGCTGATTGTTACTCCATGAAAAGTTAGGATGATTCTTATTCCCCTGATTTTAAGCAGTCTGATATGTATTCTGTGGAATTTTGCTGTAGCTACTCACAAATTGCACTGACGCTGGGTTGATTGCACATTAATCTGTAGGATGCTCACTCGCGCACAATTCATAAATAACTGCAACATGTTGTGCCTGTACCCCTGTCATAGCATCCAACTTTTTGTAAAGTGCTAAAATTTACGCTTGTATTGTCGTCACTCCATCTACTTCTAACACGCCAGCTGCTTTTTCCTGTGTCATTCTTGCCGTGGGCCACTGGTAGTTGTTAGCTGCCATAGTCTCTATCAATTTGTAGGCCTCCTCATAACTCTTAGCCATAAATGTTCCACCCAAAGCTGCATCAATATTGGTTCTGAGATTTCCGTTCAATCCGTTGTAGAATGTGTTCATCTGCAACCACTTAGGCAATCCATGATGCGGGCACTTTCTAAGCAATTCCTTGTATCTTTCCCATGCCTCATATAGTGACTCTGCGTGTTGTTGTTCAAACATCGTTATCTCATTCCTCATTTTTGCAATTTTTGCTGGTGGGAAGAATTTTGCAAGAAATTTCTGAGCGAGGTCTTCCCAAGTAGTTATTGATCCCGGCGGTAGAGAATGTAACCAACTCATCGCCTTGTCCCGTAGAGAGAATTGAAACAAGTGAAGTCTCACCGCGTCATCCAACACCCCATTGTACCTGAAGGTGTCACAAATCTCTAGAAAACTGACTAAATGTTCATTCGGATCATCATTTGCCAATCCCCCAAACTGAACCAAATTTTGAATCATTTGAATCATCCCAAGCTTGATTTCAAATGTGTTTGCAGCTATAGCAGGCCTGGTGATACTTGACTGTAGCTCAGTCACCTTGGGTGTAGCAAAGTCCCTCAACGTTTTCTAATCTTCAGCATCCATTGCCTCTTCTTTTTTAGAATTTTCAAAGTCTTCCCTTGTTTCCTTGATCCACTTACTTAACCTCTGAAACCGTTTCTCAATGTCGTCCTCAAAAGGAAGCAAGTCTGTATTTTTGGACCTAGTTTGCATAAACCACTTCAAAAACCTGAAATAAGACGAACAAAACAAAAATAAAAATGTTTAAGTAAAACTGGACTAATTAAACTAATATCGTAAAATACTAAAATCTATACTAAAATTATCCCCGGCAACGGCGCCAAAAACTTGTTGGGTAAAATCTCATTACGCACAACACGCAAGTATACGTGGTCAACAAGTAATATAATAGTAAGTAAAGTATCGTTCCCACAGAGAAAATTTAGTAAACATTTTAACTTCACAATTACCAGTTTCCTATTAATCCTAATTTTATTAAACTATCCAAATCGATGATTAAAATTATAAAAACTAAATTATTAATAATACTATGATCACAGAACAGTCACAAATCTTTAAAAACTGAATTTTTAAACAAATATTGGAGAATTAGACTTACGACGTCACCCTAAGCTTCACTCTGATTTTTACACCTTTATTCCAGTTCAACTCACTATCCCAGTTTATTAATCAAGAACACGAATGTAGCACTAGCCACCTCTCGATGTACTAATACCGTATTAACTTAAATCCACAATTTAGATAGAAACAAGTTAAACACCTTAATCAACTAACTCACTATATCTCTATGTGAATTATAATTAAATAAGGTTTAAGATTAAGTTCTCTATCAGATTATATGCGATGTCAAGCATATCTCTACCTTAACATTCATCAAGATTCTGTTTATTCACAAAATTCTAGAACACGTGCTATATTAACTAAGTCTAGACTCGTACTTCCTCTCTCGAATTCATACAAGTCCACAAAGAACTATTGATCAGGCAATTCATAAATTCAAGCTCAAATTAATATAGATAAATTGGATAATAGTTTATTAAATTGGAAATCAAAGCTACAAAACCATCGTTTCACTTGAAGATCCATCATAAGCCTAAAAAGTAAATTAGTTCATCATCAATGAAATAATAATTGAATAAATTAAAGATAACATCTTTTCAATTACAAATATAAAACTAAGAAGAAGAATAATGCAGAACACCCTTCACGTTAGCCTTAATCCGTAATTGATATGAACGTTCCTTCAAAATCTTCACTCCAATGCTCAATAAGAAAATCTGTAATTAATCTCTAATAATTGCTCTATGTTCTTCATTCTCTTTGTTGTAGATGTAGTTATGTGTTTTTTTCCACCAAAATCTCAGCTCAATTCTAAGCCAAATAGAGTCCTAAAGCCATATGAGAACCAAACTTCAAGTCCCAACAGTCTTCAAACCAAACTAGGATAGCCCAGACTCAAGACCCCAACCCCTACGGGTGTATACATGAAAATGGCCCGCCCAAATGAACTAGGCTCATCGCTAAACAATCTTGAAGACCTTTGCCACGGGTGTAAGAAACTAAATAGTTCATTTGGCATGGCATGCCTTCACATTATGACTATTGCTAAACTTCAATTTTGCTCTAATAATGCTCCAAATGACTCCCTTTTCACTCATTTACCACACCAACCATCCTACACATAAAATAACAAGAAACAAGTAAAAACGAACATGAAATCAAGGATCTAACAACTAATAAGATTGAATTAGAAACCAATTCGTGGATATAAAATCCACTTATCACTTTCCCAAGTGATTAATGATAAAAAGGGGACAAAAAGAGACACAGAAAGAGGCACTCAAGGAGGAGTAAGGAGAACAAGAGAAAAGAAGAAAAGAAGGCCAAGAGAAAGGCAAGGGAACAAAAGAAGAAGACATAAGCAGCAGAAGCAGAAGCAGAATCATCATCTAAGGGGGAGCCAAAGAATGATGATCTCATGAATATAGAGTCTGAGGGGGAGCAGAGAAAAGAAATGAAGTCACCATCCCAAGGGGAGCAGGAGCAAAAAGATGAGTAGATGAGTAGCTGATCAACAAACGTCCTGGAGACACACATGGAGCCAAAAGGTATAAAAGGTATATCTCTATCTAGTTAGGTATGTTCTAGATCCAGGATTTAGAATGTCATAGTGTATGCAAGTTTAGATTATCATCAATGAAATTCATGCTTATCTATTTTAGAAATACAGCTTCTTACTATATATAAGATTCATTCATCTCATGCATATGCATTAAGTGTTTTGTCATAATCAAAAAGGGGGAAATTGTTAGGAATATACATGAGAATGTTATTCCTAATTACATATGATTTGATTATGATATAAATGAATGAATATGCAAGTATGCTTGCATTAAGAAAAGCTGTAAAGTCCTTTGATAGATAATAGGAACATATGTACAAGGACTTAGAATGAATTGATCAAATATGTTAGGTTTATCCTACATAAGCAAAACATCTTTTTAAAGTCCTTAAAAAGAAATGATGTACAAGGACTATAAATATAGAAAGATCAAGCTTGTTAGGTTGATCTTATAATGTAATAGATAGGTATGTCTGATCGTCGAGCAGTGCACCAGAAATTGTAGTCTGCTAGGAGAGTCAAAAAAAGCTCGAGAACTATCAAGGCAGAATCGTAGTCTGCAAGATAGTAGATCTCGGAGTTCGTAGACGTCCAGGAGAGACGAAGATGGATCGTAGTGTGTTGAGAAGAACTTCCTTGAAGCCATAGTCTATTGAGGAATTCATATTCAGAATTGTAGAGACAGCCTATCTAAGAGCTGAACGAGCATCTGCTAAGGCCAAGTCAAGAATCGTAGACCACACTCGGAGTCGTAGAGTCTACTGATCATATCAGAGGTACAAATCGTAGTCGAGCCAGATCAGACAAAGACAGCAAGATTAAAGACAGAAATCGTAGAATGTCAAGATCTGATCTCGGAGTCGTAGTGTCTGCAGAACCCAAGCTAAATCGTAGAGTGCAGAACTAAGACTTCAACAGAAGTGCTCATAATATCAAGGCAGAATCGTAGAGTAAACATGATTCTCAATAAATGAGCACTCCCAGAATATCCAAAGGATGAAGCCTCTGGTCTGAGCTGAAAAGATACATTCCACCTTAAGGAAACCAAAGAGCACTCAACGAATGGCTTTCAAGCTAACAGAAGATCTAAGCACTAATCCAATCAGCATCCAGATTGAGTTGTGAAGCTATTCAACATGAAGTCTTCCACAAGTCAATCAGAAGATAACTTAATTATGAGTGACTGGCTAAGGAAAGTCAGCAAGAGCAGTGAGTTGTCAAGAGAACGGAAGATAACAATCTTGGGGTCAACCGGGATCGTAGTGTTTGCCAAACAAAGCAGGAACTGATGCGGTTTACACAGAGATACTGGTTAGATTTTGAAGAACAAGGCGAAAGTGATTAAGCATGGGTCAGTCCATTGATGATAAGTGAATGAGAAATCACAAGGAGAAAGCGAGTTGGGCATGCCAAAAATCTAATATATCTTGCTATTCAGAAGAGACCAGAACCAGGAGTCAAGATATCAGATCCTGAGATCAGTCTAAGCAAATAGAAGTGTTAAAGCACTGCACAAGTAAAGGAAGAGGTGTTCTAAATTAAAGATCCAATGAACACTCTTCAGGATCATAGTGTTGTCTCAATTAGTCAATGAGCAACATTCAACAAGACACACTACGATCAGGACCAAGAACTTATGCATCAGAATCGTAGAGTTCGATCATCTGAAGATTAAAGCATTGGCAACTGTTCAATCTGAAGACTGATATTTAAACATTGCTAATTGAGAGCATCGATGCAAATGGACTATTTCTGATATTCTAATCGAGAAGTCAAAAAAAAGAAATAAAGATGACTACTTGCCTAACATGGAAAGGTGATAACTTTAAGACGGTAGGTAAGGTAGCAGATTGTTGTGTCAGTAAATTCATAAAAGAGCTGCCATGTCACATCAAGCAGTCTGCACCAAATAACTCAAGATATACAAAGCAATTTAAATAGCTTTCAATGGCTATATTCTAACGGGAAGATTGGGAAGGAGTATATATCAGCCAGAGCTTCAAAGATCAAGGGTTATTGAGTTGAAAGGATCGTTGAGTTATTGGAATACTATATTGTTAACTCTACGAGTTCCACCAGAACTAAACACAGCAAGTCTCAGTGGCAGTGAGACTACGAAGGTGGAAGTGAAGCAGAATTGAAGAAGGATTTGAATAGACCAAAGCTTCACTCAACAAGGATGAGAATTCCACTGAAGATGGTAGCTAAGCTAAGAGCCGAGAAGGCCAGGAAGATAGCATTCAGAAAAGTGGTAGAGCACAAAAAAGATCCAGAGAGCCACTCTACGAATCACCTTGAACCAAAAGCTAAAATAGAAGAGATGCAGAACCATGTTTGTAGATCATTCAAGAAGGGTTCAAGGAATGCTAAGTGCCAGAAGAAGTCTACCAAAATCTCAGAGACTTAGCAAACCCAAATGGTGATGGTGCGCAGCTGACATCGAATAAAGATGAGATGAAAAGTATGAAGATCAGCTACACTAGAGAAGAAGTGGTCCAGACTCTACGCAGAATGCAAAGAGGACCACGCCAAGCTGCTAAGTACAAAAGATGTTCAAGCTTGAAGACATCTTAACAGCAAAGCACCAACAATAACTACAACAACAACAAGTAGCCAGGGCCTGAGGGGTCCTTGTCTGAAGGGACTAAATGAAGTTTCAAGCCTGCTGGGCTTGAAGAGTTCTTAGTGAACTAGAGGAGTTCTAAGCCTACTGGGCTTGAAGAGTTCTTAGTGAACTGAAGTTCCAAGGCTGCTGGCCTTGAAGGAATCTTAGTGATTCAGGGTGTTGCCCTTCCTTAGTGGAATTCCTGCTCGTTGAAGCAGAAGAGTGGATTAGGAGCTTGAGTCTCTAAACCACTTAAAATCCCTTGTGTCTTTAACATTCAGTCATTTACTTTCTGTCATTTACACTATGTACCTAACTGCTATAAATGTTATGTATGTATTAACTGCTTACAACTTAACTAACTCTACGAATAATGTATGCATGTTCATGAATATATCAATGAAGGGGATCTTTTATTTATTCCGCTGTGCTTAAAAAGATTCATATGTTTATCATGTGCCAATTCATTAGCAATACAAAATAAACAAGAAAAGTATTTGAGAATAAAAAGGATCTATTCAACCCCCCTTCTAGATCTATTGTGTGCCTACTGGGAACTAACAGGGTCTATGTGCAATTATCTGGAAGTAGTGTTATGCCTCGTTTGCACCTATATACAAAGGGTTTGATTTGTATAAAAGTTCAATTTTAAGCAGGATATGGCAGTGATGTTTTGAAAACAGGTTTTCAAACCCTTATGCTAAATAGTAATTGAGGCCTTTGATACTTCCATTTTATTCCGTATTTAGCTTGATTAATTTTATTTTTGATATGTGAAGCAACTTCGAGAAAATAAGATATGTAGCAGTATCGGACTCCTTATGGGCATGAAAGCCATCCAAGGATGTTCGGACACCATAGATAATTTACAAGCTAACGGCACATCTGAAAAGTGTCCATCGTGGAAACCAGATCTAGATCCGCGAGCTGAATCTTAGACCTCATAGCTTCTAGGCTCACATGATTGATAAATATTTACAAAAACTAGAAAGAAAACTATATTTAAATAAATCTAAGCCATTCTAGCTTTAACGGTTCCAGTTTATTCACTTTTGAACCGGTTAAAAGTTAGAGATGACTAAATTTAGATAAATCTAGTCCACAGGCTGGAATATTAAAGATCTACATTGCGAAAGCAATTAAAGAATATATTTTAAAGCAGTAAATATATATATAAAAATGATCAACTGCCACGAATTTAAAATCTAAGCAGGACTATGGAATGTAAATATATATATATATATATGTGTGTGTGTGTGTGTGTGTGTATAAAAGTAGTAAAAGGCCACGAAGTGAACTCCAGGCCAAACTGGAAATGTAAATATATATCAATATAAGTGAGTAAAAGCCACGTATCGACGTTCTGGGCGTAACTAATCAGTGAGAATCTTGATATATATGTATATATATATATATCAAAATAGTAGAAAGCTTAAAAATCTAAAAAATCTTACAGTGGGATGCCAAGAAGACTTTAGACCGCTTTTGAAGCTTGAAAACTTGGTTTCCACAGGTTAAATTTTGATACGTCATAGAATACGAGCTTACAAGTGTTTAGAAAGAAGAATAAAAAAGTTTGGAGAACTCTAGAAGAGGTTAAGGGCTGAAATGGATAGATTTTTCTCTCTTTTCTTCTTCTTTTTTTAAATGGCTGGTGGGGGGTCTATTTATAGACCAAATTGGCTACGGGTCAACCTGCGGCAGCTGTGGGTCTACCTACGGCTGTCCGGGTTACCCCGGGCTTCACGGGTCCCATTATCTCGAAGTACATGCACTCGAACAACGCATTGTCCGCTTGAACCTTCATAACTTTTAATTCAGGCATCCGATGGAGGCTTGTTGTACCTTTGCAGAAAGTCATTGACGAGAGATATACAATGACATGGGATTAGATATTTTTTGAATCTGGGATGATGTGTCCATGACCAAATCTCTAAGTCTTCGTAGTCTATCTGTTGAGCTACCTTGTGCAGTTTTCACTCGGGAATTAAGTTATGGTTCTTGCAGGACTTCTTTTGAAGTGTTGTGAGATGCTTTGAGTTGAAATGAATTAATTTGATGTTGAGTTGGTAAAATGATCATTTTGCCCCTTTTGGGGTTGTCTCCGACTTTGATGCAGTTGTAGCCGTCTTTTCTCAGGATTATCTCCGAGATGGGCCTACTGTTAACTCTGACAGTTCTCAAGGTGATTGACCTCCTGAGGTTGGTTTGACCTCCTAGGGTTAACTTCAGGCTTTGAACTAGATCCCCCAGGGTTATCTCTAGGGTTGGACTTGATCTCCCGGGGTTATCTCCGGGGCTTGGAATCGTTATCTTGGGGTTATCTCCAAGGCCGGAGTTGATCTCCCAAGGTTATCTCTGGGGTTGAACTGGATCTCACGGGGTTATCTCCAAGGCTGAACTGGGTCTCCCAAGGTTATCTTTAGGATTGAATTTGATCTCTCGGAGTTATCTCCAAGGCTGGAGTTAATCTCTCAGGGTTATCTTCGGGGCTGGATTAGATCTCCCGGGGTGATCTCCGGGGCTGGAGTTAATCTCAAAATGTTATCTCTGGGGTTGGAGTTGCTATCCCGGGGTTATCTTCGGGACTAAACTGATTTGACTTCCAGGGTTGTATCTGGAAGACGATTCTGCCCTCCTGTATGGTTAGTTGCAGGAAAGCAAAATTTTGAGTGTCTACAGATGCCCCTCTTTATCATGTATATAATGTAACGACATGGACAGGATAAAGATTACTAAACACTTGAAATATGACAAGATTAAAATGATGCAATGCAATGCAGCATGATGTGATGTTATGCTGAATGTTTCTTTTGTTGGAATAATTTCTAATGGGATTCTATAATTGCTTGTTCCCGCTGCTTCTGTTGGGGGATGGAGTTGTTAATGATGGTTTCCCTTGCACTGCTTTGATGTCTACTCAAATGGTATTCCACAAAGCTTTCATCATTGGATCTTTCCCGATGCTACGCTCGGGTTATCGCCAGCAGTTTGAAATGTCCATCAGAGCTATTTGAGCCTGATTCGATGACAAGTTGTAGAGATATTTTCAAGATCCTTTCTTTGGAAGTTTTCTAATGGGTGAGACCATCGGAACCAACGTCCTTGATCTGTTGGATGTGCTTTCCACAAAAGATGCTCTTCTCTTTTGCGAATGACTCTCGGGGATTGTTGATGTTTTATCCTGATGATAACTTGGCTTGGTTGCCATCATTGGATGTTTCTTGCCATTACGTTGGCATTATCACCATCACTCTGACTTTTTATCAAGTTGATGTTGATAGCTCCACTTGGTGCTTGTTTTCAAAGCATCTTCACAATACTCGCTCGAAATGAAGTGTTGTGAAGGTTGACCATCACCGACTTTCCTCGGTGCCTACTTTCACAGTAGTTTACAATAGTCTAGAAATCACTGAGTCTTCACGGTGTCTCGACCAAGGATCTGCATAACAGATTGCATCATCGGTCCTCGTCGATGAAGATGGTTTTCCATGGTTTGCATCATCAGACTTTTCTAACGCTTTGCCAGAGTTGTCTGATGAGTGGGTTTTATACCTACGAATTGACTTCTGATTTGGACTTAAACATTGTTGATCATGTCTATTTCTGTACAGTTTTAATAAATAATCCACATCATCCCTGCACTAAGGCCAAGGATATTCATTAGTATCACAACCACAAATTATCCATGCACTATGGGCCAAGGATATTCGTGTATTCATCAATGGTCATAATCATGCCAACAACTATCCATCAATGCACTACGGGCCAATGAGGACTTTTACCACATCATTTGTAACATTATGGTCATGATTATACCGAATAATCCCTGGTCATAATCATACCAAGTCCATCTATGCACTACAGGCCACAGATGACTTTCAACATAATATAAACATGAGGATGATGACAATGATATAAGAATTCAATAAAACAAGTTCAAGAATTAATTTATCCAGGAACCAATAACGTCCAAATTGTCAACATGATACTTTTTTGTAGAGTAAAATTCAAGAATGCTCATAAGAATATTTCCATGAAAAGATACTGGATGAAGTGCAAATATCAAGGATATTCCACTAATTTCATGGAGTATAGATGTCAAAACTTTAACCAACTGGGTATAATAAAGAATGGAATAACAAAAGAAATCACCAGGCATGCGATAGACCGCACAGAAAGGTTATTCCAATAGAATAATAAATAATGGAACCAGGTCATGCGTAGAATGCACGTATGTGATATTCCAATGTAATAATAAATAAAAGAACGAAGTCAAAGTAAATTCGCACCAACAGGATATTCTAACAGAATAATAAATAACGGAACCAAGTCATGCATAAATTCACGGACAGGATGTTCCAACAGAATAATAAAGAATGGAATAACATAAGAATTTCACCATGTATGCGGTACTTCGCATAGACATGTTATTCCAACATAATAATAAAGAATGGAATAACAGAAGAATTTCACCATGTATGCGGTACTTCGCATATACAGGTTATTCCAACATAATGATAAAGAATGGAACAACAGAAGTTCTCTTCATGAATACGAAAGAAATAATACCCCTTACCTTAGAACAAACTGGATATAGGAGTAGTGAAGTAGCAGAATACTTTTCTTATTTCACTTTATAGTTTCTCTCTCGAGAGTTTCAGTGAATTCGTAAGAAATAATGAAGGAATGAGCTTCTATTTATAGGAGAATGGACTGAATAGTAACTAATTCCTGAACGGTCCAGATTGATTTACTTTTAAACGGACGGTCCAGATTGGTTTACTATAAAATATTCTAATAAAATAAAATCTTTTAAATAAAATATAATATATTCTATTTTCCATAAAAAACAAAACTAATAAAATATATTATATATATAATAAAAGTTACTCCCTCCTGACTTTCCTTCCCCCAAATCCCACCCGTGACATTTCATCACATGGCATATATATATATATATATATATATATATATATAAAACATATATTATATATATATATACATTTCATGCCTTCCTTTTTCTTCTTACATTCCCGTGACAGATGACAAATCCCTCCGAGCCAGATGGTATTATCAGAACAGGTGCAGAAATGAGTCTCCTCTTGAGTTCTTGAAAACTCTTCTCACATTCCTCGTTCCAACTGAATTTTGTATCTTCAAAAGTCACCGAGTTAAGGGATTAGCGATTCGAGAAAACCTTCTAAGAATCTCCGATAAAACCAACTAAGTTCGAGAAAGCTACGACTTTTGTCATCGATTTAGGTTGCTCCCGACTTTGAATAGCTTCAATCTTTCTTTGGGTCAGCCGGATATTCTATGACTTGATACCACGTGCCCAAGGAATGCTACTTCCTCAAGCCGAACTCGCATTTCTTCAACTTAGCATAAAGCTTATATTCACGAAGCTTTTGGAGTATCAGCATTAAGTGTTGCTCATGATCTTCACGGCTTTTGGAATAAATAAGAATGTCATCAATAAAGACGGCCACAAAGTGATCCAAATATTCCTTGAATACTCGGTTCATTATATCCATGAAGGCAGCAGGAGCATTAGTCAATCCAAAAGACATGACTAGGAATTCATAATGCCCGCATCTAGGGAAGTTTAAAGCGATCTTTGGAATGTCATCGGTTCTAATCTTCAATTGGTGATATCCGGAACGAAGTTCAATCTTTGAAAAGAATTTGGCGCTTTGCAACTGGTCAAACAGGTCATCAATACGTGGCAATGGGTACCAATTTTTGATTGTGACATGATTCAACTCCCGATAATCAATACAAAGTCGCATACTCTCATCTTTCTTCTTCACGAATAGAACAGGAGCACCCCAAGGAGAAGTACTAGGACGAATGAAACCGATATCTAACAATTTCTGCAGTTAGGTCTTTAACTCCTGAAGTTCAATAGGGGCCATTCGATATGGGGCTTTGGAAATAGGTTTTATACCAGGTTCAAGGTCGATACAAAATTCAATTTCACGCTTTGGGGGTAGGCCAGGAAGTTCTTCAGGGAATACGTCAGGAAATTCATTAACAATAGAAATATCATTCAAAACTGACGTATTTTTGTTTAGATCTGTGACATGAGCTAAGAAAGCTTGACATTTGTTTCTAAATAAACGAATAGCTTTATGGCTTGAGATGACAGTGATTGATTTTAATGGTTTGGTTGCTTGAATTTGCATAATAGGTTGGTTAGGAATATGAAAGCTAACAACCTTACGAAAATAATCAATTTTTGCATGATGAGTAGTTAACCAATCAATCCCTAGAATTACGTCAAATGCAAGTATTTTCAATGAAATAAGATCGACAGATAATGTGAGGGTACCGATTTGAACCAAACAAGACTTATAAACAGTGGATGTAATGAAGGTTTCTCCCAATGGAGTTTCAACAGATATAAGTCAAAGTCTAATTTCTTTGAGTCATATTTAAACGTTGAGCGCAAGTAGCGTAAATAAAAGAATGGGTAGAACCCAGATCAAATAAGGTATAAACTTCGCTAGAGTTTATGATAAGCTTACCCTTGATGACCTCATTCGGGTTCCTTGCTTTACGGGAGGTCACGACAAACGCCTCTCCTTGCACTCACGGGCTTTGACTTTTTCAAGGCGTCCTTTGGTGCCTCCATCCTAGCTGAACTTGTCTTCGATGAATGACAAAATTGAGCTAGGTGACCTTCTCTTCCACAATTATAACATGATTTGGAAGGCATCGCGCAGTTTGGACTAATGTGTCCCTCCCCTCCGCATTTGAAGCATATGATAGGTGGTCGTTTCTCCTTCCTTAACAACTGGTCTTTGGTCTTGACGTCTTTCCATCATTGTTGAATCTCCTCTTCTTGAAATGTCCATTCTTATTGTTTTGGCCATGATTACCACCGAAGTGGTTACCATTTCTGGCATGTTGATTCCCTCCATGCTTATTGTCACCGCTTCAATGACTGCTATCACTAGTATTATCATTTTACCGACTGCTCTCTTTTGGTTGGGTTGACTCATTATCGTGCTCCAATAACTGAGCCCTATTAACAACATCTGAATACAAAAACAGTTTATGAGAGATAAGATATTGACGTATCTCGGGTTTCAAACCTCTTAGAAACATTCGTGTTATTCTCTCCTCATTATCAACCAAATGGGACACAAACTGGGACAACTCGGCAAACTTGGCTTTGTATTACGACACGGTCATGTTGTTTTGCTCCAGCTTGATGAACTCTACCTCTTTCATGTGACGAATACTTTCGGGAAAGTACTTGTAGTTGAACAATTCTTGGAACTTCTCCCAAGTCATCTTCAGTGTGGCAGGTTGAGTATGTTTTACAGATTCCCACTAGTAATCTGCCTCTGCATGCAACATGAAGGTGGAAAAGGGAACCTTTTGCTCCTCGGATCATCCCAAGACATCAAATATCTTGCAGATCTGCTTTATCCACGTCTCCGCCTTAAGTGGTTTTGGCTCTCCAAAAAACTCTGGTGGTCCCAGTTCCTTGAACTGCTTAGCGGTGACCGTCCGAGAGTTAACAGTGTTTCCACCTGCATTTTGTACAGGAGCCGCTCTTACCTGATGTTGCATGAATTGCATAAAGCCTCTGAACATTTCATTGTTCATCATCTGGTCAGTGTTGTTGCTTGCCTGAGGATTATCGCCTTCCTGATTCACATTATCCTGATTATTGATCTGTGGAGACTCAACGGTCTGCTGTGCTCCATTGCTAATCTCAACATTCTCAGATGCCATTTTCAAATACTGCCACAAAACAAAGGTTAATTGACATGCAATATATTATCCCTATACTCTAACCGACCAATTAAATGCCAAATAAACTTAGGTAGGTCATATTAACGAAGGAATTCCCCGTCTCTCCCCTCCTAGTTCTTGTCTCACATCTCAGCCAGGGATCATATCTCTAAGCTTTGATACCAACTATGATGCCCTCAAAATAGGTATACATCACCCATTTTGAGTTGCCAAATACATGGTACAAAATTCAAATACAACTTAATTATACAACAGTCATGTAAAATACGACAAAACATATGCTATGAGTTTTAATACAAATATTGTCATCTAGACAATATCCATACTCAATTGAGTCCTCATTACATTTATTATCACACTATTTAACAAAATAGTGAGGACTACTAATGCTATTATCTGGACCGTCACTCCGTTCCCCGACTAGTCCCTGCTACATTCTCATTTCCTGAAGAGAACAATGAAAGTAAAAGGGTGAGCTCAACTAGCCCAGTAAGAAATATTATGACTAAGATAATGTAGAATAAATTATCGTTAGCCTTCAACAGTGTTAAACTGATACAATATAACAAACATCAAGTTTAACTGCAGCGGAACAAGCAATCCATTAAAAGAGTCAAGTAGAAAATAAAATCTACTATCTTTTATGATTTAAAAGGTTTTTCATCACTTTTATCACGGGACTCGATTTTAATAAATAATCTACATCATCCCTGCACTACGGCCAAGGATATTCATTAGTATCACAACCACAAATTATCCACGCACTATGGGCCAAGGATATTCGTGTATTCATCAATGGTCATGATCATGCCAACAACTGTCCATCAATGCACTACGGGCCAATGAGGACTTTTACCACATCATTTGTAACATTACTACCATGATTATACCGAATAATCCTTGGTCATAATCATACCAAGTCCATCTATGCACTACAAGCCACAGATGACTTTCAACATAATATAAACATGAGGATGATGACAATGATATCAGAATTCAATAAAACAAGTTCACGAATTAATTTATCCAGGAACCAATAACGTCCAAATTGTCAACATGATACTTCTTTGTAGAGTAAAATTCAAGAATGCTCATAAGAATATTTTCATGAAAAGATACTGGATGAAGTGCAAATATCAAGGATATTCCACTAATTTCATGGAGTATAGAAGTCAAAACTTTAACCAACTGAGAATAATAAAGAATGGAATAACAAAAGAAATCACCAGGCATGCGATAGACCGCACAGAAAGGTTATTCCAACAGAATAATAAATAACGGAACCAAGTCATTCGTAAATGCACAGACAGGATATTCCAATAGAATAATAAATAAAAGAACCAGGTCAGGCGAAATTCGCACCAACAGGATGTTCTAACAGAATAATAAATAACGGAACCAGGTCATGCATAAATTCATGGACAGGATGTTCCAACAGAATAATAAAGAATGGAATAACATAAGAATTTCACCATGTATGCGGTATTAAGATGTAGGCAAAGTTATTCCAACATAATAATAAAGAATGGAATAACAGAAGAATTTCACCATGTATGTGGTACTTCGCATATACAGGTTATTCCAACATAATGATAAAGAATGGAACAACAGAAGTTCTCTTCATGAATACGAAAGAAATAATACCCCTTACCTTAGAACAAACTGGATATAGGAGTAGTGAAATAGCAGAATACTTTTCTTATTTCTCTCTATAGTTTCTCTCTCTAGAGTTTCAGTGAATTCGTAAGAAATAATGAAGGAATGAGCTTCTATTTATAGGAGAATAGATTGAATAGTAACTAATTCCTGAACGGTCCAGATTGATTTACTTTTAAAACTGGAGACGGTCAGATTGGTTTACTATAAAATATTCTAATAAAATAAAATCTTTTAAATAAAATATAATATATTCTATTTTCCATAAAAAACAAAACTAATAAAATATATTATATATATAATAATAGTTACTCCCTCCTGACTTTCCTTCCCCCAAATCCCACCCGTGACATTTCATCACATGGCATATATATATATATATATATAAAACAAAACATATATTATATATATATATATATACATTTCATGCCTTCCTTTTTCTTCTTACATTCCCGTGACATTTGAAATTTCTCCACCCATATGTCCTTTTCAAAGACGTGGGTCCCACCATAATCATATATATAATACTTATGTATATATACTGAATAATTTTCTACCAATTATTTTGAAAAATGGGTAAATGGGGGTCCATAAAATAAACAAAAGTTACATCAAATACTTCATAAAAAAATCCCTTCAATATTTTTAACAACATTTATCATCATTATTATAATTCACAATATTAATCAACCAGGTTGTTCCCAGGAAAGAAGGGGCTTTCTAGTAAGGATTTCTCCCTATTGGCGCGCAATTAGGTGACCAAACCTCTCCTTGGCAGAACTTCTAGACATTGTTAATATTGCAAATAATAATATTAATAACTTTGTCATCTCAATTATTCATTTAATAATATATAAAATATCGACAATAATTGAATCAATTAACGTGAGATACTATGCAACAATTACTGTAGCAATAATTGAACAAAACTAAGTGACTTCTCACGTAAGCATCAATAATCAATACTGTGTGCTACTATGCAACAACGCGTATTACTGTACTTTTACTACCGACTAGTTCAACAGTTTTAACTGTAAAACTTCTGCCATTATTTTCATAAAATATTTTTGTTGTTTTCTCAATCCGATAATAATTCCGTTGTGGGGTCCACTAATGATTGTGTCATCGTACGAATACTCCCTGTTAAAACGAATATTCCCCGACCAATCGAATATTATATAACAACTTGCATACTTTACAAAATTTATAAGTATTACCCACAACTATAACATTATATCAAATTCATTCCATAATATTTAAAAAATGATATTTATAGAAAAATCATCTTTATTAAAAAGTTGGGGTCTTACAACCTCCCCTTCTTATGAAATTTCACCCTCGAAATTAGGGTACGTACATGGTATGTCGAAAAGGTAAGGATATCTTGATTTCATTTCAGACTCTAACTCCCAGGTCATTTCCTCAACATCGTGGTTCCTCCATAAAACTTTGACTTGAGGTATAACCATGGAGCGTAGAATATGTTCCTTCTTATCTAAGATTTGAACAGGAACCTCTTCATACGTTTAATCTTCCGCTATTTCGTCCGGTTCTAACTCAATAATGTGGTTCGGGTCTTTCACATATTTACGTAACAGGGATATATGAAAAATGTTATGAACACGAGACATAATTGGCGGTAAAGAGAGTCTATAGTCTACAGTCCCTACTCGATCGAGGATTAAAAATGGGCCAATGAATCGAGGATTGAGTTTTCCTCTCTTTCCAAATCTCGTAACTCCTTTCCATGGAGCAACACGTAACAACACATGATCTCCGATATCGAATTCCACGTCCTTTCGATGAAGATCAGTATAACTCTTTTGTCAGTCTTGTGAGGTTTTTATACGTTGTCGGATCGTTTGAATCTTTTCTGTAGTCATACGTACCAACTTCGGTCCCAACAACGTTGCTTCACCCTCCTCATCCCTGCATACTGGAGAACGACACTTTCTTCTATATAACGCCTCGAATGGAGCCATGCCAATACTTGCTTGATAACTGTTGTCAGTAGAAAACTCCACCAATGGTAAGAACTTGTCCCAACTTCCTTGAAGTCAAGGACACAGAGTCTTAATAAATCTTCAAGAGTTTGAATAGTCCTCTCGATTGTTGTCCGCCGTTCGAGGATGATATGAGAACTAAATCGTAATCCGCGCCCATAGCTTTTGAAAACTAAACCAAAATCGGAAGTGAATCTTGGGTCTCGATCGAAACTATGGATACCGCATACCATGCAATCTTACAACCTCGTTTTATATACATACGAGCAAGAGTTCCAAGTGTATAAGTTTTCATATAGGTAAGATATGAGCAGACTTGGTCAATCTATCAGCAATGACCCAAATTGCATCTATGCCTTGAGAAACCTTGGGAAGACCAGTAATGAAATCCATGGTAATGTGCTCCCACTTCCATTCTGGAATTTCAAGTGGTTGCAATGGACCTTTTGGTACTTGATGCTCTGCCTTAACTCGTTGACAAGTTAAACACCTTGAGATTAACAGCGCTATATCCCTCTTCATATTTCTCCACCAAAATGTTTGTCGAAGATCATGATACATTTTGGTACTCCCAGGATGGATTACAAACGGTGTGTTGTGCACCTCCATCATGATTTTATACTTTAACTCAGGGTCGTTAGGAACACAAAGTCTGGATTTGACTTGAAGTATTCCTTCTTCATCGATTCTTGCTTCTGGCATAGCCCCTTCTTGTACTTTCTTCCTCATACGCATCAACTCCAGGTCTGTAGCTTGAGCAGCTTTAACTTTATCGATTAAAGTCGAATCTACTCGTATATTCACCATCATCATGTGGGTCCCTAGAGACTTTATCTCTATCTCCATCCTTTGCAAATCATACAAAATGGGCCTTTGCGTTGACAATATCACACTTGTACCCGCATATGATCTTCTACTCAATGCATTAGCTACCACATTTGCTTTTCTAGGATGGTATTAGATGGTATGATCATAATCTTTCAACAGATCAAGCCAACGTCGTTGTCGCATGTTGAGTTCCTTTTGAGTGAAGAAATATTTGAGGCTTATATGATCCGTAAAGATCTCCACTTTCTCCCCATACAAGTAATGCCTCCAAATTTTAAGTGCGAAGACAACAGCTGCCAACTCTAGATCATGACTAGGATAATTCCTCTCATATTCTTTGAGTTGTCGAGAGGCATAGGCTATGACTTTCCCATGTTGCATGAGAATACATCCTAACCCTTTGCCCGAAGCATCACTGTAAATGACAAATCCCTCCGAGCCAGATGGTATTGTCAGAACAGCCGCCGAAATGAGTCTCCTCTTGAGTTCTTGAAAACTCGTCTCACATTCCTCGTTCTAACCGAATTTTGTATCTTTCCGAGTCAGCTGAGTTAAGGGATTAGCGATTCGAGAAAACCCTTCTACGAATCTCCGATAAAAACCAACTAAGCATAGAAAGCTACGTACTTCGGTCACCGATTTAGGTTGCTCCCAGCTTTAAATAGCTTCAACTGTTGCTGGGTCAACAAATATTCCATGACTTGATACCACGTGCCCAAGGAATGTTACTTCCTCAAGCCAGAACTCGCATTTCTTCAACTTGGCATAAAGCTTATATTCACGAAGCTTTTGGAGTATCAGCATTAAGTGTTGCTCATGATCTTCACGGCTTTTGGAATAAATAAGAATGTCATCAATAAAGACGACCACAAAGTGATCCAAATATTCCTTGAATACTCGGTTCATTATATCCATGAAGGCAGCAGGAGCATTAGTCAATCCAAAAGACATGACTAAGAATTCATAATGCCCGTACCGAGTTCTGAAAGCAGTCTTTGGAATGTCATCGGTTCTAATCTTCAATTAGTGATATCTGGAACGAAGTTCAATCTTTGAAAAGAATTTGGCGCCTTGCAACTGGTCAAACAGGTCATCAATACGTGGCAATGGGTACCAATTTTTTATTGTGACATGATTCAACTCCCGATAATCAATACAAAGTCGCATACTCCCATCTTTCTTCTTCACGAATAGAACAGGATCACCCCAAAGAGAAGTACTAGGACGAATGAAACCGATGTCTAACAATTTCTGCAGTTGGGTCTTTAACTCCTGAAGTTCAATAGGAGCCATTCGATATGGGGATTTGGAAATAGGTTTTATACCAGGTTCAAGGTCGATACAAAATTCAATTTCACGCCGGGGTAGGCAGAAGTTCTTCGGGAATACGTCAAGAAATTCATTAACAATAGAAATATCATTCAAAACTGACGTATTTTTGTTTAGATCCGTGACATGAGCTAAGAAAGCTTGACATTCGTTTCTAAATAAACGAATAGCTTTATGGCTTGAGATGACAGTGATTGATTTTAATGGTTTGGTTGCTTGAATTCGCATAATAGGTTGGTTAGGAATATGAAAGCTAACAACCTTATTTAAAATAATCAATTTTTGCATGATGAGTAGTTAACCAATCAATCCCTAGAATTACGTCAAATGCAAGTATTTTCAATGAAATAAGATCGACAGGTAATGTGAGGGTACCGATTTGAACCAAACAAGACTTATAAACAGTGAATGTAATGAAGGTTTCTCCCAATGGAGTTTCAACAGATAAGTCAAAGTCTAATTTCTCCGGAGTCATATTTAAACGTTGAGCGCAAGTAGCAGAAATAAAAGAATGGGTAGAACCGGTATCAAATAAGGTATAAACTTCGCTAGAGTTTATGATTAGCTTACCCTGGATGACCCCATTCGGGTTCCTTGCTTTCTGGGAGGTCACGACAAACGCTCTCCCTTGCACTACTGGCTTTGACTTTTCTGGGGCGTCCTTTGGTGCCTCCATCCTAGCAGAACATGTCTTTGATGAATGACAAAATCAAGCTAGGTGACCTTCTCTTCCACAATTATAACATGATTTGGACGGCATCGCGCAGTTTGGACTGATGTGTCCCTCCCCTCCGCATTTGAAGCATATGATAGGTGGTCGTTCTCCTTCCTTAACAACGGGTGCTGGTGCTGACGTCTTTCCATCATTATTGAATCTCCTCTTCTTGAAATGTCCATTCTTATTGTTTTGGCCATGATTACCACCGAAGTGATTACCATTTCTGGCATTTTGATTCCCTCCACACTTATTGTCACCGCTTCAATGATTGCTATCACTAGTATTATCATTTTGCCGACTGCTCTCTTTTGGTTGGGTTGACTCATTATCGCGCTCTAATAACTGAGCCCTATTAACAACATCTTAATACAAAAACAGTTTATGAGAGATAAGATATTAACGTATCTCGGGTTTCAAACCTCTTAGAAACATTCGTGTCATTCTCTCCTCATTATCAACCAAATGGGACACAAACCGGGACAACTCGATAAACTTGGCTTCGTACTATGACACGGTCATGTTGTTTTTCTCCAGCTTAATGAACTCTACCTCTTTCATGTGACGAATACTTTCGGGAAAGTACTTGTAGTTGAACAATTCTTGGAACTTCTCCCAAGTCATCTTCAGTGTGGCAGGTTGAGTATGTTTTACAGATTCCCACCAGTAATCTGCCTCTGCATGCAACATGAAGGTGTAAAAGGGAACCTTTTTCTCCTCAGAGCATCCCAAGACATCAAATATCTTGCAGATCTGCTTTATCCACGTCTCCGCCTTAAGTGGTTTTGGCTCTCCAAAAAACTCCGGTGGTCCCAGTTCCTTGAACTGCGTAGCGGTGACCGTCCGAGAGTTACCAGTGTTTCCACCTGCATTCTGTACAGGAGCCGCTCTTACCTGATGTTGCATGAATTGTATAAAGCCTCTGAACATTTCATCATTCATCATCTGGTCAGTGTTGTTGCTTGCCTAAGGATTGTCTCCTTCCTGATTCACATTATCCTGATTATTGATCTGTGGAGACTCAACGGTCTGCTGTGCTCCATTGCTAATCTCAACATTCTCAGATGCCATTTTCAAATACTGCCACAAAACAAAGGTTAATTGACATGCAATATATTATCCCTATACTCTAACCGACCAATTAAATGCCAAATAAACTTAAGTAGGTCATACTAGCGAAGGAATTCCCCGTCTCTCCCCTCCTAGTTCTTGTCTCACATCTCAACCAGGGATCATATCTCTAAGCTTTGATACCAACTATGATGCCCCCAAAATAGGTATACATCACCCATCTTGAGTTGCCAAATACATAGTACAAAATTCAAATACAACTTAATTATACAACAGTCATGTAAAATACGACAAAACATATGCTGTGAGTTTTAATACAAATATTGTCATCTAGACAATATCCACACTCAATTGAGTCCTCATTACATTTATTATCACACTATTTAACAGAATAGTGAGGACTACTAATGCTATTATCTGGACCGTCACTCCGTTCCCCGACTAGTCCCTGCTACATTCTCATTTCCTGAAGAGAACAATGAAAGTAAAAGGGTGAGCTCAACTAGCCCAGTAAGAAATATTATGACTAAGATAATGCAGTTGAAATTATCGTTAGCCTTCAACAGTGTTAAACTGATACAATATAACAAACATCAAGTTTAACTGCAGCGGAACAAGCAATCCATTAAAGGAGTCAAGTAGAAAATAAAATCTACTATCTTTTATGATTTAAAAGGTTTTTCATCACTTTTATTGCTGGGACTCAGATTAATAAATAATCCACATCATCCCTGCACTACGGCCAAGGATATTCATTAGTATCACAACCACAAATTATCCACGCACTATGGGCCAAGGATATTCGTGTATTCATCAATGGTCATGATCATGCCAACAACTGTCCATCAATTCACTACGGGCTAATGAGGACTTTTACCACAACATTTGTAACATTACGGTCATGATTATACCGAATAATCCATGGTCATAATCATACCAAGTCCATCTATGCACTATAGGCCACAGATGACTTTCAACATAATATAAACATGAGGATGATGACAATGATATAAGAATTCAATAAAACAAGTTCAAGAATTAATTTATCCAGGAACCAATAACGTCCAAATTGTCAACATGATACTTCTTTGTAGAGTAAAATTCAAGAATGTTCATAAGAATATTTCCATGAAAAGATACTGGATGAAATGCAAATATCAAGGATATTCCACTAATTTCATGGAGTATAGAAGTCAAAACTTTAACCAACTGAGTATAATAAAGAATGGAATAACAAAAGAAATCATCAGGCATACGATAGACCGCAAAGAAAGGTTATTCCAACAGAATAATAAATAACGGAACCAGGTCATGCGTAAATGCACAGACAGGATATTCCAACAGAATAATAAATAAAAGAACCAGGTCAAGCGAAATTCACACCAACAGGATGTTCCTGAACGGTCCAGATTGATGTACTTTTAAACGGCCGGTCCAGATTGGTTTACTATAAAATATTCTAATAAAATAAAATCTTTTAAATAAAATATAATATATTCTATTTTCCATAAAAAACAAAACTAATAAAATATATTATATATATAATAAAAGTTACTCCCTCCTGACTTTCCTTCCCCCAAATCCCACCCGTGACATTTCATCACATGGCATATATATATATATATATATATAACAAAACATATATTATATATATATATACATTTCATGCCTTCCTTTTTCTTCTTACATTCCTGTGACATTTGAAATTTCTCCACCCATATGTCCTTTTCAAAGACGTGGGTCCCACCATAATCATATATATAATACTTATATATATATATATATATATACTGAATAATTTTCTAGCGATTATTTTGAAAAATGGGTAAATGGGAGTCCATAAAATAAACAAAAGTTACATCAAATACTTCATAAAAAAATCCCTTCAATATTTTTAACAACATTTATCATCATTATTATAATTCACAATATTAATCGACCAGGTCATTCCCAGGAAAGAGAGGGCTTTCCAGTAAGGATTTCTCCATATTGGCGTGCAATTAGGTGACCAAACCTCTCCTTGGCAGAACTTCTAGACATCGTTAATATTGCAAATAATAATATTAATAACTTTGTTGTCTCAATTATTAATTTAATAATATATAAAATATCGATAGTAATTGAATCAATTAACGTGAGATACTATGCAACAATTACTGTAGCAATAATTGAAAAAAGCTGAGTGACTTCTCACGTAAGCATCAATAATCAATACCGTGTGCTACTATGCAACCACGCGTATTACTGTACTTTTACTACCGAGTAGTTCAACAGTTTTAACTGTAAAACTTCCGCCATTACTTTTATAAAATATTTTTGTCGTTTTCTCAATCCGACAATAATTTTGTTGTGGGGTCCACCAACGATTGTGTCGTCGTACGAATACTCTCTGTTAAAACGAATATTCCCCGACCAATCGAATATTATATAACAACTTGCATACTTTGCAAAATTTATAAATATTACCCACAACTATAACATTATATCAAATTCATTCCATAATATTTAAAAAATGATATTTATAGAAAAATCATCTTTATTAAAAAGTTGGGGTCTTACTACCTCCCCGCCGAGGTGGGGTACAAAGAGAGAAGAAAAGACTTTTGATATGATTGGAACTCTGTAGCTGCGTGGATGGAACACTTTTGCATGGATTAAAACTATGTTGGGCATCAATTTATTAGTGTTTTACATGACTTGTGCTAGGATATAACCGAACATAATAGAGATCAATAAGAAGAATCAATTCATCATACTTGGAGCCCTAATTTTCTGAAGGACATTGGAGGAACAGATTTGAAGGTCAAGATCACGAATTTGAGTGAGGATAAGGGTGGTGTTTTACTATTTTTTGTCTTTCAATTCGAATTTTGTAATTGGGATGATGAATTTCTCTATCTTTTCAGTATTTAATTCGTTTATGATGAACTAAATTACTTTTTAAGCTTGCAATGGATCTTTAGTGTTAAACAATGATTGTCATGCCTTAATTTCAGTTTAATAGTACTATCAATTCAGGTTATCTTTTATGATTCGTACTTAATTTATGAATTGCTTGATCACCAATTTTATGTGGATTTGTATGGACTCGAGAGATGATGTATGAATCTAGACCTAATCACAATAGCATGTGTTCTTGAATTCTGTGTTTTAATGGAATCTTGATGAATGTTTAGGATAGAGATATACCTAACATCGTATGTAATCGCGTAAAGAACTCGTAACTTAAACCTTCTTTGATTTTAATTCACATAGAGATATAGTGAATTTGTTAATTAGGGTGTTTGGCTTAATTCTATCAAATTGTGGATTTAAGTTAATATGGTGTTAGTGCATCGAGAGGTGGCTAACTCTACTTGAGTGTTATAGATTAATAAACTGAGATAGTAAATTAAACTAGAATAAGGTGTGATAATTGGAGTGAAACTTAAGGTGAAGTTGTAAGCCTAATTCTCCAATATCTATTTGAAATTTACTGTTACTTAGTGTGTTGATTAGTTTGGAATTTTAGTTTCTTAGTTTTTATTAATTATAATCATTAATTGAAATAGTTTAATAAAATTGAAATAATATAAAACTGGTAATTGTTAGATTAAATTTCATACTAGTCTCTGTGGGAACGATACTTTTCTCATCATTATATTACTTGTTGACCACGTATACTTACGTGTTGAGCATAATTAGATTGTACCCAACATTGTCGCCAGCGGCTTACAATATCAAATACTCTGATCTTCGTTGAAGTAGCTTTCAACGGCTTATATCACCAAATATTTTTGATTCTACGATGGAGTTGTTGCCAACAGTTTGTAGTATCAGGGATGTTTGACCTTCATTGAAGTAGCCTTCAACGACTTACACCACCGGGCCATTTCTGATGCTACGCTGGAGTTGTCACCAACGGTTTATAGTATTAGGGATGTCTAACCTTCGTTAAAGTAGCCTTAAATGGCTTACACCACCGGACCATTTTCAATGCTACGCTGGAGTTGTCACCAACGGTTTGCAGTGTCAAGGATGTTCGATATGTCTACTGGGAATATCTTTCCAACGAATTACACCCCTGAACGAATTTGGATGCTTTGATTGCAATCAAGACCCTCGGTTCATGGCATCAGACTTTCACGATGCTTTGACAAAGGCCGCTTTCAATAACTTTTATCATCGACCTTCTGAAACCCCCATCTAGGTGAATACCAATGACTTACATGTAGACTCACAGTTTGGTCTCTGAATTCAGGATTTCAAGCCCTTTCCGCTCCATCGCGTAGCACCTTTTTCCCTGATTTGACTTTTTAGCTTCTGGGACCTCTGTTGCAACTCAAATTTGATCAAGCTGGAGGGGTTGGGGACCACCCAGGGTAGCCGTAAGTAGACCCACGGCTGTCACGGGTTGACCCGTGGCCATCTGTGGCTACATATACTCCCTCCCATCCCTTTCATAAGTTATTTTCAAGTTGAAGCCACACAGAAAATCAGAGATTTTTCTTCAGATCAACTAAGTTCGGGCAGCTTTCTGCTAAATTCGTCACCGTACAAACGTTTTGCACTATTCAGGTAACGTTTACATGTTTTCTTTTCCAATTTTGATCGCTATAATGTTAGATATCATATAGAATGCTTCTAAACACATATTTATCAATATGCATGATCATATGACTTGATAAAAATTATTCAATGCAGTAAATGTTAATCTTTTACCATGCTAAACGTATTGATGTGAAAAAATTTAACTTTTGAGATAGTCATTTGGCACCCTTTTTTGCTATTTTTCATCCTATTTGAGGACAAATGAGAAAATGTTTCCAGTAAAGCACACCTAGCAATTTTGGTTGCCATGGTTGATCTAATTTTGATGTTTTTTCATGCATATAAGATGTTCATAACTTTGGGTTGGTGTGTTACTGAATGGCCACCTAGTCATGCCTATGTGCTTGTGGACAATCCATTTTACAAAGGAGACTTGAGAAATTTTTTCATGAGTCTGGGTATTTAATGAACATGCAATTTTAACTCTATTGTAGACGTATATTAAAGTAATGCATGTATGCATGAAGCTATGATGTGAATTTAATAAGCTTTAGTTTAGAATTTACTTCACCCTTTCTAAGGTGATTTGGATACTTTTGTCCAGATTATGGATCCAGATCAGCCGAGTAGCTCTCGTAGGGCCTCTTCAGGTGTGATAAGGAGAGCTTCAGATGTTCCTCAGCCTCGCCCAGCCCGACAGCCTCCCCGGTTGACTAAGTCAGTTATTCGCCCTATCCAGGTTAAGAGACCGGCTGTCGAGGATGAGGAGGAGGACGTTCCCATTGTGGATCCTGCTTCTTCTTCTTCCATTCCCCGCAGGGAGCTTCCAGCTATTAGTGTGATGATTCCATATCTTCTGGATGATTTGAGTCGTTATCCCTCGATCTATCTTCATGCGAATGAGGTAATAACTATTTCCATATTTCTTTTCCCACTTTTGGGGGCAAGGGTTTTGATCTTGATTTTCAATTTGATGCAGGTTCCCTGCTTTACGCAGCCCAGAAGGATTTGGTTTAGCATACAATCTCTGTACCAGACTCTCCATTCAGAGTACTGGGAGATTGTTCATGCATGGAGCTTCGAGGCTTTCTTTTCCATCCCCACCATCATTGTCCCTGGGGTTTTCTCAAGGCTTCGTCTGAGCACTAGTTTCAACAGACCCAGTCTCTCCACTTACTGGATTGTGAGGTGATGATGACACTGATGGATTGGAAATTCATCACTGGGTTGGAGTTTACAGGGGTGCCAGTGCCTTTGGTGGCTGACATTTTCTCGGCTGCCGTTAGATCCCTTTCGAGAGACCCGGCCATGACTCTCAAGGGTTGGACTATCTGTTTTGGTCCCCTGAGTGTAGATTCCATGAGTGGGGCTCTAACTAAGCCTTTGCCCGATGATCCAAGGGTTAGACATTGCATCCTTTTGTGATTATTTATGATCATCATCAAGGGTTGTTTCCTAGCAAACAACTCCTTGACGGTTTCGTTTGCTTTAGTCAGCACCACTCAGGAGGTGGACCGTATCAGAGATTTTGATTTGGGCTCATACACCTTTGCCTACTTCCTTAGAGGGATGCGCCTACGCTTAGAGGGAGTGACGGAGGCTTGGCTAGGCTTTTACCCATTTTTACTGGTGAGTATTTTCTCTGGATTTTTTGATTTCCCCTCATTTGGGTTGCCAGTTTTCCTGACTGAAGATATTTGATCTTTGCACTTGCAGTTCTGGGCCTATGAAAGGCTCCTATGTCTTCGTCCTGTTAGCATGTTAGGTCTAGAGACCTATCCTCGGGGATGGAGATGGCATCACTCCACTCTGGTGGAGGTTACCGTAGCGGAAGGTTTCACCCATTCTCGCTTATAGTTGGAGTTGTTAACGTCATTACATGGGTTCCCTATTCTAAGGACCATTTGATAGTACACTTTGAGGGTGGCTTCCCGACTGGTATCGAGTATGTATTGTCCACCCGTCGGATTCCTCTCCTGACCGACGAAGGTTGGGAGCTCTATTTAGGAGAGCGTGCTATTAAAAGCATCACAATGGAGATACGCATTCTGTTCTTTCCTCCTGTCAGGCGACATTGGCCTTTATCTCAGCTGATCACCGAGATTACCTTGATGGGTATAGATGGCATTATTTTATCATAGGGTCCCTTCACTCAGGAGACTTTTTACTGCTGGTGGCTCCCTCGCACCATTAGAGCTCAAACCCGTGTCACACAGTTTATGGGGGATATGGTTCTTGGCTACATCATGATGACGAATTAGATTGCATGCGTCTTAGTGCCCACTCACTATACGCAGATTGAGAGTTTGACCCAGCAGCTGGACCAGACACATTTTTTCATCCGACATTTGGGCAGAGATCCATCAAATGTGGATTCTTTTGATTCTTCCAACTCTGGTGCTGGCCCTTCAGGTGGCCCATATTTTGATGGCTTTACCGGTGCCGATCCTCCATTGTATCGACCTGATATCCCTTCTGGCAGAGACCTAGTGACTCAGGAGGAGTTACATCAGATGGAAAGATTGGATGATGTGGACATCATTAATTTCTTCTAATGTATTTCTCGTTATTTCTTTTGATAGGCCTCTATTAGATATTGGGTGGTTGTGTCCCATTTCTCGTTATATCTTTTGATAGGTCTTTGTTAGATATTGGGAGGTTATGTCCTATTTCCCTGTACTGTTTACTTTTAATTGTATACAGAGATGATGTATTAGATGATGATGTATTTAGGAATGTATAATGCTTTATATTCTCCACATCATATTGTCATTTATTATTTATCATGATGCATGCATTATCTCATGGATATGCATTCCCAGAGATGACTTTAGCATTGACCCCTGGATGGTCTTATGTTACTGTTCTATAGATGTCTTCATCCACTTTTAGTCGGATTGAACATACCTCACCCATGTTAGTGGCCTCTTCTTTGAGATCTTGGTATGGCAGTTTGTCTTCCCCAGATCAGGTGACAATTGATCAGTTACTCAGGTACTCTATGACCTTCCTGATATTGTAGGTAATATTGGGCTTTGTTGAGGGCATGATATCTCGTTGGATACTAGAGAGGTAGGTGTTTAGATTTGATATCCATAAGTTGACTCCTACATTAGAGGAGTATGAGTGTCTTACAAATTTACGCTAGGATGGCTGTCGAAGATATAAGCCGACGTTTATGACCTTGATAGGCTTGAGGCGCAGAGTTGCCTTGGACGAGATTACCTCGGGCCATGTGGTGTCCATGGATTTTTTGATTGACTGATTTGGGTCATTGGATAGTTATCTACGACATTCTGGGGATTTCACCATTATTGAGGGTGAGTGGCATACTGCCCACGTAGATATTTTCTTGATATGCATTGTGGCCTATCTGTATATGTCGTTGTACATGGATCATCTGGATATTGGCCTGATTACGGTAGTCTATGCTCTCAGGGAGGGTTACACCATCTTGCCAATGATCTTGACAGAGACCTTGAGGTCGGCCACATTTTTCCATACCCATTCTATGGGGTTTTTCAGAGACAGTGTCTTCTTGTTGTACGTGTGGTTTATGACACACTTAAGACCGATTGGCACATTCAGACGTCATGGGTATTTCTTTACTCATGAGATAGCCATGTCTTATTCCTTTCAGCCGGTTAAGTGTACATGCATAGCATCCTGGTCGGCCTTTTTGTCAGGGATTAAGGATCCTTTTGTCATTTTGCCTTGTTCAGGACTCAACTGTCCCTACAACTTTATTACTTATGCAATGGGTATGAACTATCTACCCCTGGCTGGTTTGAGAGGGGTGACCACATATCATCCACTAGCTTTCATTGGACAGTTTGATCAGTTTCAGGATATTCATCCCTTTGATGAGGCAGTAAGTTAGCGATTGTCATCTCGGCTTTTGTCAGCAGAGGACTTGACTAGGATTTATGATTGTTGGACTCATCGAGAGAGGGATGAATTTTTGACTAGTCATCCAGGTCGCTCTTCAGAGTATTCTGCATGGCTGGAGGCAGATATTGAATTGGCTAGGGATATTTCCTCAGAGCTGAGTATTGAGTTTGATGTTTTGGGACTGGTTTTTGAATGTGGTTGAGGTTTGAGCAAAGGATTTTGGCTTTCTTCTCTGAGGGTTCGACCGCACCATAGATAGATGTCTACGTACTCCTATTGATGAGGGGAGATCGGGTAGTTCCTGCTCTGCGGTTTGGCTTTCCTCTTTGAGGGTTCGACCGTACCATAGATGGATGCCTACGTACTCCCATTGATGAGGGGAGATCAGATAGTTCTTGCTCTGTGGTTTGAGTCATTGAGATTTGAAGTTGACTGCACCATAGATGGCCTCCTATTTTCTCCCATTGATGAGGGGAGATCAGGTAGTTTCCAATTTTGGTGCAGGGGTTTGACATGTTGAAGAGTTGAAGGGGTTTTAACTTGGTTGAAGTGGTTGGACCGCACCATAGTTGGCTGCCTACATACTCCCATTGATGAGGGGAGATCAGGTCTTTCGTAGTTCATGCTTGGTATGAACGGTTAAAAGGTGTTTTTGAGTTTTTTAGGGTTTTTTGTAGGGTTAGACTGCATTAGAGTTGGATGCCTACGTACTCCCATTGATGAGGGGAGATCAGGTCGACGTAGTTTAAGAGGTTGAAAGGTGTTTTTGAGTTTTTTAGATTTTTTAAAGGGTTAGATCGCACCATAGTTGGTTGCCTACGTACTCCCATTGATGAGGGGATTTCAAGTCTACGTAGTTCCAAGCTTGCATGAACTGGTTGAAAACATGAATTGATTTGATTGACTGATTAATTTCTTTTAACACCAGGATGTTAGCTTGCAGGTAACTTCAGACATAATACCTTTTCATAGTGTCTGAGTTGATAAGCTGGAAAAATTCTTCGCAGTCCATTTCTTGTAGTCTGAAGGCTCCTCCCATCAATACCTCCTTGACAATGAAAGGGCCTTCCCAGTTCGGGGCGAACTTTCCTTTATATTGATCTTGATTGGCAAGGATTTTCTGTTAGGTTTGTAATATTCATGAACGCAATCAAATTGTACAAATTAAGCAAAAAGGTGATAAAATAGAGTTTTAAAATTTTACAAAGCATATACTCGGATCATCCTTTATGCATAATTATTCATTAAACGAAAAGATAAAGAACAAGAATTATACCCTTGAAGATTAGAACTTCCTCAGGTACAAGTTCACCTCCAAATCCTTTTGCGTTCAACTTGAATCCACCGGGTTTGGTTCCTTCCTTTGATCAATGTTAGCCAGCCAAGTGTTTGGCCTCTAGAGGTGATCCACCAAGGAAGAAGAAAGATTCAAGAAGATGGGTATTTTGCAAAACCCTAGTTTTTTTATCTCTCATAGAAGATGGTGTACTCTCCCAACAATTGGAATTACGTATTCATGTATTTTGTGAAAGTGTCAACCACCCTCACCCATAATAAGACTCCTCTTATTTATAGATGTGGGCAACTCTTCTTAACAATTAAGGAATTGAGTTTTATTTTAATTAATTAAATTCCTTTAATTAATTAGGCTCCCAATCTTATTAGGAATAATTAATTAAACTCTTTTAATTAATTAACCTCCTAATCTTATTAGGATATTTGAGAGTACTTATATTAAATTAATTTCTAGCTCTTTAGAAATTAAAATAATAATAATTTAAATAATATTAATCGAGACACCTCTTATTAATTTATATATTTAATATTTCCAAAATATTAAATAATAAATATTAAGTTATTTAATTTATTCTATCACCATAGATTAAATTAAATACACTTAACATATTATTACAATTATGACATTAACTTCTTAAATAATTATTCTTTTTTTAGGGTGTGACCCTTTAGGTTCTCCATATTAAACCGGTTGTGAATAAATCAATTAAAACAATTCTAATCTTATTTAAATAAATAAATTAAACTATTAATTTATTTAAATAAATAATATTTATTCTACAATAGGGATAAGCCTCCCTAGTGATTAACGATTTTCCAGATAATATAGATTTCCACATTAATCATAAAAGAACCTTTGAGTAAATAGTTACCGTACAATTCAATCCTTCCACCATACAATGTCCCAATTAATTATAAGACATGGAATTACTGTCAAGTCTTATTTTATTTAATTAAATGTATTTCGACTCTTAAATGCACAACTCCAAATAATCCTTTCTAATTTCATTTTGCCTTGGCCGAGGACTATTGGGTTGTCATTTATCGAATCACATAGGACATTTCTCTTCTTTTACTAGAAGCGGTAGATTCTTTATTGATCATACATTATCTTCGTATACAACTTATTATACCCAAGCATATCCTTTGATATACCCTAAGGGTCTTAAGGAATAAGTCAAAGTATAACTCATCATACACAAGATACTATGATGATCTCAAGTCCAAGGATCACTTGTACTACTATCACTACAAGAATTCCTATTGACAAACAAGTAAAACTCCATTAGGTATTCCTTAGCGAGCCACGTTCAATGAACTTATTCTCTAATAAGCACCTACATACTTGCTTTAGTGTCTCCACACAAATGATCATGAGATCAATTATTCTCATCCAATGAGCAAGTAACATATGTACCAATCTATCCGAATTCACTAATCCCTAATTTAGTAATCCAACGATTGGGAACTATTTTAGTTTTAAGCTTTCTAAGAATTTAGATCTCATTAGAATGATCATCAACATTATTCTAAAAGCATTGCTTAAAACAATGGGTTTATCACATATTATAAAGTAGCATCATATAGATAATTAAAAGCCTTTAATAAATTAATAATTTTTATTAATAAATGAATAAGATTGTTACAAAGTATATGCTTTATCATAAAACATGATTGGCTTGTGTGCATACTACTTTCATTTTCTTCAAGACCAAGTCATTTTCTTTGAACTGCCGTAGTCGGACTTTCTTGTTGTAGGGCCGAGCAATCCTCTATTGATATAATTGACCATGAAAGATGGTTGTAGCCCTCCTCTCCTTTATCAAAGATAATTGGTGGTACCGGTCTTACAACCATTAGTCTTCCTCCATTTGAGCATCTATCAACACTCTTAAGGACTCTATTTCTACCTCTATGGGGGAGCACTGCTTCCATGCCATAGACCAATGAGTAGGGGGTAGCCCAGTGGAAGTGTGCATTGACGTTCTGTAGGCTAACAGAGTCAGAGGAAATAAGTCAGGCCATCCTTTGTGATTGGCGGATAACTTTTACATGATCTTCTTAATGTTCTTATTAGCCGCTTCAACAACACCATTCATCTTTGGGCGATAAATAACGGAGTTGAGATGCTTGATATGGAATTTGCTGCATAATTCCTCCAACGCCTGGTTGTTGAGATTCTTGGCACTGTCCGATAAGATCACCTCTAGTTGTCCATATAGACAAATGACATTATTTCTTATGAAACCAATGATTACCTCTTTGGTGACTTTGGGAAAAGAGGCTGCTTCCACCCACTTGGTGAACTAGTCGATAATGGTAAAGATAAATCAATGACTATTGCTGGCTTTGGGCTCGATTTGCCCGATCACATCCATTCCCCACATTGAAAAGGGCCATGGTGAACTCATACTATGGAGTTCACTTGGAGGAGCATGGATGGCATTTGGTTCATTTCTTGAGAAAGCCATTACAGCTGAGGGTGGTAGTGAATCAATAGGTTTCTATAATAAGGACAAGAAAAATAAGGGGAAAATGGAAGGATTAGTCAAGACAGAGGGTAGTAGCAAATGGAACATGAAAAGGAAATGGGAAAATTTTGGAAACAGTGGTAATGTTCAAAGGGAGCAATAGAGACAGAAATCTGAAACTCATAAAACATGTGGAAAGAATTATTTTGGAATATGTCTGAAGGGAAAAATGGTTTGTTGCAAATGTGGATAGGAGGGAGACATCTCTCCTAACTGTCCAAATTCAAAGAAAAGTTTTGGGTGTTTTGTTTGTGGATTAATGGACCACTTTACAAGGAACTGTCCAAAGAAGAGTGTAGATGGAGGGAGCAGTGGTAAAGGAAATAGTGGTAGCAATGCACTTACAATTGGGGCAGTCACACCAAATAAATCAACAGCTAGGACCTTCAACATGACAGCAAAGGATGCGGTGGCATCAAAGGAGGTAATTTCAGGTATTGTTCCAATCAACAATATAAATGCATATGTGTTGTTTGATTCTGGAGCATCCTATTTTTTTTTATCGTATGAATTCGCTAAGTGTTTAGAAAAACCTTTAGTGAATTTAGAAACTCCCATGAACATAGAAGTGGTCAATAAGGAAATAATTCATGTAGAGCATATCTATAAGAATTGTTGCGCTAAGATAAGAGAACGAGATTTACCGATAGATTTGATTCCGATTCGATTGGGGGAGTTTGATATTTTGGGAATGGATTGGTTGTTCAAACATGGAGCAACAATTGATTGTCAAAAAAAGCCAGTAAGTTTAAAACCTTCAAAGTAGTTGAAGATAGTGTTATACGGCAATAAATCGCCAAAGCAGTCTCGTTGTTTAACAATGATGCGAGTAAGGAAATTATTACAGAAAGGTTGTATGGGTTATCTCACTTATGTGGTGGATACACAATAGAAAGTAACAAAGGTTGATGAGATTACGGTGGTGAATGAAGTTATGGATGTTTTTCTTGATGAGTTACCAAGTTATCCGCCTGACAAAGAAATTGAATTTGTTATTGATTTGGCACCTGGTACAACACCAATTTTGAAGGTACCATATAGAATGGATCCAGTTGAGATGAAGGAATTGATGATACAATTGTAGGACTTATTGGATAAGAAGTACATTCGACCGAGTGCGTCTCCTTGGGGAGCACTTATGTTGTTTGTAAAGAAGAAAAATGGATCGTTGAGACTTTGCATTGACTACAAAGAGTTGAATAAAGTGATGATCAAGAATAAATATGTGATAACCCAAAAATTTATGAGACTTGTAAATAAGATCTCAAATAAATAAATAAATAAAGGTTTAAAGAATAAAACCTAGATTGAAAGTACAGGAATGATTAAAAAAAATTAATAAAAACCTATATGGTTTAATATCTGAAAGAATGTAAAGAGAATTAAATGGAAACGATAGAAAAGTTAAAGAGTAAGATATTACTAATTGATTAAGAATACGACAAGTCAAAATAATATATATGGCAAACCATATGATCATAGTAAACAAGCCTAAATATTTGATTATTAAGAGGACTTGTAAGGGTGACACAAGTTATTAATATGGTATTCTAAATTTAAGAATATGACCAAAAGATATTAAAAAGTTGGATTTAAAAAAATTCATTATGTCAAGCCATTTGAAAAGGCTTATTGAATGTAGCAAACTAAATAAAGATGTTTTAATAGACATTGAATTAAATGTCTAGCCTAATATAAGAGAATATTAACTATTTATCAATGAAGTGAATACTTATGACTAGTGAAGACGATGTGCATGATTGGAGGAGTAATTATTTAAAGTCCAAAGTAAGTGGACTAGATACCCTAATTGAATAATTAGGGAAATATAAAATTTATGAGACATGTCCCAAACAATTTATTGGATAGCCCAAACTTGGGAGGAGTTTCTAAAAGCAAGTTAAAACTCAAAATTTGAGTTAGAGATAGAATTTTGAAGCACAGACTGCTCGGTTGCGTCCGGAACGTCAAGTTTAGTCAGAAAAGACTGTAAACACGAAATGTGTTAGGGTTAACTTTTTGGTCAAAGTCAACAGTTGACTTTTATGGAGAAAAGTCAAAATCGGAGTTAGGAGTGGAATTTGTAGACGCGAAGGAGATATTGGAATCCAGAATGTCAAAATTAGTGAGAATAGACTCTAAACACGAAATGTGTCGGGGTTGACTTTTTGGTCAAAGTCAACAGTTGACTTTTATGGAGAAAAGTCAAACTTTAAATTCGGAAATGAATTTGAAGAAACGGATATGTCCACGACGTTGGGAGCATCAAGTTTAGTAGGAATCGACTATAAACTTGAAAATTTTATTTTTCGGGTACAAAAGTCAAAGATGGGATTAAACACGCAAAATGAGAAAATAAAAGCGGAACCCACATGACTCAAATCAGCTGAGATTTCAGCACATGGGCAGCCACCACTTCTCACTAACTCCTACCTAATCCTAACCACTCCCTCCCTCTCCTAAATGATATATTACTTAGCTAAAGGAAAAAAGGAAACAAAAAAAAGAAATATTTCTCTCCTTTTTACCACTCCACACCTGACCATGAGAAGGGAGGAAGAGAGGGAGTGGGTTGCCATGGATGAAGGGAAGGAGAGAAGAGAACAAAAAGAAATCAAGAGGAAAAAAGAAAAAAGTTATAAAACACTAACCCTTAAACTCTGTTTAATCTTATTTTTATGGGAGTTTAATGAAACAGATCATGGATCATGGTAGATCCATAAGTATAAGAGCTATTAGGATTAATTAATATGTATTATGTTCGTTTATGTTTGATTAATCAAGAGATCATGGAAGACTTCTTACAAAGCATAAAGGTGAGAAAAAGACTGATTTTCTAGAAAATAGAACATGAAATTCAAACAATCATATCTCTCATTCTATTTTGAATTTTTGAGTGTGGTCAAGTTCTGGAATTAGATATATGAGTCTTCTAACTTCTCTAAGTGGAATCACCGTAAAAAAAAGTTGTAGATTTTTTATGGAACGTTTTTGGTAAACTAGGCAAAATTTGGGAAAAAAAGCCCTAAATATCAGCCACTTTGAGGCACTACCATTTGAAACCTACAAATTATTTTTGAGATCCGAGTGTCAGGAATAAACATGTGAATGATATTCCTATTTATATATGATTTGATTATGATATATATATGAATGAATATGCAAGTATGCTTGCATTAAGAAAAGTTGTAAAGCCCTCTAATAGATTATAGAAACATATGTACAAGGACTTAGAATGAATTGATCAAATATGTTAGGTTGGTCCTACATAAGTAAATAGCTCTGTAAAGTCCTTAAAAAAGAAATGATGTGCAAGGACTATAAACATAGAAAGATCAAACATGTTAGGTTGATCTTATGATGTAATAGATAGGCTTGTCTGATCGTCGAGCACTGCACCAGAAATCGTAGTCTGCCAAGAGAGTCAAGGATAACTCGAGAGCTATTGAGGCAAAATCGTAGTCTGTAAGATAATAGATCTCGGAGTTCATAGACTTCCAGGAGAGACGAGGAAGGATCTTAGTGTGTCGAGTAAAGCTTCCTCGGAGCCATAGTCTGCTGAGGAAGTCATGTTCAGAATCAGAGGCGACCACGCCACGAGCCGCCAACCGAGCATTTTCCAAAGTCAAGTCAAGAATCGTAGACTACACACTCGTAATCGTAGAGTCTCTCGATCGATCAAAGGCAAAAAGAGATCGTAGTCGAGCAAGATCGGATGAAGACAACAAGCACAATGATGTAAATCGTAGAGTGTCAAGATCGATCTCGAGTCGTGAGTAGTGTCTGCGCGGTAGAAGGTGAATCGTAGAGAGTGTAGAAGCTAAGATCTCAACAAATGTGCTCACAAAGCCAAAGAAGAATCGTAGAGCAAACACGATTCTCAACAATTGAGCACTCCCAGAATATCCAAAGGAATGAAGCCTCTAGTTGGTACTGCAAAGATACATCTCACCTAAAGGAAGCCAGAGAGCACTCAATGAATGGCATGCAAGATATTAGAAGATCTAAGCATCAACCTAATCAGCATCCAGATTGAGTTGTGAAGCCATTAAAGATGAAGTCTTCCACAAGATGATCATAATAAGACTTGAGTAGCTGACTAAGGAAAGTCAGCTTGTGCAGTAGCTGTCAAGTAGAAAGATGACAATGATCTTGGAAGTAACCAGGATCGTAGTGTTTGCCAAACAAAGAAGGAACTGATGGAGTATACACAGAGATACTAGTCAGCCTCTGAAGAACAAGGCTAAAGTGATTAAGCATTGGGTCAGTCCATTGATGATAAGTGAACGGGAGATCACAAGGAGAAAGCAAGTTAGACAAGCCACAAATCTGAAGTGTCTTGTTATTCAGAAGGGACCAGAACAAGGAATCAAGCCATCAGTATCTGAGAGCAGTCGAAGCAAACAGGAAGTGTTGAAGCACTGCACAATAGAAGGAAGAGTTGTTCTATATTGAAGATCCCATTAACATTCTTCAAAGGTCATAGTGTTGCCTCTACATGTCAAATGATCAAGTCAACAAGACACTACGATCAGGTCCAAGAAAGCAAGCATCAGAATCATAGAGTTCGGTCATCCGAAGATTGAAGCATTGGCAACGGTTCAATCTGAAGGTTGATATTCGGACAAGAGCTTATTGAGAGCATCGATGCAAAAGGACAACCTCTGATCGAGAAATCAGAAGGGGGAAATAATATCGTCGACCTGCCCGAGACATCAAAGTAACATCTCTGACGGGGTAAGTGAAATAGTAGACTACAGTGTCAGAAAGTCATGTCATGTCACATCTGCAGTCTGCACCAAACAACTCGAGATCTGCGAAGCAATTCAAAGAGCTCTCAACGGCTACTTTCCAACGGGAAGATTGGGAAGGAGTATAAATAAGCTAGAGCTTCAAAGATCAAAGGTTGCTGGAGTTGCTGAGTTTGGAGAAATAGTGGACTGATCTAACTAATGTAAAATAGTGAGTGACCAATGAAGGTCCGAAGGCTCACTCTACGATCCACTAAGAACACTTAGAGTCAGACAAAGAAAGAAGTAGAAGTGAGAGTTCTACTACAAAAAGAGTGTTCTGAACTGCCGAGAGAAAGAAAAGCATCATGTCATCTTGATGCCCATCATGGGAAGACTCTAAGTACCAAAGAGAAGAGCCTACAGTCATCTTAGCAAGTCCATCATGAGAAGGCATCAAGTATCAAGAAAGAAGATCACCAACGCCATCATGGTGTCAAGCATGAGAAAGTTTCTAAGTACCTAGCAGAAGAGCTTACAGTCATCTTAGAAACCCATCATGTTCAACCATCAAGTATCAAGAAGAATGATCTTCAAGGCAGTTCATCAAGGGTCATCAGAAGTGGTTGAGTAACTGAAGAAGCTGAGCATCATGCAACACTAAATTGCACTTCAAGGATGATCACGCCAAGCTGCTAAGTACAGAAGATGTTCAGAGCTTAAAGACATCTTAGCAGCTCATCGCCAACTCTAACAAATAAACAAATAACTCAACAACAAGAAGCCAGGGCCTGAGAGGTCCTTGTCTAGAAGGACTAAATGAAGTTCCAAGCCTGTTGGGCTTGAAGAGTTCCTAGGGAACTAGAGGAGTTCCAAGGTTGTTGGCCTTAAAGGAATCTTAGTGATTTGAAGGAATCTTAGTGATTCGTCTTCCTTTAGTGGAGTGGAAATCGCTAGTTTAAAAGCGTAAGAGTGGATTAGGAGCTTGAGTCTCTGAACCACTTAAAATCCCTTGTGTCTTTTACTTTATTTCATTTACATTATGTACATTAACTGCTATAACTGCTATGTATGTTTTAACTGCTTACCACTGAAGTAACTCTACGAAAAATGTATGTATGATTATGAATATATCAATGAAGGGGATATTTTACTTATTCCACTGTGCTTGAAAAGATTCTTATGTTTGTCATATGCTAAATTATTAGCAATACAAAATAAACCAGAAAAGTATTTGAAATTAAAAGGATCTATTCAACCCCTCCCCCCCTTCTAGATCTATTGTGCCTATTGGGAACTAACAATTGGTATCAGAGCAGGTTCTCATGCTATATTCAAAAGCTAATCACTTTGAGTCTGATCCTAGGCACAAACATTGTTCTAAATTTAGTTTAGTAGTAAGTCACTTGTTATATGCAGATGAGCTCACACATTGGAAATATTGTGTACATGTAAATGTGCATATACACCTGAAGATGCTTAAATTGGTCCATGTTCTTGATTGTCATAATCAACACGACCAATCCTTGTTCGCGGTCAATCTTGTAGTCTAAGGACCAGGCTAGAAAGCTCAAAAGACATTAACAGAAAAGAGTCAAACATCTACCAGTCTGAAAAGATGAAAAGGCCACATAATTTAAGAAATGTTTACCCAAAGAAGAACTTCTCAAACATGTATCTGGCCAACTAGCAGCTGGATGTAAACCTTGTGAACTCAAGGATGTCAAAGAACTAAAGATGCTGATATTTTCTTAGCTTGCATCTTCAAAACCACGACTGATTGATTGAAGGTCAACTGGAGGAACTAGATGTCAGGAGCAAATGAGAAACCATGCACATCAATGCCTAAACTCAGTATATCTAAGATAAATGATTGTTAAGAAACTGACAGTAAAAAGGTACAGTTCCTCACTAATATAAATATGTACATCATGATTGCACCCCCTTATGAACTATAACAATATTCTTTCAAGGAATCATAATCTTCCTAAAAAGGTGAAGAGAGAAAGTACACTGAGGGTAGAAACTCTAATGTCTATAAACTTTCTCTCCATCCAAGTTTTAGGTTGAAGATAACATCTTGAAAGAAATCTGAAATGGGTCATAATAGCATCACAGGTTAAAATAATTTTATGTGAAGTAATCTTTGCTGATGGGTTAGTATGTATGTACAACTTATGGTCTAAGTGTTTAATAACACACAGAGTATAATCAGTTCTACAAGAGCATCTTGAAGATTCGTAGAAACTGATCACCTCCATGAATCAACCAAATACAAATAAATTGTAGAGTTAATTCTCAATCTGTGAACATTTAAACCCTGTGAACATAACCTATCAAATGATGAAACCATCAAAGAAAAAGAGTGTTTTATTAAAATAAAAAATCTCACACACACTCACCATCATGCATCTCAAAATGTATTATCTCAATTAGTTACATGCATGAATATAACTGTTGGTGATCAATATGATGATTATCCAAATATATGAGGAACGGGGGTTTAGAAAACTAACCTAACAGGACCCATTTAACCATGGGTACCAAAAATAGAAATTTATAACCTACAGGTACTTGGTCCATCTGGCCACACTAAGGAATGCTGAAGTAGAAGACTTCAGTCAAGAAAATTCAACCAACAGAAGGCTTAAGACTGTTCAGAAATGATTCTGATAAAACTCCTATATGTCAAAGCCTATCCTGGAAGACTTGCTGAGCTAATTTGAATGAAGCTCACATTATTGCTGATCCTTATAAGGAAGCAAGTCATTCAACCAAAGATGTAAAAGGGTCTTAGATGCTCAATCATTCAAGCAGGTCATAAGAGAAGAATCCTCACGGAAGCTCACCATAGAGGATCATCGAGCATCAAACATGAGGAACTCATTACGGAGAGAATTCCACAAGTACAAATCAGAAAAAGAAGACTACATTCAGTAGTAGTCTTCATCAAAGGATCGTAGAATGATCAACCTCGAAGATGCCCATTTCTACGATATAAGAAGATTTAATGATTTGATCGAGAAGGAGATATGCAGGATGCTTCCTAATGTACATGAAGAAGAAAAGAAATTACACTCTCACCGAAAAGACAAAGATCAACCATGGGGGAACAGTGATCTATTAAGGAACAACAGCACTGAAATATTCTATGAAGCAATGTACCAGCTACAGAGTCCCAAAACTTTGTGGCTGATGAACCAAATGAAGATCCATAGTCAGTAGGAACGTCTCAAAATGTACTACTAATAACCTATCAGCCACCCAACTCAAAATCGTGGATTACCTACGATCAAACACATGATCGTAGTGTAAATACAGGAGGACACCACAATTACAGCCAGTGCCAATGTCTAAAGTTGGAAGAAGAACTCCTCAACAGAAAAGGTCAAATGAGATATCAATGCAAATCACTTTTAAAAGAATTTCATCTGGAAAGCGCCTCAGGGACAAACCTGACCCTTAGCTCACTCTAAGAGGTTGGCCCTTCCTGAGCTACCTTAACCTAGAAGGATTGCTTAGTCAAGTTCATCTCAAGGACGAAGACAATCAACGATCATAGAGTAGAGTTTGAGAGAACTCAACGATCATGATGTAACCTCAACGATCGTAGTGCCACCTCAGCGATCGTAGAAACAGACTCGACGATCGCAGTCTTACAAGAGGCTACTCTAACTCATGAGGAGCTTGGAAGAACAGGACAATTGCTCAAACATTCAGATTATGGGAGATAAGTTCGAATGCTGGTTGGAAAGATGTCCTGCTAAAGAAAAGTGCCCCAGGCTTCATGAAGTACATCAGTGGTTGAGCCACGCAGGTTCAAAATGAGAAGTAATGTCAAAACCATCCACTACAATATCTCTCAAAAGTTAATCGTTGAGTCAACAAAGGAAAACATAGAGTCCACAGCTGCCTTACCATGTTACTCTACGAACCAAAAAGGTCAACGGTAAATCCACGTCAGTAATGCTTATTCTCTGAAAAGGAATATAAAACCGAAAAGGTTATAGGGAGTTACAGCTAATTACTGGACATCATGCAACCAATGGTTGGTTGACACATAACTGCTTATGCAGAGTCAGAGGGAACTGCCATAAAATTCAAAATCTACAAACAGTTACCAGAAACTATCGAACCTCTCTCCCTCCCATTTTCAAACCCTAGAATCCTCTTCGAAGCTTAAATCAATTAAACCTCCAGAACCCAAATCACAATCAGCTATCTCTCATAAATCTTTCTGAATCAAATACCCATGTACCTTGAACTTTTCAAATGGCAGAATGGAGAGTTATAACTGGAATCCAACTCGGCTTCACAAAGTTTGAAAAATCAGAGATGAAGTTCAAAAACATCCTTGAGCTCGTAAAGAAAGTTGGATTCTCTGAGTGCTTGGAGGCCAACACTCCAGTCTATACAGATCTAGTAAAGTAGTTCTACTCAAATGCTTCAACAAATTCTGGGATTCTGACCACTAAGGTGAAAGGATCAAGTCTGAAGATAAGAGCATCAGACATCAATCAATGTCTAGGGTTTCCCAATCAAGGCCTGATAAACCTGGATGAAGTCGACATTGAAGAAGGCAAGACGCTAATGCAGTACCAAAGAAACCCTAGCCTGAAGGACATGAAGAAGAAGGAATTTCTTAAGGAATTTGAGTTCCTTGCTGAGATAGTGGGAAAGTGTATCCTATGCAAGGATACTGCACATGACACTGTGCTTGATCAGCAGTTGAAGATTATGTCTGCAATAGTTCTAAAGAAGTGAATCAACTTTGGAGCTATCTTATTTGATCAGATCTCCAAATGGGTGGAAAGGGTTGAGGTAAAGAAGTCTACAGATAGACCCCTGACTAAGGTCTTTCATGGAAGATTGCTGAGTATTGTGATGAAGAAGAAGCTGGGAGGCAAAATCAAGGATGATGAAGGAGAGCCTCTAAATGTTCATAAAGTAATGTCTCCACACTATTTGTGAAATTGGAAGAAAAGAAGAAGGAAAAAGGAAAATAGGAAGCTAACAACAAGAAGAGGGAAAAGAAAAGCAAGGTCTTTGTAAAGGAGAAGAAGGCGAAGAGGTGAAAAAGTTCGAGTCCGGTGACTCTCACCGAAGAAGAAAAGATGAAGATGAAAACACTCAACCAAGAACCACAAAGAAGAAGAAAGGAGGGAAAAGAAAGCTAAGGTGGTCTCAAGACCGAGTCCCCGAAGAACAAATCGAGGAAGAAGCGATGAAGGTGAAGTTGAATTCATGAAAAGAAAATGTAAACCTCAATGATGAAAAAAAGAAGAAGAACTGAAACCCTATGGCTAACTCTCATAGCATCCACTCTGATGATGAAGAAAGGTTGCAAGTTGACACAACAACATCCTCTACTGCAAATGCTCCAACAAACTCAAAAGATGTCGAGTCTGAAAAAGAAGAACATGCTCTTACTATTGCTGAACACCAAGCTAGTCTGTCTGATGGTACAAAAGCTTTGGATTCTAAAGAAGAAGAGGAGTCTGAAACTCCCATAGCTGAACCCCCAAAGAGAAGGAAGAGCTACAGATTACTTGCTCAATTTGCCTCCAAGAAGAGAAATGATCACTCTACTGCAATCATTGAATTAAGTGATGATGAATCTGAATCACAGGAAGAAAGTACTGAAGATGGGACTAGTAATGAAGAGGATGAATCCAAGGAAGATTTTGCTGAAGAAGGTTCTGGAAATGAAATTCAAAGAAGAAGGATTCACCGAATGAACTCGATCGAATGTTTCTGTGATTCGCAAAGAGAAGAGAAGAAATGGAGAAAGATTCTGATTCTGTACATCATGAATTAAAGGAACCAAAATACTACCATGTTCTCTCTCCAGCTAGGATTAACAGGAGAATAGTGGTGGAAGTCTCGAATGAACCACCAGAAGTGCCTCTAGAAAGATGTTTTTTCCAATGGATGCCTTGGTTAAAGGCACATACTGAAAAGGATGAAAGTTACCTCAGCTGGTGCTTCTCTCAGTTTCCAAGCCTGGAACTAGTGTCTCAGAACTTCCCCAGGGTGAAAAAGTTTGCAACAATGATGATTAAAGACCAGCCCCATTACAAAGTCTATAGACATGCTGCCAACCATTATATTCCTTATGATTGTAGAGTGGATTCTGAAGGAAGAAGGATCATGACCAAGGAAATAATCATAGAGTCTGTTCACTCTACTACTGATGGTGTTCAAGTCCAAAATGAGAAGCCTCCATCTGCCCAAGCACAGTTGCCCAACACCCCTTCATCTTCCAATATCGATTGGTACTCAATGATTTTTTAGATTGTCAAAACTTTCAAAAATCTGTCCAAAGATGAAAATCGTAGAGTCCAATCTGGTGTTCAACAAGAGGCTGCCCAACCAAATGACCAAATCCCTATGGAGCAGGATCTATTGAAGAATTCTGACGAGCTGATTGAGAAGATATCTCTAATCAATGAAGAATTAAAAAGGTTGACAGAAGCAGGAGATAATTCAGTTCAAGACACACTCCAAGCATCGATGGCTGATGTATCTCTCAAAATTAAAGAGAGAGATAACATCTATCTGAAGGTCATGAATGATCAGAAGGCTGATGTACTACGAGCACAGAAGGCAAATGGAGAACAACTCCAAGTCCTCTATGACAAGATTGACAACATGAATCAGTCTTTCTCTATGCAACTTGAGCTGAGCCAACAAGAACTTAAGTTTGAAGTTTCCAACTCCTCCTATCTGATGGAGCAGCTTATGTCCAGTATGGAGCAGCTCTCCCAAATGATTAATGATAAAAAGGGGGAGAAAAAGATGCATAGAAAGAGGCAGAGTAAAAGTTATTCAAGAAAGGGCAAGGAGAGCAGAAGGAAACAAGACAAGAAGACCAAAAAGAAGACAGCAGAAGAAGAAGCTGGTTCATCATCTAAGGGGGAGCCAAAGGATGATGAGCCTATATTTGCAAAGGCTGAGGGGGAGTCAGAAGAAGAAGAGGAGCATACATCTGTAGAGGAGCAAACAAAAGAAATGAAGTCAACATCCCAAGGGAAGCAGAAGCAAAGAAATCAAATAGATGAATAGCTGGGTCAACAAACATCCTGGAAACATACATGGAGCCAAAAGAGGTACATCTCTAACTAGTTAGGTATGTTCTGGATCCAGGATGTAAAATGTCAGTATATTAAATTTCACATCATTATAAATGACATTCATGATTATCATTTTAGAAATACAAATTGCTCATTCAACGATATAAGATTCATTCATAACATGCATATGCACTTATTGTTTTTGTCAAAATCAAATAAGGGGAAATTGTCAGGAATAAACATGTGAATGATATTCCTATTTATATATGATTTGATTATGATATATATATATATATATATATGAATGAATATGCAAGTATGCTTGCATTAAGAAAAGCTGTAAAGTCCTCTAATAGATTATAGAAACATATGTACAAGGACTTAGAATGAATTGATCAAATATGTTAGGTTGATCCTACATAAGCAAAATAGCTCTGTAAAGTCCTTAAAAAAGAAATGATGTACAAGGACTATAAACATAGAAAGATCAAACATGTTAGGTTGATCTTATGATGTAATAAATAGGCTTGTCTGATCGTCGAGCACTGCACCAAAAATCGTAGTCTGCCAAGAGAGTCAAGGATAACTCGAGAGCTATCAAGGTAGAATCGTAGTCTGCGAGATAGTAGATCTCGGAGTTCGTAGACTTCCAGGAGAGACGAGGAAGGATAGTAGTGTGTCGAGTAAAGCTTCCTCAGAGCCGTAGTCTGCTGAGGAAGTCATATTCAGAATAGTAGAGACAGCCTGCCTATGAGCCGACCGAGCATATGCCAAAGTCAAGTCAAGAATTGTAGACTACACTCAGAATCGTAGAGTCTACTGATCGTATCAAAGGTAGAGATCGTAGTCGAGCAAGATCAGATGAAGACAACAAGCACAACGATAGAAATCGTAGTGTCAAGATCTGATCTCGGAGTTGTAGTGTTTGCACAGCCGAAGCTAAATCATAGAGTGCAGAGCTAAGACCTCAACAAATGTTCTCACAAAGCCAAAGAAGAATCGTAGAGCAAACACGATTCTCAACAATTGAGCACTCCCAAAATATCCAAAGGAATGAAGCCTCTAGTTGGTACTACAAAGATATATCTCACCTAAAGGAAGCCAGAGAGCACTCAACGAATGGCATACAAGCTATTAGAAGATCTAAGCATCAACCTAATCAGCATCTAGATTGAGTTGTGAAGCCATTAAAGATGAAGTCTTCCACAAGATGATCATAAGAAGACTTCAGTAGCTGACTAAGGAAAGTCAACTTGTGCAGTAGCTGTCAAGTAGAAAGATGACAACGATCTTGGAAGTAACCAGGATCGTAGTGTTTGCCAAACAAAGAAGGAACTGATGGAGTATACACGAGAGATCTTTGGTCGACCTCCAAGAACAAGGCTAAAGTGATTAAGCATTGGGTCAGTCCATTGATGATAAGTGAACAGGAGATCACAAGGAGAAAGCGAGTTGGACAGGCCACAAATCTGAAGTGTCTTGTTATTTAGAAGGGACCAGAATAAGGAATCAAGCCATCAGTATCTGAGAGCAGTCGAAGCAAACAGGAAGTATTGAAGCACTGCACAATGGAAGGAAGAGTTGTTCTACATTGAAGATCCAATTAACATTCTTCAAAGATCGTAGTGTTATCTCTACATGTCAAATGAGCAAGTCAACAAGACACTACGATTAGGTCCAAGAAATCAAGCATCAGAATCGTAGAGTTCGGTCATCCAAAGATTGAAGCATTGGCAACAGTTCAATCTGAAGGTTGATATTCGGATAAGATCTTATTGAGAGCATTGATGCAAAAGGACAACCTCTGATCGAGAAATCAGAAGGGGGAAATAATGTCATCGACCTGCCCGAGACATCAAAGTAACATCTCTAACGGGGTAGGTGAAACAGTAGACTACAGTGTTAGAAAGTCATATCATATCACATCTGCAGTCTGCACCAAATAACTCGAGATCTGCGAAGCAATTCAAAGAGAGCTCTGAACGGGTAGTTTCCAACGGGAAGATTGAGAAGGAGTATAAATCAACTAGAGCTTTAAAGGTCAAAGGTTGCTGGAGTTGCTGAGTTTGGAGAAATGGTGGACTGATCTAACCAACGTAAAATAGTGAGTGACCAATGAAGGTCTGAAGGCTCACTCTACGATCCACCAAGAACACTTAGAGTCAGACAAAGAAAGAAGTAGTAGTGAGAGTTCTACAATGTAGAAGTGAGAGTTCTACTACAAAAAGAGTGTGCTAAACTGCCGAGAGAAAGAAAAGCATCATGTCATCTTGATTCCCATCATGGGAAGACTCTAAGTACCAGAGAGAAGAGCCTACAGTCATCTTAGCAAGTCCATCATAAGAAGGCATCAAGTATCAAGAAAGAAGATCACCAACGGCATCATGGTGTCAAGCATGAAAAAGTTTCTAAGTACCTAGCAGAAGAGCTTACAGTCATCTTAGAAACCCACTGCACTTCAAGGATGATCACGCCAAGCTGCTAAGTACAGAAGATGTTCAGAGCTTAAAGACATCTTAGCAGCTCATCACCAACTCCAACAAACAAACAAACAACTCAACAACAAGAAGACAGGGCCTGAGAGGTCCTTGTCCAGAGGGACTAAATGAAGTTCCAAGCCTATTGGGCTTGAAGAGTTCCTAGGGAACTAGAGGGAGTTCCAAGGTTGTTGGCCTTAAAGGAATCTTAGTGATTTAGGGTGCTGCCCTTCTTTAGTGGAAATCCTGCTAGTTAAAAGTAGAAGAGTGGATTAGGAGCTTGAGCATCTGAACCACTTAAAATCCCTTGTGTCTTTTACTTTATGTTATTTACATTATGTACATTAACTGCTATAACTGCTATGTATGTTTTAAGCGCTACCATCGAACTAACTCTCTACTTAACAATGTATGTATGATTATGAATATATCAATGAAGGGGGTCTTTTACTTATTCCGCTGTGCTTGAAAAGATTTTTATATTTGTCATATGCTAAATTATTAGCAATACAAAATAAACCAGAAAAAGTATTTGAAATTAAAAGGATCTATTCAACACCCCCTTCTAGATCTATTGTGCCTACTGGGAACTAACACCGAGTTATCTGTTAAACCCAAGTGGTAGAACTTAAAAATGTAAAACCAATCAATTGTAGCTTCATTTTTTCCCAAAACACTCCCAGCTGGGCAAAAATCTGGAAAATCAGACAACTTCCCTAGCTAGTTTTTGGTGAAGCTATTTTGGCCACTTTAAGAGCTCTAAAAATTCTGGGCTTTTGGGGTATGTTATTATAACAAGTTAACTAGATTCTGTCCAACGATGGGAATATTTGGATGTCCAGAACTGGAGTTATAGCTTTTACAAGAAAATATGATTTTAAAAGTAAACTGTAATAACTCCTAAGATACAACTTAGAAACTTGTGAATTTTTAACTGGAGTTAGTATATGGTAGTATGAGTCTACCGTATAAATGTCAGAATTTTTGGACAAGAGGATAATTTATGATAAATGTTGTCATTTTGGACAATGTTAGGCTATTTAAAAATAGGAAACGAAATTGAAAAATTGCAAGAAAATTATTTTATCACTAAAATATCATATATCGATATTTCTTATAGGATAAAAAATAATAAGTTTTTTGGTATTTTTCATGTAAATGATCGAGTTATGAATAAATGAATAAAATAAGTAATGTGATGTTAAAAAGTGTAAAAATATAATTTTTTGACAAAAGAACCTTAATATGATGTAATCGAGAACTTTGGAGGCTATTTTGGTCATTTTTGGTAAAATTTTATATTTATGGCATTTTAGGTTTATTAAATAAATGAATTAGTAAAGGATAAATAATTAAAATTAATTATTTATGAGTTTAATAAATGATTAAAATATTATTAAATAAAATATTATTAAGTAATTAATAATATTTAGAATTAAAATATTATTAAATAATTAATAATATTGTATTAAAATAAATTAAAATATTATCAAATGATTAATAATATTAGATTAAAGTTAAATTAAAATATTATTAAATGATAAATAATATTAGTGAGTAAAAAAATATTATTCAAGGATTATTAATATTTATAATCCTTTAATAATATTTGAGAATGGTTAAAATATTATAAAATAATTAATAATATTAGAAGGTGATGATTAATTACTTAATCAAATAGATGCTCGGCAATGATATGAGTTATCATTTGAAGCAAATTATGAATGAGGATGAACTAGATGATAAAATTCCGGTGCGCGCGAGTTTTTTTATAACTTGAGTTTATATGTTAAGTATAAAGAAGAGGAAACGTAATAAGACGTGCAATGAGGTTTAATGTAAATAAATCAAATGGATAATAAAGAGTCCTAGAAAGACTTGAACACATGATTGAGCATTGTGTATCAAGATTTGAAAAGGGAAAATAATGAAAGATTAAGTAGAGCTAGCATAAATAACTAATAAACATCGTTATGTTGCTAATTATGGTTGTATATGCACTTAATCGTGTAGGACAATGGAAGGAAAATTCTCCTAATCACGTAAGGAATGCTTCGAGGTAAATTTTTCAGTAACTTGCTCGTATGTGATAATGTGTATTAAACCATGTTTATGGTAATTAATGATATATGTTGCTTTATGTGAAATCATTGATTACATGAATGTTGTGTGACTAAATGCAAAGCATGGAATTTGTGAAGTACGTGCAATCCCGATCGACGCGCAGTCCACTGAAACGCTTGTAACTTGCAATTCGGGAATCCGATGGAGATGTGCCATACCATTCCTGAAAGCTCTTTCCGAGAGATACGCAATGGCATAGGGCTTGCCCTTTTCCAAATCTAGGAAAATGGGTTCATGACCGAAATGAAATCTTCGAGTCTTCATTGGCAGTCCGTTGAGCTGTTTTGCGTAGTTTGCGCTCGAAATTTCTGCAATGGCTCTTTGTGACCCTATTTGCAGCTGTATTAGGGTTGTTGAAGTTGACTTGTCAAAATGATCATTTTGAACTTCCGGGGGTTGTCTCTATGGTTGACGGGGCTTTTGGCTGTCCTTCGGGGTTGTCTCCAATGTTTGATTGATGTCGACTTTTGTTTTCCTTAGGGTTGATCTCCAAGGTTGATTTGATGTTCCACGAGGATGTCTCCGTGGTTAGATTTGTTATTGTGGTCCTCCAGGGTTATCTCTAGAGTGTAAAAAAGTTGGTTTTGCCCTCCCGCATAGTTAGTAACAGAAAAATGAAATTTTGAGTGTTTACACGGGTTTAAGGCTTCGAAATAATGAAAATCATACATGTGGTGTTCGGGCTTATTTTGATGGCTTTCATTCCCATAAGAAGTCTGATACTTATATATATATATATATATATATATATATATATATATATATACTATCAAAGATGCAAAAATATACTATCAAAGATGCTTCGTATCTTGGATAAAATCAAATCAAGCTGAATATGGAATAAAATGAAAGTATCAAAGGCCTCAATTCCTATTTGAGCATAAGGTTTTGAAAACCTATTTTCAAAACATCACTTGTATATTCTTTGCGTAAAATTAAACTTTTTGATAAGTCAAACCCTTTGTATATAGATGTAAAAGAGGCATAACACTACTTTCAATTAACTCACTTTGAGCACATTTATTTGCATCACAAACACACACACACTTCACATGCTTAGGGAAATGAAAAGACGCGGTAACCGTGTTTCACAGAAGTCGGGGGGGGGGGGGTGCCTAACATCTTCCCCTCGCTTAAGTAAGCCCCCGAACTCTATGAATTTCGGTTTCCAAGAACAATTAAACGGAGTCACATATTGGGCCATATTGCAAAATCTTTCAAAACTCGGTTGAGTTGGTACAACCATTTAACTGAAAGTAGTATACACACAAGCCAATTATGTTTGCTGATAAAGCATATACTTTGTAACAATCTTATTCATTTATTAATAAAAAGTATTAATTTATTAAAGGCTTTTAATTATCTACATGATGCTGTTTTATAATATGTGATAAACTCATAGTTTTAAGTAATGCTTTTAGAATAATGATGATGATCATTCTAATGAGATCTAAATTCTTAGAAAGCTTAAAACTAAAACAGTTCCCAATCGTTGGATTACTAAATTGGGGATTAGTGAATCCGGATAGATTGGTACATACGTTGCTTACTCATTGGATGAGGATGATTGATCTCATGATCATTTGTGTGGAGATATTAAAGCAAGTATGTATGTGCTTATTAGAGAATAAGTTCACTGAACGTGGCTCGCTAAGGAATACCTAATGGAGTTTTACTTGCCTGTCAATAGAAATTCTTATAGTGATAGTAGTACAAGTGAACTTGAGATCATCATAGTATCTTGTGTATAATGAGTTATACTTTGACTTATTCCTTAAGACCCTTAGGTTATATCAAAGGGTATGCTTGGGTATAATAAGTTGTACATGGAGATAATGTATGATCAATAAAGAATCTACCACTTCTAGTAAAAGAAGAGAAATGTCCTATGTGATTCGATAAATGACAACCCAGTAGTCCTTGGCCAAAGCAGAATGACATTAGAAAGGAGTTTCTAATTTGCATTATTTAGAGTTGTGCATTTAAAAGTTGAAATACATATAATTAAATAAAATAAGACTTGACAGTAATTCCATGTCTTATATTTAATTGGGACATTTTATGGTGGAAGGATTGAATTGTACGATAACTATTTACTCAAAGGTTCTTTTATAATTAATGTTGAAATCTATATTATCTGGAAAGTCGTTAATCGCTAGGGAGGCTTATCCCCTATTGTAGAATAAATATTATTTTTTTAAATAAATTAATAGTTTAATTTATTTATTTAAATAAGATTAGAATTGTTCTAATTGATTTATTCACAACCGGTTTAATATGGAGAACCTAAAGGGTCACACCATAAAAGGAAGAATAATTATTTAAGAAGTTAATGGCATAATCGCAATAATAAGTTAAGTATATTTAATTTAATCTATGGTGATAGAATAAATTAAATAGCTTAATATTTATTATTTAATATTTTAGAAATATTAAATATAAATTAATAAGAAGAGTCTTATTATTATTATTATTACTATTATTATTATTTAATTCCTAAAAGAGTTTGGGAATTAATTAATAAAAGTGCTCTCATTTATTCCTAATAAGATTAGGAGGCTAATTAATTAAAAGAGTTTAATTAATTAAAATAAAACTCAATTCCTTAATTGTTAAGGAGGGTTGCCCACATCTATAAATAAGAGGAGTCTTATTATGTGTGATGAGGTTGACACTTTCATAACACACGTGAATACGTAATTTCAATAGTTGGAGAGTACACTCTTTTTCTATGAGAGATAGAAAAAACTAGGGTTTTGCCAAATACCCATTTTCATGAATCTTTCTTCTTCCTTGGTGGATCACCTCTAGAGGTCAAACATTTGGGTGGCTAACATTGATCAAAGGAAGGAACCAAACCCAGTGGATTCAAGTTGAACGCGAAAAGATTAGAGGTGAACTTGTACCTGAGGAAGCTCGAAACTTCAAAAGTATGATTCTTGTTCTTCTTATTTTTGTTTAATTAATATTTGTGCATAAAGGATGATCCGGGTATATGGTTTGTAAAATTTTTAAACTCTGATTTTCCATGCTTCCGCTTATTTTGTGCAATTTGATTGCGTTCATGAATATTACAAACATAACATCTTCCCCTCGCTTAAGCAAGCCCCCGAACTCTATGAATTTCGGTTTCCAAGACCAATTAAACGGAGTCACATATTGGTCCATATTGTAAAACCTTTCAAAACTCGGTTGAGTTGGTACAACCATTTGACTCATACCAGCTGGCGGCTCTGTCTAATTCGACCTAATCAATTAAAATCAAACTTTTCAAATCGTCGACATTGTATGTCGATCTCTTCCTAAAATCTCACCTTTAAGTAAGATCAAATCAAACCTAGAACACATAAAGGGTAGAGAGCACAAATAGGAAAAATCTCGGTGTCGACACGGTTACAACATTTGAATGAGATTGGCAATATGGTTACACTGGTTAAAATTTAGCTTGACAAGAGTGAGAATGGAAATGGAATGAACATTCTTATTCTTATATTTTGTCAAAACGAGAAACTAAACGATTTTGATCAATGAGTTTTTTTTTTAAAAAAAATTGTCAATTAAAATATAATAGTTCATCTTTATCCATCCTGATGAAATAAAGATTCATTTAAACATATGATTTCCTTTTTAGACCAATTAATATTTCATGCCCAACACTAAATAGTCTTAGAAGTGTTAATATTAAAAATCTTGACACAATTAATTAAATTTTAGTATAATACAATGATACGAATTCTCGTAACAGAACATGATTGTCCCGTACTTCCAATAAAGAATGACTAAATTGTAAATTTGACCCTTCTATTTGTCATGTTTTTACTAAATTGTTCCTTAATTTTTTTATTTTTTTTTGCATAATTGTTCCTCATAAATGTGTTAGTCATGCAAATGTGTTCCTCCAATGTTCCCTAAACTGTTTTTAGCACATCTGTTCCTCAAACGTTAGTCATATAAATGTGTTCCTTCAATTTTTTTACCTATTAAAAATTGATTTTCTCTCTTCTCTCTCCTCATTTTTTTTTATTTTTTTATTTTTTAATTTTTTGTAAAAAGTATACTTTTTTATATTATCATTTTGAATTCAATATGAAATATCTTTAAATTCAAAATTAGTATAAATTAATTAATTTTAGACAATATAGTTTCCAAAATTATAAACCTTACTATTTTTTATTTTATCTAAATGGTATTAATAATCGTATAATTTATTTTAAAATTAAATATATCTCAAATTAATTTAAACAAATCAAACTTGATCCTATATTTTGAACAAAAAATATAAATTTAAAAATATTTTCAAAATTTTCATCATATGATTATTATTAAAAGTTGAACTCAATATTTTTAAAGACAAACAAAGAAATTTTTAAAAATATTGAGTTCAACTTTTAATAATAGTTGTATGATGAAAATCTTGAAAATATTTTCAAATTTATATTTTTTTGTTCAAAATATAGGATCAGTTTGATTTGCTCAAATCATATTCAATTCAATTTAAAATAAATCATACAATTATTTGTACCATTTAGATAAAAAAATAAAGTTTATAAGTTTGGTAATTATATTGTTTAAAATTAATTAATTTATACTAATTTTGAATTTTGAGATATTTATATTGAATTCAAAATGTCAATATAAAAATAAACAAATAAAAAAAAAGAGAGAGTACACTTTTTAAACAAATTTTAAAAATAAAAAATAAAAAAATGAGGAGAGGAGAGAGGAGAGAGGAGAGAAAAATCAATTTTTAATAAGCGAAAAATTTAGAGGAACATATTTGCATTAAAAAAATATTTTGAGAATATTGGAGGAACACATTTACATGACTAATGCATTTATGAAGAAAAGTTGTGTTAAAAAAAAATTTTAGGAAACAGTTTAACAAAAACATGATAAATAGGAGGATCAGATTTGTAATTTAGTCATAAAGAAGAAGATTGGCGCGTGCAGGTGAAATGAGCAGATAGTGTAATGAAGTCTGTAGCCAGTGATACTTTAAGTGGGGCCAACTGCCAAAATTTATAACTGGCGGACATGAATCCTCCACTTTCAACTTCATTGCTTCTGTCTTGTAATTGTGGACTGAAAAAGCTATATAAACCATGTATTGTTATAATTTACTAAAGAACATAGAGCAGACAAAGAACAAGAAGCAGAACCACAAAAATACAAACAACACAAATCTTATTATATTATAAGGATATTATATTATAAATATGTAGAACCTTAAAACCCTAGGTGGGAGGCAGCATCCACATTAGGACCATTATGTAAGATGTTGGCACTTTCATTTCTTTTTCAGCATAAAATACCCACTTCTTCTTTTTGCCATTCATTTCAAGATCTCTCTTTATTTCTCATTTTTATGTTTATTTTTGTACCCACATTGTGCATTGCAGAGCATCAAGATTTTTGAATATTTAAGGGGATGAATCTTTAAATATTTATGCTTTATCTTGTTTTGGGTCATCACAATGAGATTAGGTGAGTTTAATCTTCTTCTTGTTTTCTTTTCCTCTCTCAATTTATACTTATGTATACTCAGTCACTCTCATATGTTTATTATGCATTTATATAGTACACAAGAAATTAGCTGGTACATTAGGGACATATACCTTTACTCTTGTTGCTTGTTTTTATTTCCAAAATCAGATGTTTCCTTTTATGTAAATAATAAGTAAATGCAATAAAAATTCAATACCCCTAAAACTGAGAAAACCCATGATTAAATCCCAGGAAATATTTGCTTCTTTTTATAATTCAAAATTTCAAACTGTGCAATTGTTTAGTTATTCTGCTCAACCTAAAAACAAATGGGTGTTAGTTACTAATTCTGTAGTACTAATTGAACTTCTATGTGCTTATTTGTGTTACATTATCGGAAGATAACAAGAAGAACGCTGAAAGACAATAGTCAATTTTTTCAAATGTTCTATTGAAATACAAATTTCTCCAATGTAAATAATATAAAAGAGTAATGAAAACTCAATCCCAATTACGTTGAAGCAGTATTTGTTTTTTATGTTCTGATAAAACAGAAAAATCATCACTGAAACCCCCCCCCCCCCCCCCCCAAACTAAATGTGTGCTGTGTAAAGTCCTAAGCTTTAGCACATTGCTAAGATTTAGTTATTTCACTCTGCCTAAACATGAAGGATGTCTAGTTACTATTTGGTAGTAACTAATTCAGTTTTTCTGGTTTTTATTTTTATTTTCTTATTTAACGTAATGAAAAGACAACTGGAAGAATGCTCAAAGACAATCGTTAGTTTTACCAAGTTTGTGCACTTTTGGAAATTGTTGAATCTCTTCAAGTCTCATGACTTGGTTGTTGGAAGTTTTCTCATAGACCAACTGGCCATTGACTGCACATTTTGTTGTCAATTACTAGTGAGATTAAACCTTACTCATAATTTTCTTAATTAACATTAGCTACATTATTGCTTTCTTGCTTCTACAATTCTACTGCGAAAAATCGCCATGTACAAGCTGTCGTTGGGTCTTTTAAAGTACCAAACCTGATCAAATATTACTTCTATGTGACCTCATGCTACCTAATGTAAAGAATCACAGGAAAAGAAAGACTTAACTGACAACCATACAAATTGAGGCACGGATGTCAGTCTCCACTCGATTCACCCATTCTTCCTTTTAATTCTATGACACCATTCATAATAATAGTGCAGCTTGGGGTATCTGCCTCCCCGCATTCCATGCGCAAGACTCAATGCCTCTCCCTGCAAAATAGGAATCACTCTACTATTTTCATGACTTTGTCCAATGTATATTGCTAAAATAAGAAATGAAAAGCAAGGAGCGGTACAGGCACTGAATAATTTTTCACATTATTTTTGTAATATTTTCATACTGGAAATACTTGGTGATGCACACGTATTGGTTTCGAGCCGTTTCTAAATTATTATTCATAAAAAACAAATGTTCATGAAAAAATTCAGCAACTTGATTATGATGATTTTAAACATATTCATAATAATCGGAAAGGCCTTAGTCTTTTTATTATTTATTTTCTTTTCAATTTATTAAGAAAAATGGATACCAAGATAATCGGCTATGCATATAAACTGGAGCCTTGTTGCAACGTCATGTATAGAATGCAATACTCATCTTCAGAAATACATGATATACATCTTATCAAGAATCATAAATAGATTGATGAAGAAGTTCATGTCCTTGTTATTATAGCTAGAATGATGCTTATAGTTGATATAATTATGCAAGGCTGATTTCTTTAAAGAAGATGTTTGTTTTGAATCCTAAAGATACTTGGAAAGTTAACCTAACCAAATGATTTTGTTTTGATAATGCACCATACATGTTCAAAGCTAGAGCTTGAAGTCCTCCCGCTTATTATTTGTGGGATCTTTGTATGAATATAAGAATTTCCTTGCTCAATGTGGTAATCAATACATTATCCCATCGCAAAAAGGAAACAATCGTTATATTGGGTACATGCCTCTTTTTCTGGAGCTTACATATGCCTGTTTTTCTTTTGTATTCTTCTCGCACATCCTTATTGGTTCCTTGATTATTTGTATGGTGCTTTTTCAGTTCATGTGATGAATGGCAGTTCTTTTCTTCTGATTTGTCATGTTGATGAATTTTTAAATGTAAATACAATTCGTCATAAAGCTTCAAATGAAACCCAAAGGCATATGTATTTATTTAAATCAATATATAATTTTTGAACTTACTTTATTGACAAATTTTACTAATCAGGTCCTCTGCAAAATGGGTTGGACACATCCCCTGGACAAAGTCTGGATGGAAGTTTCAGGAAGTCTAGATCTGGTTTGTATTCATATCTAATTTATTCTTTGGTTCTGCCTATCCCAACTAGTATGGGATAAAAAGCGTTGTTGAGTTGACCTTGATATTTATTCTGCTAATGACCTACTATTAGTAATAACTGATGACTACTTAATTCAGGAGTCTACTTATATTTTCTCGTTACAAAATGAAGTACTTCCTTGAACAGTTAGTTGTGTGTATCGCGTTCATCTGGAGGCATGAAAATTCCAACCTGGCAGAATTTTTTTCATTTATTGGAAGCTTTAGACTACATTAGATGAAAATATAATAGGAAACCTCACTGGCACAAACATGCAAGCCACGAGGGTTTTAAGATGAGTCATGCTCGCAAGGGATAGGCAAATGCTCATTCATAGGCTACAAGAGTACGTGTAATCTTGACCTAAGACTCTGATATAGGATCCATGAACTAGCACAACCCATCTCTAATGCAATCAGAAAATGGTCTACATACTCTTCCTTTGCGAACCTAAATTATTATTCCAAAATCAGAGCTAGTGAGATTAAAATTTAACCCAAATATAGTAATAATTATTTGAAGCATGATGGACGGATATTCTAGTGATTTCATTTTCCTATTAATGCATCAAGCTCTGATGACTCATGCTCCTCAAACTTAAGCTCTGTTGGGAAAAATTTCCTCCCTAATAGATTGTCTTTGATAAATTAAACAACAAAAAACACTAGTATATGCCAAACAGATTAAATATGCAATCCCACCAAAATAGTAACCATTGCATGAAATAATTAGATCAAAATAATCAAGCACAAGACTCCCAAGATTTTACGTGAAAAACCCTCTCAAATCAAGCGGTAAAATATACGGTACGATATTCGAAAAATCCACTATAATAAACTGAGAGAATACAAAGGTATCTTAATTTTAGTGAACATTCAAATTACCTCACCACAATAGCAATATGACGGAATCCCAAACAACACACAAGGTTGTTTAATCTTCTCTCTCTCTCTCTCTTTTTCTCTCTTGGCCTTCTTGGTTTCTCTCTCCCACTCTCTTTTTAGGATGGTGTGGATTGATGTATTTGGTGTATATTTGTCACTTGGCTGCCTTAGAGATTAAATAGGCAAAGGGCCTATTCCCTTTTCGAAGCTCCCGCCACCAACGTACATACATATATATATATATATATATATATACACACATGTTTCCCACCAAGTCTGCCAAAGAACAAAAACACAAAAGCCTTTGTTTGCTTTTTCCCTTCTTGCCACCATCGCACAAAAGGGAAGGGCTTCCCATTTCCTTTTCCTGAAAATTACTTCCTCGCAACAACTTGCCCAAACTTGATTTTTGTGCAACTTTACAGGATAGTACATGAAGCTTCGTCAACTAGATCTCATGGGTGTAGGACCCACCAATCTCAACAAACTCTACCCTCACTCTTCCAAGTTTTTTGCTGCCTGTTAGTGATAATAATGGTACTGAAATCACTGCTAATAATAGAAGTACTGGTGATAAAAGTTACTGTTAAAAAGATTCCACCAGCTAGATCTTGTTGCAGTATGTTATTATAGTAGAGAGAGTGTAGACTATCATCTTAATGGTGCTATGGAATAGAAGAGTGTGGGGCCAACACTGAGTAACCGATAATCCTAAGATTGAAGAGGAAAAAAACTTAAAAAGATTACTAGTGAAGAATATAGTAAAAGGAAGATGAAAGAATAATGAATCATATATAAGAAAGAGATAAATTGCCCTGAGAATGAAACAAAGAACAAGGAAGATGAGTAAACTCAATATATCAATATTCTTTGCGGTCGAAATAGCTGGTCAATAATCAAGCGTTAGTAAGAGGAAACTAAACGGAAATATTTAAGAAACTATATCTAGGTCTATATCTATAAAAAATAAATAGACTATCAAACTAATTGAATTCATCAGCATATAGATAATACACAATACATTTCAACTATAAACTCTAGACACGGGATGCCTTTTTCCAACTGTGGTCATAGATTAAGATCTTCTTGCAGAGTGCATTGGTCCTTTCACTGTATCTATTAGTTCTCAGCTATTGAAACTCCTGAAAGGAAATGCTAGTTGTATGTTCATATTGATAGGGATCTATGTGGAGATTTGTTGTGAATTTCCAATGGACATCTGAGTGCAATCCATCATTTGATCCTGAAGTTCAATCTGCAACCAGAATGTATCGTGGCTTGAACTTGGGTGTAAGTCGATTAAGTGTACCATTTGGTTATAAAAGGCATTTTTTTCCTTGGATTTTTAGCATAGGAAAACTTAGGAAGAGTCAAAGAGAGAAAGGTAGGCTTTCAGAGGGCATTGAGTGATGATAAACCCTTTGGGATGGATAAAGAAGTTAAGTTTGTATTAAAAATCAAGGTTTTATTTATATTTTTGAATTCTCAATATTACCATAGATAATCTCTCTATAAACACAGACAATGTGTTTTGCGAAATTGCGTGAAGTCTGTCATGAGATTTTATTTCAATCTTGGCTATCCTGATAGATTTATAAAATAGACCCAAGTCTAGTATATAAAGACATGAAGATCTGACGCCGGGCAGAATAACGATTATCCTGCGGGCTGGTTAATCAAATAAATTCACAGGCAAGGAACAAGAGATTCATCAAAAACACAGAGAAAACTTCTCTAATGCTTGAATTATATTTATCAAAAAAAAGTCCCCCTCAATTCAACCCACAAGCCATATTTTATAGCTAACAGACTTCCTTTTCAAGTAATAACAGAATTCCTAAAAATGTGAAAACAAAATCGTAAAAGGTAACAAACTTAATATATTTATGGTAACAATTCCTAACTAATAACAACTTCCTATTACTAAAAATATTACCATAAAAATGAAACATCTAAAAAAAATGTCAATTATGAACTTCTGAAGCCGAACCCAAAGGATTGGTCCGCCATCCAAACCCAAAGAAGTGGTCCTCCATCCGACTCCCGACGTCAGCCATCCGAACCTGAAGACGTCAATGACCGCCACATTTACGTCGATCCTCCAATGCATGGTATTTTAATACCATTAACGTGCTATCTGATAGCTCAGTATCATCGGACTCGGATCCTCCTGCATCAGTCACCCTCGGGTTGAAAAGAACTAGTCCTCGAGTTCACAACATTATCATCTGACTCGGGAAAATAAGGACTCAAGTGCTTCACATTGAAAACGTTTGAAGTCCGCAAATGACCAGGGAGACGCAACTGATAGATATTATCATTAATCTTTTGCAGAAAATCATAGGCCCGATCTTTCGATCCTTAAAGCTTATCAGAATCGCTTGATGGGAAATCGATCAAGAGTCAAACCGCCTAAACAAGATCACCTACTTCAAAAAGTACCTGACGACGATGACTATCAACCCGATCTTTATCATTGGCATTACTATCACAAATAGTTTGGTACACCTGATTGTGAATTTCCCGAAGATGATCAGCCATTTCATTTGTCTTGGGATGCATTTGGCAAACTCGTGGAATAGGAACTAAGTCTAGGAATCCGGGTGGTTTTCAACCATAAACAACCTCATAAGGACTTAAACGTGTAGTTTTGTTTACCGATCAGTTGTAAGCAAACTCTACTTGAGAAAGTGTCAGATCCCATTGATTCGCCTTTTCTCCAGCCAAACATCGTAGGAGATTGCCTAAACTTTTGTTCATTACTTCGGTCTGACAATCAATTTGGGGGTGGTAGGAACTGTTGAAATTTAACTGTGTACCAAGTTTCTCCCATAAACTCTTCCAGAAATTACTCATGAACTTAGTGTCACGTTCCGAGGTGATGGAACTGTGAACACCATGTATTCGCACAATCTCCTAAAAATTAATAAAAATGAGCGATCTGGTTCGCGTTCATCGTCTTTCGACATGCTACAAAATGAGCCATCTTTGAAAAACGATCAACCACCACAAAGATAGAATCCATTGAGCGTTGTGTTCGAGGCAGTCCCATCACAAAATCCATACTCTCATCAATCATGGATCTTCAGGAACAGGTAAGGGTGTGTACAACCCAGCATTTGTAAAAACTCCCTCAGACTTTTGACATACATAACATCTCGTAACAAAATGAGCCACATCACAAGATACCTTTGGGAAGTAGTAGTCACCGGTACACACGTGGCCAATGTTTTATCTCGTCTGAAGTGACCTTCGTTTTGAAGTTCACTTACTATCGTTGTCAAGCGAACAATCTGGAATGCATAATTGTGATCCTCGAAATAGATTCCCATTATGAAGGATAAAGTCATGACGTCGTCTTTCACTTACTTCCAAAACTATCTTCCGAAGGAAGGATCCTCGTCGAAAATCAACAAATACTTCAAACCCTACAACTTTGTTACACATAATGCTAAGGAGTGACGCTCTTCGGCTCAAAGCATCGACAACACGATTCAAATTTCGTCACGCCGCAAGGTGAAGGTGAACTCGTAGGTATGCCACCCATTTAGCATGCAATTTGGTTCAACTTATGTTGTCCATTAATGTATTTTAGAGCCTCACGATCAAGAATGAGGATGAACTCCAGATTCAGATAGGTAGTGACGCCAATGCTTGAGATATTGAATGGCGACATAGAACTCTAAGTCATAGGTGGAATAATTTTTCTTTGATCTGGACAACTTTTCACTGAAGAACGCTATTGGTTGACCTGCTTGACTCAAAACTCCACCAATGCTGATCCCTGATGCGTCACAGTTCACTTCAAATACCTTCTCGAAGTCAGGAAGTGCTAGTATTGGTGCTTCAGTCATCTTCCTCTTCACCAGTTGAAAGCTGTCTTCGGCTTCCTTGGACCATTGGAATAATTTCTCCTTATGGCACTCGGTGATAGGTGCAATTAGGGTACTAAATTTTTTAATGAAACGACGGTAGGAGGATGCCAATCCATGAAAACTTTTGATGTCATGTATAGTCTTCAGCGTAGGCCATGCCAAGACTGCATCGATCTTGAAATGGTGGGGGTGAACACCCTCGGTAGACACAACGAAACCAAGGAAGGTTACCAAAGTCGTGAAATAAAAACTCTTTTTCTAGTTAACAAACAATTGTTCCTTTCTCAACATTTAAACACAGCTCGGAGGTGCTCATGATGTCTTTCCCATATCGGACTGTAGATGAGAATATCATCAAAGTAAACAATTACAAATTTTCCATAAAGGTCGCAAAGACGCATGAAGACTCGATCATAAGTCTTATGAATGTCTTTGGGAGCATTGGAAAGTCCGAAGGATGTGACCATCCATTCATATAAGCTCACGTCTCCCTTCCATTCAACACGATGGTATCCGCTTTTATATCGATTTTTGAGAAGACCTTAACTCCGGATAACTAGTCTAGCATGTCATCTAGACGAGAAATTGAGAATCGATACTTCACTGTGATCTTGTTAATGGCTTTGCTGTCTATACACATTCTCTATGATCCATCTTTCTTCGGTACTAATATAGTTGGTACTGCGCACAGGCTTATACTCTTACGAATATAACCCTTTTCCGACAATTTCACTACCAGTCTCTGTAGCTTTTCGGACTCCTCAGTATGCTGGTTTGTTCGGTTAACTAGATCCTGAATAAGATCTATCTGGTGTTGAATGTCCCTCATCGGTGGTAGTCCGGGAGGAAACTCTTTGAGCATCAAGTCAGCAAATTCTGATGGAAACTTCTGCACATTGATTGGTACTTTGGTATTCCTATATGTAAGACCACAACTTTTTATGAATAATATTTGATTTTATTTATATATTTTCTTTTAAATAGTAAGGTGATAATTTAATAAATGCTATAGTTATGAGTGATATGTGCGAATTTGGCAAAGTAAATAAGTTTTCATAAAATATTCGTTTGGTCAGGGAATATTCTTTTTGTCGGAAAATATTCGTACGACGGCGCTATTATTGGTGGACCCATAACGGAATAACTGTCCGATATAAAAAGCGGTAGAAATCACCTTTTTATAAAATAATGACAACTTTTACCGTTAAACTGTTGAAATACCCGATGATAAAAATATAATAATAGCGGCGTTCAGACAAGAGTACACAATATTGCACAAGATCTCCGATTATTGATTTTTACGTAAGAAGTCACTCAGTATTCAATAATTGCCACAGTAGGTGTTACATAGTATCTCATACTATTGATTCAATAATTGTTATAATACATCGCACAACATTTTATATTATTAAATCCATAATCGACTCGATAAAGTTTCTCATTATTATTATTAGCATTATTATTGACAATGTCTAGAAAGTTTTGTCGAGGAAAGGGGTTAGGTTATTTAATCATACCAAGAAGGAGAAATCTTTATCGGAAAGCCTCCTCTTTCCTGGGAACGATCTGGTTGTCAATATTGTGAGTTATAATATTAATGATGAATAATTGTTTGAAAGATTAAAAATGTGTTGATTGAATATAAGTGAATTGTGGTAAATATTTATTCAATTTTTGATATAAATAGAAGGGTTTGTCATGAGACGTTTGTTGTAAGTTTGACTTATTCTATGGGACCTATAGGTCATCATCTAAGAGTCACTTGCGCAAATATTACTTGCTTTTACCAGACGTCAAACCACTTGTCTTTTCACATTACAGGCGTCAAACCACTTGCCTATTCACAATACAGACGTCAAACCACTTGCCTTTTCACATTACAGGCGTCAAACCACTTACCTTTTCACATTACCAGGCATCAAGCCACTTGGATCTTCACATTGCAAGGGCCAAGCTAGAATTCTTCTATAAATAGAAGTTCATTTCTTTCTTCATTCTCACCAATTCACTAAAGTTATAGAGAGAAACTATAGAGAGAGAATAAGAGATAAAGAAGAAGAGTGTTCGAGAAGCAAGTACACACCACCAACACAAAGTTATGTTACTACACTAGTGCAGTATCTAGTCTTTTATTAAGGTAAAGGATGTTATTTTTTTTTACTCATAAGAGTTATCATTCTATTCCTTATTAAACGTGGAAATAACCTGTCCACGCGGATTACCGCACGCCCGTGAATAACCCTTCAGTATTCATTCTTTATTAAGTTGTGGAAATGATCTTTCTCATCGCGCGGATTATTAGCATTTACTGATGAAAATCCATTTGTAGTTTTGTATATTCTTTCATATTCCATATTATGCAAGTGATATTATTTCATTTCATATAAATCTAAAATGTAAGTATCGCTTCTATAATTCTCGAAATGATTAGAAATTCCTTGATGTTTCAAGCGCTTCATCTAATATCATTTCACCGAAATATTGATCGAATTTTCTTATTAAATTTTAATCTTTTCACGTACTATTCATCCTGGTGTACTATTTATCCGGGTACTATTCATCCAAGTACTATTCATACCGTAATATTATTATTCACTGAATTTAATTTTCTTTTCTTTTTTCATTCAAATTTTTTTTGAAATATGAATCTTAAATATCATTCTTGAATTTTACTCTACAATTAGAGATCATGTTGACAATTTGGACATTCTTAAACTTGGATAATTAAATTATAAATTTCTAATATTTATCATTGATCTTACTTGATTCATTCTTTATATCATCGTCATTATCCTCACGCTTATATTATAGTGAAAGTCATCTTTGGTCCGTAGTGCAAAGATGGATCATTGATTGGTATAATTATGATCGTGAATTGTGTATTGATATAATCATGATTTTTTAATGTTGCGAGATAAAGATTTTAGTGAAAGTCCTCTTTCGTCCAGTAGTGCATCGATGGATGGACGGTGTTTGGCGTGATTATGACCATCGGTGATACAAATGATTATCTTTGGCCCGTAGTGCATGATAATTCGTTGATTGAAAATAATTATTGATTAGTGTTACATGGATAAAATATTGATAAACTTTTAAATCATGTAGAAGATAGTAGACATCACGCTTTACTAGACTCTTCTAATGGATTGCTATTTTCACGCAATTGTTGATCTAAAACTTGTTGCCTATCAGATTTTATCGATTTTTCCCTGTTGAGGACTAAGGATAATTTTTTCTACATTATCTTAGTCATAATATTCTATATTAGGCTAATTGAGCTCATCATTTTCTTTCATTGGTCTCTTCAGGAAATGAGAATATAATTGGGACTAGTTGGAAAATGGAGTGATGGTCCAAAATGGTTACTATAGTAGTCTTCACTATTCTATAAAATAGTGCAACAATAATTGTAATGAGGGACTTTATTTGAGTTTGGATATTGTCTACGAGAAAATATTTGTATTAAAACTTACAGCTTATGTTTTGTCGTATTTTACACGACAGTTAATAGTTGTATATAGGAAGTTTGTATTTGGATTCTGTACCATTTATTTTGGCGACTCAAAATGGGTTGTGTGGACCTATTTTGGGGCGCCACACATACACACAAGGAAGTAGGCACATTACACCTTCACGATCGGCCTCGTTAGAACTTGGACATGGACAATAGTTTTAAGTTTCGATTAATGAGTCAAACTGTTTTCTTCCCGTCGAGGTGCTAACACAACCTTCTTCCCTTTTATGCTAAGGAAGTACGTATTCTTTCGACCGTCATGAATGACACTTCGGTCATATTGCTAATGTCGGCCCAACAATGCATGTGATGCGTCCATTAACACCACATCGTACCAAACATTATCAAAGTACTTTCTTCTTGATTGAAAAAGACACTAGACATTTTCTATTAATTGTTACCTCATCGCTTTATTCAACCATGATAACTTATACGGTTTGGGATATTGATCCGTCTTCAAATTTAATTTCCGAACAACTTTTCGACACCACATTCTCAGAATCGCCACTATTAATGATCATTTTGCATACTTTATCTGTTCATCGCGCAATTTTTGTGGAATATGTTGGTTCTCAACCAATCTTGTGAGTAATTTTTGGGAGCTAATAGATTCTTCGCGAACGACTAAAGTTTCGCCATTACCATAAAGTAAATCCTCATCATCTTTATACTCATCATACATGAGTTCATTAAATCTTTCCGCTTCAACTAACACGCCTTCTTCAATTAGAGATTCTTTCCCTCCGATTAGCGCTTTTTTGGCACCGATGCTCTATAGTCGACACTCTCCACATCCGAAACATTTAATAATAGAATTAAAATTACCATGTGGTTGTGTGGCGTGTGATGAAGTTGTTGAGGTTGGTTCGGTTTATTGGGTGGGTTGTTCCTCAACATCGACTTCCTTTTTGATTGTTGCTTCGCATCACGTGTGTTCGTTAGTATATGCTCGAAGTAAATCCATAGTGAATGGGAGACCGAGGGCATCTTGTAGTCATTGTCTTAATCCTTTCAAATACCTTGCTACCATTTGTTCCTCTATTTCCGAATGATCATTATCAATTGATAAAATTCTTGATTGTAATCATCTAAAGATCTAGTTCCTTGTCTCAATAAATGCAATCTCTTGAATAGAGACCGAGTGTAAAAAAAAGAAGAAAGTGACTCGCATTTTTTCATCATCTTTTCCCACTTTTTCGATTTTAGTTTTCCTTGTCTCTCTCGTGAACGCCTCATTTGTTCCCACCAAGCAAACTTTTTAATTTGATTGCAACCAATTTTACTTTAGCGTTATCTAAAACCTCCTTATATTCAAAGACGCGTTCTACTTCATTCATCCAATCAACGAATCCTCTCGCTTGCGCAGTACCACAAAATTCGGTAACATCACTTTAAAACCCAGATCACTACGACGGTCATCACGATCACGTCGTTCCATAATGCCCCTATGGTAGTAAGGATTATCAAAACTCGATTCTGAATCATAGGATTCTTCATCGTGATCAAGGTGAGGGCCTTCCTCCGTCGGAACATGTCCACGGCGACCCAAATTTTGCGCCGCTAGATGTTGAGTTAGCTCGGCAACTTGTTTATGTAAATCTTCAATCATAACGCCCTGGGCGTTATGATCATGCATGGACATCCTCAATCGGAACCTGCCCTCGACGGCCACGACCATAAGCCATTGAAACTGATGAAATCTAACCCAAAAAGATGTTGAACTCTGATACCAATTGACGTCGGACAGAATAGCGATTATCTTCCGGGCTAGTTAATCAAATAAATTCATAGGCAAGGAACAAGAGTTTCACAAAAAACACAGAGAAAACTTCTCTAATGCTTGAATTATATTTATAAAAAAAGTCTCCATCAATTCAACCCACAAGTCGGGTTTTATAGCTAACAAACTTCCTTTCCAAGTCGTAACAGAATTCCTAAAAATATGGAAATAGAATCCTAAAAGGTAACAAACTTCCTAAATTTATGGTAACAATTCCTAACTAATAACAACTTCCTATTAATAAAAATATTACCATAAAAATGAAACATATCTAAAAAAAATGTCAATTCTGAACCTTCGAAGTCAAACTCGAAGGAGTGGTCCGCCATCCGAACCCAAAGAAGTGGTATGCTATCCGACTCCCGAAGTCATCAACCATCCGAACCCAAAGACGTCAATGACCGCCACATTTACGCCGATCCTTCAATGCATGGTATTTTAATGCCATTAACGTGCTATCTAATAGCTCAACATCATCGGACTCGGTTCCTCCTGCATCAAGCTCTCTAACTCAACCAATTGGCAATGAGAAGAGTTGGCTTAAGTTATTATATACTAGACATTTTCAAAAGGTATTCAATGTGGGACAAAATATATACTCTAACACTCCCCCTCACGTGTAACTTGGTGTATTAAGGGTTTCACGTGGACCTGATGAATAGGAGATCCACTCGAGAAAAGTAAAATCCCAACACAAGACAAGCTCAGAAAAAATCTAGTAAACCTTAAACAAATATTGACCCAATTGATAGGTGGTACTAGTTAAGAAATGGGTAACTTTGACACTAAATAAATGGACTGCAAGTGGGTAAGAATGAAGGCCAATAAGAGTATTTAATTAGGCCCAAGGATAGTCCGCTCTGATATCATGTTAAATTTATAAAATGGGCCCAAGTCTAATATATGAAGACATCAGGCAATGAGAAGAGTTGGCTCAAGTTATTATATACTAGACATATTTTCTCAAGGTATTTGATGTGGGACAAGATACATAGTCTAACACTGCCCCTCACATGTAACCCGGTATATTGATGGTTGCATGTGAACCTCATGAATAGGAGATCCACATAAGATAAGCAATCCCAGAAGAAGAAGCTAGTCACAAGACAAGCTCAGAAAAAATCTAGTAAAGCTTAGACAATTATTGGCCCAATCGATAAGTGGTACTAGTTAAGAAATGGATAACTTTGACCATTAAGAAATGGACTACAAGTGGGTAAGAATGAAGGCCAAGAAGAGTATTTAATTAGGACCAAGGATAGCCCGCTCTGATATCATGTTAGATTTATAAAACAGGCCCAAGTCTAGTATATAAAGACATCAAGCTCTCTAACTCAAAACTAATTGGAAATGAGAAGAGTTGACCCAAGTCATTATATACTAGACATATTTTCACAATGTATTCGATGTGGGAAGATATATATTCTATCATATCCAAATTTTTCTGTTTTGTTTTTGTTTTTGTTCACTTTGCCATTGATTGGTGCTTGATGTTGATTAAAGTAAAATTCTTGATTCTTGGGAGGATTTATTGCTAAAAGGTTATTTGGTTCAATATAAGAAGCTAATATAAACATGAGAAATCTATGTGGATTGATTAAATTATGTATTGAAACGTTTGGCTTCTCATATTTTCAGAAATCAATTGCATTCCCCAAGTCCAACAGGTTTTACCTCTTATAAAAGGCTTAAGGTTGCCTGATGCGATAACCAATAAATCAATGTTAAGTGCCCCCATGAATGTTGATTGTAGAAACAACAGTTGCTGATGTTTTATTTATTTACTTATCTTAGCCTTTAGGAAAAGGAAATCAGTTTCTTGAATACTCTTAACTGTGAACTTTTGACATTCTAGAATAGTAGAGATGAGAGCGAGAAAGTTTCTTGGCTAGTTGGGCTGGAAATCCTTTGACCACGTTGATGATGGCGAGGTGGGATGACAGGTGTTTGGACTGTTAGAACGAGGGAAGGGGTTAACGAGGTTGGTTTGGTGGAGGAGTTGGCATCGGTCTCTGACTGTTTGAAGCAGGTGAAGGCTACAACTAAAGTGTTGATGGGTAGGAAAAAAAATCAGAGTAGAGTGGCGGATCTCTTCTACTATAATGGTGGGTAGACATATGATGTGGAGGTTTTTCTAGAATGGTGATTTAAGGCAGTTTTTCTACCAGAGGTCAGGGATGGAATAGGGTGGTTGTTGGTGGCTAAGAAATTTCGTTGGCTTGCCTTCAGTTCTACACTTTGAGGGAGTTTCCGCTTAATGTTTCGGAGGTCATGCAACTGCTTTTCGCAATTTGTTGAAAGGCTATGGGCCCTCAGGCTGGTGGGTGTATTGGTGAACAGCAACCCCTCATGTTTGAGCCAGATGTTGATGAAGGGGGCAGGGTAGTTTGATGTTCCATGGGGTCTTGACTCTTGACAGTGTTGAAGATGGGGATGATATTTGGCATTGGGTATTGTTGATTGCCTCATTATTGATTTGTTTAGTCTGAAAGGGGTGGATACACAATACTTTTGTTGCTAATTTGAAGCAGGATCTTGAAGGTTTTTCTGATGTGCTTGTTTTCATATGGTGATAGTCTTTCGATGTTGAGTGGTGTGTTATGACAAAAATGTGGGTGTGGTTGGGTGGAGGCTAATATTTGAACTTTGAAGCGTTCTTGGGTGTCACTTAATGTGTGTCGTAATGAGAAGTCCATGGAGTTGTTCTAGGAACTGATAGTGGGAGGAGGACATGGAAATCAAAATGGAAAGGAAATCTGGGTGCATATTTGTAAAGTAACATGGTGAAAGAGTTGAAGAAGTTGGAATGGTCAATGAGTGATGGAGGAGGGGAAACAGGATGGTCAATGAGTGATGGAGGAGGGAGGGTGAAATAGATGATGTAGAGGGTGTGCTATGTTTGCAAGAGTCTAAATTGTCCAACTTTAAGGGAGGTGATTGCTTGTTTATGAGGGGAGGCATATGGGTCGTGTTGGATGTGGTAGACTCTGCATGTGGTACTCTGATTTTGTTGGACTCGAGAATTGTTGAACTGCTTAATTTCTTGGTGGAAAGCTTTTCTACTTTTTCATTCAAGTTCTTGGAGATGTTATTGGTGAAGTCAAATCTGACTTTGATTTCGAGGAGATTGTAATGCTAGCTAAAAGGTGATTGGGCCTATTCCTAAAGCGGAAGCTAGGAACCCCCACGAGTATAATATATTGTTGTTTGCCGCTACAAATAAGCGGAGGTTGGGGCCCACTTTTTGGGGTAGTTTTGTACATTTGTTATGTGTCTCGAAGTCTTGTTTAGGATCTGACATTTGACCCGACCTGAATTATGTTGAGGCGACCAAAAGGGAAAAAAAATTAGGTTTAGTGGTGGTAGCGGTTGATTGAGGTCGTATGGTGTTGCGAGATTCTCTATTGTAACTTAATTATAGGAATAGCTAAATAACTTAATTATAGGAATAACTTGATTGTAGGATGAATAGCTTGATTGTAGGATCTCTACTATCTCTATAAATATGTACATGTAAGGATACATAAAAATATATGAATGAAAATATTCTTCTCTGATTTTCAAGTTGTTATCAAAGCCACGAAACTCTAAATCATTCTTCTTTGAATCCTTAAACCATGAAAGCAAGTCAAATTCTACCCCATCATTATTCAACACGAAGGTTTCATCATTCAACGCGAGAATTGTATTGAATGAGACCAACTATGATCTGTGGTCTCAAATGTTAGAGATGCAAATTGTTGAGAAGGAGAAACTCTCCTTCATTCGTGGCACATTGCCGTCACCTAAGGAGAAAGATGAAGGCTATGAAAAGTGGTATTCAGATAATCAGAAGGTCAAAAGATGGTTGTTAATGTTTATGTCCCCGGAGATTATGAAGCGATACATTCGCTTACCTACCATACAAGATATTTGGAAAGCTCATCTAAAGCCTTTTATGATGGAAGCGGATGAATTACAAGTTTTTACCTTGAACGGAGGGCTTTCTCTGCGCGAAACAAAATGGCGAGACCCGCTCTCTATATATTATGGAGAAGCCGATTTGAAATCTTGATGAGTTGGATCATCGTGATAAGGTGGTCGTGGTGGATGAGCGGATATTGCATCCTATCGAAATTGCTTCTTGACAAAGGGTGCATATCTTTCTCATTTGGATTAGAGAGGTGATTTGAGCAAGTTGTGGCGAAATCTTGAGGAAGGATCTATCCTGAATTAGAAGAGTGTTATGCCCTAGTTCGCGCGAAGATGTTCGGCGGAGGTGATGAGCAGACAAGCTGGAAAACTCGAAGCTTGACCGTGGTGACTCAAACCAGGTCTAATCAAAATTGGTCTCCTCAACACCGTGAAGACAAAAAGAAGAACATCCATCCTAAGAATGCTAATGGTGGCGACAAATCATCATACAAATGCACCCATTGTGATCAAAGCGGGTCATACAAAAAGTCGATGCTATGAACTTGTGGGATATCCGAATGGTGGGATCATAGCCAGTGATTCTCGGAAGAAGAATTCCAAGAATACCTCTCTGTTGCAATTGTTGAAACAAAGGCGAGAGGATGATAGCGGTGAAAAGTTCTTGGCATTAAGCGGTGACGGTAATGGTGGTAAGGTTTTAAATATTTCTACACTGTTTCTAATAGTGCATGGATAATTGATTAGGTCTTTCTGGATCATATGACATTTGATTTAGACAAGTTTCACCTATTAAACCTTCCTCACAAAGTTACATTTCCTTTGCTTGATGGTACCCCAATTCCGATTATTGGGGAAGGATCTTTGTCCCTCACTAACACCTTAAATTTAGATTCTGTTTTGGTTGTTCCCTCTTTGAATTATAATCTTTTGTCAGTTTCTCAAATAACCACTGCCTTATTTTGTGTTGTCATTTTTTGGCCTGAATTTTGTGTATTTAAGGACATCCGGGACAAAAGTGGGGCGATTGGTTGTGGTGTTAGGCGAGGGAAGCTGTATTACTTAGACATGGTGTCCAAAAGTTCAAATAAGTTGCGTCAAGCTTTAAAGATTGGGGGTTCGAAGGAGGAAAAAAGGAAATCTGAGATATGGTTATGGCATCGACGTCTGGAGCATGCTTCTTTTGGTTACATAAAGAAATTATTTCCTAGTTTATTTGCAAACTTTGATGTTTCTAGTTTCAAATGTGATGTTTGTGAACTTTCAAAAAGCCATCGTGCTTCGTTTCCATTAATTTTGAATAAAAGTCCAGTTCCTTTTATGATTATACATTCTGATGTTTGGGGACCATCTAAATTTGCTACTTTGGATGGATCACGTTGGTTTGTTACTTTTATTGATGATTGTACCAGGATGACTTGGGTATGTTTGATGAAGTCAAAAGTGAAGTAAACTTGTTATTTCAAAAATTTCATAAAATGGTTTGTAGTCGATCTGATAATGCAGTTCGGAGTTCTCCGGTGATGATAATGGAGGTGAATATTTGAGTTTTGAATTGAAGCGGTACTTGGAAGCCCATGGAACCATTCATCGAACTACTTGTTCCGATACACCTCAACAAAATGGGGTGGCGGGAGAAAAAATAAATCACTTGTTGGAGGTTGTCCATGCTTCATTAATAGAAGCACATATGCCTTTATCTATTGGGGACACGCACTTACCTCTACGCAACATATTTAATCAATGAAAGTACCATTTAGCACTATTAATTTTGGACACCATCTCGGGCTCTTAGTGAAGCAATTGTGGCTCGGTCATTCCAAACTTACCTCCTCGTGTTTTTGGTTGTGTAGCATTTGTACATCTTCATCGGCGTCGGTAGCGACAAGTTGACACCTCGAGCATTGAGATGTGTTTTTTAGGGTATCTTTGCTTATCAAAAGGGGTATCGATCTTTATCATCCTCAAGCAAACGAATGTTTATTACAATGGATGTAGTTTTTCATGAAGACTCGATGTAATTTTCTCTCGAGCACGAACTTGAGGGAGTACACGGAAGAAGTTCAAGCTTTAGACTATGATTTTTTCGATCTCTATAAAGCAGAATGCCCTGAACTTGGTAACAATCGAATGGGAATGAAGCGGAATGCATACTGAACTTGGTAATGAGAATCTTTGGTGAATTGGATTTGAGTGGTATAAATTTGGACCACAATGGTGATGAGCGTGATGAAGACCCGAGAAAATGAAGTTGTGGTCGAGAACCTCCATCTGAATCTCTCGCACCTGAGCGGTGATACACCAAACCAATCGTCTTGAGGATGGTCTGTTGTAGTGTCACGAACCACTAAGAAAACAACTACCACCGCGTCAACCGAGGTATCCCCACACCCACATATGAACCCGAACTTTCTAGTAAATTTAAATATCCCATGAGTCATTATGTGTCTAACCATCGCTTATTCGAATCAAATAAGTCATTTGTAAATCAATTATCTCATCGTATCTATTCCTAACGATTGTGTAGGAAGCCTTAGGCGACCCAAGGTGGAAAAGTTGCTATGAATGAGGAGATGAAATCCTTGCGAAGAATGAAACTTGGGAACTTGTTGATGATCGTCCTTGAGGGAAGAAACCGGTTGAATGTCGGTGGGTTTATCTTTGTGAAAACACAAAGGAGATGGTACAATTGAGCGTTTTAAAGCAAAGGCTGGTGGCAAAAAGGTACACCCGAACCTATGGAATTGATTATCTGAGATACATTTGCACTGTAGCTAAAATCAACCTGATTCGAGTCTTATTGTCTCTGGCTGCGAACTGGATTGGCCATTTGCAACAATTTGATGTGAAAACGCGCCTTTCTGCATGGCGAGTTATGCGAAGAAGAAGTGTGGATTTGCCACCGGGGTGCGTGATACGAGAAGTGCATTGTCGGGAAGGTGTGTAAATTAAAGAAATTGTTGTATGGGCTAAAACAATCTCCGAGAGCATGGTTTGGAAGATTCACGAAGTCCATGAGGTCCTTTGGCTACCATCAGAGTAATTCAGACCACACTTTATTCTTGAAAAGACAATATAGTAAGATCGCTTTGCCCATATTGTGTATGTTGATGGCATGGTGGTTGAGTGAAATGACCTGATGAAAGGAAGGCTCTACAAAGTTACTTGTCAAGCGAATTCGAAATGAAAGACCTCGGTCACTTGAAATATTTTCTTGGGATCGAAGTGTCTCGATCTGATAAAGGGATTTTCTTGTCTCAAAGAAAATATGCTTTAGATTTGTTGCAGGAAACTAGTATGTCAGCATGTCAACCAGTTGATACACCAGTAAAAGAAAGATTGAAGTTATGTGTTGAGACTAATTAGGTCCCTGTTGATAAAGGGAGATATCAGAGGCTCGTTGGAAGATTGATGTACTTAGCCCACACTAGGCCAGATCTTGCCTATGCATTGAGTATTGTTAGCCGGTTTATGCATAATCACGAGAACAACATATGAATGCGATTATCGCATTTTAAAAGGTATCTGAAGTACGCTCTGGAAAGGGCATTTTGTTCACTAAAAATGTAGATTGTCAAAGTGTGGATGCATATAGTGATCTTGTTGAAATTTGGAGCGATAGATGACGACGATCTACCGGGATATTTCACCTTTGTAGGTGGTAATCTCGTTACATGGAGAAGCGAAGCGAGAATGTTGTTGCTTGCGTTCGCCTTGAGATTTGAATTAGGGGTATGGCACTTGGAATATGTGAAGTATTGTGGTGAGACTTCTCTTGAGGATTTGGGATATCTCTGCTAAATGATCGATTGACTTTATTGTGATGATAAAAGCGGCATGTGATATTGCTTTCATAATCCGATACAACATGATCGCACAAAACATGTGGAAGTAGACAGATTCTTCATTAAGGAAAAATTGGATGAGAAAATTGTCGAGTTGCCTAAGATTCGATCCGAAGATCAATTGGCTTATATTCTCACCAAAGCTGTTTCAAGTCGAGTGTTCTCAAAGTTTTTGGGCAAGTTGGGCATGTGTGACATCTATGCACCAACTTGAGGGGGAGTGTTGCGATATTGGATTAATAGTCAAAGATTCTTTATTGTAACTTAATTATAGGAATAACTTAATTATAGGAATAGCTAAATAACTTAATTATAGGAATAGCTTGATTGTAGGATGAATAGCTTGATTGTAGGATCTCTACTATCTCTATAAATATGTACATGTAAGGATACATAAAAATATATGAATGAAAATATTCTTCTCTGATTTTCAAGTTATGGACCTGTTATGTTATTTGGGCCCATTATATTTTTAGCTCACTTATATATATATATATATATATGTTATTTTAGTGAGGGTTTCGGTATTTTTTTTCTTTCTCAATGCCTTGAAAGAAAGATTCACTTATTGTATTCTTCACTCAAATATAGTTTTATCTTCTACCTCTTGCACGTGGTTTTTCCCAATTTAGCTTTACACGTAAATCTTGTGTTCTTGTTTTTAATATTCTTTCATTGATTTCTGTGTTTGCCATAGTTTATGATAACATTTTCGGGGTAAATTAGGGTTCTTATATTTCATTATATAAGGAAGGGATCATGCACTACATTAAGTATAATTTTCTGAGGTAAATCACGTAAATTGTGTTATGTATGATTGCTTTTCTTTCTACTTCTCTTTGCTATTGTTTTCGTTGTGTTTTCACATAAGACATGTTTAGTGCGAAGCTTTTGTGGAACTTTTGGCCAGGCAAAGGATTCACTGGGGTAGGAGTTTATTGGTGAAACTGGCCAAGGTTCACGATCAGTGGGAGGTACTATGGTGTACTGGAGGGGGGGGGGGTGATTTTAACACAATCATATTTCTGGTGGAGAGACGATTTTGTACTAGAGAACTAGATCTATCGGGGCTTTCTTGGAGTTCGTCAATGAGAGATAGATTGACAAGTTTGCCATTTGGACCATCACTTGTTTACATAGGCGTAGACATGCACAAACGGGTTGGTCTCGTCTGGATGACTAGGCTAAGCTTAGGCTTAAAATGAAAGAAGCCAGGAAAGGCCAGGCTAACCAGCCTAAACTGATGTTTGTTACAGCCTGAAGGCCAGGCTAGGCACAGGCCCATACCTAGTCCGAGTCGGTCCGGTTCAGTCCAACCCTTTCTCCCTTTTTTAACATAAAAATTTAGATATTAAATATAAAAACTATACAATATAAACTAATAAAAGTTATAATGATAAAATTGTGAAAGTGAAAATTTAAATGAAGATGCATTAACTAACTAAAAGTCTAAAACGAATATATTAATTAAATGTATTTACATGAAATCAAAAATGAACAATTAAAACTTTAAACTTACTTGATGTATTAATTAAAACTATTGTATTGCAAGAATGAGTAAGTAATACTTTCATTGATAAAAAATAATAACTTTAGACTTCAAAAATTACAAATAACTCAAACAATAATGTATAATTACAAATATTTGTCTTCAACATTTTAAATGTCTTCAAATCTTCAAAAAATGTCTTTAAATATTCAAAAAATGCCTTCATATCTTCAAAAACTATTTGTCTTCAATCTCTATAGATTTACACTTGCTTAAGTTTATGCTTTGACTTCGGGATCTTTCGAGCTATCTTGATTGTCCACTACATCTTGTATTCTTGTTAATTCTTATAGCAAATGCATCTCCAAGGATTCCGGGATAAGGGGTTGTTTGTTTACTTATGAATGAGTCTGAATCCGACCGAATAAGTCATTCATATCGTTTGTTTTATAATTTTTAAAACTCTGAATGCGTCTGAATGTGTCTAAACGGTTCATCCAAAAAATTATGGCTGAATGAGTAAGAGGTAATGTTAAAATGATATTTTTACCTACATACTCATAGAAAATTAAAAATTACATTCAATATTCTTCTTGTTTTACTATTGTCAACAAATTTTGATATGTACAAATTGTTTTTTACTCCCTCCGTCCCATAGTTATAGGCTGATTTTTCATTTTGAGATGTCCCAATATATAGGCTACTTACTATTTATAAAATTTAGTTGGTTCATTATTTTACTTTTATGCTCTTATAATAAATATTCAACCATTACTTTTTTTTTTGAAGAAACAACCTTCAATGTCATTATTTTTATCACCACATTTAATGTTGTTGTATTCTCAATAAAAGAATTCAACTTTTTAGGCTTTACTAGTTTAACATATTTTGTGTATAAAAGATAATTGTACCAACAATTAATGAAGTTAAGAGTTCCAATGTGATAAGTAAGGAGTAATTAATTTATTCATTAATTCCATATTAAGGGGTATATGTGGAAAATTCTGTTACAAATTATCACTAAAACTGATTTTCTTAAACTATGTGCCAAAAGAAATCAGCCTATAACTATAGGACGGAGGGAGTATTTTTCTTTAAAAAATTGGTCAATAACCAATTTAATAAATGTTGTTGTAGTCTTTTTGTTTTGATTTTATGAACTATAGAATGTTATTAATAGTTTTAGTGTTTTATTCCTAAAATTATATTATTAATAGTATACTCTATCAAAGATTGTTCAATAATATATATTTAATTTTTCTTAGATAACATAGTTTATTTATAATTATATAATAAACCAAAAGGTTAAAATAGAAAATACATGTATTCAGATGTTTTAGACATACAATTATCAAACACATCATTTAATTTCGTATTTAAATTTTCTACTCCATTCAACTCATTTAGATTTTCTTGTACATTCAAAACTTTTCATTCAGTTTTATCAAACAACACCCAAGTCTACTTCCCTTTTCATCTAATACCCTGCCAGATAGAGAAAAACAAGATTCTGAAGCTACAGTTCTAACTTAGATAGTTAGTTGATCGCTGACCGTTGCGGCCAAAACAGGATATTATCTATGATTTCTCCACCATGTTATTATATCAAAAATTTTCAAATTTGTGATCGCTTATAAAACTCCTAAAATCAGGTTTACAATATAAACCAAGTTCGTTTAGACTGCTTGATTTAGTTTTTGATAGTGATTTTAATAATAATAATCCATATTTAAAAGATGAAGAGGGAGGGGTGGTTCACATTTAGATTTAAAATATAAAGACTCGTATTGATTATAAAATATAGTACATTAATTATTTAAATTTGATTTAATGTAATCAACATTATCAGTATCCACACTTTCTAATTTATCTTCTAAAATGCTTTTCACATCTTCTAATTTTATGACGAGATTTAATGTCGCTACACAAGTAATGACAATTGGCATGTCCTCAAAATATTTTTAATTTTTTCTTCCATTGAAAAAATAAAATCAACCCAAACATTATCATATCTACATTCTTTAAACATAACTGTTATTATTACTAAATTGAAAGGAAATTATATATATATATATATATATATATATATATATTAACTTATCTCAAATAAACCAAAATTGTAGAAAAAGATTTGTCAAGGCTAGTACTTGTTACTATGTCCTTAAGACAATTATGCCCTCCGTATGGTGCTCAGAGTTGATAGCACTTGTCTCCCAGGATACAATGACACCGTATACTTTAGCAGCACTATAAAAAGTATAATCTACGAACCAAAAATAAATGCTCTAACTCTCTCAAAATAACTATGAAACTGATGAAAAACTAAGACTAGAAAGACTAATAATGCTTAATTGCTTGTGTAATGAGTGAATGAGAAGGCTGCCCCCTCCTATCTATTTATAGGAGGGGTTGGTGACCCTTCAGATGGGTACTTCACCCTTGAAAAGGCATGGGATGTTTCTAAAAAGACATGACATTACATCCTGTGGTCAAAAAAACGACGTCGTTTTGATCATTTGCAGAATGGGCGCATCTATTCGGACCCATAAAACGACGTAGTTTAAGCATTAGCAGAACCAAAACTACGTACACAGTTTTGATAATATAATTAAATAAATAAAATTTAAATAAATTTTGTCTAAAAAATTATATACAAGGACCAAGACCCAGAACCCCGAGCCCGAGCCAGGCCGGCCGGTGAGTCGACTGCAGCGGCGCGCGTGTGGGTTCGAACCAAGCCTTGGCTAGGTCTTCTCCCTTCCACAAAAGTGGGGTGTCCCTTGGGGCCCAAACCCAAAAGCAATTTCCTTGTATATAAACATATTAAAAGTTTAATTCTTAACTTATGTGGGACTTGGCTTTTTTCCCCATGTATTTATTATCATTTATCATTTCCAAGTGTTATCTTTGGGAGTTAATATCTCATTCATTACTCCATTGATTTGAGCTTTCAAATACTTAATTTAATCTACTTATGGAGTAGAACACATTAATTTATGGAATCATTAAAAATAATTAATGATACCCACATTAATTTAGGCTCAAATTCTAACAGTTATTTCCAAACATATATACAAAACATGATTAATGGTAGAATAATAAACACCACTTAATATTTTTGTGTGCTTTTTAAAACTTTAAGAATATGTAAAAGTGTACCAAGAAGATCCCAATCTTGATTTGTTATTTCATGAGCAATTTGTGTGTTATAAACTCGGTAAGTATATTTCTACATTTATAGGCATCTCTTAACAAATCATATGTACTATTTGACTTGGTGTTATTATCAAATTTTACTCAATTACAATTTTTGCCTCTTTCATGCCAAAAATTTCTAAAATCTTGCATTTTTCTATTTAAACCATAAACAAAATTAATCATACCACAAATTTTATATATGACACCATGCAAGTAATTTAACCAAAATGGAACAATCAACTTTATTATATGACATGCGCATCTAGTATGAAAAAAAATGCAACAGTTACTATAGGGTTTAAATAATTTTTAACATATTTATGGCACTATTGTTATTTGTTGCATTATCAAAGCTAATACTCATTATTTTATCTTTAATTTTAAAAATACAAATTATGGACATAATTTGAGCTAACATTAATTGGCCATTATGAGGTGGTAATTAAAAAAATTCAAATCCTATACTTTGTTTTGCCTAAGCCATGTTTCAGAATCTAACCAATGTTCCAAGCTGATGATTAGCTGACCAAACATTACTAGTTAAACTAATTTCATCATCAAAATGATCAAAATATTCAATTAGTCAATTGTTAGTTTTTTTTATATAATTTAAGGAAAATGATATACATGTTGACAAATCTCTTGATGAAGTTGGATTGCGACAAACGTGAAACTTTAAGAGATAAAATAAAACAATAGTGTCTGTGTCCCTCCTTAATTCCTACCTATCCCCATGTATCCACATACGTCGACATTTTTTATCGGCATAAATTTTTCGTCATATATAGCAGGATTCATAATTTAATGGCATCACGTTTAGTAATCATTCTACTTGTTTGTATTTCGGTTACAATGTGATGGCAAGAGAGAAGAGGAAAAGACTGAGAGGAGAGAGAGAAGATTAACAATGTGGGAGAGAGATGTCACAATCTTGACTTCCAAGTGTCTCACCATAAGGAAAGAAATGGAAGAAAGGGGAAGAGCAGAGAAATGATAAATAAGATATATTGGATTGTGTAAGATTGAATTCCATGCCTCTCAATATCCAAAAAAGGTAGATACATGGCGCGGGGGGATATATTCCTTCATGTCATCTCACCGGAATACTTGATGTAGATACTTGTCCTAGACTGCTTTCCAGATTTCGGACAGTTGACCTGATCTTTATGGGATACCAGTCTAATTAATTTGTTTCTAAGAGAATGTCTTCTAACAAGTGACTTGCAGTGATTTAAGCTGTTGTCCAGGTATCTTTACACACACACATAAGAGTGAGAAAATGAGGGGTAGGGTGCATAGTACCTCCAATTCTCCAAGTCTCTTCTAGTACAAAAAATGAAATATAAAATTAAAATACGTGTATGGATGAGAAATTGCAGTAGAGAGGAGAATAAGGAAGAGAGAGACCTCAAGCTCCACCAACTATTTTTTCCTCAGTTTTCTTTCATCTTGTAGGGAGATGCCATTTGATACCAATGGATGATTTTAGGATATATATCAAAAACTCATCCTACCACAGTGCCAAATAGTGGGCATGCACGTGTATGTATGTTTGTACACACACATGCAAATGCACACACACACATATATATGTGTGTGTGTGTGTGTGTGTGTGTGTGTGTGTGTGTGTATATATATATATAATCATAGTGTGCTGCTAAACATTTTCCTGCATATTCTCTCCAGAAAGATATATAGGTAACATGAGCATGTTCAAATCCCGTCATCTTTTTTCTTAAAGAATAAATGAGGGTAAATTTTAAAAGAAGAGCAAAAATTATATTGACTAAATTGGGGATCTGACCAGATTTGAATTTGTGTCTGCTTAATAATACTGAGTATTTGATTTGAATATGACTTGTGTGTATTTTAAAAGATTTATGAGTTTACTTCTGATTACTAATCCAAATATTCCGACTTCGAACCAAGTCCAAGTACATGTAATTTTTGCATGTATATAATTCTAGATTAATTGAGTATTCCATGTAAAATTGAGATACTATATCTATACAGCAACATATTTTTCAATAATAAAGATAAGATTCCTAATTGGCTTTTGATCTTTGTTCAATAATATCAACCTAATAGCATCAATGGATTTGATTATAGTCGAATGTTTCTCTTCAAATTCACATTCGGATCTTCGATATAACCATGACATATCAAGTTTACCTTCTTTTTTTCTTTTTGTGATGTTACCTTTTCTAAATGAACAAAAACATATCTAAATTATTGAGGTGGATAGTCTAGACTTTCTCATTTCTTGTCATAGTTTTACTAAAGGTGAATTCCATAAATCTGTCTGTTTCCCGATCTATTGGTTAAATTCATTTTTTTTCATGTTTACATCCATCTCTTCACAACTTTCACCTCTGGAACTAAATAGGTCACCTTTCTTAAGTCCGTATCACGTTCAATTCATTCGGTGTATAAAGAGGAAATTTGATATTCAGTCAATATCACGTTCAATTCTTTCGGTGTATAAAGAGGAAATTTGATATTATCCATGTGACTTCTATATCCTATATCTATAGAACCTGAACATCATCTTCACTGATCAGTTTTTCTGCTCAGTGTTCGACTTTGACCTGCTACCCATTAGTACCAATGAAATTTTTGTTAGTGAGGATTTGGATTAATACAAGTAATCAAAGAAATTATGAAATAAAACTGATAACATGCTATAGCAACTGTTCATTCTTTTTTGGTAAGTGCAGGTTAAAATTATTGAATTCTGTACTTTCCCCATCAAGTTTTTCAAAGTCCAAAATCAGGATTTCTTTTTTGGACTAATGGAATATTCTCCCCTTTTTTATAAAGATTGTCACCCTTCTTGGGTATTTTTTGGCATGACTTTTAAGAAGGGCAGAAAATATTCTTATGCATTATATTATAAATATATTTTTGTATTCTGTATATATTGTATAATGTATAATTATGTTTTCGGTTATTTCTTAAAATCCATGCCAAACACATAACAAGAAGGATGACATTCTTTGTAGCTAAGAGGTAATATACGATTTTCTTTGTCATTTCCTTTCAAAGCTTCTAATGATTCTCAAAATGCAACGGGATGCAGGTCTCTCTTCTTACAAAACATCCAGCATTTCATCTTCTGGCAAGTTTACTCCTGCTTCAAAAGGAGCCATTAAATCCTTAAAGGAGTATGCAAGGAATCTTACTGACCTTGATTTGTTTACACAAATTCTTGAAGATTGGGCTCTGGAGAATTTACGAGCAGATACTACTAATGGGGAACAGTCTTTCGGATCTCCCTTTATGATTGACGAATTGCGAACCCTTGACTTTGCATTGGAGGGTTTCTTATTTCAGCAGCTATTCCGCATGCCTTGCTCGCCTTACGATTCTGATAATCTGAATGAAGATGAGTATCTTGCGCTGGAAGATTTCCTTCACACTATATCAGAGGGCTTATGGCGTACATTCTGGCATAGAAGTGGACCATTGCCATATTTTGTATCTTGTCCTCGTTACCATGGGTCAAAGTTTTATACTGTTGAAAAAGCAATATCGAGGGGAAGGCTTGGAGCACTCAGTGGTGCAGCTTTGATATCAAAAACAGGGAGTAATCTACAAGTTCATTGGGATCAAGTAGTTGAGTTTGCATTGTTCAAACAAGACATTTTGATGGAAAATGAGTTGGGATTTTCTCCTTTGTCCATCTGTGAAGCTCTCTTTTTTGGCGTTCACATACTTCTTTCCAGGAGTTTGAGCAAGTACAGTACTGTTAGCAGTGGTTCCGTTTTTATATTAGTTCTTGACTCTAAGTTTGGAGGTGTTGTCAAACTTGAGGGTGACCTTTCTCAACTTGAACTAAACTCTGGTAACCCGTACCAATCCATTGTAGAATGGATCAAGTGTCATGCTGAAGTAGACGTTTCCCCAGTAGGCCGAGTTTGGAACAAGCTAGGAAATGCAAATTGGAGGGACTTAGGAACCTTGCAACTAATACTGGCAACTTTTTACTCCATCATCCAGTATAATGGACCACCAAGAAATTCGATTGCATCACTTGCATCACAGCACAGCTTCCGTCTTCAGAAGCGTCGGATAGAATGCCGCCTCTTTGAGAATGAAAATGCACTAGTTCCCTTCGAACCGGCTAGCCACAAAAATGGAGAAATTATTGAACTTGACCACAATGATAATCCATCTTTCGAAAATAAAGCATCACGCTTGAAGCCTAAGCAAGGGGATATACTGCTTCTGGAAGATCAGGACCAGGGGCAGAGATGTTATCAAATATGCGAGTCTTTGGTTGGAGCGAACTGCTGTTCCTACAGTGCCGTTGCTTTAGATTGCCCCACAGAGTTGTTGACTTTATATGTGGGTGCTCATCCATCTCGGCTAGAGCCATCTTTGGAGGACATGAGTTTATGGTATCTGGTACAAAGGCAAAGTAAAGTATTGAACATCTTCAAGGATCAGGGAATTTCAAACAAATATTTGCCTGAAATACTTGCAAGCGGCAGAGTTTTGCATTCGGGTCCTTGTAATAAACAGGACCCAAAGGGACTCTGTGATCATCCGTGGTGTGGAACACCAATACTCGTGACTTATCCTTTTGGAGAGTCACTTTCATCAATTGTATCTCGTGATGGCCCGTTTTCTGCTGAGGAGGCAATTCGTTGCTGCAGAGACTGCCTAGCAGCTTTGAGAAGTGCAAAAATGGCCGGTGTCCAGCACGGAAATATTTGTCCTGAGAACATTGTACGTGTTGTTGAAACTGAAGGAGAGAGAGACGGTTGTTTGCATGTTCCAGTCTCATGGGGGCGTGCAGTTTTGGAAGACAGAGACAGCCCAGCCATAAATTTGCAGTTCTCATCAGCTCACGCGCTTCAGCACGGGAAGCTTTGTCCTTCATCTGATGCAGAGAGCCTTGTTTACCTCCTGTATTTTGTTTGTGGTGGAACAATGCAGCAACAAGATTCTATTGAATCCACATTGCAGTGGAGACAAATGTGCTGGGCGAAACGCTTCATTCAGCAGCAGTTAGGTGTGGTTTCAGCTCTTCTGAAGGCATTTGCTGATTATATAGACAGCCTTTGTGGGACTCCGTATCCAGTTGACTATGATATTTGGATAAAGAGACTGAATAGGGCTGTTGATGGCTCATCAGATAGGGGGAAAAAGATTGAAGAAGAATTGAGACCAACCAATATTGCCGAGTGTTCTGGTACCTCTAAAGGTCGAAATTTGTAGTATGGGAATAGGACTAGCCAGTTTTCCAATTACCCAAAAAAAGAAAAGAAGTAGAACTACCAATTTTCCTTCCCAACATATTTGGGGCTGGAATTTGGTTCCGACTGTTGTAACATAATTTGGTTGAAGATTTGATGGTGTTTTTGTTATTGACCTCTTGGCTTCCCATTGTTTACATTTCATTTGGTTCTCTAAGCATTGTGATTTAAACACTCAAGCGTGTAATTGGAAAGAGTTTCTAATTTTTTTGATTGATGAAATGTATATTTACTTTGTTTCTTTTTCTCTTGTGCTCTTACATTTCTCAATGGCAAGCTCTCTTTATTGTCTTTGTTACATTTCTCAAGGAAGCATTGCAAGTAGTTAGAGTGACTTTTTAATCACAAGCTCCTCTCACATTAGATGTAAAGGGTGTCCGGGCGTAAATTTATGAGTAGTGAAATACTAACTTTTAATAACTTTTTGAGTAATGATATGGATAAAAATTATACATAAAAAATTGTACTATTTAAAGACAGATTGCAAGAATCAAGGCAAGACTGAACATAGCATATCTATCCTACAATCAAGCAAGATCATTTAAAGTCACTTTTGTATATTTTTGTAACTGCTATAAATCCGTAACTGCTGCATAGTTTTAGCTAAATTGGTTTACATTGTCATAAATAGTTTTTCCTAGCTGTGTATATAATTAAGCTCCTATTACATCAATAAAGTTTCATTGAACTACAACAATCTTTATTCTTTAACATGCTATCAGAGCTGCCAATCTCTAACGAGCCAACGATCCAAGTCTCCAACATGTCCTCCTCCTCTGATCAAAATCCAACTTTTATTCTCAACATCCAACCTTCTTTCACAACAGATAAACAACTCATTGCTCTCAATATCACTGCCCAAATCAATGAAAAATTAACTCCCTCCACCTTTCCTCAATGGCGTGCTCAATTCGAAGCACTCCTCATTGGTTACGATTTACTCGACTATGTCGAAGGCTCATTTATGTGCCCCTCTTCCACGGGTACCGCCGTTGATGAGCTGCGAAAGACCCACTGGATCCGACAGGATAAACTTATCCTGAGTGCCCTTTTAGCCTCCACCTCTCCGTCAATCACACCACTCATTGCTACGGCAAAGACTTCTCATGAAGCTTGGAAAAAGCTAAAAACCTTATATGCTAGCCGATCACGCACTCGTGCTATGCAGTTAAAGGAGGATCTCATCTTAATCCAACGCGGCAATCGGTTAATCACAGACTATCTCCATGCTGTGAAGGCAAGACTGATGAAATCGCAATTATTGATCATCCCATTTCCGATGACGATTTAACCCTCTATGTATTGAATGGGTTAGGATCTGATTTTCAGGAGATAGCTGCGCCGATCCGAGCATGGGAGAAGTCATTGGGGTTTGAAGAGCTACACGACCTCTTGGTCGGTCACGAATCTTATCTTCGGCGTTTGGAGACTGCTACTCAGCAGATGGTGATGACGGCTAACTACACGACTAATGGTAAATCTTCATATGGAGGTGACTTCTCAGAGAAGTCTTATAAACCGAATGGATATCAATGTAACCAAGGCCAAAGCCCAGCCCGTCCATCAAATGGTCACCACCGTGATGGACGGCGTGCCAATAATGAGTCTAGAAAGCTCAACAACAATCACAAACGTTACACGCCTCGCTGTCAGCTGTGTGAGCAAATGGGCCATACTGCAAAGTACTGTCCTCAGCTACAGTCAAATGGATTTACAGCCAACTGTGTGACCTCTTCTAATGAAAAACACAAAACATGGCTCATGGACTTGGCTGCCTCTCACAATATAACGGGTGATCTTGCAAATTTGTCAATTCATTGGTACTGATGAAGTAATTCTTGGTGATGGTTCAGGTTTGACTATCTCACACATTGGTTCTCTGGAATTACACTCACCTAAACGCACATTTACCTTAAATGATACTCTTTGTGTTCCAAATCTTTCCAAAAATTTAATTTTCGTTCATCATTTCACCAAATAAAATAATGTTGTTGAATTTCATCCGTTTCATTTCTTTGTGAAGGACAAGATCACAGGGGCGACTCTACTTCGAGGAGCATGTGAAAACGGTGTCTACACTTTTCCGGAATTAATGATGCCCTCCTCCAAAATAGTTGCTAATGTGCATGAACGAACCTCAATTGATGAGTGGCACAAGCGTCTTGGGCATCCATCTCTTCGTATAGTCCAACATCTTGTTAAGAGTTTTTCTCTTCCTGTTGCTACAACAAAAAAATTTCTCAATTGTGTAATTCATGTTCCATCAATAAAGCACATCAACAACCTTTTCATTCCAATAGTCTTCAAAGTCATGCACCGCTTGAACTTATTTACACTGATGTTTGGGGACCCGCACATTATATTGGAATCGACGGATCTTGTTATTTTCTTATTTTGGTTGACCATTTCACAAAATACATGTGGTTCTATCCAATGGCTACCAAATTCGGGGTATCTACATGTGGTTCTATCCAATGGTCGTGAATTCATTCCTTTAAAATCTCTTTTATTGATTAATGGTATTGGTCATTATACCACCGCCCCACACACCCACAACAAAATGGTGTTTCCGAGCGTCGCCACCTTCATTTAGTTGAAATGGGTCTCACTCTCCTCCATGATGCATCGTTACCTCTTTTTTTATTGGCCTCATGATTTCCAAACAACATCCTATCTAATCAATAGGCAACCCACTCCTCTTCTTCAAAACATTTCCCTTTTGAAGCTCTTTTTGGTCAAAAACCAAATTATCTTAAATTGAGAAAATTTGGGTGTCTTTGTTACCCACTTACCCGGCCCTATAATACTCATAAAATGCAACCCAAATCCTCACCTTGTCTGTTTCTCGGTTACTCTCAAACCCAAAGTGTCTACAAATGTCTTGATCTCAACACTCACAAGATTTACATTTCTAGGCATGTATTGTTTGACGAAACAAACACCCCCATTGTGTCTTTTACAAACCCGAAAACCCACACACCAAAATTGTGACGCCCCCAAAACAAGTATACATCACCCATCTTGAGTCGCCAAATACATGGTACAGAATACAAATACAAACTTAATTATACAACAGTCGTATAATATACGACAAAACATATGTGACGCCCCCAAAATAGGTATACATCACCCATCTTGAGTCTCCAAATACGTGGTATAAAATTCAAATACAACTTATGTGAGTCCCCAGATTTTATGAAATAAAAATATTCAATTTTTATTTTATTTTGGTGAATAGTTAAATTGATAAAAGTTTAAAGTTAAGGGTGACATTTGAAAATTTTTCAAAGTAAGCAAGTTGTTATAAAATAAATTGGTAAAATACGGCGTGGTTGCATAGTAGCTGCAGTATTGATTATTAATGCTTACGTGAGAAGTCACTCATTTGATTCAATTATTATCGATATTTATATATTATTAAATCAATAATTGAGATAACAAAGTTATTAATATTATTATTTGCAATATTAACGATGTCTAGAAGTTCTGCCAAGGAGAGGTTTGGTCACCTAATTGCGCGTCAATAGGAAGAAATCCTTATTGGAAAGCCACCTCTTTCTTGGGAACGACATGGTCGATTAATAGTGTGAATTATAATAATGATGATGAAGTTTTGTTTTATTAGTATTATTAATGTAATAAAATGAAAATATTTTATATAAAATGTAATACTTTTATAAAGTTATTCGTTTTATTAGACTATAAATATAATATATTATATTCTATTATGCATAGTAAATTTTTTTTATATAAAACAAAATACTTTTATAAAGTTATTTATTTTATTAGACAATAATTAGAATATATTATATTTTATTATGCATAGTGTTTGCATAGTAAAATCTTTTTATATAAAAATGTAATACTTTTATAAAGTTATTCGTTTTATTAGATTATAAATAGAATATATTATATTTTATTTAAAAGATTTTGTTTTATTAGAATATTTTATAGTAAACCAATACGGACCGTCTCGTTTAAAAGTAAATCAATCTGGACCGTTCAAGAATTAGTTACTATTAGGTCCATTCTCCTATAAATAGAAGCTCATTCCTTCATTATTTCTTTAATTCACTTTGAAACTCTAGAGAGAAAACTATAGAGAAAGAAGAAAAGTATTCTGCTACTTCACTACTCATATATCCAGTTTGTTCTAAGGTAAGGGATGTTATTTGTTGTACTCGTAAGGGGTATTATTTCTTTCGTAGTCATGAAGAGAACTTCTGTTATTCCATTCTTTATTATTATGTTGGAATAACCTGTCTATGCGAAGTACTGCATACATGGTGAAATTCTTCTGTTATTCCATTCTTTATCATTCTGTTGGAATATCCTCCGGTGCGACATTACGCTGACTTTGGTTCCATTAATTATTATTCGTTGGAATAACCTATCTGTCATATGATCTATCGCATGCATGGTAATTTTTGTTGTTATTTTATTCTTTATTATTACGTTGGAATATCTGTTGGTGCTTAATTCGCACGACTCGGTTCCGATTCTTTATTATTCTCGTTGGAATATCTTTGTCGTCGGATTACGCTCGACTGATTCCGTTCTTTATTATTCATTGAGAATAACTCGTCATGCATATGGTCTATCGCATGCATGGTGAATTCTTCCGCTATTCCATTCTTTATTATTCATTGGAATAACTCGCATCATGTGGATTACCACATGCATGGTGAATGATCCTTTGTATTCATTCCTTATTAAATTGTGGAAATGATCTGTTTACGTGGATTATGATGAAAGTCATAATAAAAGCATTGGACTGATGAAAATCATGGGTATATATAGTATTAGTAAGTGTTATGATGAGTTATGTTTGTTATTATGTGAAAACATGAAAGTTTCTTAGAAATCACAAAGGGTTGAAAATCAGATTTTGGGAGAAAATGGAACACGAAATTCAATTGACCATATCTCCTATTATATTTTGAATTTTTGAGTGTGGTCAAGTTCTAGAGTTAGATCTATGAGTTTTCTAACTTATCCAGGTGGAATCACTGGAAAATGTGTTGTAGATTTTCGTGTAGACTGATTTTAGCAAAGGAGTCAAAAGCTGCAAATTATGAAAAAGCTACTGCCCAGAAATTTAAAAGGGCATTTTCGGCCACTTAATTTGTGAGAAAAATTCCAGCCTTTTGGGACATGGAAATATATGGTATAAAGTACCTCCTGTCCAAAAATGAGCTCATTCCGACTTAAAATGAGCAAATTATGACTATTTCAATATTTAGGTTTTTTCGACGAAAAACGCTATAACCGGAGTTCTATAACTCCGATGACCATAAAATTTAAATTGGAAGCTCATGTTAACATGTGTAAGATCCTTCCAAGATTTGGGAATTTCTGGAGTTAAACTTGAGGTAGCTAATTTCTTAAGGAATTAATTAGAAATTGATTTTTGAAAAATAGTAAATGAATTTTAAAAATTTCAAGAAAAATATATGTTCAGTATGGGACTATGTTCTGCTAAATCCCAGAAAAGAAATATTTTTAGAACTGATTTGGTATTTTTCATGAAAATGATCTAGTTATGAGTAAATGAGTTAAATATGTTATGTGAAGTAACAAAGTTGGAAAATAGGATTTTATGGCTTGGAAATCCTATATAGGTATATCTTGATTTTTGATGAGGATTTGATCATTGGTGATGAAATCTTATGAGTATGACATTTTTGAATGATTAAATGCATTATTTGGTAAAGTGTAAACAATAGAAATAAATTATTTATAAGTTTAAGAAGTGATTAAAATACTGTTATAATATTAATAATATTAGATTATGAGTTTATTAAGTGATTGATAATATTTGGATAAATTTAAAGTCTTTAATATTTATTCTTGTTTTCGTTTGATTATGCTTATATCATTGTCATCATTCTCATGCTTGTGTTGTGTTGAAAGTCATCTGTGGCCTGTAGTGCATAGATGGACTTGGTATGATTATGACCAGGGATTATTCGGTATAATCATGACCGTAATGTTATAAATGATGTGGTAAAAGTCATCTTTGGCCCGTAGTGCATAGATGGACTTAGTATGATTATGATCAGGGATTATTCGGTATAATCATGACCAGTAATGGAAAACACGAATATCCTTGCCCGTAGTGGATGGATAATTCGTGGTCGTGATACTATTAAGTCGAGTCTCAACATTATTGGTTTTATAGTTGTATATCTTTCTTTCAGTAGTGCAAAAAGATTTAACTGTTGATTATTGGTTACGGTTGTATATCTTTGGCAGTAGTCAAAGATGAATTTATTAATACGATTATGAAAGGTGAATTGTGATTTGGTATAACCATGATTTTTGATGTTTGGTGAAGATAGGTGATGTAAATTATCTTCGTCCCCGGTGCGAAAAAGAATTGTAATCACAATTATGATTATGAGTTATTCATATAATTGTGGACAGGAATTGTTGATTGATGTTACAGGGACAAAACATTATTGGTGGACTTTTAACATGGAGAAGATAATAGACCCGATGGTCTATTTGACTCTTTTAATGGATTTCTCGTTCCGCTGCAACTATGGTTGAAAAGTTTTATTATCTACCATATGTTCTAAATCTCTAATTTATTATTGACGAAGGCTATTGATAATTTAATTATCTTTAGTCATGATATTCTTTATCGAGCTAGTTGGTTTCACCCTTTTGCTTCACAATTCCTTTCAAGTAATAAGAGTGTTCTTTGAGTCAAGCGGGGATAATGAGGGAATAGAACGGTGGTTTTATATTGTTGAGGTTCTCCTAAATAGTATGGATATAATTTTATTGAGAACTTTAGATAAGTGTGTCGTATTATATACGTCATTTGATATTTAATTTTGGTGAACCGAATAGGGTGAGGTGAACCTAACTTTGGAAGGGTGTTTTGCCACTATCATACAAGATGTCTAATGACATACAACCTCGTGTTATCATAAGACAGGGTTGTGCACATCCACTTGCTGAGTATATCTACGAGCACCACCTATATGATCTTGGAGTTTATTTGAAATATAATTTTCACTTGGAGACAGTGGAGATAGTTATATGTCAAGAGAAGACTTACCATTGGAAGGAACATGATAGTAATCTTCTCATTTTTCTTTGGGGTCTATTAGGTCAACCAAGGATAATTCTCTAGACATATGATATCTATCATAACTTAAATTCATGGCCTCCTATGTACGAAGGTTTCCTTGAGCACTTCCCAAAGATTTTAATTTCTAAAACAGTTTTTGACTGTACTTTTATGTAACATACCATTGTAAGGTTGTGATCGAGGCACCATGAGAGTTATATACATTTGTATTAAAATTCACAATATACTTGTCGTCGTATTTTGCACGACAGTTGTATAAATGAAGTTGTCGAAGAGTGTATTTTACGGCACCCAAGATGGGTGATGTATACCTATTTTGGGGGCGCCACAACTTAATTATACAACGATGCGTGTAAAATACGACATAAAACATATCTTTGTGAGTTTTAATACAAATATTATCATCTAGACAATATCCACACTCAATTGAGTCCTCATTACATTTATGATCACACTATTTAAATGAATAGTGAGGACTAATAATGCTATTATCCGGACCGTCACTCCGGTTTCCCCGACTAGTCCTCGCTACGTTCTCATTTCACAAGAGAACAATGAAAGTAAAAAGGTGAGCTCAACTAGCCCAAAGAAGAAATATTATGACTAAGATAATGAGAATAAATTATCGTTAGCCTTCAACAGTGTTAAATTGATACAATATAACAAACATCAAGTTTAACTACAGCAGAACAAGCAATCCATTAAAAGAGTCAAGTAGAGAATAAAATCTACTATATTTTATGATTTAAAAGGTTTTTATCACTTTTATCGCTGGGACTCAGCTTAATAAATAATCCACATCATCCCTGTACTACGGCCAATGATATTCATTAGTATAACAACCACAAATTTTCCATGCACTACGGGCCAAGGATATTCGTGTATTCATCAATGGTTATGATTATGCCAACAACTGTCCATCAATGCACTACGGGCCAATGAGGACTTTTACCACATCATTTGTAACATTACGGTCATGATTATACCGATTAATCCTTGGTCATAATCATACCAAGTCCATCTATGCACTACAAGCCACCGATGAATTTCAACATAATATAAACATGAGGATGATGAAAATGATATAAGAATTCAATAAAACAAGTTCAAGAATTAATTTATCTAGGAACTAATAACGTCCAAATTGTCAACATGAAACTTCTTTGTAGAGTAAAATTCAAGAATGCTCAGAAGAATATTTCCATAAAAGATCTTTGGATGAAGCGCAAATATCAAGGATATTCCACTAATTTCATGGAGTATAGAAGTCAAAACTTTAACCAACCGAGTATAATAAAGAATGGAATAACAAAAGAAATCACCGGGCATGCGATAAACCGCATGCATGAAAAGTTATTCCAACAGAATAATAAATAATCGAACTGGGGTGCGTAAACGCCTTGATGCGGGATGTTTCAATAGAATAAAAAGAATGGAATAATGAAGAATTTCACCATGTATGCGGTGCCGCGCATGATTGAGTTATTCAAAGATAATGATAAAGAATGGAATAATGGAAGAATTTCACCAAGTATAGGGTGAATGGCAGATCTGAGTTATTCCAATGAGAATAAAAAAATGGAATAACAGAAGTTCTCTTCATGAATACGAAAGAAATAATACCTCTTACCTTGGAACTAGGGGTGAGCATTCGGTTATAACCGAAACAAAATGACTATTCGATTATAACTGAAAACTGAACTAACACTAATTTCACTATCCGAACCAAAAACCGAAATTTGAAACTAACCGAATTACCGAATACCGAATTACCGAATGTACAATTCGGTAATTCGGAAAATAACCGAACCTGTGCACAAAATTAAAATTAAGAATAAAGCAACAGATTACAAAGTAGCTTAACTTAAGTACTTAACAGTTAACAGCAACATGCCAAATTGCCAACATCCAACATCCAAGATCCAACATAAAGTTTAATCACATTACGAGCTTACAAAGACAACAAGCCAACAAATAAATCTCAAAGACTCAAAGAAACAAATTAAGCATGTTACGGTCTTACATACTTACATGTTACAGCAGCAAATTAACTGTTACAAATTAACTGTCCAACATAAAGTTTAAATTACAGCACTCAGCAGAAATGAACTCAACACTCAACAGCAATACAGCATGACTCCATGGGATTCCTAGCAACAAGCCAACAAACAACAGGCAGCACCGCATCAACAAGATTTGAAGCTATCATGAAAATGGCAGTGACAGTAAATGGATAGCAGTTAGGTAGTAAATGGCAGTGACAATATGTGGATAGAAGATTAGCAGTTGTGCTAATGATTTGAAGCTATCATGAAATAAGCTATTGTTCTTGAAGTGAATGTAACAGTAAATGGATAGCAATGACAGTAAATGGATAGCAGATTAGTAGTTGTTTTAATTCATGCAACTCAGAAAATTATTTAATTTTCAATGTACTATCACTCGTATGCATATCCCTTTTTGCAACATGCAGAGAGCTAACTGCTGGTTCTGGCTTGCATTAATATGAAAATAGAAGTTCTCAAATTTTGTTAGTACATGCACATGTGTTTTCCCTGTGCTGTGAAAAATCATCTGTGCTATTATTTTGCTAGAATTGAACCTTTATTGCTGTTATTCTCAAAGTAAGATTTTATGATTGAGAAGAAAGGTGTAGAAGGTCAGATTGCATGTACTAAAAAGGTCAGAACAAAAACCTAGGAGCATCGCCTAGACGCCTAGAATGAATCAACATCCAAGGGAAAGGTTACATCAGTCATCCCAAAACCTTCAGAAGCTTCCAAAATTCTTTTCACAATTTAATACTTTACTGTTAAATAGGAAAAGCTTACACATCCAGAACCAGAGATTGTTGAACTTCTCACTATTTTACTAGGATTAGGATTCGAAGACGAAATAAAAACTTGATCTTTTGACTAGTTAAGACTGTGTTTGACCTGCATAGCCTCTAGATATGACCCACACCTTCATCATAACAATAATAAAAAAACATTAATCACGGGCATTACCTCATTAATCAAGTTGAGTCACGAAAACATTGGCATCATTAGTACCAAGACTCAAGTTGGATATTGCTGAACAAAATAAACAAAAACAATAATTAGGTGACAATGAACTCAAATTGGAGACAATAAAAAAAACAATAATTAGGAGACAATAAACAAAAACAATAATTATTACCACACTCAAATTTATCGACAAAGTCGATATCTTCCTCCACATCAATGCAATTCTTCACTTTAACCCAATCTTGAGAACACATGAGAGCTTCCACCATATTAGGAGACAATGAACTCCTAAATGCATTAATAATGCGTCCCCCCCATGCTAAATGCAGACTCTGAAGCAACGATAGAAATGGGAATAGCCAACACATCACGGGCAATACGTGCAAGGATAGGAAATCTTGCACTATTAGCTTTCCACCACCCCAAAATATCGAAAGTATCAATATCTTCTTCCACATCTTCACTTAAATACTTGTCCAATTCAGATTTGTCTCCAAGTACAACTCCGGTCCGATGCCTTTTGAACTCTTCTGTAATTCTATTTGTATTTTGGGATTCCATTGAACTAGAACCTTGGGATGACATTGACATGTTACTTGCACTTGATTTTCCACTTTCTTGAGTTGAATACTTTTTCCTGTACTCATTAAACAAATCTTCCATTGATCTTTTCATTCCACCGGTAATCTCCATCCCAGTGGCCTTATTACTTGATTGATATTCTAAATTCCTATATTCATTATCAATACCAAAGTGAAGATCTATTTCCAAACCCTCCAACAGATTTTCAACTTCAATTTCACCCTTTCCATACATTCTTTCTAAACCAAATTAAACAAAACTCAACTTATACCGAGGATCAAGCACAACGAGAATATATAACAACATATTCATTTTTGTAACATTTCCCCAATACTTGTCATATTTTATTTTCATTGCCTTAGCCATTCTTTGTAATTCTATATCATTGCTTCTTTCCCAATCATTCAAAATAATATAAGTGTCACATATTTCAAGAAATGCATTATTTGATGTGACATAAGATGAGCCCGAAATATGCACAGTGAGATTATAAAAATATTCTAAGAAGCCAACAAACAATTTAGATCTATTCCAATCCGAGTCCGTTGGAATATTTTTGCCCTCCATCTCTTTTTCAAAGCCCCGATCTTTAAACCCAAATCGATCAAAAGCTTCCTTGTATTTTAAAGCCGAGCTTAACATCAAGTAAGTTGAGTTCCATCTAGTTGGACAATCTAGACTCAAGCCTTTCTTATCTTCAAGACCACAATACTCAATACAGTCCTTAAATGACTTGACCCTAGCTGGAGATTGTTTTGCATACTTCACTGCACGCCTAATTGTCTCAATAGATTTCTCAATCAACTTCAACCCATCATTCACAACAAGATTAATAATGTGAGCTATACATCTCATGTGAATGAATTTACCATCTAAGACATTAGTTTTCCAGTATATACATCTATCTCTCAAGTAAGCCGCCGCAGTATCATTTGAGCTAGCATTATCTACAGTGCGTGTCATAACTTTAGAAAGTCCCCACTCAATTAGACAAGACTCAACCATTTCCCCAATGTCCTTCCCCTTATGACTTGTGATGGTTCGAAAATTCAAGATTTTCTTATGCAATTTCCAGTTTTCATCAATAAATGAGCGATAAGAACACATATAATTCAAGCGTTGATTAGAAGTCCAAGAGTTAGTTGTGAGACAAACACGTTCACAATGTTTTCTAAGGATTGTTTTCAACTTACCCTTCTCAGTCTCATACAAACGAATACAATCTCTAGCAAATGTAAAACGTGAAGGCAATTGAAACCTAGGACAAACAACTTGCATAAGTCTTTTAAAACCCTCCTTCTCAACATGTTTGAAAGAAAGTTCATCTACAATAAGATAGTGAACTACGGCTTCCCTAACCGCTTCTTGATCAAACCTCCAAGAAGTGAGTGTACCCTCACATGCCCCTCTCTCTCCCTCACCCTCTTTAATCCCTACAAGTTGGGGTTGAGCTTTGTCCATGTTGATAGGATTTTTTTTACAAGTTCTAAAGTGATTTCTTAAAGAAGTAGTGCCATTTGAAGATGAATGCCAGACTAATTTTTTCATAATAAGTACACTTACCTTTGATGACATTACCATCCTTATCTTTAACGGGAATGAAGTGCCCCTCAGTCCACACCTTGGATCTAGGTGCCATCCTTTTTCTTGGCATTTTTACACTTTCCGAGTGTCCCGTAGTTTTTGTACTTGTCGTGGGTTCTTTTGACCCGGGCTCTTTATTGGTGGGAACACTGTTGTTTGTCTCTCTCCCATGTCCAATTGGATCAAGGTCATCAAGGTTAGGCTCGTCCGTATCATCCACCATGTGCAAATCATTTAAAATACTTCTTGACATCATCTACAAATGTCAAACAAATCAAATTATTATGTCAATCCCTATTAACTATCAATATAGGTGTAATTTTGAAACAAAAGGTATACATCTATTCTTGATTACAATGACATACAAATGCATCAAATTACAGACACATGCATACAACTTATACAAGCAAGACTGCAAGACAAAGTCAACAATATCTTGATGGAATTATCCTAACATTATATGTGATGTAGAACAAGGTGGAAAGAAGGCAGGGAATCGTTAAAACCACAATCATTAATAAGTCAATTCAATTAAATTTGTGGATCACAATATTTTATATAAAATAGACCAAGTAAACATGGAGATTGGAGACTAAGTAAAACTCTATAACTTAAGTAACCTTACTTTAAAAAGGAAACGAGTCCTAATTACCTCCTACCATAAATCAGTCATAATATCATAATAATAAGGAAACAAATTCCACATGGATGCATATGCCATTCACAAACAGAGACAAGAATAGGTATAACGTTTAAGATAATAAGACTATGGAATTTTTCTACCCTAACAAATACACAGATAACTACTGGGTGAAAAAGGTATAGAGTTTCAAAAATCACAACAAACATGCAAACAAAAACCATAGAAGGAAAAAAGCACCCCCAAAATAATCAATGCTTACTTGAAAGACAGCGACTCAGTGAGACGGCGAGTCGGCGACGACGAGAGGCGCGAAGAGACAGACAGTGACCACTGAGTCACTGACCAGTGAGGCAGTGAGTCAGAGTCAATGAGGGTCTAGACGAGTCACGAGAGGTGGAGGACCGCGCCGGAGACTGAGACGGGGAGAGGTGGAGGCCGCGCTGGAGATTTGACTCTTGAGACTGTCGAGAGTCGATCGAGAGTGACTGAGTGAGGAATCGAGAATTCGAGTCTTTGAGATCTCAGCTTTGGGCGACTGGCGAGTGGTCTAGGAACTTAGGGCAAAATGGGATTGGGGGAAAACTCAGAAAACAAAATGGGGGAATACTGAATACTGATAGTCGAATAGAAGTTAATAGATAATATGATTAATAATTAATTTTTTTAAATATTAAAATTCCAGTTATTCGGGTACCCAAATAATCTGTTTTTGAAAATCAAAACCGAAACCGAATACTGAATAATAATTCGAATATAACCGAAATTCCAAAAAAAAAACCAAAAACTGAAATAATTCGGTTAAAATAATTCGGTTTGGTTTGGTAGTTCAGTTTTATCCATTTTTTGCTCACTCCTACTTGGAACAACTGGATATAAGAGTAGTGAAGTAGCAAAATACTTTTCTTCTTTCTCTCTATAGTTTCTCTCGCTAGAGTTTCAGTGAATTCGTAACAAATAATGAAGGAATGAGTTTCTATTTATAGGAGAATGGAAAGAATACTATGCAATAAAATATAATATATATATATATATATATATATATATATATATATATATATATAAACTCACAGGTCATTACCCCTGTGATACAACCTGCCCATTCTCGAATTCCCGCCACTTTCAAATTATCACATGTATATAAATATAATAATAATAATAATCGTACTCCCTTCCTACCAATTCTCAAACATTACCTATATATATATATATATATATATAGCATTCTTGTGTCAGCCAAAATCTTCCCCCACCTTCATATATATATATATATATATATATATATATATATAGCCCCACATGTGGGCCCCCACCTTTATTATACCGAATAACTTTCTACCGATTATTTTGAAAAAATGGGTAAATGAGGGAAATAAGCAACATTTACGACAAATACTTCATAAAAAATCCTCTCAATATTTTTAACAACATTTATCATCATTATTATAATTCACAATATTAATCGACTGTGTCGTTCCCAGAAAGAGGGGCTTTCAATAAGGATTTCTCCTATTGGGCGCCGCAATTAGGTGACCAAACCTCTCCTTGGCGTAACTTCTAGATATCGTTAATATTGCAAATAATAATATTAATAACTCTGTCATCTCAATTATTGATTTAATAATATATAAAATATCGACAATAATTGAATCAAATAACGTGAGATACTAAGCAACAACCATTGAAGCAATAATTGAACAAAACCGGTGACTTCTCACGTAAGCATCAATAATCAATACCGTGCTACTATGCAACCACACGCGTATTCTGTTCTTTTAACAAGGGTGTTTCAACGATTAACGACAAAAACGCCGTTATTTTCATAAAATATTTTTGTCATTTTCTCAATCCGACAATAATTCTGTTATGGGGTCCACCAATGATTGTGCCGTCGTACAAATATTCCCTATTATAACGAATATTCCCCGACCAATCGAATATTATATAACAACTTGCATACTTTGCAAAATTTATAAATATTACCCACAACTATAACATTATATCAAATTCATTCCATAATATTCAAAAATTATAATTATAGAAAATTCATCTTTATTCATAAAAGTTGGGGTCTTACAATCTCCCCTTCTTATGAAATTTTGCCCTCTAAATTAGGGTATGTACCTGGTATGTCAAAGAGGTAAGGATACCTTGATTTCATTTCAGATTCTAACTCCCAGGTCATTTCTTCAACATCGTGGTTCCTCCATAAAACTTTGACTTGAGGTATAACCTTGGAGCGTAGAATATGTTCCTTCTTATCTAAGACTTGAACAGGAACCTCTTCATACGTTAAATCTTTCGCTATTTCGTCCGGTTCTAACTCAATAATATGGTTCGGGTCTTTCACATATTTACATAACATGTATATATGAAAAATGTTATGAACACGAGACATACTACAAGCAGTAAAAGCGAGTCTATAGGCTCTGATCCTACTCGATCGAGGATTAAAATGGGCCAATGAATCAAGGATTGAGCTTTCCTCTCTTTCCAAATCTCGTAACTCCTTTCCATGGAGCAACACGTAACACCACATGATCTCCAATATCGAATTCCACGTCCTTTCAATGAAGATCAACATAACTCTTTTGTCGGTCTTGTGAGGTTTTTATACTTTGTCGGATCGTTTAAATCTTTTCTGTAGTCATACGTACCAACTCCGGTCCCAACAACGTTGCTTCACCCACCTTATCCCAGCATACTGGAGAACGCCACTTTCTTCCATACAACGCTTCAAATGGAGCCATGCCAATACTTGCTTGATAGCTGTTGTTGTAGGAAAACTCTACCAATGGTAAGAACTTGTCCCAACTTCCCTTGAAGTCAAGGACACAGAGTCTTAATAAATCTTCAAGAGTTTGAATAGTCCTCTCTGATTGTCCGTCCGTTTGAGGATGATATGCCGAACTAAATCATAAATCCGTGCCCATAGCTTTTTGCAAACTGACCCAAAATCGTGAAGTGAATCTTGGGTCTCGATCATAAACTATGGATACTAATATACCATGCAGTCTTACAATCTCATTTATGTACATACGAGCAAGACGTTCAAGTGTATAAGTTTCTCGTATTGGTAAAAAATGAGCAGACTTGGTCAATCTATCAACAATGACCCAAATTGCATCTATGCCTTGAGAAACCTTGGGAAGACCGAAGAATTGAAATCCATGGTAATGTGCTCCCACTTCCATTCCGGAATTTTAAGTGGTTGCAATGGACCTTTTGGTACTTGATGTTCCGCCTTGACTCGTTGACAAGTTAGACACCTGAGATAAACAGCGCTATCTCTCTCTTCATATTTCCCCACAAAAATGTATGTTGAAGATCATGATACATTTTGGTACTCCCAGGATGGATTGAAAATGGTGTGTTGTACGCCTCCATCATGATTTTATACTTTAAATCAGGGTTGTTAGGAACACAAAGTCTGGAGTTGACTCGAAGTATTCCTTCTTCATCGATTCTTGCTTCCGGCATAGCACCTTCTTGTACTTTTTTCCTCATATGCATCAGCTCCAGGTCTATAGCTTGAGCAGCTTTTATTTTATCGATTAAAGTCGGTTCTACTCGTATATTCGCCATCATCATGTGGGTCCCTAGAGTCTTTATCTCTATCTCCATCCTTTGCAAGTCATACAAAATGGGCCTTTGCGTTGACAATATCGCACTCGTACCCGCATATGATCTTCTACTCAATGCGTCAGCTACCACGTTTGCTTTTCCAGGATGGTATGATCATAATCTTTCAACAGTTCAAGCCAACGTCGTTTTCGCATGTTGAGTTCCTTTTGAGTGAAAAAATATTTGAGGCTTTTATGATCCGTAAAGATCTCCACTTTCTCCCCATACAAGTAATGCCTCCAAATTTTAAGTGCGAAGACAACAGCTGCCAACTCTAGATCATGAGTAGGATAATTCCTCTCATATTCTTTGAGTTGTCAAGAGGCATAGGCTATGACTTTCCCATGTTGCATGAGAACACATCCTAACCCTTTTGCCCGAAGCATCACTATAGATGACAAATCCCTCCGAGCCGGATGGTATTGTCGAGCGAGCAGTCTTTGAAATGAGTCTTCTCTTGAGTTCTTGAAAAATCGTCTCACATTCCTCGTTCCAACCGAATTTTGTATCTTTTCGAGTTAGCTGAGTTGAGGGAGTAGCGATTTGAGAAAACCCTTCTACGAATCTCTGATAATAACCAGCTAAGCCGATAAAGCTACTTACTTCGGTCACTGATTTAGGTTGCTCCCAGCTTTGAATAGCTTCAATCTTTGCTGGGTCAACATATATTCCATAACTTGATACCACGTGCCCAAGGAATGCTACTTCCTCAAGCCAGAACTCGTATTTCTTCAACTTGGCATAAAGCTTATATTCACGAAGCTTTTGAAGTATCAGCCTCAAGTATTGCTCATGATCTTCACGGATTTTGGAATAAATAAGGATGTCATCAATAAAGACGACCTCAAAGTGATCCAAATATTTCTTGAATACTCGGTTCATTATATCCATGAAGGCAGCAGGAGCATTAGTTAATCCAAAAGACATAACTAGGAATTCATAATGCCTGTACCGAGTTTTGAAAGCCGTCTTTGGAATGTCATCAGTTCTAATCTTTAACTGGTGATATCCGGAACGAAGATCAATATTTAAAAAGAATTTGGCGCCTTGCAACTGGTCAAACAGGTCATCAATACGTGGCAACGGATATCTATTTTTGATGGTGACATGGTTTAACTCTCGATAATCAATACAAAGTCGCATACTCCCATCTTTCTTTTTCACGAATAGAACAGGAGCACCCCAAGGAGAAGTACTAGGACGAATGAAACCGATGCCTAACAATTCCTGCAGTTGGGTCTTTAACTCCTGAAGTTCAATAGGAGTCATTCGATATGGGGCTTTGGAAATAGGTTTTGTACCGGGTTCAAGGTCGATACAAAATTCAATTTCACGCTCTGGGGGTAGGCCAAGAAGTTCTTCAGGGAATACGTCAGGAAATTTATTAACAATAGAGATATCATTCAAAACTGACGTATTTTTGTTTAGATCCGTGACATGAGCTAAGAAAGCTTGACATCCGTTTTTCAATAAATGAATAGCTTTATGGCTTGAGATGACAGTGATTGATTTTAATGGTTTGGTTGCTTGAATTCGTATAATAGGTTGGTTAGGAATATGAAAGCTAACAACCTTACAAAAACAATCAATTTTTGCATGATGAGTAGTTAACTAATCAATCCCTAGAATTACGGTAAATGCAAGTATTTTCAATGAAATAAGATCGATAGGTAATGTGAGGGTACTGATTTGAACCAAACAAGACTTATAAACAGTGGATGTAATGAAGGTTTCTCCCAATGGAGTTTCAACAGATAAGTCAAAGTCTAATTTCTCCGGAGTCAAATTTAAACGTTGAGCGCAAGTAGGAGAAATAAAAGAATGGGTAGAACCGATATCTCAATTATTGATTTAATAATATATAAAATATCGACAATAATTGAATCAAACTGAGTGACTTCTCACGTAAGCATTAATAATCAATATTGTGTGCTATTATGCAACCACGCGTATTTTACCACCGATTATTTTATGACAACTTGCTTACTTTGAAAAATTTTCAAATGTCACCCTTAACTTTAAACTTTTATCAATTTAACTATTTACCAAAATAGAAAAATTGAATACTTTTATTTCATAAAATTCGGGGTCTCACAACTGACGTCTTTCCATCATTGTTGAATCTCCTCTTCTTGAAATGTCCATTCTTATTGTTTTGGCCTTGATTACCACCAAAGTGGTTATCATTTCTGGCATGTTGATTCCCTCCACGCTTATTGTCATCGCTTCAATGACTGTTATCACTGGTATTATTATTTTTCCAGCTGCTCTCTTTTGGTTGGGTTGACTCATTATCGCGCTCCAATAACTGAGCCATAATAACAACATCTGAATACAAACACAGTTTATGAGAGATAAGATATTGACGTATCTCGGGTTTCAAACCTCTTAGAAACATTTACGTCATTCTCTCCTCATTATCAACCAAATGGGACGCAAACCAGGACAACTCGGCAAACTTGGCTTCGTACTGCGACACGATCATGTTGTTTTGCTTCAGCTTGATGAACTCTACCTCTTTCATGTGACGAATACTTTCGGGAAAGTACTTGTCGTTGAAAAATTCTTGGAACTTCTCCCAAGTCATCTTTAGTGCGGCAAGTTGAGTACGTTTTACAGATTCCCACCTGTAATCTGCCTCTGCACGTAACATGAAGGTGGCAAAGGGAACCTTTTGCTCCTCGGAGTATCCCAAGACATCAAATATCTTGCAGATCTGCTTTATCCACGTCTCCGCCTTAAGTGGTTTTGGCTCTCCAAAAAACTCCAGTGGTACCAGTTCCTTGAATTGCTTAGCGGTGACCGTCCGAGAGTTGCCAGTGTTTCCACCGCATTTTCGGATGAGAGTCTCTCTTGCACGATCTGTGCGCATGAATTGCAGAAAGCCTCGAACATTCCATCATTCATCATTTGGTCGTTGTTGTTGTTTGCATGAGGATTGTCGCCTTCACGATGCACATTATCACGATTATTGATCTGTGGAGACTCAACGGTCTCCTGTGCTCCATTGATGTTCTCAACATTCTCGGATGTCATTTTCAAATACTTCTACAAAACAAGGGTTAATTAACATATCATAAATTATCCCTATACTCTGACCGACCAATTAAATACCACATAAACTTAGGTAGGTCATACTAGCGAAGGAATTCCCCGTCTCTCCCCTCCTAGTTCTTGTCTCACATCTCAGCCAGGGATCATATCCCTAAGCTTTGATACCAACTGTGACGCCCCCAAAATAGGTATACATCACCTATCTTGAGTCGCCAAATACGTGGTACAAAATTCAAATACAACTTAATTATACAACAATCGTGTAAAATACGACAAAACATATGCTGTGAGTTTTAATACAAATATTGTCATCTAGACAATGTCCACACTTAATTAAGTCCTCATTATATTTATTATCACACTATTTAATAGAATAGTGAGGACTACTAATGCTATTATCTGGACCGTCACTCCGTTCCCCGACTAGTCCCTGCTACGTTCTCATTTCCTGAAGAGAAAAATGAAAGTAAAAGGGTGAGCTCAACAAGCCCAGTAAGAAATATTATGACTAAGATAATACAGAATAAATTATCTTTAGCCTTCAATAGTGTTAAATTGATACAATATAACAAATATCAAGTTTAACTGCAGCGGAACAAGCAATCCATTAAAAGAGTCAAGTAGAGAATAAAATCTACTATCTTTTATGATTTAAAAGGTTTTTCATCACTTTTATCATTGGGACTCGATTTTAATAAATAATCCACATCATCCCCTGCACTACTGCCAAGGATATTCATTAGTATCACAATCACAAATTTTCAGTGCACTACGGGCCAAGGATATTCGTGTATTCATCAATGATCATGATTATGCCAACAACTATCCATCAATGCACTACGGGCCAATGAGGACTTTTACCACATCATTTGTAACATTACGGTCATGATTATACCGATTAATCCTTGGTCATAATCATACCAAGTCCATCTATGCACTACAGGCCACAGATGACTTTCAACATAATATAAACATGAGGATGATGACAATGATATAAGAATTCAATAAAACAAGTTCAAGAATTAATTTATCCAGGAACTAATAACGTCCAAATTTCCAACATGAAACTTCTTTGTAAAGTAAAATTCAAGAATGCTCAGAAGAATATTTCCATGAAAAGATACTGGATGAAGCGCAAATATCAAGGATATTCCACTAATTTCATGGAGTATAGAAGTCAAAACTTTAACCAACTGAGTATAATAAAGAATGGAATAACAAAAGAAATCATCGGGCATCGATAAACCGCCATGATAGGTTATTCCAGCAGAATAATAAATAACGGAAACAGTCATGCGTAACGCACTTGCAAGCGGGATGTTCTAATGAGAATAATAAAGAATGGAATAATGTAAGAATTTCACCATGTATGCGGTACTTCAGCATAGACAAGTTATTCAACAAATGATAAAGAATGGAATAATAGAAGAATTTCACCAAGTATAGGGTAGATATCATGATCTGAGTTATTCCAATGAGAATAAAAAATGGAATAATGAAGTTCTCTTCATGAATACTGAAAAGAAATAATACCCTTACCTTGGAACAACTGGATATAGGAGTAGTGAAGTAGCGAATACTTTTTTTCTTTCTCTCTATAGTTTCTCTCTCTAGAGTTTCAGTGAATTCGTAAAAAATAATGAAGGAATGAGCTTCTATTTATAGGAGAATGGAAAGGATACTATGCAATAAAATATAATATATATTATATATATTATATATATATATAAACTCACGGGTCATTACCCCCGTGATACAACCTGCCCATTCCCGAATTCCTGCCACTTTCAAATTATCACATGTATATAAATATAATAATAATAATCGTACTCCCTTCCTGCCAATTCTCAAACATTACCTATATATATATATATATATATATATATAACCCAATCTTGCATTAATACTCCTTCCCGTGAATCTTGACTTCCACCTTTCCCATGTTATCAAATTTCTTCTGCGGGCCCCACATGTGGGCCCCCACCTTTAATATACCGAATAACTTTCTACTAATTATTTTGAAAAAATGGGTAAATGAGGGAAATAAGCAACATTTACGACAAATACTTCATAAAAAATCCTCTCAATATTTTTAACAACATTTATCATCATTATTATAATTCACAATATTAATCGACCAGGTCGTTCCCAGGAAAGAGGGAGCTTTCCAATAAGGATTTCTCCCTATTGGCGCACAATTAGGTGACCAAACCTCTCCTTGGCAGAACTTCTAGACATCGTTAATATTGCAAATAATAATATTAATAACTCTGTCATCTCAATTATTGATTTAATAATATATAAAATATCGACAATAATTAAATCAAATAACGTGAGATACTATGCAACAATTACTAAAGCAATAATTGAACAAAACTGAGTGACTTCTCACGTAAGCATCAATAATCAATCTGGTAGTGCTACTATGCAACCACGCCAGCGTATTCGCATACTTTAACACCGGGTGTTTCAACAGTTAACGATAAAACTTCCGCCGTTATTTTCATAAAATATTTTTATTATTTTCTCAATCCGACAATAATTCCGTTGTGGGGTCCACCAATGATTGTGTCGTCGTACGAATATTCCCTGACCAATCGAATATTATATAACAACTTGCGTACTTTGCAAAATTTATAAATATTACCCACAACTATAACATTATATCAAATTTATTCCATAATATTCAAAAATGATAATTATAGAAAATTCATCTTTATTCATAAAAGTTGGGGTCTTACAACATAGCTGAGAGTTTAAATAAGAATGTTACCTTCTAGACAATATCCACTCTCAAATAGAGTCCTCATTACATTTATTGTCACACTATTTTATAGAATAGTGAGGACTACTAATACATCATCTCGGACCATCACTTCGTTCCCCGACTAGTCCCGGCTACATTCTTATTTCCTGAAGAGAACAATGAAAGCAAAAGGGTGAGCTCAACTAGCCCAGTAAGAAATATTATGACTAAGATAATGAGAATAAATTATCATTAGTCTTCAACAATGTTAACTCGATAAAATACAATAGACATCAAGTTTAGCTGCGCACGGAATAAGCAATACATTAGAAGAGTCAAGTAGGCATGATATCTACTATCTTCTATGATTTAAAATGTTTTCATCAATTTTTATCATTTGAGACTCGACAATAAATAAACCACATCATCGAATCATCCACGCACTACGGGCTAAGGATATTCATTAAACCATCGATGGTCGTGACATTCTAGAATAATCTCTCGGTCATAATCATACCATAAATTGTCCATCGATGCACTACTGTGCCACCGAGGACTTTTACCACATCATTTATAACATTACGGTCATGATTATCTTAGAATGATCCACAGTCATAATCATACCAAGTCCATCTATGCACGTAAGCAAAGATGACTTTCATCACAATATAAGCGTGAGGATGATGATGATGATATAAGCATTAATTAAGCGAAAATAAGGATAAATATTAAAGACTTTAAATTTATCCAAATATTATCAATCACTTAATAAACTCATCATCTAATATTATTAATATTATAACAATATTTTAATCACTTCTTAAACTTATAAATAATTTATTTCAATTGTTTACACTTTACCAAAGAATGCATTTAATCATTCAAAATGCTTATACTCATAAGATTTCATCACTAATGATCAAATCCTCATCAAAAATCTGCATATACCTATATAGGATTCCCAAGCCATAAAATCCTATTTTCCAATTTTGTTACTTCACATAACATATTTAATTCATTTACTCATAACTAGTTAATTTTTATGAAAAATACCAAATCGGTCCCAAAAAAATATTTCTTTTACGGGATTTAGCGAGAATATAGTCCCATATTAAACATATATTTTTCTCGAATTTTTAAAATTCATTTTATTATTTTTTATATGGCCAAAAGCGCTGAATATTTAGATATTTATCATAAATTGTACTTTTGTCCAAAATTACGAAATTTACAAGGTATACTCTGTTATATACATGTACTCCCAATAAAATTTTTACCAATTTTGGAGTTAACCACAAAGAGTTATAAGGGTTTACTTTTAAAATAGTCTTTTCCCATAAAATCCATAACTCTTAATCTATACATCCAAAAATCTAGAAAACTCATCAAATTATCATTTCAAATTTTTCTAGAATTTTTAAGAGTCAGAAAAATTATGAAACTGCCCCTGGCAGAAACCCCTTTGGAATGAAAATACTATTCATATGAATACAAAGGATCATTTACCATGCATGCGGTAATCCACATAGGCGAGTTATTCCAGCGAGAATAATAAAGAATGGAATAATGAAGAATTCACCATGCATGCGATAGAAGCCTTATGACGAGGTTATTCTCAGCGAGAATAATAAAGAATGGAACGGAATGTAAATGCGTATGGCGCTTGCAGATAGGATATTCACAGAATAATAAAGAATAGAACTGGTCGTGCGTAAAAATCGATGCAGATGAGGATATTCCAACGAATAATAAAGAATGGAATAACAAGAATTCACCGGGCATCTGATAGATATAATACGCATGCAGACATGTTATTCAACGAGAATAATAAAGAATGGAATAACGAGAAGAAGAATTTCACCATGTATTCGGTGCTTAGCATAAACAGAGTTATTCAACATAATAATAAAGAATGGAATAATGACTCTTACAGTATTGAAGAAAATAATTCTCTTCATGAATATGAAAGAATAATACCCTTACCTTAGAAAGAAAGCTGGATCTTTGGAGTAGAGAGATATGAGACTTCTCTTCTTCTTTTCTCTATAATTTCTCTCTATAATAATTGCTCTAAAGCTTTAGTGAATTGGTGAGAAATGAAGGAAGAATGAGCTTTATTTATAGGAAAATATAGTTTTGATAATTGCACGTTTTGGGGCTCAAAAAAATATTCTGATCAATACCTCCAACTTTTTTTTTCATTTTTAATTTAGTCCTGCAAGTATTATCAAACTTGCACCACCTCCCCTAATAGTAAATAATATGAATCAATAGTTCAATCATGTGAATCAATAGTTATAATCATGTGAAAATACGAATTACAGTATAATACCTCCATTTTTAACTTAGTCATGCAAATATTATCAATCTTGCACCAACTCACCTAATAGTACAAGAATGTGATTCAATAGTACACACATGTGAACAAATAGTTATATAAGCATATGAATTAGTAGAAATTAATTGCTCATTTATCCGATTAATTACCCAATTTATCAATATAACTCCCCCAGACATCAATTATCATTGAAATAGATGTCGATTTCTACTAACACTAATAATCCCAACACAATGGAACTATCAAATTTATCTTTAATCAACACAAACTTATTCATCATTAATATTATAACTCACAATATTTAACAACCGGTCGTTCCAAAAAAGAGGGGCTTTCAGATAAGGATTTCTCCTTATTTAGCGCATGATTAGATGACCAAACCTTTCCTTGACAGAACTTCTAGACATTGTAAATATTGCAATTTAATAATATGAATAACTTTATCGTCTCAATTATTGATTTAATAATACATCATATTATGCAGATGATACTGTGATAATAATCGAATCAATAATATGAGAGATATGATGCAGTAATTACTGTAGCAATAATTGAGTATAACTGAGTGACTTCTTACGTAAGCATTAATAATCAATATCGTGTGCTACTATGCAACCACGCGTATTACTATACTTTTACTACCGGGTAGTTCAACAGTTTTAACGGTAACATTTTTGCCGTTATTTTTATAAAAAGATAATTCTGTCATTTTCTAACAACGACAATACTTCCGTTGTGGGGTCCACCAATGATTGTGCCGTCGTACGGATATTCCCCGACAAAAAGAATATTCCCCAACCAATTGAATATTATATAATCACTTGCTTACTTTGCAAAATTTGTAAATATTACCCACAACTATAACATTATATCAAATCCACACCATAATATTCAAAAAAATATTTCGAGAAATTTAAATCTTTATTCATAAAATTTGGGGTCCCACAATCTCCCTCCTTATGAAATTTTCGCCCTCAAAATTTACGTACATTACTGGGTATTAGAAGAGATGAGGATACCTTGACTTCATTTGATTCTAACTCTTGAGGTATAACCTTTGAGTGCTGAATACGATCCTTCTTATCCAAGATTTTAACGCGTATCTCCTCATACGTTAAATCTTCTGCTATCTCGTCTAGTTCTAATTTAATAATGTGGTTCAGGTCATCCACATATTTACGTAACATCGATACATGAAAAACGTTATGAACACGCGACATACTTGGCAGTAAAATGAGTCTATAGGCCACAGTTCCTACTCGATCAAGGATTTCAAATGGGCCAATAAAATCGAGGGTTGAGATTTCCTCTCTTCATCGATTCTTGCTTCTAGAATAATGCCCTCTTGAACCTTCTTCTTCAAATTCATCAGATTCGGGTGTGTAGCTTGAGCGGCTTTAACTTTATCGATTAAAGTCGATTCTACTCATATATTCATTATCTTCACGTGGGTCCCTAGAGTCTTTAACTCTATCTTCATCATTTGTAAGTTATACGAAATGAGTTTTTATGTTAACAACATTGCACTCATAAACTCATACGATCTTCTACTCAATGCGTCAGCTACCACGTTCTCTCTTCCACAATGATATTGAATGGTATGGTCGTAATCTTCAACAGCTTGAGCCAACGTCTTTGGCGCATTATACGTTTATTTTGGTTGAAGAAATATTTGAGGGTTTAAGAAATGGGTTTTATATTGGGGTCAATACAAAATTCGATTTCACACTCTGGGGTAGGCCAGGAAGTTCTTCGAGAATACGTCAGGAAATTTATTAACGATAGAAATATAATTTAAAAACTGTGACTCTCATCCATGACTTGGATAGCACATGAAATGAAGGTTTCTACTAACGAAGTTTCAACTAATAAGTCAAAGTCTAACTTCTCTGGGGTCAAATTTAAATGTTGAGCGCAAGCAAGAGAGATAAAATAATGGGTAGAACCGGTATCTAATAAGGTATAGACTTCGCAAGAATTTATAATTAACTAACTCGTGCTAACTTCATTCGGGTTACTCTCTTTTTGAGAAGTCATGAAAAGTGCTCTTCTTGAAACCACCGACTTTGTTTTGTCCGCATCCACCTTTGGTGCCACCGTCCCAGCTAGACTTAACTTTGGTGCAGGACAAAATCGGGCTAGGTGACCTTCTTTTCCACAATTATAACATGCTTTGGACTGCATCACGCAATTTAGACTGATATGTCCCTCCCCTTCGCATTTAAAACATACAATTGGTGGTCGTTCTCCATCCTTGAAAATGGGTGTTGGTGCTGTTGTCTTTCCATCGTTGTTGAACCTTCTCTTCTTGAAATTTCCACTCCTATTATCATGGCCATGATTACCACCGAAGTGGTTACCATTCTTGGCATGATAATTTCCCCCACGATGGTTATCATTGTTCCGATGGCCGTTGCCACCGGTACGATTATTATCGTGTTGTTGGTCATTACCTTTTGGTTGTGCTGACTCATTATCGCGCTCCAATAACTGAGCCCTATTCACAACATCTGAATATAAACAAAGTTTGTGAGAAATGAGGTATTGACATATATCGAGTTTCAAACCTCTTAGAAACATTCGCGTCATTCGCTCCTCATTATCGACCAAATGGGATGCAAACAGGGATAACTCCGTAAATTTAGCCTCGTATTGCGACACGTTCATATTGTTTTGCTCCAACTTGATAAACTCCACCTCCTTCATGTGAAGAATACTTTCGGTAAAGTACTTGTCGTTGAAAAACTCTTGGAACTTCTCCCAAGACATCTTAAGTGCATCAGGTTGGGTACGTTTTACAGATTCCCACCAGTAATCTGCCTCTTCACGCAACATAAAGGTGGCAAAGGGAACCTTTTGCTCCTCGGAGCATCCCAAGACAACAAATATCTTAGTGATCTGCTTTAACCACGTCTCCACCTTAAGTGGTTCTGGCTTTTCCAAAAACTCCGGTGGTCCCAGCTCCTTGAACTGCTTAGCGGTGACTGACCATGGGTTGCCATTATTTCCACCTATATTTTGAACAAGAGTCTCTCTTACCTGATGTTGCATGAATTGCATAAAGCCTCTGAACATCCCATCGTTCATCATTTGATCGGTGTTGTTATTTTCCTGAGGATTATTGTCTTCTGTTGCACATTATCACAGGTATTGATCGTTGGTGACTCAGCGGTCTCATGTGCTTCATTCTTGATCTCAACATTTCAGATGCCATTTTCAAACTTTGTCACAAAACAAGGGTTAATTGACATATCACATATTATCCCTATACTCTGACCGACCAATTAAATACCAAATAAACTTAGGTAGGTCATACTAGCGAAGGAATTCCCCGTCTCTCCCCTCCTAGTTCTTGTCTCACATCTCAGGCAAAGAGTATATCCCTAAGTTTTGATACCAACCTGTGATGCCCCCAAAACAGGTACACATCACCCATCTTGAGTCGCTAAATACATGGTACAGAATACAAATACAAACTTAATTATACAATAGTCGTGTAATATACGACAAAACATAACTGAGAGTTTAAACATGAATGTTGCCTTCTAGACAATATCCACTCTCAAATAGAGTCCTCATTACATTTATTGTCACACTATTTTATAGAATAGTGAGGACTACTAATACACCATCTCGGACCATCACTCTCAGTTCCCAGACTAGTCCCGACACGTTCTCATTTCTGAAGAGAACAATGAAAGCAAAAGGGTGAGCTCAACTAGCCCAGTAAGAAATATTATGACTAAGATAATGCAGAATAAATTATCATTAGTCTTAAACAATGTTAAACTGATAAAATACAATAGACATCAAGTTTAATTGTAGCAGAATAAGCAATACATTAGAAGAGTCAAGTAGAGCATGATATCTACTATCTTCTATGATTTAAAATATTTTCATCAATTTTTATCGCTGAGACTCAACTTAATAAATAAACCACATCATCGAATCATCCCTGCACTACAGGCCAAGGATATTCATTAAATCATCAATGGTCATGACTATACCGAATAATCTCTAGTCATAATCATACCATAAATTATTCATCAATGCACTACAGGCCACTGAGGACTTTTACCACATCATTTATAACATTAAAGGTCATGATTATACCGAATGATCCCTGGTCATAATCATACCAAGTCCATCTACATGCACGTAAGCAAAGATGACTTTTTCATCACAATATAAGCATGAGGATGATGACAATGATATAAGCATTAATCAAACGAAAACAAGGATAAATATTAAAGACTTTAAATTTATCCAAATATTATCAATCATTTAATAAACTCATCATCTAATATTATTAATATTATAACAATATTTTAATCACTTCTTAAACTTATAAACAATTTATTTCAATTGTTTACACTTTACCAAATAATGCATTTAATCATTCAAAAATGTCATACTCATAAGATTTCATCACCAATGATCAAATCCCTCATCAAAAATCTGCATATACCGTATATAGGATTCCCAAGCCATAAAATCCTATTTTCCAATTTTGTTACTTCACATAACATATTTAATTCATTTACTCATAACTAGTTCATTTTCATGAAAAATACCAAATCAGTCCCAAAAATATTTCTTTTCTGTAATTTAGTAGACTATAGTCCCATATTGAACATATATTTTTTTTGAAATTTTTAAAATTCAGTTACTATTTTTTATATGGCCAAAACTGCCGAATATTTAGACATTTATCATAAATTGTACTTTTGTCCAAAAATTATGAAATTTACAAGGCATACTCCTATTATATACATGTACTCCAAATAAAAATTCACCAATTTTTGAGTTAACCACAAAGAGTTATAAGAGTTTACTTTTAAAATAGTCTTTTCCCATAAAATCCATAACTCTTAATCTATATATCCAAAAATTGCCATTTTTGGACACAATCTAGAAAACTCATCAAATTATCATTTCAAATTTTTCTAGAATTTTTTAGAGTTAGAAAAATTACGAAACTGCCCCTGGCAGAAACCCCTTTTGAATGAAAATGCTATTCATATGAATACAAAGGATCATTCACCATGCATGCGGTAATCCACATTGACAGGTTATTCCAACAGAATAATAAAGAATGGAATAACAGAAGAATTCACCATGCATGCGATAGACCGCACAGATATGTTATTCTCAACAGAATAATAAAGAATGGAACTAGGTCATGCCAAAACCGCATGAATAATAAAGAATGGAAGGAGGATATTCCAACAGAGTAATAAAGAATGGAATAACAACAGAATTCACCAGGCATGCAATAGACCGCACAGACATGTTATTCCAATAGAATAATAAAGAATGGAATAACAGAAGAATTTCACCATGTATGCGGTACTTTTGCATGTACATTGTTAGTCAACATAATAATAAAGAATGGAATAACAGGTTCTTACAGTATTGAAAGAAAATAATTCTCTTCATGAATACGAAAGAATAATACCCCTTACCTTAGAAAGAAACTGGATCTTGGAGTAGAGAGGTAGGAGACTTCTTCTTCTTTCTCTCTATAATTTCTCTCTATAATAATTGCTCTAAAGCTTTTAGTGAATTGGTGAGAAATGAAGGAAGAATGAGCTTTATTTATAGGAAAATATAGTTTCGATAATTGCATGTTTTGGGGCTCGAAATATTACAGTACAATACCTCCAATTTTTTTTTATTTTTAATTTAGTCCTGCAAGTGTTATCAAACTTGCACCACCTCCCCTAATAGTAAATAATGTGAATTAATAGTTCAATCATGTGAATCAATAGTTATAATCATGTGAAAATCTGACTGAATTACCTCCATATAATACCTCCATTTTAACTTAGTCATTGCAAGTATTATCAATCTTGCACCAACTCCCCTAATAGTACAAGAATGTGATTCAATAGTACACACATGTGAACAAATAGTTATATAAGCATGTGAATTAGTAGAAATTAATTGCTCATTTATCCGATTAATTACTCGATTTATCAATATAACCCCAGACATCAATTATCATCGGAATAAATGTCAATTTTCACTATTAATAATAATTCCAACACAATGGAACTATCAATTTCATCTTTAATCAACACGAACTTATTCACCATTAATATTATAACTCACAATATTTAACAACCAGGTCGTTCCCAGGAAAGATGGGGCTTTCCGATAAGGATTTCTCCTTATTGGTAGCCTTGATTAGATGACCAAACCTCTCTTTGACAGAACTTCTAGACATTGTAAATATTGCAATTTAATAATATGAATAACTTTGTCATCTCAATTATTGATTTAATAATACATCATTTTATGCAGATGATACTGTGACAATAATCGAATCAATAATATGAGAGATATGAGGCAACAATTACTGTAGCAATAATTGAGTATAACTGAGTGACTTCATACGTAAGCATCAATAATCAATATCGTGTGCTACTATGTTACCACGCGTATTACTATACTTTTACTACCGGTTAGTTCAACAGTTTTAACGGTAACACTTTCGCCATTATTTTTATAAAAAGATAATTTTGTCGTTTTCTAAATACGACAATACTTCTGTTGTGGGGTCCACCAATGATTGTGCCGTCGTACGGATATTCCCCGACCAATCGAATATTATAACCACTTGCTTACTTTGCAAAATTTTTTAATATTACCCACAACTATAACATTATATCAAATCCACACCATAATATTAAAAAAATATTTTGAGAAATTTAAATCTTTATTCATAAAATTTTGGGTCTCACAAAAATCCTCAAATGTTCCTCTGTTCTTTGATGCCCAAGTCACGCCCGTACCCTCGTTGATGTTGTCATTGATTCTTGAGTCATCCACTTGAGGAGGAGTGTAGCAAATGTCGACGTGACCTCCTCGTGTAATCCCTCAACTCTTCTTCTTCTTTTCTTCCGATTTCATCTTAAACACTAGATCATAATTCCTTGAACTTAAATTCAATAACTCCCAGTTCTAGTCTAAACCCTTGTGTGAATGATTCAAACTCACTGTTTCCTCTCCCCTCATCTGTTTCCCAACCACTAGGACAAGTCGAAAATTCTCTTTACCCGACTACTCAAAACCCATCTCCACCACCAGTTCAACGACTTCACCAAATGACCACTCGATTTATGAACCAAATCTTTAAACCCAAACAACTCAATTCTGTGTCTAAACATCCACTCCTTGAGTCCATCGAACCAACCTGTGTGAGTCAGGCCTTGTCTCAACCACACTGGCGTGATTCTATGTCAAATGAGCTTACGGCTCTCATGAAACATGGCACTTGGGATTTAGTGCCACCCCCTCTGAACTATAACCCAGTAGGCTGCAAATGGGTTTTTCGGGTGAAGAGGAAATTTGATGGGTCAGTGGATTGATTCGAAGCCCGTTTAGTTGCAAAGGGTTATAATCAACGTCCCGAGCTTGACTACAAAGAGTCCTTCAGTCCAGTAATTAAACCAGCTACAATTAAAACAGTTTTACCTATTGCTGTTATGAATAGTTGGGAGTTAAGGCAAACAGATGTTAATAATGCCTTTTTACATGGTGTATTGTCTGAGTCTGTCTAGATGATGCAACCCCCAAGGTTTAAAGATCCATATAAGCCTAGTCATGTTTATAGGCTCTAAAAAGCAATATATGGGCTCAAACAAGCCCCTCGGGCTTGGTACACTACACTGAAAAATGTACTACTTGAGCTTGGGTTTGAAAATTCCAGAGCTGATTCATCCTTATTTATTAATAGAAAGAACTCTACAATCTTTTATTTCTTGGTATATGTCGATGATCTTGTGCTTACAGGAAATAATAGAAATTTCGTAGCTTCAATTATTAAGCAACTGGGAAATTATTTCTCTCTCAAGGATATGAGTTTACTTCATTACTTCTTAGGTGTGGAAGTTGTACCTACTCAAGCAGGACTTTTTCTCTCATAACACAAGTATATTCGCGAGCTATTGTCCAGCACCAACATGAGTGGCGCCAAAGATGTCTCCACTCCTCTTTCAACAACGTAGTCTCTGAAGTTAATTGATGGCACGACAAATGTGGACAGCACAGAATTTTGAAGAATTAATTGGCAGCTTGCAATATCTTTCTTTGACACGTCCTGATATCTTATTTGCAGTCAACAAGTTATCTCAATTCATGCACAAGCCTACCATCACTCACTTCACAGCAACAAAAAGGCTCCTTCGGCACTTAAAGCAAACCATTTTCTATGGTATACAACTCACAAAATCTGGACCTCCAGCTTTAGTTACCTATTTAGATGCAGATTGGGCTGAAAATGTTGATGATCGTACCTCCACATCTGCTTATATCAGCTTCTTAGGGCCAAATCCCATTTCATGGAGCTCAAAAAAACAAGGACCAGTTGCGAGATCTACCATCGAATTTGAATATCGAGCTCTTACAAATGCGGCATCCGAAACAATGTGGCTTCTGTCCCTCCTTCATGAGCTGGGTTTTCCACTCAAAGCAGTCCCCTTACTACTGTGCGATAACCTTGGTGCTACGCACCTAAGTTTCAATCCTGTCCAACATTCATGCATGAAACATATACAAATCGATCTTCATTTTGTGCGTGATCTTGTTTAACGTGGCACTCTCCAAGTTCGACATGTTCATACAGAAGATCAATTGGCTGACCTGTTGACAAAACCATTTTCCTGACAAAGAACAGAAATCTTGAGAGACAAGATTGGGCTTGCTGATGGAAGCTCAATCTTGTGGGGCGTATAAAGACAGATTGCAAGAATCAAGGCCAAGACTGAACAGAGCATATCTATCCTACAATCAAGCAAGATCATTTAAAATCACTTTTGTATATTTTTTGTAACTGTTGCAAATCTGTAACCGCTGCATAGTTTTAGCTAAATTGATTTACATTGTCATAAATAGTTTTTCCTAGCTGTGAATATAAATCAGCTCCTATTACATCAATAAAGTGTGGGAAATTGTTCATTGAACTACAACAATCTTTATTCTTTAACATGTACTTTAAATATAGGATTCATGTATTTCATACTAATAAAAATGTGTACAAAATTAAATAGTTGGTCTGGTTTCCTATTTTAACTATTTGTTAGTGTTTGTGCATAATTTATGTCCATATTATTGTTCTAACTCTTTATATCATTATTTCACTATTCAATATTGTTTGTGCACATAGAACTTATTTGAGAAGCCAACTTGCAAACTACATTTTACTTGTCAAAATAACAATAAATAACATCAAATACATTTACCTTCATAATAGTATGTTTCTGAGTTAAGAGTCTCTATATTAATTTTTGAAAATTTTAAATTGATTTTAGTTTATTTAATTTTAATTAATGTAATAGTTAATATTGTAAACTACTTAAAAAATAATAGTACATACTAACATGTTATTTTGAGAATAAATTCTAATCATAATTTTAATTTTAAGATTTAACAAAATAGTCTAGTGGTAAAGGTCTATCTTTTTATTGTGAAAGGTCACATGTCTAAATCTACTCCTTAGTAGAAGTTAGAATTAATCAAATGGTTACATGAAAATTGTATGTTTCTTCTAAGTTCCCCTTCTGACCCATTTTCCAGGTTCTCCCTAAGCCCCTAGGATGAAATGTTTTCAATTGAAGTGTAATAATAAGTTCTAAAAAATAATATAGAAATTAAATGAGACTCTTTTTATAAAATAGATACTGTAAGACCTCGACTTTTATGAAATAAAAGTCTAATTTAATTTATAATTATTATTCTAAAAATTGTAATATTAAATTGATAAATGATCAAATAGACAATTAAATTGATAAGTGAGTAAATAAAAGAAAAGGAATTAGATTTATGGAATGGTGAGCCATGAGAAGGGCAACTATAGCTGAATTATGTGGATAGAATTGCTAAAATTATTTCCCAATTGTTTCCACAAATTTTCCAAATCTCTCACCAACTCCTTCTTTGGTTGGTTGGTAATTGTTAGGTATGAGGGGAGGGGAGGGGAGGGGAGGGAGGGGGGGGGGGAGGAGGGGGGGCTTGATGTTAGTTATGTAATTGAGACTAATAAGCATTTGCAGCACTCCTCTCAGTACACTCCCTCCCGTACCAAAATGTTCAGAGAAAGAAAAGAGAGAAAAGAGAAAGGAAAGAGAAAGAAAGAAATAAGAAGGAAAGAAAAGAAGAAGAAAAGAAGAAAAGAATAAAATACATGAAGGTAATATATTTAAACCTCGATTAATCCTTTGATTTTCATGATGGAAGTTACGTTTTATGAAGTTTATGTGTAGATGATATATTTATGTTTGTATGTATGTGATAGATTAAACTTGTATAAATAAGAATCAAACAAGAGAAATTAAGAAATCAAATGAAGAGTAAAATCTGAAAATTTTAGAAAAGTTAGTTTGCTACTGTGTTTTTGTAAAATCTATAACTCTTTGTGTATAATGAGTTAGTAGATGAGCCTAATATCAAAAGAAAGCCTTGAAAGTAATCTATACAGAAATTAGAATCACCTAAAAATTTCTTGTGGTTTGTTCATGGTGACTATTTGAATGAGACGGGTTCGAAGGACTTATAGTCTTCCAGAATATGGAAAATCAACTTTTTTAAGCTTTATTGCGTGGGTTATATATCTTAATCCGACCGTTGGATCGTTACAATTTTTGGATATGTTATATATACATAAGTTGAGAATATGTTCACAAATTTTGAACTGTTAAAGATTAACGTATGATTTGTTATGAATTTCAAGAGGTGACTGATTTAGAATTTTTGAAGCAGAATTTTTGGCAACATGCTTTAATGTTTAAAAATGTATAACTTAATGATTTTAAATCGAATTAGGTGATTCTTGAGGCTACATTGGAGTATTTGAAGTCTAGTTTTTTGTTAAAATTAATTAATTTGACAAATAAGTTTTAGTTAATGGTGATAATACCATAATGATGGACTGACGTTTTAAAAATAAATTGTTATATGTGGGTTTCTTAAGTTTTGTTATTCGCTTATAAGTTTTAGAATATGAATAATGATTTAATGTGATAAATAAAGGTATCTTGAATGAATTATGAATTATTAGTTGGTTTATATTTTATTCGAGGTGAATATGTTTTGGTGACCCCGACTTTTAATAGAATTTAAATTGCTTATAGTAAGATGTTGATTTAATAAATGTTATAGTTATGAGTGTTATGCACAAATTATATGAAGTGAACAGTCTGTCAGGAAATATTCATTTTTTTCAGGGAATATTTCTTTTGTTGGGGAATATTTGTACGATGGCGCCGAGATAACAAATAAATATTGGTGGGCCCTATAACATAATAATTGTTGGATAGGAAAACGATAGAATTAATTTTTTTTAAAAATTGACGGCAAAACTTTTACCGTTAACTATTAAAATACCTAGTGATAAAAGTACCGTAATATGCGTTATTCAATAATAGTATGCAGTATTGCAAAGTAACACACAATATTAAAAGTATCTTTGATTATTAATTCTTACATAAGAAGCCACTCAATATTTCGTCCAATAATTGCCACAGTAGTTGCTGCATATTATCTCATATTATTTATTCAATAATTGTTACAGTAACATCTGCACAATATTTTATATTATTAAATCAATAATTGTCACGTTACAGTAACTTATATTATTTGATATGATATATTTAGACCAGTTGATAGTATTATGAGTTTATAATAATAATTGTGGATAATTGTTGAAATATTAAAAATATGTAAATAATTGATGAATAAAAGGTGTTGATAAAAGATAAGTATGATATGCAGATATTTGTTCAATTATTTTTTTTTTACAAAAGTAAATTTGGCAGGACTTGCCGACACTCTACTTTTCCTAAAGTAATATGAACCACAACTCTATTATTAAACAAATTTTGTTAAAACATGTACAAGTTGATTTAATTTCCTCCACGGGACCACAAATTCCACTACCATTATTTTATATAGTTCATTTGGTTATTTTGTCAAAGTGTGTGTACTAGTTGTTTCCTCAATTTTCAGTATAAATAGGTTTCTCGGTTGAGCCACTAAACACACACCATGACTACACCAAAAATATAAAATTCTTCTTCTACAATATTGTGAGAATAATATTATGAGTATTTCTTTTGAGTGTAAGGTTACTCCAAGTGTTGATAAGGAGTGAAAGCATTTTCCAAGTTGATCAATTTCATAGAAAGGAGAATCTAGTCACGTGCTAAGGTAAGAGGTATCATTTTTTTATGGTAAAGGGATATCATTTTCTTTCATACTCCATATTATGGTAAGATATTATTATTCGTTTCTTCAGCTTATCATTAAATGGTGAAAAGTCCTGAAATAATTAAAATATCCTTAATAGTTTGTGATTCATCTAATATCTTGACCTGAATCTTTCTATTCAATTTTAAGTTATTATATTTGAGTCGGGAACTTTATATTTACTTGAACTTTATATTCTATCAAGAATTTTAATCGATTTTCTGGATATCGGGTTGGCAATTTGAACTCTGGATAATTAAGTTGAAAATCACTAAGATCTATTTTATCTTATTATTCTGATTATTTCTGTTCATTCATTGTTATAATCATTGTGGTGCAATTTTTATTTGGTCTGAGTGCAAAGATGGATTAATGTTTTGCATGATCATGACCATCGATTCTTTGTGGTCAGGGGTGCAAAGATGAAATGTTGGTTAGTATGGTCACGACCATTGGTGTTATAATTGAATATCTTTGGTTCGGAATTGTAAATATGAATTTAATGGCATGATTATAAACATGAACTGTGAATTGGTATAACCATGATCTTAGGTGTTTCAGGTAAAGACAAGTGGTGAAAGTTCTTTTTGTCTTGAGTACAATGAAGAACTGTTGATTGGTGTTACATGAATAAAATATTGATGATGGATTTTTAATTTGGAGAAAATAGTAGACATTATATTTTACTTGACTTTTCTAATGGATTGTTGATTTCGCTGCAATTATGGTTGTAAACTTTTATCATCTACCATATGTTTTAAATGTCTTATTTATTAATGATAAAGGCTATTGATAATTTAGTTATCTTAGTCATGATATTCTTTACTGGGCTATTTGTGCTCACCCTTTTGCTTCACAATTCCTTTCAGGTAATAAGAGTGTAGCTGCGTCTAGCGGGGATAACAGGGAAATGGAGTGATGTGGTCTAAGATTGTTGAAGTTTCTCAATACATTATAAAACAGTGTGGCAAATTGTACCGATGTTTTAAAATGTAAGTGTCATATTTTATACGTCATTTAATAATTAATTTTGGTACACCAAATAAGGTGATGTGAACCCGAATTTAGAAGCATAAAAAATGCACCCCATTAGAATGACAAGGACATAAATCTTCTCGTGTTCCCTTGAGGACTTGAAATATTTGTTGATATATTTATATGACATTGTAATATATAATTTGGGTGTGAATACTGTCGTACTATATATGGTATAGTATTTGTATTGAACACTCACAGTATGTGTGTTGTCGTATTTTGCACGACAGTATAATGGTTGTAAATAGAAAAGTTTGTGTCTGTAATATTATTTTTGGCGACTTAAAATGGGTTGTATGGACCTATTTTGAGGTGTCACAGATACTAGATAAAATAAGAACTCTTTTAATTATACATTGACGGTATAAAGTTGAACTAGAGAGAAAATCAAACTGAAGCTAAGTGCTTGTGACCCTATAATTGATTTATAATAAAAATAAGTTCTCATAAAAAATAATAAAAATAAAAATTGAGGCACGGATGTCAGTCTCCACTCGATTCACCCATTCTTCCTTTTAATTCTATGACACCATTCATAATAGTGCAGCTTGGGGTATCTGCCTCCCCGCATTCCATGCGCAATTCCTTTACTCAATTCCTCTCCCTGCAAAATAGGAATCACTCTACTATTTTCATGACTTTGTCCAATGTATATTGCTAAAATAAGAAATGAAAAGCAAGGAGCGGTACAGGCACTGAATAATTTTTCACATTATTTTTGTAATATTTTCATACTGGAAATACTTGGTGATGCACACGTATTGGTTTCGAGCCGTATCTAAATTATTATTCATAAAAAACAAATGTTCATGAAAAAATTCAGCAACTTGATTATGATGATTTTAAACATATTCATAATAATTGGAAAGGCCTTAGTCTTTTTATTATTTATTTTCTTTTCAATTTATTAAGAAAAATGGATACCAGGATAATCAGCTATGCATATAAACTGGAGCCTTGTTGCAACGTCATGTATAGAATGCAATACTCATCTTCAGAAATACATGATATACATCTTATCAAGAATCATAAATAGATTGATGAAGAAGTTCATGTCCTTGTTATTATATCTAGAATGATGCTTATAGTTGATATAATTATGCAAGGCTGATTTCTTTAAAGAAGATGTTTGTTTTGAATCCTAAAGATACTTGGAAAGTTAACCTAACCAAATGATTTTGTTTTGATAATGCACCATACATGTTCAAAGCTAGAGCTTGAAGTCCTCCCGCTTATTATTTGCGGGATCTTTGTATGAATATAAGAATTTCCTTGCTCAATGTGGTAATCAATACATTATCCCATCGCAAAAAGGAAACAGTCGTTATATTGGGTACATGCCTCTTTTTCTGGAGCTTACATATGCCTGCTTTTCTTTTGTATTCTTCTCGCACATCCTTATTGGTTCCTTGATTATTTGTATGGTGCTTTTTCAGTTCATGTGATGAATGGCAGTTCTTTTCTTCTGATTTGTCATGTTGATGAATTTTTAAATGTAAATACAATTCGTCATAAAGCTTCAAATGAAACCCAAAGGCATATGTATTTATTTAAATCAATATATAATTTTTGAACTTACTTTATTGACAAATTTTACTAATCAGGTCCTCTGCAAAATGAGTTGGACACATCCCCTGGACAAAGTCTGGATGGAAGTTTCAGGAAGTCTAGAACTGGTTTGTATTCATATCTAATTTACTCTTTGGTTCTGCCTATCCCAACTAGTATGGGATAAAAAGGCGGCGTTGAGTTGACCTAACTGATGACTACTTAATTCAGGAGTCTACTTATATTTTCTCGTTACAAAATGAAGTACTTCCTTGAACAGTTAGTTGTGTGTATCGCGTTCATCTGGAGGCATGAAAATTCCAACCTGGCTGAATTTTTTTCATTTATTGGAAGCTTTAGACTACATTAGATGAAAATATAATAGGAAACCTCACTGGCACAAACATGCAAGCCACGAGGGTTTTAAGATGCGTCATGCTCGCAAGGGATAGGTAAATGCTCATTCATAGGCTACAAAAGTACGTGTATTCTTGACCTAAGACTCTGATATAGGATCCATGAACTAGCACAACCCATCTCTAATGCAATCAGAAAATGGTCTACATACTCTTCCTTTGCGAACCTAAATTATTATTCCAAAATCAGAGCTAGTGAGATTAAAATTTAACCCAAATATAGTAATAATTATTTGAAGCATGATGGACGGATATTCTAGTGATTTCATTTTCCTATTAATGCATCAATCTCTGATGACTCATGCTCCTCAAACTTAAGCTCTGTTGGGAAAAATTTCCTCCCTAATAGATTGTCTTTGATAAATTAAACAACAAAAAACACTAGTATATGCCAAACAGATTAAATATGCAATCCCACCAAAATAGTAACCATTGCATGAAATAATTAGATCAAAATAATCAAGCACAAGACTCCCAAGTTTTTACATGAAAAACCCTCTCAAATCAAGCGGTAAAATACACGGGACGATATTCGAAAAATCCACTATAATAATCTGAGAGAATACACAGGTATCTTAATTTTAGTGAACATTCAAATTACCTCACCACAATAGCAATATGACAGAATCCCAAACAACACACAAGGTTGTTTAATCTTCTCTCTCTCTCTCTCTTTTTCTCTCTTGGCCTTCTTGGTTTCTCTCTCCCACTCTCTTTTTAGGATGGTGTGGATTGATGTATTTGGTGTATATTTGTCACTTGGCTGCCTTAGAGATTAAATAGGCAAAGGTGCCTATTCCCTTTTCCAAGCTCCCGCCACCAATGTACGTATATATATATATATATATATATATATATATATATATATATATATATATATATATACATGTTTCCCACCAAGTCTGCCAAAGAACAAAAACAAAAGCCTTTGTTTGCTTTTTCCCTTCTTGCCACCATTGCACAAAAGGGAAGGGCTTCCCATTTCCTTTTCCTGAAAATTACTTGTAGTCAAAATGAAGGATACAACCATTGGTATTTATAGGATTACAAGAGCATTCTAGAATACTTAGCTTAGAAGAATAAAACTCTAGAGATTTCTAATAACTATTGATATACCCAACACAAAATATTAAATGTTTCAACATTTGTTTAGAGATATTCAAAGAACCAAATTAATCTATGAATGTAGAGAACCAAGAATTTGGTTTAGCTTCCCAACAATGCCTCCCGTAAACAAAATTTGCTTTTTATTCCCAAACTTGCAACATTTCTCTTGAAGACTTCTCTGCTTAAAGGGTTTGTGAAAATATCTGCTAACTGATCTTACATTCTACAATACACCAATTGAATAATGCCTTCTTTTACCAACTCTTTTAAGAAATGAAATCGAATACGAATATGTTTCGTTCTTCCATGAAGTACTGGATCCTTTGTTACTGAAATGGTTGAACTATTGTCACAAAATAGTATTGTTGGACAAATCTGCTTATGCTTCAGACATTCCAAAATTCCTTGGTGCCAAACAATTTGACATCCTGCTAAAGAAGGAGCGATATATTCAGATTCTATTGTAGAAAGAGCAACACCAGATTGTTTCTTCGAACACCATGAAATTGGGCCACTTCCAAGACTAAAAACATAGCCTGAAGTGCTTTTACTATCATCAACGCTTCCTGCTAAGTCACTGTCAGTATATCCAACAAGATTAATCAGAATACTAGCTTGATAAAAAATACCATAATCAGTGGTTCCTTTGACATATCACATAATTCTTTTTGCAGTCTCCCAATGATTATAGTATGGTTTCTCCATGAACCTACTCACTAAACTTATTGCAAATATGATATCTGGTCTTGTTGCAGTCAAGTACATCAAATTTCCCACCAAACTTCGAAACATAGTAGAATTCACAAGCTTGCCTTCACCTTCTTTACTTAATTTTAACCCTGTGATGCATTGAGTTGATACAGGATTTGCATTCTCCATTCTGAATTTCTTTAAAATTTATTTTGCATAACTTTCTTGTGAAATGAAAATTCCTTTCTTGGTTTGATGAACTTCAATGCCAAGAAAATGATGTAACTTTCCCAAGTCTGTCATTTCAAATTCTTTCATCATGGAGTCTTAAAATCTTTCAACACTTTCAAATTATTTCCTGTAAAAATGAGATCATCAACATAAAGACTTACAACCATGAAGCTTTCTTGTGATGTGCCTTTGATGTAGAGAGTGGGCTCGTACGGGCATTTCCAAAAACCATTTTATTCAAAGTATGAATTGATTTGGCTATACCAAGCCCTTGGTGATTGTTTCAGTTCATAAAGTGCCTTCTTCAATTTGTAAACTTTATTTTCTTCTCCATTCTTCACAAAACCAGGTGGTTGCTCAACATAAACTTCTTCTTCCAAAAAACCATTCAAAAATGCAGATTTCACATCCATTTGAAATATACTCCAATTTTTTTGAGCTGCAAGTGAGATAAGCAAACGAACATTGTCAAGTCTAGAAACTGGAGTGAATACATCAGTGAAGTCTTCTCCTTCCTTTTGCTTATACCCCTTTGCTACTAGTCTCGCCTTGTTTTTGTTGATGGAGCCATCTGAATTCATTTTTTTATATACCCACTTTACGCCAATAGAAATCTTATTCGGAGGCAGATTTGTAAGCTTTCACGTTTCCTTCTTCTCAATGGCTTTCATTTCTTCTTTCACGGCTTGTTTCCACTTTTCTTCTTTTGATGCTTCATCATAAGAAATTGGATCTTCTCCTATAAAGAAAGCAAAAAATACAGTATCATCCGGATCAATTTGTTCAGTTGACTCATAAATTTCTCTTAAGCTCTTTGTTCTTCTTGGAGGAGTGCTTTGAGGGGACTCGGAGGAGTTTCCATGAGAAGAGTGTCTTGGAGAAATAGGCTCGCTTTCATCTTGAGAATCATCATTAGTATCACAAAAACTTGGCCAATTTTCAGGAAAACCAACTCCTGAATTAAATGAAGAATTTTCATCAAATCAAACATCTCGACTAATCACTATCTTCTGTGTCACTGGATTGTACAACTTGTAAGCTTTGCTTCTTTCACTGTAGCAGATAAAAATACACTTTTCTGATTTATCATCCAATTTGTTCCTCAATGCATCCGAAATATGTGCATAAGCAACACATCCAAAGATCCTTATGTGACTGACTTTTGGCTTTACTCCAAACCATGCTTCATGAGGTGTGCAATTGTTCAGACTTTTTGTAGGAGACCTGTTAATCAAATAAATGACACATGATCTGACTTCCGCCCAAAACTCTTTATCTACCATTTTCATTTTCAGCATGCATCTTGCCATTTCCATGATGGTTTGATTTTTTCTTTCACTAACACCATTTTGTTGTGGTGAATGCCTTACTGTCAATTCATGCCTAATTCCATCATTTTTGCAATACTTCTCAATTGGAAGATATTCACGACCTTTGTCGGTTCTTATTGTTTTAATTTGACAACTAGAAAATTTTTCAGCTTCAGCTTTGAATTCCTTAAAAGCTTAAAATGATTCAGATTTTTCTTTGAGAAAATAAACCCAAACTTTTTTCGAGAAATCATCAACAAAGGTAATAAAATATTTGTTACATCCATGAGAAGTAACCGGTATTGGTCCACATAAATCTGAATGAACTAGTTCCAACACCCTTTTTGATCTCCACAAAGATTTTTGAGGAAACGGTTCTCTATGTTGTTTTCCAAGTTGACATGCTTCACAAATCTGATTTGTTTGATTAATTTGAGGAAGTCCTTCAACCATCTTCTTTGCTGCTAGCAATTTTAGGCTATCATAATTTAAATGACCATACATGTTATGCCACAACTTGGAAATTCCTTTATCAATAGTAGTGAAACAAGAAATGTTAGCAACCTGAAGTTTTATAGGAAAAAGATTATTTGAAGTTACTCCAATTGTTGCTATCAGCTGATTTCTCTTTGACAAAAAACAAGCATTATCATGAAAATGAATATCAAACCCCTTCTTCAAAAGGTGACCGGTGCTAAGCAAATTATTTTTTAAACTAGGAACATAATAAACTTCAGACATCTTCTCCACTTTTCCAGATTTTGTTTGAAAAATAACTTCACCAACACCTTAAATTTTGTAGGCTCTGTCATCTCCAATTTTACCTGTCCATGGTTAGATTCAACCAAGTCTGAAAATAAATTCTTGTTTTTAGTCATATGTTTGCTTGCACCACTGTCTAAATACCAAACATCATCCTTATCATCACCTTGAAATGCCAGCAACAGAGTATCCTGCACATCTTTTTATCAGTTTTGTTTTCATGCATCAACTGGTCTCATTTTGTGTTCCCTCCGTTCTAAAGCGACATTCTTTATATGTATGACTGGGTCTATGACAATGGTAACATTCAAAATAGCCACGACCTCTTCCTCTTTGATAGCCACGACCTCTTTGATAACCTCGACCTCTTCCTCTTTGGAAGTTTTTGTTCAAATTTTCTCCACCTTCATTTGAATCATTTTTGTTTACATAACCTCTTCCTCTGCCTTGAAAATGAAAGTCTTTACCTCTGAAGTTTCCATTACCACCACGACCACGACCATAGTGAAAACCACGGCCTCCCGTAAATGAAACTTAGGATTTAAGAGCTTGATAAGGAAGAGGAGAAGGATTTCTTTGATTTATCCTTACTTCATGAGCCTTCAAGGTCCCTTGCAAATCTTGAATAGTAAGAGATGATAGATCTTTTGATTCTTCAATAGCTACCACAACATAATCAAATTTTGGTCTCATCATTTAAAACTTCACCATTGGATGCCATTTGATTTACAACTAAATTAACTCTTGTAAAATAATCTGAAATACTTTCATTCTCCTTCATTTCTAATTTTTCAAATTATGTTCTTAAGGTTTGGAGGCTTACCTTTTTTACCTTTTCCACACCTTTGTATGTAATTTGAATAATCTCCCAGACTTCTTTTGAACTTTTAGCTTTAGCAACTCTTTCATACACCGACATCTTAATTGTTTGATAAATTTGAAAACGCGCCTTGCTGTCCTTCTTTCAGTTTTCCTTCAAATTATTTTTCTGTGCATGTGACAAAGCATTCTCATATCCTTCATCCACAATATTCCATAGATCCATTGACTTGAGCAATAACATCATATTGTCTCTCCAATAATCATAATTTTCTCCACCAAATTGAGGAATAAGTGAAGTCATATTATTGGAATTCGCCATCTCTTTAATGCTTCGTAGTCCGCTTTTTCTTCTCTGCTGCGAATCTGCTAAGCTATTGCTCTGGTTTTTTTTACTTGTGATAAAAAAATTCTGCTTGGAGACAGTACTTCTTATTATAATGTAGGAGCAGCTGGTGGTGGGGCTTGTGTTGCTTTCTCTTGTGGTCCCTGGGCTAAAGCGTTTCCTCCTTGCCTGCGATCTCTTGCCACCACGATTGCGATTACTTTTACTACGAGCCAACTCTTTGTCAAGATTTTTTTTTCTTCCAAGTACTTTTAAGCTAGCGTTTGCTATATTTTTCTTTTAACCTGCTCTGATACCAATTTGTAGTCAAAATGAAGGAGAAAAATGATTATATAAACTGAACTTTTATTTTTTACTATTTCTCTCTTGCTCATAAAAGTGATTACAACCATTGGTATTTATAGGATTACAAGAGCATTCTAGAATACTTAGCTTAAAAGAATAAAACTCTAGAGATTTCTAATAACCATTGATATACCCAACACAAAATATTAAATGTTTCAACATTTGTTTAGAGATATTCAAAGAACCAAATTAATCTATGAATGTAGAAAATCAAGAATTTGGTTTAGCTTCCCAACATTACTTCCTCACAACAACTTGCCCAAACTTGTTTTTTGTGCAACTTTACAGGATAGTACATGAAGCTTCGTCAACTAGATCTCATGGGTGTAGGACCCACCAATCTCAACAAATTCTACCCTCACTCTTCCAAGTTTTTTTTTTTTGTTAGTGATAATAATGGTACTAAAATCACTTTGCTAATAATAGAAATCTTGGTGATAAAAGTTCTTTGTTAAAAAGATTCCACCAGCTAGATCTTGTTGCAGTATGTTATTATAGTAGAGAGAGTGTAGACTATCATCTTAATGATGATATGCAAAAGAAGAGTGTGGGGCCAACATTGAGTAACCGACAATCCTAAGATTAAAAAGGAAAAAAACTTAAAAAGATTACTAGTGAAGAATATAGTAAAAGGAAGATGAAAGAATAATGAATCATATATAAGAAAGAGATAAATTTCCCTGAGAATAAAACAAAGAACAAGGAAGATGAGTAAACTCAATATATCAATATTCTTTGTGGTCAAAATAACTGGTCAATAATCAAGCGTTAGTAAGAGGAAACTAAACGGAAATATTTAAGAAACTATATCTAGGTCTATATCTATAAAAAATGGATAGACTATCAAAATAATTGAATTCATCAGCATATAGATAATGCACAATACATTTCAACTATAAACTCTAGACATGAGATGCCTTTTTCCAACTGTGGTCATAGATTAAGATCTTCTTGCAGAGTGCATTGGTCCTTTCACTGTATCTATTAGTTCTCAGCTATTGAAACTCCTGAAAGGAAATGCTAGATGTATGTTCATATTGATAGGGATCTATGTGGAGATTTGTTGTGAATTCCAATGGACATCTGAGTGCAAGCCATCATTTGATCCTGAAGTTTAATCTGCAACCAGGATGTATCGTGGCTTTTAAAGTGATTTATGGAATATTGCTAGCCAGAACTTGGGTGTAAGTCGATTAAGTGTACCATTTGGTTATAAAAAGCATTTTTTTCCTTGGATTTTTAGCATAGGAAAACTTAGGAAGAGTCAAAGAGTGAAAAGTAGGCATTCAGAGGGCATTGAGTGATGGTAAACCCTTTGGGATGGATAAAGAAGTTAAGTTTGTATTAAAAATCAAGGTTTTATTTATATTTTTGAATTCTCAATATTACCATAGATAATCTCTCTATAATCACAGACAATTTGTTTTGCGAAATTGCGTGAAGTCTTTCATGAGATTTTATTTCAATCTTGTCTATCCCGATAGATTTATAAAATAGATACAAGTCTAGTATATAAAGACATAAAGCTCTGACGCCGGCAGAATAACGATTATCCTGCGGGCTGGTTAATCAAATAAATTCACAGGCAAGGAACAAGAGATTCACCAAAAACACAGAGAAAATTTCTCTAATGCTTAAATTATATTTATAAAAAAAAAGTCCCCCTCAATTCAACCCACAAGCCATTTTTTATAGCTAACAGACTTCCTTTCCAAGTCATAACAGAATTCCTAAAAATGTTGAAACGAAATCGTAAAAGGTAACCAACTTCCTATATTTATGGTAACAATTCCTAACTAAAAAAAACTTCCTATTACTAAAAACATTACCATAAAAATGAAACATCTAAAAAAATGTCAATTATGAACTTCTGAAGCCGAACCCAAAGGAGTGGTCCGCCTTCCAAACCCAAAGAAGTGGTTACGCCATCCAGACTCCGGCGTCGACCATCAGAACACAAGAACGCGTCAATGACTGCCACATTTACGTCGATCCTCCAATGCATGGTATTTTAATACCATTAACGTGCTATCTGATAGCTCAGTATCATCGAACTCGGATCCTCCTGCATCAGTCACCCCCGGGTTGAAAAGAACTAGTCCTCGAGTTCACAACATTATCATCTGACTCGGGAAAATAAGGACTCAAGTGCTTCACATTGAGAATGTCTGAAGTTCGCAAATGACCAGGGAGACGCAACTGATAGATATTTTCATTAATCTTTTGCAGAATCTCATAGGGCCCAATCTTCTGATCCTTAAGCTTATTGTAATCGCCAATGGGAAATCGATCACGAGTCAACACCGCTCAAACAAGATCACCTACTTCAAAAAGTACCTGACGACGATGACTATCAACCCGATCCTTATCATTGGCATTACTATCACAAATAGTTTGGTACACCTGATTGTGAATTTCCCGAAGATGATCAGCCATTTCATTTGTCTTGGGATGCATTCGGCCAACTCGTGGAATGGGAACTAAGTCTAGGACTCCGGGTGGTTTTCAACCATAAACAACCTCATAAGGACTTAAACGTGTAGTCTTGTTTACCGATCAGTTGTAAGCAAACTCTACTTGAGAAAGTGTCAGATCCCATTGATTCACCTTTTCTCCAGCTAAACATCGTAGGAGATTGCCTAAACTTTTGTTCATTACTTCGGTCTGACAATTAATTTGGGGGTGGTAGGAACTGTTGAAATTTAACTGTGTACCAAGTTTCTCCCATAAAATCTTCCAGAAATTACTCATGAACTTAGTGTCACGTTCCGAGGTGATGGAACTGTGAACACCATGTATATGCACAATCTCCTAAAAATTAATAAAAATGAGCGATCTGGTTCGCGTTCATCGTCTTTCGACATGCTACAAAATGAGCCATCTTTGAAAAACGATCAACCACCACAAAGATAGAATCCATTGAGCGTTGTGTTCGAGGAAGTCCCATCACAAAATCTATACTTACATCAATCATGGATCTTCAGGAATAGGTAAGGGTGTGTACAACCCAGCATTTGTAAAAACTCCCTTAGACTTTTGACATACATAACATCTCTAACAAAATGAGCCACATCACATGATACCTTTGGGAAGTAGTAGTCAGCCGACACCAGGGCCAATGTTTTATCTCGTTTGAAGTGACCTTTGTTTTAAAGTTCACTTACTATCTGCTGCCGAAGCGAATAATCTAGAATTCATAATTGTGATCCTCGAAATAGATTCCCATTATGAAGGATAAAGTCATGATGTCGTCTTTCACTTACTTCCAAAACTATCTTTCCAAAGGAAGGATCCTCGTCGTATAAATCAACAAATACTTCAAACCCTACAACTTTGTTACACATAGTGCTAAGGAGTGACGCTCTTCGGCTCAAAGCATCGACAACACGATTCAAATTTCTTTCCTGGTGCCGCAAGGTAAAGGTGAACTCCTGTAGGTATGCCACCCATTTAGCATGCAATTTGGTTCAACTTATGTTGTCCATTAATGTATTTTAGAGCCTCATGATCGGTAATGAGGATGAACTCCTGTTGTATTAGGTAGTGACGCCAATGCTTCAGATATTGAATGACGACATAGAACTCTAATTCATAGGTGGAATAATTTTTCTTTGATTTGGACAACTTTTCACTGAAGAACGCTATTGGTTGACCTGCTTGACTCAAAACTCCACCAATGCTGATCCCTGATGCATCACAGTTCACTTCAAATACCTTCTCGAAGTCAGGAAGTGCTAGTATTGGTGCTTCAGTCATCTTCCTCTTAACCAGTTGAAAGCTATCTTCGGCTTCCTTGGACCATTGGAATAATTTCTCCTTATGGCACTCGGTGATAGGTGCAATTAGGGTACTAATTTTTTTAATGAAGTGACTGTACGAGGATGCCAATCCATGAAAACTTTTGACGTCATGTATAGTCTTCAGCGTAGGCCATGCCAAGACCGCATCGATCTTGAAATGGTGGGGGTGAACACCCTCGGTAGACACAACGAAACCAAGGATGGTTAACAAAGTCGTGAAATAAGAACTATTTTTCTAGTTAACAAACAATTGTTCCTTTCTCAACATATTAAACACAGCTCGGAGGTGCTCATGATGTCTTTCCCATGTCGGACTGTAGATGAGAATATCATCAAAGTAAACAATTACAAATTTTCCATAAAAGGTCGCAGCATGGTAGCACCTAATGCATAAATCTTATGAATGTACTGGGAGCATTAGAAAGTCCGAAGGATGTGACCATCCATTCATATAAGCCATGCTATGTCTTGTAGGCCGTCTTCCATTCATCTCCTGGTCTCACCCGAACCTGATGGTATCCGCTTTTTAGATCAATTTTTGAGAAGACCTTAACTCCAAATAACTGGTCTAGCATGTCATCTAGACGAGAAATTGAGAATCGATACTTCACTGTGATCTTGTTAATGGCTTTGCTGTCTATACACATTCTCCACGATCCATCTTTCTTCAGTACTAATATAGTTGGTACTGCGCACAGGCTTATACTTTTACGAATATAACCATTTTCTGACAATTTCACTACCTGTCTCTGTAGCTTTTCAGACTCCTCGGTATACTGGTTTGTTCGGTAAACTCGATCCTGAATAAGATCTATCTGGTGTTGAATGTCCCTCATTGGTGGTAGTTCGGGAGGAATACCTTTGAGCATCAAGTCAGCAAATTCTGATGGCAACTTCTGCACATTGATTGGTACTTTGGTATTCCTATATGTAAGACCACAACTTTTTATGAATAATATTTGATTTTATTTATATATTTTCTATTAAATAGTAAGGTGATAATTTAATAAATGCTATAGTTATGAGTGATACGTGCGAATTTGGCAAAGTAAATAAGTTGTCATAAAATATTCGTTTGGTCAGGGAATATTCTTTTTATCGGGAAATATTCGTACGACGGCGCTATTATTGGTGGACCCATAACGGAATAACTGTCCGATATAAAAAGCGGTAGAAATCACCTTTTTATAAAATAACGACAAAACTTTTACCGTTAAACTGTTGAAATACCCGATGATAAAAATATAATAATACGCGTTGCATAGTAGCACACAATATTGCAGAGTATCTCTGATTATTGATTCTTACGTAAGAAGTCACTCAGTATTCAATAATTGTCATAGTAGTTGCCGCATAGTATCTCATACTATTGATTCAATAATTGTTATAATAGCATCTGCACAACATTTTATGTTATTAAATCCATAATTGACTCAATAAAGTTGCTCATATTATTATTAGCATTATTGACAATGTCTAGAAAGTTCTGTCGAGGAAAGGGGTTAGGTTATTTAATTGCGCGCCAGTAAGGAGAAATCTTTATCGGAAAGCCTCCTCTTTCCTGGGAACGATCTGGTTGTCAATATTGTGAGTTATAATATTAATGATGAATAATTGTTTGAAAGATTAAAAATGTGTTGATTGAAGATAAGTGAATTGTGGTAAATATTTATTCAATTTTTGATATAAATAGAGGGGTTTGTCATGAGACGTTTGTTGTAAGTTTGACTTATTCTATGGGACCTATAGGTCATCATCTAAGAGTCACTTGCGTCAATATTACTTACTTTTACCAGACGTCAAACCACTTGTCTTTTCACATTACAGGCGTCAAACCACTTGCCTTTTCATAATACAGGTGTCAAACCACTTGCCTTTTCACATTACAGGCGTCAAACCACTTACCTTTTCGCATTACTAGGCGTCAAGCCACTTGCCTCTTCACATTGCAAGGGCCAAGCTAGAATTCTTCTATTAATAGAAGCTCATTTCTTTCTTCATTCTCACCAATTCACTAAAGCTATAGAGAGAGAAACTATAGAGAGAGAATAAGAGATAAAGAAGAAGAGTGCTTGAGAAGCAAGTACACACCACCAACACAAAGTTATGTTACTACACTAGTGTAGTATTTAGTCTTTTATTAAGGTAAAGGATGTTATTTTCTTTATACTCATAAGAGTTGTCATTCTATTCCTTATTAAACTGTGGGAATAACATGTCCATGCGGATTACCGCATGCCTGATGAATAACCCTTTGTATTCATTCTTTATTAAGTTGTAGAAATGATCTATCTACTGCGCGGATTATCGCATGACAGGTGAAAATTCATTTGCAGTTTCGTATATTCTTTCATACTCCATATTATGCAAGTGATATTATTTCATTTCATATTCCTAAATGTAAGTATCGCTTCTATAATTCCTGAAATGATTAGAAATTCCTTGAGGTTTGCGCTTCATCTAATATCATTTCACTGAAATATTGATCTGAATTTTCTTATTAAATTTTAATCTTTTCATGTTGGGGTACTATTCATCCGGGGTACTATTCATACCAGAGTACAATTCACGATGGAATTTAATTTTCTTTTCTTGTCCAAATTATTTTTGAAATATGAATCTTAGATATCATTCTTGAATTTTACTCTACAATTAGAGATCATGTTGACAATTTGGACATTCTTGAACTCTGGATAATTAAATTATAAATTTCTAATATTTAGCCTTGATCTTACTTGATTCATTCTTTATATCACTGTCATTATCCTCATGCTTATGTTGTGGTGAAAGTCATCTTTGGTCCGTAGTGCAAAGATGGACTGTTGATTGGTATAATTATGACCAGGAATTATGTATTGGTATAATCATGATCTTTAATGTTGCAGATAAAGATTTTTGGTGAAAGTCCTCTTTGGTCCGTAGTGCATAGATGGACAGGTGTTTGGCATGATCATGACCACTGGTGATACAAATTGTGAGACCCCAGATTTTATCAATAAAGATTTAAATTTTGTCGAAATAATTTTTTAATATTATGGTGTGAATTTGAGATAATATTATAGTTGTGGGTAGTATTTATAAATTTTACAAAGTATGCAAGTGGTTATATTATATTCGATTGGTCGGGGAATATTCGGTTTAGCAGGGAATATTCGTACAACTACTCAATCATTGGTGGACCGCACAATGTAAATTATTGTCGGATTGAGAAAACGACAAAAATATTTTATTAAAATAATGGCGGAAGTTTTGCTTGGTTGATCTTGTTGAACTACTCTTAGTAAAAAATGAATACGTGTGGATGGATGCATAGTAAGTAACACGGTATTGATTATTGATGCTTATGTGAGAAGTCACTCGGTTTGATTCCATTATTGTCGATTAATAATATGAATTATTATAGCGATAATGACGTTTTGTTTTATTCGTATTATTAACGTAATAAAAGCGAAATATCTTTATATAAAGCGAATACTTTATTAAAGTTATTCATAAATAGAATATATTATATTTTATTATGCATAGTATTGCATAGTGTTTTGCATAGTGTTGCATATAGTGTTTGCATAGTAAAATGTTTTATATAAATAGAATATATGATATTTTATTTAAAAGATTTTGCTTTAAATATGGACCGTCGGATTAAAGTAAATCAATCTGGACCGTTCATGGATTAATTACTATGCATTCTATTTTCCTATAAATAGAAGCTCATTCCTTCATTATTTTCTTACGAATTCACTGAAACTCTAGAGAGAGAAATTATAGAGAGAAGCTATAGAGAGAAAATCTATAGAGAGAAAGAAGAAGATTATTCTGGTACTTCACTACTTTGATATCCAGTGTCTTTTACGGTAAGGGATATTATTTGTTGTACCCGTAAGGGGTGTTATTCTTTCTTATTCATGAAGAGAACTTACATTATTCCATTCTTTATTATTTTGTTGGAATAACTTTGTATCATGACATACCCTATACTTGGTGAAATCCTCTCTGTTATTCCATTCTTTATTATTACATTGGAATAACTCAGATATCTGTGGCATACCCTATACATAATCTGTATCGTGGTTTACCCTATACTTGGTGACATTCTTCTATTATTACATTGGAACATCCACATACATGTGTTTTACAGGACTGATTCCGTCTTTATTATTCTGTTGGAACAACTTGTGCGTGTTTTACAGGACTGGTTAAAATCTTTATCATTCTGTTGGAATATCCTATCATGTGTGTTTTACAGGATCCGGTTCCATCTTTATTATTACATTGGAACATCCCGTGCCGGTGTGAATTTCACACGACCTAGTTCCGTTATTATTATTATACATTAGAATAACTTTATGCATCTGCAATCTGCACGCATGGTGATTTCCTTTGTTATTCCATTCTTTATTATACCCAGTTGGTTAAAACTTTGACTTCTATACTCCATGAAATTAGTAGAATATTCTTGATATTTGCGTTTCATCTAGTATCTTTTCATGGAAATATTCTGCTGATCATTCTTGAATTTTACTCTACAAAACAGTATCATGTTGACAATTTGGACGTTAATAATTCCTGAATAAATTAATTCGTGAACTTGTTTTATTGAATTATTATGTCATTGTCATCATCCTCATGTTATATTATGTTATCTTTGGCTTATGTGCATAGATGAACTTAGTATGATTATGACCAGGGATCATTCGGTATAATCATGGCTTGTTATAAATGATGTGATAAAAGTCCTGTAATGCAGTGATGGATAGTTTTTGGTATGATTATGACCAGGGGTGATTCGATATAGTCATGACCATTGATAATTTGATGAAAATCCTTGACCGTGGTACATGGATGATTAGATATTGTGGTTTATTCATTAAACCGAGTCTTAGTGATAAAAATTTATGAAAACCTTTTAAAACCTAAAAGATAGTAGACTTTATTTTTTCTACTTGACTCTTTTAATGGATTGCATATTTATTGCTATGATTAAAGCTGGTTGTCTATTGTATTTTATCGGTTTAAACTTTGTTGAAGGCTAATGATAATTTATTACGCATTATCTTAGTCATAATATTTCTTCTTGGGCTAGTTGAGCTCACCCTTTCTTTCTTTGTTCTCTTGAAATGAGAACATAATTTGAGACGAGTCGGGGAATGGAGTAATGGTCCAGAGGATAGCATTAGTAGTCCTCACTATTACGTGAAATAGTGTGATAATAGTTGTAATGAGGACTCATTTTGAGTTTGTATAATATCTAGTAGACAATATTTGTATTCAAACTCACGATTTATGTCGTATTGTACTGCTACGTTATATTAGTAAGTTGTATTTGAATTTATGTACCATGTAAGTGGCGACCCAAGATGGGTGGCGATATACCTAATTTTGGGGCGCCACGGTTGGTATCAGAGCTTAGGGATATGATCCTTGGCTAAATGTGAGACAAGAACTAGGAGGGGAGAGACGGGGAATTCCTTCGCTAGTATGACCTACCTAAGTTTATTTGGTATTTAATTGGTCGGTCAGAGTATAGGGATAATATGTGATATGTTAATTAACCCTTGTTTTGTGACAGTGTTTGTATTCAGATGTTGTGAATAGGGCTCAATTATTGGAACGCGATAATGAGTCAGCATAAATAAAAGGTAACGACCAACAACACGATAATAATCATACTGGTGGCAACAATTTATCGAACAATGATAACCATCGTGGGGAAATTACCATGTTAAGAATGGTAACCACTTGGTGGTAATCATGGCCAAGATAATAGAAGTGGAAATTTCAAGAAGAGAAGGTCATTTAGCTCGATTTTTGTCGTATAGTGAAGTCAAGTCCGGTGGGATAGTGGCACCAAAGGCGGATACTGGATGAAAACAAAGTCGGTGGTTTTAGGAAGAGCGTTTTTCGTGACTTATCAAAAAGTGGATAACCCGAACGAAGTTAGTACGGGTTAGTTAATTATAAATTCTTGCGAAGTCTATACCTTATTAGATCTGGGTTCTACCCATTCTTTTATCTCTCTTGCTTGCGTTCAACGTTTAAATTTGACTCAGGAGAAATTAGACTTTGATTTATCTATTGAAACTTCGTTGGGAGAAACCTTCGTTACCTCCATCGTTTATTAATCTTGTTGTTTCAAATAAACACTTTCACGTTACTGTCGATCTTATCTCTTTGAAAATACTTGCCTTTGAGGTAATTTTTGAAAAGCGATTGATTAACTACTCATTATTCTTTTTGTAAGGTTGTTAGCTTTCATATTCCTAACCAACTTGTTATCACTAATTCAAAGTAACCAAATCCTAAAGTTAATCTTTGTTATATCAAGCCATAAGTAAAGAGCCCGATCCTTTCATTGTTGACTTCCTTGTGTGGAATGCTGCAGAAGAGAGACTTTACATGGCGACGCAAGTGAATGAAGATGGCAAGTTTATAGGTATCATTGTGAGGTGCTATCTAGGTTAAGGGATAGAAGTCACGGTTGGTATCAATGTGATGTACTATCCAAGTCTTGGATGAGAGTCACAGTTTTGAATGATATTTCTATTATTAATAAATTTCTGGCGTATTCTTGAAGACTTCTTAGCCTACTTAGGCGTGAAATCGAATTTCAGTATTGACCCCAAATACAAAACCCATTTCTTAAACCCTCAAATATTTCTTCAACTAAAATGAACAGTTTATGTGGTTTATGATGAAAGTCATAATAAAAGCATTGGACTAATGAAAATCATAGGTATACGTGGTATTAGTAAGTGTTATGATGAGTTATGTTGGTTAGTATGTGAAAACATGAAAGTTTCTTAAAAATCACAAGGAGTTAAAAACCGATTTTGGTGAAAAAGCGTAACATGAAATTCAATTAACCAAATCTCCTATTATATTTTGATTTTTGAGTGTGGTAAAGTCCTAGAGTTAGATCTATGAGTTACCTAACTAATCCAAGTGGAATTACTTTGGAAAAGGTGTTGTAGATTTTGTGTGGACTGATTTTAGCAAAGGAGTGCAAAGCTGCAAAAACCAAAAAAGCTGCTGCCATGATTTTAGAGGTGCTGTTTCGGCCACTTAAATTATGAGAAAAATTCTGGTCTTTTGGGACATGAAGGTATATGGTATAAAGTACCTCCTGTCCAAAAATGAGCTCATTCGACTTAAAATGAGCAAGTTATGACTATTTCAATATTTAGGTTTTTAAGGCGAAAAATGCTATAACCGAGTTCTATAACTCGATGACCATGAAATTTAAACTGGAAGCTCACGTTAACATGTGTAAGGTCCTGACAAGGTTTGGGAATTTTGGAGTTAAACTTGAGGTAGCTAATTTCTTAAGGAATTAATTAGAAATTGATTTTGAAAAATAGTAAATGAATTTTAAAATTCCGAGAAAAATATATTTTATTATGGGACTATATTATGCAAAATCCCAGAAAAGAAATATTTTTGAGACTGATTTGGTATTTTTCATGAAAATAGTTTAGTTACGAACATATGAGTTAAATATGTTATGTGAAGTAACAAAATTGGAAAATAGGATTTTATGGCTAGAGAATCCTATATAGAGTATATGCATATTTTTTTTGATGAGGGATTTGATCATTAGTGATGATATCTTATGAGTATGGCATTTTTGAATGATTAAATGCATTATATGGTAAAGCGTAAACAATTGAAATAAATTGTTTATAAATTTAAGAAGTGATTAAAATATTGTTATAATATTAATAATATTAGATTATAAGATTATTAAGTGATTGATAACATGGGGATATTCTTGAATCTGGATAAATTATATTATAAATGTTTAATATTTATCCTTTATCTCATTTGATTGATTCTTTATATCATTATCCTCATTGCTTATATTATGTTGAAAGTCATACGTGGCTGAAGTGCATAGATGGACTTGGTATGATTATGAGGGAATGTTAGGGTATAATCATAGTAGTAATTGAAAAAACGATTATCTTTGGTACGTAGTGCATGGATAATTCGTGGTCGTGATACTAATGAATACACGATTATCTTTGGCACGTAGTGTATGGGTAATTCGTGGTCGTGATACTAATGAATACACGATTATCTTCGCACGTGGTGCATGGATAATTTGTGGTCGTGATCTTAATGAATACACAATTATCTTTGGTAGTAGTGCATGGATAATTTGTGGTCGTGATACTAATGAATACACGATTATCTTTGGTAGTAGTGCATGGATAATTTGTGGTCGTGATACTAATGAATACATGATTATCTTTGGTAGTAGTGCATGGATAATTCGTGGTCGTGATACTTAATGAGTATCCTTGGCACGTAGTGCGGGGATGATTCGATGATATGGATTAATTATTGAAATTTGAGTCTCGTGAATGAAATATTAATTCATGGATGTGTAAAAGTCATCTTTTGGTCAGTAGTGCATTGATAGACTTGGTATGATTATGACCACCAAGGATTATTCGGTATAATCATGATAGTAATTGAAAACACGAATATCCTTGGCGATGGTGCATGGATAATTCGTGGTCGTGATACTATTAAGGCTGCGTCTCGGCATTATTGGTTTTCTGATTGTATATCTTTTGCTTTGTAGTGCAAAGATGAATTGTTAATGAATGTCTTTGGCGGATTGCGAAGATGAATTTAATATTTTTAACGATAAAGGTATTCAAGGTATCCTCACCTCTTATCATACCAGGTACGTACCCTAATTTCGAGGGCGAAATTCCATAAGGAGGGGAGATTGTAAGACCCCAAATTTTATCAATAAAGATTTAAATTTTGTCGAAATAATTTTTTAATATTATGGTGTGAATTTGAGATAATATTATAGTTGTGGGTAGTATTTATAAATTTTACAAAGTATGCAAGTGGTTATATTATATTCGATTGGTTGGGGAATATTCGGTTTAGCAGGGAATATTCGTACAACGGCTCAATCATTGGTGGATCCCACAACAGAATTATTGTCGGATTGAGAAAACGACAAAAATATTTTATTAAAATAACGACGAAAGTTTTACCGTTGATCTTTGTTAAACTACTCAAGTAGTAAAAAGTACGATGATACGTGATGGATGCGTAGTAGCCGCGGTATTGATTATTGATGCTTATGTGAGAAGTCACTCGGTTTGATTCCATTATTGTCGATTAATAATATGAATTATTATAGTGATAATGGCGTTTTGTTTTATTCAGTATTATTAACGTAATAAAAGCGAAACATCTTTATATATAAAAGCGAATACTTTATTAAAGTTATTCTATAAATAGAATATATTATATTTTATTATGCATAGTGTTGCATAGTGTTTTGCATAGTGTTATATAGTGTTTGCATAGTAAAATGTTTTTATATAAATAGAATATATGATATTTTATTTAAAAGATTTTGCTTTAAATATGGATCGTCGATTAAAATAAATCAATCTAGACCATTCATGAATTAATTACTATGCATTTTATTTTCCTATAAATAGAAGCTCATTCCTTCATTATTTTCTTACGAATTCATTCTTTGAAACTCTAGAGAGAGAAATTATAGAGAGAAGCTATAGAGAGAAAATCTATAGAGAGAAAGAAGAAGAAGATACGGTACTTTCACTACTTTGATATCCGGTGTCTTTTACGGTAAGGGATATTATTTGTTGTTGTTCGTAAGGGGTGTTATTCTTTCTTATTCATGAAGAGAACTTACATTATTCCATTCTTTATTATTTACATTGGAATAACACATGTCTGTGACATACCCTATACTTGGTGAAATCCTCCGTTATTCCATTCTTTATTATTCTATTGGAATAACTCAGTACACGTGGCATACCCTATACATAATCAGATATCGTGGTTTACCCTATACTTGGTGACATTCTTCTATTATTACATTGGAACATCACATGCATGTGTTTTTTTACACGGACTGGTTCTATCTTTATTATTACATTGGAATATCCTCATGCGTGTGTTTTACAGGACTGGTTTAAATCTTTATCATTCGTTGGAATATCCTATCATGTGTTTTACACCGGATGCAGTTCTATCTTTATTATTTTGTTGGAACATCCCGCTTGATTGTGAATTTCACGACCTAGTTCCGTTATTATTATTACATTGGAATAACTTGATACATGCGGCAATCCGCATGCATGGTGATTTTCTTTGTTATTCCATTCTTTATTATACCCAGTTGGTTAAAACTTTGACTTCTATACTCCATGAAATTAGTAGAATATTCTTGATATTTGCGTTTCATCCAAAGTATCTTTTAATGGAAATATTCTGCGATAATTCTTGAATTTTACTCTACAAAAAGCGAGATCATGTTGACAATTTGGGACGTTAATAATTCTGAATAAATTAATTCGTGTTATAAATGATGTGATAAAAGTCCCCAGAAATTTTTTAAATAAAAGGAATTTCCTTTATTTATTATTTTGAAATAGTAAGGGTGGATTTGATTAATGTGGATTAGTTATGGGTAAAATCATCATAAATATTTGAATAAGCAGTGGTGATAAAATATTCATTATTGTTCGGGGAATATTCGTTTGGTCGTGGAATATTAAATCTTTGTCGGGGAATATTAAACTGACAGTAGCTGATCTTTATGGGCCCCATAGCGAAAGCGATTGGATGAAGAAAGCGACAAATATAAGTTGTTTATAAATAACGTAGCGTAGTTATTCTGAATTATCTTGTTGGAATACCCGGTGGTTAAAAACACACTAATCTGGCGTTGTTGAGCGATGCACGACGATTGCACCAATTATTGATTCTTACGTGAAGGCACTACTCGATAATTATTACGATAATTCTTATTCGATATTTTATTTTATTGATTCAATAATTCTTTGCATTAATATTTTATATTCTTTGTTGTTTGATAAATTGTCATTACGGTATTTTCCATTATCGAGACAATAATTCATATTATCTGAATAATATTATTAGAAAACATTATTAGCAATGTCTAGAAAGTTACATCTAAGGAGAGGTTTGGTCACTTTAATTGCTTGCGATAAGGAGAGATCCTTATTGGAAAGCCCCTCTTTCACAGGAGCGGCACGGTTGTCGATAATGTGATTACGTAATATTATTTGTGAATAATTAATTATTGATTTATATGATGAGGAAAATATTGATTTTATGTGGATATAGATGGAGAAAATTTTTAAAATGACAATTGTTGAAAATTAATATTTTATCTTTTTACGATAAAATAATTCATTTAAATATATTATTTTAATAATATATTATGGTGATATTTTATAATGAATGTGGGATATATGAGTATATGAGGAGGAAGAGTATTTTTGTGGCATTAAATGATTAACACATGTTTTGTGTGTCGGTGGACCCCATTTCTTATTTGAAATTTGATTATAGCTTGTAAAATCGCTTGGTTTGTGGATTTGGTCAATTTACATTTGGAATTTGGAAAAACTTTCTTACGCAAAGTTGTAGAGAATTGAATTTCCTATAAAAGTCATGAGATTTGAATTTTTTTGATAAAAGGGCTATTTATTATGAATTATTGAAGTTAGGAGTTAGAAATAATTGATTTTTGGGAGTTTTAATTAATTATTTTGAGAAAAACGTTTTTGGTGAGTTTGTGAACCTCATTTAACATGTATGGCTGGTGTTTTTGATTTCAAAAGGTGGGCTAAGGAAATTTTGTATAATTATAATAATATTATATTCAATTTTACGCTTTGGTGTTTAAGCATTTTCTATAAATAGGGTGCTTAGGTTAGAATTGAAAATCACACAGAAGCTGAAGTTTTTCTCTCTATATTATCGGCGTATTCTTGTGAGTATTTTGAGTATACTTTGAGTATTGCTATCTGGTCTGAGTTCAAGTCATAGCCTTTATATCAGGTTTTGACTAGAAATCTTGTCTTTCGAGGTAAGGGATGTTATTTTCTTCTCAAATGATATTATTTCTTGATATCATTATCTTTGAAATATTAGTTGGAACTTTTTATCAAATTTGGAACTTTTTCATGTCGGGGTTACTATTCATGAGTTCTTATTCACGAGTTCTTATTCATGAGTTCTTATTCACGATTCTTATTCACGAGTACTATTCATGAAGCGTGAAGATGATTTTTTTGTGGAATTTCTATCTTTTGGTGTCGGAGTTCTTATTCACGTATCGGCCTTTATTCACGTATCTGAACTATATCACGAATCTGGCACTATTCATAGAAAAATGAAAATTTTTCTTTTCGTCTAAAATATCTATTACGGATACTAGCTTTGATTGTATCCATGTTTTGATCATTCTTGAATTTTACACCCTATGATTATTTTTGAGGTATTTTTGGACGTGGATAAAATAAAGTACGAATCCTTAATCCTTAATCCTTGTCATTTTGTTTCTTTGGATTCGTTTCTTTAAAATATATTTTCATCATCTTGATCTTAAATGATGATATTATGGAATATCTTTGGCTGTAGTGTCTGAAAGATGAATGATTTCTTGATGAATATCTTTGGCCCGTAGTGCAAAGATGAGCAGTGTTGAGATGAACATGAATGATTGATGATTATCTTTGGCCGTAGTGCAAAGATGATGAGCAGTGTTGAGATGAAACATGACCGAGTGATGAATATCTTTGGCACTGTAGTGCAAAGATGAATATTTGATTCAGATATATATTGATTGATGTTACGAGGGATAAAATATCGACGATGAACTTTTAAATTCATATATAGAAGATAGTAGTTTGCATTCTCTACTTAACTCTTCTAATGAATTATTATTTCATTGCGATTATTGATTTAAAATTTGTTGTCTATTGTATTCTATTAGATTTTTCCTGTTGGAGACTAACGATAATTTGTTGTATATTATCTTAGTGTAATATTTCTTCTTGGGCTAGTTGAGCTCACCCTTTTCCTTGTTGTTCCATTTTTTCTTCTCGGGAGGCGAGAATGTAGCGAGTACTAGTCGGGGTATGGAATGAAGGTTCTAGAGAGAGTTGTTTAGTAGTCCTCACCATTTTGTAAAATAATGTATCAATAATTATGATGGGGATTTATTTGCGTGTGGATATTATACAGATGGCAATATCGTATTTAAACTCATAGTTTTATATGTTGTAATAATAAAGTTGTAGTTATTTACGTACCATGTATTTGGCGACTCGAGAATGGGTTGGATGGAATGGACCTATTTTGGGGGCGTCACGGTTGGTATCGAGCTTAGGATATGATCTCTGGCGGAGATCGGGGAATAGAACTAGGAGGGAGAGGCGAGTAAATCCTTAGCTAGTGTGTCTACTAAGCTTATTTGTTAGTTAGTTAGTATATAGGGATATTATGTGATATATTGATTTCCTTAATTAACCCTTGTTTTATGACAATATTTGAGAATGTGTAATTGAGAATATTAATGATGGAGTAAATGAGATCGTGGAGATGCTGTCTTACCAATGAGGAGAGCGTGCAGCTTGGTGGCAATGTACCTCCATGAACAACACCTTGGCGAGATGATGAGCGAGGGGATGTTTAGAAGCTTTTGCGATTCATGCAAAATCGAATGAGGGAGACTCGTGTTCAAAATATAGGAGGAAATGATAGCAATTCACGGGTGGTCATGACCCAAGCGATTCAAAGAAGTTGGGACCACTAGAATTTTTGGGAAAGCCGGATCCGATTAAAGGCGGAGGCGTGGGTCAAACAAATTACCAAGATATTCGATGTCTTGGGATGCGCGGAGAGGAAAGAAAGTTCCATTCGCTACTTTTATGTTAAATGCGAGGCGATTCTTGGTGGGAATCGTGAAGCGTACCCATCCATTTGCACTCGACATGTCGTGGGAGACATTTGAAGCAGTTCAATGACAAGTACTTCCACGAAAGTATTCGTCATATGAAGGAAGTGGAGTTTATTAGAATGGGGCGAGAATAACATGGCGATGTCCCGATCTGGCGAAGTTAGCGGAGTTATCGAGTTTGCACCTCATTTGGTGGAGAATGAGGAGCGTATGGCGCGGATGTTTACGAGAGGTTTGAAACCCGGCATACGTCGATATCTCATTTCTCATAAATTTTCTCTCTATTCGGATGTTGTCAGCGGGGCTCGGTTGTTAGAAGCGAGATAACGATACGTTCAACCGAGGGACCATAACGAGGATCATCAAGAAGATAGCGGTCATCAAAATAACGATAACCGGCGGAGAAAGAAGAATACGGACAAAGCGGTTACCACTCTGGTGGTAATCGTGGCCATGAAAATAGAAGAAGCGAGTCGGGAGGAGATTTTAAAAGAGGAGATTCAACAACGACCATGTGAAGAGTTCAACGCCTTGATGTAATTGGTTCGAGGAGGAGAAAGACCACCGGTCGTATGTTACAAATCTTGGGAAAGAGGGACATATCACCCAAAGCGCCCACAGCAGTTTAAGGTATGCTATAATTGTGGAAAAGAAGGACATATCGCTCGAGATTATACGATATTGAAACCGATCCAGCAGGAATGGTGACTCAAAAGGATGTCCGAGAAAAGTCAAAGACAACGATTCACGGAAGAGCGTTTGTTGTGGCCGGTCAAAATCGAGGAACGACGAAGTTAGCAGGTTAGTTAATTATAAATTCTTCTTGAAGTTTATACCTTACTTGAATCTGGGTTCTACCCATTCTTTTATCTCTCTTGCTTGCGCTCAGCGTTTGAACTTGACTACGGAGAAATTAGACTTTGACTATTTATGGAGACTCGTTAGGAGAAACTTTCATTACATCAGTTGTTTAGAAATCTTGCTTGATTAGGAGTTGGCACTATCACATTACACTGTTAACCTTATTTCTATAGAGATATTTGCTTTTGATGTGATTTTAAGGTTAACTACTCATCATGCCAAATTGATTGCTTTTGTAAGGTTGTTAGTTTTCATATTCTAATCAACTTTGTTATTGAATTCAAGCAATCAAACCATTGTAGTCAAACATTTTCATATCAAGCTATGAAGTCATTCGTTTATTACGGATGTCAAGTTTTCTTAGTCCATGTTATGGATTTGAATAAAGACACGTCGATTTGAATAATATTCTGTTGTTATTATTTTTTTTCTGGCGTATTTCTGAAGAATTTCTTGGTTTACTCCCAAAGGCGATATTAAATTTTGTATCGACTTTGAACGGTACAAAACTCATTTCTAAAATCTTATATCGAATGGCTCTATTGAACTTCGAGGAGTTAAAAATTCAATTATAGAATTTGGTACACGAGCCTTTATCTTGTGACTTCCTTTGTGGAATGCACAAGAAGCGAGACTCTCCGTAGGGGACACCATATTAAATGCGATAGTAAAGCGATAGGTGTCATTGTAACGTGTTATCAAGGTTGGGATATGAGTCGCGATTGAGAACAACCTAAGTCGGTAATCGAAATACGTAGCTTTACAGGCTTAGTTGGTTATTATCGGAGATTTGTTGAAGGATATTCTCGAATCGCTATTCCATTAACTTATGGTGACTCGTAGAGATACAAAATTCGAATGGAGCAAGGAATGTGGGAAGAGCTTGAAGAACTCGAGAGGAGACTCATTTAAACACATGTTACGACCATGCCATCTGGGAAAAGCGAGCGTGGTAGGCGGCGTGTTGAGTAGAAGATCATTATACAATCTGAGTACGATATTATCAAAGACTCATTTTGAATAATTTACAAATAATAGAGATGGAGATGAAAACTCTAGTTACCCGCGTGATGATATCTGAGTATAATCGACTTTAATCGATAAAGTTAAAGTTATTCAAAACTACACCGAGGTGATGAATTTGAAGAAGGAGGTGCGAAGTTGTTATTTCAAAAGCGAGAGAATCGGTGAGGTGAGAAAGCTCAAACCTTGATTTATTAATCCATTTAAAATTCTCGATCGAATAGGAGCTGTGGCCTATAGACTCGTTTCTGCCAAGTATGGCGTGTTCATAACGTTTTTCACGTATCGATGTTACGTAAATATGTGGACGACCGAACCACGTCGTTGAGTTAGAAACAGGACGAGATATAGAAGACTTAACGTATGAAGAGGTACTGTCAAGATTTGGATAGGAAAGAGCATGTCCTATGTACGAAGGTTATACCACAAGTTAAAGTTTTGTGGAGAAACCATGCTTATTGAGGAAATGACACGGGAGTTGGAAGCGAAAATGAAAGCGAGGTATTCTCATCTTTTGAAACACCAGAATGCGTCGTCGATTTCGAGGACGAAATTTCATAAGGAGGGAGGTTGTAAGACCCCAAATTTTTTAAATAAAAGGAATTTCCTTTATTTATTATTTTGAAATAGTAAGGGTGGATTTGATTAATGTGATTAGTTATGGGTAAAATCATAAATATTTGAATAAGCAAGTGGTGATAAAATATTCATTATTGTCGGGGAATATTCGTTTGGTCGTGGAATATTAAATCTTTGTCGGGGAATATTAAATGCGATGGTTGATCTTTTGTGGGCCCCATGCGGAAAGCGATTGGATGAAGAAAAGCGACAAATATAAGTTGTTTATAAATAACTTGGCGTAGTTATTACAGATTAATCTTGTTGGAATACCGGTGGTTAAAACACACTAATACGCGTTGTTGAGCGATAGCTTTGCGGTATTGCACCAATTATTGATTCTTACGTGAAGAAGGCACTACTCAATAATTATTACGATAATTCTTATTCGGTATTTTATTTTATTGATTCAATAATTCTTTGCATTAATATTTTATATTCTTTGTTGTTTGATAAATTGTCATTACGGTATTTTCCATTATCGAGAGCAATAATTCATATTATCTGAATAATATTATTAGAAAACATTATTAGCGATGTCTAGAAAGTTACATCTAAGGAGAGGTTTGGTCACCTAATTGCTTGCGAAGTAAGGAGAGATCCTTATTGGAAAGCCCCTCTTTCTGAGGAGCGGCACGGTTGTCGATAATGTGATTCTGTAATATTATTTGTGAATAATTAATTATTGATTTATATGATGAGGAAAATATTGATTTTATGTGGATATAGATGGAGAAAATTTTAAAATGACAATTGTTGAAAATTAATATTTTATCTTTTTACGATAAAATAATTCATTTAAATATATTATTTTAATAATATATTATTGGTGATATTTTATAATGAATGTGGGATATATGAGTATATGAGGAGGAAGAGTATTTTTGTGGCATTAAATGATTAACACATGTTTTGTGTGTCGGTGGACCCCATTTCTTGGTGAAATTTGATTATAGCTTGTAAAATCGTCTAGTTTGTGGATTTGGTCAATTTTACATTTGGAATTTGGAAAAACTTTCTTACGCAAAGTTGTAGAGAATTGAATTTCCTATAAAAAAAGTCGCGAGATTGAATTTTTACGATAAAAGGGCTATTTATTATGAATTATTGAAGTTTAGGAGTTAAAATAATTGATTTTTGGGAGTTTTAATTAATTATTTTGAGAAAAACGTTTTTGGTGAGTTTGTGAACCTCATTTAACATGTGTGTGGGTGTGTTTTTGATTTCAAAAGGTGGGCTAAGGAATTTTTGTATAATTATATTATTATTATATTCAATTTTTCGCTTTGGTGTTCTCTAGCGATTTTCTATAAATAGGGTGCTTAGGTTAGAATTGAAAATCACACGAAGCTGAAGTTTTCTCTCTCTATATTATCGGCGTATTCTTGTGAGTATTTTGAGTATACTTTGAGTATTGCTATATCGGTGCTGAGTTCAAGTCATAGCTTTATATCAGAGGTGTTTACTAGAAATCTTGTCTTTCGAGGTAAGGGATGTTATTTTCTTCTCAAATGATATTATTTCTTCAATATCATTATCTTTGAAATATTGGTTGGAACTTTTTATCAAATTTGGAACTTTTTCATGTCGGGGTTACTATTCATGAGTTATTATTCACGAGTTCTTATTCATGAGTTCTTATTCACGATTCTTATTCACGAGTACTATTAAATGAAGCGTGAAGATGTTTTTTTGTGGAATTTCTATCTTTTGGTGTGAGTTACTATTCACGTATACGGCCTTTATTCACGTATCTGACACTATTCACGAATCTGACCTTTATTCATAAAAAATGAAAATTTTTCTTTTAAATCTAAAATATCTATTACGGATACTAGCTTTGATTGTATCCATGTTTTGATCATTCTTGAATTTTACACCCCTATGATTATTTTTTGAGGTATTTTTGGGCGTGGATAAAACAAAGAAATCGAATCCTTAATCCTTAATCCTTGTCATTTTGTTTTCTTTGGATTCGTTTCTTTAAAAATATTTTCATCATCTTGATCTTAAATGATGATATTATGGAATATCTTTGGCTGTAGTGCAAAGATGAATGATTTCTTGATGAATATCTTTGGCCATAGTAGTGCAAAGATGAGCAGTGTTGAGATGAACATGAATGGTGATGAATATCTTTGGCCGTAGTGCAAAGATGAGCAGTGTTGAGATGAACATGACGATGATGAATATCTTTGGCTGTAGTGCAAAGATGAATATTTGATTCAGATATATATTGATTGATGTTACGGGGATAAAATATCGACGATGAACTTTTAAATTCATATATAGAAGATAGTAGTTTGCATTCTCTACTTAACTCTTCTAATGAATTATTATTTTCATTGCGAATATTGATTTAAAATTTGTTGTCTATTGTATTCTATTAGATTTTTCCTGTTGGAGACTAACGATAATTTGTTGTATATTATCTTAGTCATAATATTCTTCTTGGGCTAGTTGAGCTCACCCTTTTCCTTGTTGTTCCATTTTTTCTTCTCGGGAGGCGAGAATGTAGCGCAGTACTAGTCGGGGTATGGAATGAAGGTTAGAGAGAGTTGTTTAGTAGTCCTCACCATTTTGTAAAATAATGTATCAATAATTATGATGATGCGTGTGGATTTATTTGCGTATTTAAACTGTGGATATTGTAATAGTATGAAGTTGTAGTTATGGCAATATTGGCGTCGAGAATTTGGATGGAATGGACCTATTTTATATGTTGTAATGCGATGATAAAGTTGTAGTTATTTACGTACCATGTATTTGGCGACTGCGAGGGATGATTAGAATGGGTTGGATGGAATGGACCTATTTAAAACCTAAAAGATAGGCTTTATTTTCCCTCACTATTACGTGAAATAGTGTGATAATAGTTGTAATGAGGACTCCTTTTGAGTTTGTATAATATCTAGTAGACAATATTTGTATTCAAACTCACGCGTTTATGTCGTATTGTATACCTACGCAGTTATATTAGTAAGTTGTATTTGAATTTATGTACCATGTAAGTGGCGACCCAAGATGGGTGACGTATACCTAATTTTGGGGGCGTCACACAAATGATTATCTTTTGCCCGTAGTGCATAGATAATTCGTTGATTGAAAATAATTATTGATTGGTGTTACATGGATAAAATATTGATAAACTTTTAAATCATAGAAGATAGTAGACATCATGCTTTACTAGACTCTTCTAATGGATTGCTATTTCCGCTGCAGTTGTTGATCTAAAACTTGTTGTCTATTGTATTCTATCAGATTTTTTCCCTGTTGAGGACTAAGGATAATTTTTTCTACATTATCTTGGTCATAATATTATTTATTGGGCTAGTTGAGCTCACCCTTTTCTTTCATTGGTCTCTTCAGGAAAAGAGAATATAATTTGGACTAGTTAGGAAATAGAGTGATGGTCCAAAATGGTTACTATAGTAGTCTTCACTATTCTATAAAATAGTTCGACAATAATTGTAATGAAGACTTTATTTGAGTTTGGATATTGTCTACGAGAAAATATTTGTATTGAAACTCACAGCTTATGTTTTCTCGTATTTTACACGATAGATAATAGTTGTATATAGGAAGTTTGTATTTGGATTCTGTACCATTTATTTTGGCGACTCTAAATGGGTTGTGTGGACCTATTTTGGGGGCGTCACACTATAAGCCGAACTGAAACCACAAGGAAGTAGGGCATACATTACACCTTCACGATCGGCCTCCGTTAGGAACTTGGACATGGACAATAGTTTTAAGTTTCCGATTAACCGAGTCAAACTGTTTTCTTCCCGCTAAGGTGCTAACACAACCTTCTTCCCTTTTATGCTAAGGAAGTACCTATTCTTTCGACCGTCATGAATGACACTTCGGTCATATTGCTAATGTCGGCCCAACAATGCATGATGCGTCCATTAACACCACATCGTACCAAACATTATCAAAGTACTTCTTACTGATTGAAAAAGACACTAGACATTTTCTATTAACTGTTACCTCATTGTCTTTATTCAACCATGATAACTTATACGGTTTGGGATGTTGATCCGTCTTCAAATTTAATTTCCGAACACCTTCTTTCGACACCACATTCTCGTAACTGCCACTATTAATGATCATTTTACAGACTTTATCGGTTACCGTGCAATTTTTATGGAATATGTTGGTTCTCAACCAATCTTGTGAGCAATTTTTGGGAGCTAATAGATTCTTGCGAATGACTAAAGTTTCTTGGCCATTACCATAAAGTAAATCCTCATCATCTTCATACTCATCATATAAAGGTTCATTAAATCTTTCCGTTTCAACTAGCACGTCTTCTTCAATTAGGAGATTCTTTCCCTTCTGCTTTCGGCACTCCGATGCTCTATAGCCGTACTCTCCACATCTGAAACATTTAATACTAGAATTGAAATTACCATGTGGTTGTTGTGGCGTATGACGAAGTTGTTGAGGTTGGTTCGATTTATTGGGTGGGTTGTTCCTCAGCATCGACTTCTTGTTCATTGTTGCTCTGCATCATATGTTCGTTTGTATGCCTCAAAATAGTCCATAGTGAATGGAGACCGAGGGCATCTTGTAGCTGTTGTCTTAATCCTTTCAAATACCTTGCTACCATTTGTTCCTCTATTTCCGAATGATCATTCCATTCTATCAATTAATAAAATTCTTCGGTGTAATCATCTAAAGATCTAGTTCCTTGTCTCAATAAATGCAATCTCTTGAATAGAGGCTGAGTGTAGCCGAAAGGAAGAAAGTGACTACATTTTTTTCATTATCTTTTCCCACTTTGTGATTTTAGTTTTTCCTTGTCTCTCCCGTGAACGCCTCATTTGTTCCCACCAAGTAGATGCTCTACTTTTCAATTTGATTGCAACCAATTTTACTTTAGCGTTATCTAAAACCTCCTTATATTCAAAGATGCGTTCTACTTCATTCATCCAATCAACGAATCCCTCTGCTTGTAGCGTACCAGAAAATTCTGGTAACATCACTTTAAAACCCAGATCACTACGACGGTCATCACGATCACGTCGTTCCCATAGCTTCCCCTATGGTGGTAAGGATTATCAAAACTCGATTATGAATCATAAGATTCTTCATCGTGATCAAGGTGAGGGCCTTCCTTCGTCGGAACATGTCCACGGCGACCCAAATTTTGCGCCGCTAGACGTTGAGTTAGCTCGGCAACTTGTTTATGTAAATCTTCAATCATAACGTCCTGGACGTTATGATCACGGTGTGGGACATCCTCAATCGGAACCTGCCCTCGACGGCCACGACCATAAGCCATTGAAACTGATGAAATCTAACCCAAAAAGACGTTGAGCTCTGATACCAATTGACGTCAGACAGAATAACGATTATCTTCCGGGCTGGTTAATCAAATAAATTCATAAGCAAGGAATAAGAGTTTCACAAAAAACACAGAGAAAACTTCTCTAATGCTTGAATTATGTGAGACCCCAGATTTTATCAATAAAGATTTAAATTTTGTCGAAATAATTTTTTTATATTATGGTGTGAATTTAAGATAATATTATAGTTGTGGGTAGTATTTATAAATTTTGTAAAGCATGCAAGTGGTTATATTATATTCGATTGGTCGGGGAATATTCGGTTTAGCAGGGAATATTCGTACAACGGCTCAATCATTGGTGGACCCCACAACAGAATTATTGTCGGATTGAGAAAACGACAAAAATATTTTATTAAAATAAAGGCGGAAGTTTTATCGTTGATACTGTTGAACTACTCGGTAGTAAAAGTACAGTAATACGTGTGGTTGCATAGTAGCACACAGTATTGATTATTGATGCCTATGTGAGAAGTCACTCAGTTTGATTCCATTATTGTCGATTAATAATATGAATTATTATAGCGATAATGACGTTTTATTTTATTCGTATTATTAACGTAATAAAATGAAACATCTTTTATATAAAATAGAATACTTTATTAAAGTTATTCTATAAATAGAATATATTATATTTTATTATGCATAGTGTTGCATAGTATATTGTATAGTGTTTGCATAGTAAAATGTTTTTATATAAATAGAATATATTATATTTTATTTAAAAGATTTTTCTTTAAATATGGACCGTCGATTAAAGTAAATCAATCTGGACCGTTTCATGGATTAGTTACTATGCATTCCATTTTCCTATAAATAGAAGCTCATTCCTTCATTATTTTCTTATTTAATTCATTGAAACTCTAGAGAGAGAAATTATAGAGAGAAGCTATAGAGAGAAAATTATAGAAAGAAGAAGAGTATTCGCTACTTCACTACTTCTATATTCAGGTTCTTTTTACGGTAAGGGTGTTATTCTTTCTTCTTGAAGAGAACTTCATTATTCCATTCATTATTATTATTACATTTGAATAACTGTAAAAGTGGCATACCCTATACATAACTTGTATACGCAGATACCCTATACTTGGTGAAATCCTTATGTTATTCCATTGCTTATTATTCATTGGAATAACTTTGATATGCCAGTTTACCCTATACTTGGTGACATTCTTCTATTATTCATTGGAACATCCTGTCATGTGTTTTACAAGGACTGGTTCCGCTTTTTATTATTCGTTGGAACATCATCGTGTGTTTTACACCGGACCGGTTAAAATCTTTATCATTCTCGTTTGAATATCCTATCTCGTGTGTTTTACACCGGATCCGGTTCCATCTTTATTATTCTGTTGGAACATCCGCTTTGTGTGAATTTCACCGACCGGTTCCGTTATTATTATTCTCGTTGGAATAACTTTGCCTATCTAAGTACCGCATGCATGGTGATTTCTTTTGTTATTCCATTCTTTATTATACCCATTGGTTAAAACTTTGACTTCTATACTCCATGAAATTAGTAGAATATCCTTGATATTTGCGTTTCATCCAAAGATCTTTCATGGAAATATTCTTCCGATCATTCTTGAATTTTACTCTACTAAACAAAGATTGTCGTTGACAATTTGGACGTTAATAATTCATGGATTAAATAATTCTTAAACTTGTTTTATTGAATTACTATGTCATTGTCATCATCCTCATGTTATATTATATTATCTTTGGCTTACGTGCATAGATGAACTTAGTATGATTATGACCAGGGATCATTCAAAATAATCATGACTTGATATAAATGATGTGACAAAAGTCCTCAGTGGCCTGTAATGCAGTGATGGATAGTTTTTGGTATGATTATGACCAGGGGTGATTCGGTATAGTCATGACCATTGATAATTTAATGAAAATCCTTGACTTTGGTACAGGGATGATTAAATGTGGTGGTTTATTTATTAAGCTGAGTCTCAGCGATAAAAATTGATGAAAACCTTTTAAAACCTAAAAGATAGTAGACTTTATTCTCTACTTGACTCTTTTAATGGATTGCTTATTCCGCTGCAGTTAAACTGGTTGTCTATTGTATTTTATCAGTTTAACACTGTTGAAGGCTAATGATAATTTATTATGCATTATCTTAGTCATAATATTTCTTCTTTGGGCTAGTTGAGCTCACCCTTTCTTTCCTTTTTCTTCGTGAAATGAGAACATAGCTGGGACGAGTCGGGGAACGAAGTAATGGTCCAGAGGATAGCATTAGTAGTCCTCACTATTCTGTGAAATAGTGTGATAATAGTTGTAATGAGGACTCCTTTTGAGTTTATATAATATCTAGTAGACAATATTTGTATTCAAACTCACAGCTTTATGTCGATTGTATACTGGCAGTTATATTAGTAAGTTGTATTTGAATTTATGTACCATGTAAGTGGCGACCCAAGATGGGTGACGATACCTAATTTTGGGGTGTTACGGTTGGTATCGAGCTTAGGATATGATCCCCAGCTAAGATGTGAGAATAGTACTAGGAGGGAGAGGCGGGAATTCCTTCGCTAGTATGACTTACCTAAGTTTATTTGGTATTTGATTGGTCACGAGAGTATAGTGATAATATGTTTCATGTTAATTAACCCTTGTTTTGTGTTGGTGTTTGTATTTAGATGTTGTGAATAGGGCTCGGTTATTGGAGCGCGATAATGAGTCTCAACCAAAAGGTAACGACCAACAACACGATAATAATCATACCTGGCCAGAAACGACCATCGAACAATGATGACCATCGTGGGAGAAATTATCATGCCAAGAATGGTAACCACTTGGTGGTAATCATGGCCAAGATAATAGAAGTGGAAATTTCAAGAAGAGAAGGTCATTTAGCTCGATTTTGTCGTGGCACCAAAGTCAAGTCCATTTGGGATGGTGGCACCAAAGGCGGACACGGATAAAACAAAGCCTGGTGGTTTCATGAAGAGCGTTTTTCATGACTTCTTAAAAGCAAGTGACTCGAACGAAGTTAGCACGGGTTAGTTAATTATAAATTCTTGCGAAGTCTATACCTTATAAGATACCGGTTCTACCCATTATTTTATCTCATTTTAGCGCTCAACATTTAAATTTGACTCAGGAGAAGTTAGACTTTAACTTATTGGTTGAAACTTCGTTGGGAGAAACCTTCGTTACCTCCACTCGCTTATTAATCTTGTTGTTTCAAATAAACACTTTCACGTTACTGTCGATATTATCTCTTTGAAAATATTTGCCTTTTATGGTATTTTAGGAATCAATTGGTTAACTACTCATTATTCTTTTTGTAAGGTTGTTAGCTTTCATATTCCTAACCAACCTGTTATACGAATTCAAAGCAACCAAACCACTAAAGTCAATCATTGTCATATCAAGCCATAAGTAAAGAGCCCCGATCCTTTCGTTGTTGACTTTCTTATGTAGAATGCAACAAGCCGGACTTTAGAGGCGACGCCGTGAATGAAGATGGCAAGTTTATAGGTATCATTGTGAGATCTTTATCTAGGTTAAGGGATAGAAGTCACAGTTGGTATCAATGTGACGTACTATCCAAGTCTTGGACGAGAGTAATGATTTTGAATGATATTTCTATCATTAATAAATTTCTTGGCGTATTCTTGAAGACTTTCTAGCCTACCTTGAACGTAAAATCAAATTTTGTATTGACCCCAAAGATAAAACCCATTTCTTAAACCCTCAAATATTTCATCAACTAAAAGGATCTGTTTACGTGGTTTATGATGAAAGTCATAATAAAAGCATTGGACTAATGAAAATCATGGGTATATGAAGTATTAGTAAGTGTTATGATGAGTTATGTGGTTATTATGTGAAAACATGAAAGTTTCTTAGAAATCACAAAGGGTTGAAAAATCAGATTTTGGTGAAAAACGTAACATGAAATTCAATTGACCATATCTCCTATTATATTTTGAATTTTTGAGTGTGGTGAAGTCCTAGAGTTAGATCTATGAGTTACCTAACTAATCCAAGTGGAATTACTGGAAAAGGTGTTGTAGATTTTTGTGTGGACTAATTTTAGCAAAGGAGGCCAAAGCTGTAAATTTCGAAAATGCTACTGCCCAGAAACTTTAAGGGACTGTTTCGGCCACTTAAATTATGAGAAAATTCTGGTCTTTTGGGACATGAAAGTATACGGTATAAAGTACCTCCTGTCCAAAAATGAGCTCATTCGACTTAAAATGAGCAAGTTATGACTATTTCAATATTTAGGTTTTTCCGATTAAAAAACGCTATAACCGTGAGTTCTATAAGTCCGATGACCATGAAATTTAAACTAGAAGCTCACGTTAACATGTGTAAGGTCCTGCCAAGATTTGGGAATTTTGGAGTTAAACTTGAGGTAGCTAATTTCTTAAGGAATTAATTAGAAATTGATTTTTGAAAAATAGTAAATGAATTTTAAAAATTTTGAGAAAAATATATTTTCATTATGGGACTATATTATGCTAAATCCCGTAAAAGAAATATTTTGGGACTAATTTGGTATTTTTCATAAAAATAGTTTAATTACTGAACATATGAGTTAAATATGTTATGTGAAGTAACAAAGTTGAAAATAGGATTTTATGGCTAGAGAATCTATATATAGTATATGTATATATTTTTTTTGATGAGGATTTGATAATTGGTGATGATATTTTATGAGTATGGCATTTTGAATGATTAAATGCATTATATGGTAAAGCGTAAACAATTGAGATAAATTGTTTATAAATTTAAGAAGTGATTAAAATATTATTATAATATTAATGTTATTAGATTATGAGATTATTAAGTGATTGATAACATGGGGATATTCTTGAATCTCGGATAAATTATATTATAAATGTTTAATATTTATCCTTTATCTCATTTGATTGATTCTTTATATCATTATCCTCATGTTTATATTATGTTGAAAGTCATCGTGGCCTGTAAAGTGCATAGATGGACTTGGTATGATTATGACCACGCATTATTCGGTATAATCATAACAGTAATTGAATACACAATTATCTTTGGTCAGAAAGTGCATGGATAATTTGTGGTCGTGATACTAATGAATACACAATTATCTTTGGTAGTAGTGCATGGATAATTTGTGGTCGTGATATTAATGAATACACAATTATCTTTGGTCAGTAGTGCATGGATAATTGGTGGTCGTGATACTAATGAATACACAATTATCTTTGGTAGTAGTGCATGGATAATTTGTGGTCGTGATACTTAATGAATACACAATTATCTTTGGTAGTAGTGCATGGATAATTTGTGGTCGTGATACTTAATGAATACACAATTATCTTTGGCCGTAGTGCATGGATAATTTGTGGTCGTGATACTTAATGAATACACAATTATCTTTTGGTAGTAGTGCATGGATAAATTGTGGTCGTGATACTAATGAATACACAATTATCTTTGGCCGTAGTGCATGGATAATTTGTGGTCGTGATACTTAATGAATACACAATTATCTTTGGTAGTAGTGCATGGATAATTTGTGGTCGTGATACTTAATGAATACACAATTATCTTTGGTAGTAGTGCATGGATAATTTGTGGTCGTGATACTAATGAATACACGATTATCTTTGGTAGTAGTGCATGGATAATTCGTGGTCGTGATACTTAATGAATATCCTCGGCACGTAGTGCGGGGATGATTCGATGATATGGATTAATTATTGAATTTGAGTCTCAAAGAATGAAATATTAATTCATGGATGTGGTAAAAGTCATCTTTGGCCATAGTGCATTGATAGACTTGGTATGATTATGACCACGGATTATTCTAAGTATAATCATGACCGTAATTGAAAACACAAATATCCTTAGCTTGAAAGTGCATGGATAATTCATGGTTGTGATACTATTGTCGAGTCTCAAGATTATTGGTTTTACGATTATATATCCTTGGCACCAGTAGTGCAAAGATGAATTGTTAATGAATGTCTTTCGTGGGATTGCAAAGATGAACTTAATATTTTCAACGATAAAGGTATTCAAGGTATCCTCACCTCTTTATCATACAGTGTACGCATACCCTAATTTCGAGGGCAAAATTCCATAAGGAGGGGAGATTGTGAGACCCCAGATTTTATCAATAAAGATTTAAATTTTGTCGAAATATTTTTTTTATATTATGGTGTGAATTTAAGATAATATTATAGTTGTGGGTAGTATTTATAAATTTTGTAAAGTATGCAAGTGGTTATATTATATTCGATTGGTCGGGGAATATTCGGTTTAGCGAGGGAATATTCAGACAACTACTCAATCATTGGTGGACCCTAATAATGTAATTATTGTCGGATTGAGAAAACGACAAAAATATTTTATTAAAATAACGGCGGAAGTTTTACCGTTGATACTGTTGAACTACTCGGTAGTAAAAGTTCAGTAATACGTGTGGTTGCATAGTAGCACACGGTATTGATTATTGATGCCTATGTGAGAAGTCACTCAGTTTGATTCCATTATTGTCGATTAATAATATGAATTATTATAGCGATAATGACGTTTTATTTTATTCGTATTATTAACGTAATAAAACAGAAACATCTTTTTATATAAAATAGAATACTTTATTAAAGTTATTCTATAAATAGAATATATTATATTTTATTATGCATAGTGTTGCATAGTATATTGCATAGTGTTTGCATAGTAAAATGTTTTTATATAAATAGAATATATTATATTTTATTTAAAAGATTTTCTTTAAATATGGACCGCCGATTAAAGTAAATCAATCTGGACCGTTCATGGATTAATTACTTATGCATTCCATTTTCCTATAAATAAGCTCATTCCTTCATTATTTTCTTTTAATTCATTGAAACTCTAGAGAGAGAAATTATAGAGAGAAGCTATAGAGAGAAAATTATAGAAAGAAGAAGAGTATTCTCGCTACTTCACTACTTCTATATTCAGTTCTTTTACGGTGAGGGTGTTATTCTTTCTTCTTTGAAGAGAACTTACATTATTCCATTCATTATTATTACGTTGGAATGGCTCGTAAAAGTGGCATACCCTATACATAAACTGTGATACGCAGCATACCCTATACTTGGTGAAATCCTTATGTTATTCCATTGCTTATTATTACATTGGAATAACTTTGTATACATGAGTTTACCCTATACTTGGTGACATTCTTCTATTATTACATTGGAACATCCTGTCGTGTGTTTTACAGGACTGGTTCCGCTTTTTATTATTCTCGTTGGAACATCCATGCGTGTGTTTTTTACGGACTGGTTAAAATCTTTATCATTACATTGGAATATCCTATCTCGTGTGTTTTACACCGGATCCGGTTCCATCTTTATTATTCTGTTGGAACATCCCGCGATTGTGAATTTCACCGACCTGTTTTCGTTATTATTATTACGTTGGAATAACTTTGTCTATGCTAAGCACCGCATGCATGGTGATTTCTTTTGTTATTCCATTCTTTATTATACCCAAATTGGTTAAAACTTTGACTTCTATACTCCATGAAATTAGTAGAATATCCTTGATATTTGCGTTTCATCCAAAGATATCTTTCATGGAAATATTCTTCCGATCATTCTTGAATTTTACTCTACTAAACAAAGATCATGTTGACAATTTGGACGTTAATAATTCATGGATTAAATAATTCTTAAACTTGTTTTATTGAATTACTATGTCATTGTCATCATCCTCATGTTATATTATGTTATCTTTGGCTTACGTGCATAGATGAACTTAGTATGATTATGACCGAGGATCATTCGGTATAATCATGACTTGATATAAATGATGTGACAAAAGTCCTCGGTGGCACTGTAATGCGTTGATGGATAGTTTTGGTATGATTATGACCGGGGGTGATTCGGTATAGTCATGACCATTGATAATTTGATGAAAATCCTTGACCGTGGTACAGGGATGATTAAATGTGGTGGTTTATTTATTAAGCTGAGTCTCAGCGATAAAAATTGATGAAAACCTTTTAAAACCTAAAAGATTGTAGACTTTATTCTCTACTTGACTCTTTTAATGGATTGCTTATTCATCCGCTGCGATTAAACTGGTTGTCTATTGTATTTTATCAGTTTAACACTGTTGAAGGCTAATGATAATTTATTCTGCATTATCTTAGTCATAATATTTCTTACTGGGCTAGTTGAGCTCGCCCTTTTTTTCACTGTTCTCTTCAGGAAATGAGAACATAGCTGGGACGAGTCGGGGAACGAAGTAATGGTCCAGAGGATAGCATTAGTAGTCCTCACTATTCTGTGAAATAGTGTGATAATAGTTGTAATGGGGACTCCTTTTGAGTTTATATAATATCTAGTAGACAATATTTGTATTCAAACTCACAGTTTATGTCGTATTGTACACGACAGTTATATTAGTAAGTTGTATTTGAATTTATGTACCATGTAAGTGGCGACCCAAGATGGGTGACGTATACCTAATTTTGGGGGCGTTACAAATTATATTTATAAAAAAAGTCTCCATCAATTCAACCCACAAGCCGGGTTTTATAGCTAACAAACTTCCTTTCCAAGTCGTAACAGAATTCCTAAAAATATGGAAATAGAATCCTAAAAGGTAACAAACTTCCTAAATTTATGGTAACAATTCCTAACTAATAACAACTTCCTATTAATAAAAATATTACCATAAAAAATGAAACATATCTAAAAAAAATGTCAATTCTGAACCTTCGAAGTCAAACTCGAAGGAGTGGTCCGCCATCCGAATCAAAGAAGTGGTCTGCTATCCGACTCCCGAAGTCATCAGCCATCTGAACCCAAAGACGTCAATGACCGCCACATTTACGCCAATTCTCCGATGCATGGTATTTTAATGCCATTAACGTGCTATCTAATAGTTCAACATCATCGGACTCGGTTCCTCCTGCATCAAGCTCTCTAACTCAACCAATTGGCAATGAGAAGAGTTGGCTTAAGTTATTATATACTAGACATTTTCAAAAGGTATTCGATGTCGGACAAAATATATACTCTAACACTCCCCCTCACGTGTAACTTGGTGTATTGAGGGTTTCACGTGGACCTGATGAATAGGAGATCCACTTGAGAAAAGTAAAATCCCAACACAAGACAAGCTCAGAAAAAATCTAGTAAACCTTAAACAAATATTAACCCAATTGATAGGTGGTACTAGTTAAGAAATGGGTAACTTTGACACTTAAGAAATAGACTGCAAGTGGGTAAGAATGAAGGCCAAGAAGAGTATTTAATTAGGCCCAAGGATAGTCCTCTCTGATATCATGTTAAATTTATAAAATGGGCCCAAGTCTAATATATGAAGACCTCAGGCAATGAGAAGAGTTGGTTCAAGTTATTATATACTAGACATAATTTCTCAAGGTATTCGATGTGGGATAAGATACATATTCTAACACTCCCCCTCACATGTAACCCGATATATTGAGGGTTGCATGTGAACCTCATGAATAGGAGATCCACATAAGATAAACAATCCCAGAAGAAGAAGCTAGTCACAAGACAAGCTCAGAAAAAATTTAGTAAAGCTTAAACAATTATTGGCCCAATCGATAAGTGGTACTAGTTAAGAAATGGGTAACTTTGACCATTAAGAAATGGACTACAAGTGGGTAAAAATGAAGGCCAAAAAGAGTATTTAATTAGGACCAAGGATAGCCCACTCTGATATCATGTTAGATTTATAAAACAGGCCCAAATCTAGTATATAAAGACATCAAACTCTCTAACTCAAAACTAATTGGCAATGAGAAGAGTTCACCCAAGTCATTATATACTAGACATATTTTCTCAATGTATTCGATGTGGGAAGATATATATTCTATCATATCCAAATTTTTCTGTTTTGTTTTTGTTTTTGTTCACTTTGCCATTGATTGATGCTTGATGTTGATTAAAGTAAAATTCTTGATTCTTGGGAGGATTTATTGCTAAAAGGTTATTCGGTTCAATATAAGAAGCTAATATAAACATGAGAAATCTATGTGGATTGATTAAATTATGTATTAAAAAGTTTGGCTTCTCATAATTTCAGAAATCAATTGCATTCCCCAAGTCCAAAAGTTTTTACCTCTTATTAAAGGCTTAAGATTGCCTGATACGATAACCAATAAATTAATGTTAAGTGCCCCCATGAATGTCGATTGTAGAAACAACAATTGCTGATGTTTTATTTATTTACTTATCTTAGCCTTTAGGAAAAGGAAATCAGTTTCTTGAATCCTTTTAACTGTGAACTTTTGACAATCTAGAATAGTAGAAATGAGAAAGTTTCTTGGCTAGTTGGGCTGGAAATCCTTTGACCTCGTTGATGATGGCGAGGTGGGATGACAGGTGTTTTGACTGTTAGAATGAGGGAAGGGGTTAAGGAGGTTGGTTTGGTGGAGGAGTTGGCATCGGTCTTTGACTGTTTGAAGCAGGTGAAGGCTACAACTAAAGTGTTGATGGATAGGAAAAAAAATAAGAGTAGAGTGGCGGATCTCTTCTACTATAATAGTGGGTAGACATATGATGTGGAGGTTTTTCTAGAATGGTGATTTAAGGCATTTTTTCTACCAGAGGTCAGCGATGGAATAGGGTGGTTGTTGGTGGCTAAGAAATTTTGCCAGCTTGCTTTCAGTTCTACACTTTGAGGGAGTTTCCGCTTAATGTTTTGGAGGTCATGAAACTGCTGTTTGTAATTTGTTGAAAGGCTATGGGCCCTCAGGCTGGTGAGTGTATTGGTGAACAACAACCCCTCATGTTTGAGCCATATGTTGATGAAGGGGGAATGGTAGTTTGATGTTCCACGGGGTCTTGACTCTTAACAGTGTTGAAGATGGGGATGATATTTGGCATTGGGCATTGTTGATTGCCTCATTATTGATTTATTTAGTCTGAAAGGGGTGGATACATAATACTTTTGTTGCTAATTTGGAGCAGGATTTTGAAGGTTTTTCTGATGTGCTTGTTTTCATATGGTGATAGTCTTTCGATGTTGAGTGGTGTGTTATGACAAAAATGTGGGCGTGGTTGGGTGGAGGCTAATATTTGAACTTTGAAGCATTCTTAGGTGTCACTTAATGTGTGTCGTAATGAGAAGTCCATGGAGTTGTTCTAGGAACTGATAGTGGGAGGAGGACATGGAAATCAAAATGGAAAGGAAATTTGGGTGCATATTTGTAAAGTAACATGGTGAAAGAGTTGAAGAAGTTGGAATGGTCAATGAGTGACGGAGGAGGGGAAACAAGATGGTCAATGAGTGATGGAGGAGGGAGGGTGAAATAGATGATTTAGAGGGCATGCTATGTTTGCAAGAGTCTAAATTATCCAACTTTAAGGGAGGTGATTGCTTGCTTATGAGGGGAGGCATATGGGTCATGTTGGATGTGGTAGACTCTGCATGTGGTACTCTGATTTTGTTGGACTCGAGAATTGTTGAACTGCTTAATTTCTTGGTGGAAAGTTTTTCTACTTCTTCATTCAAGTTCTTGGAGATGTTATTGGTGAAGTCAAATCTGACTTTGATTTCGAGGAGATTGTAATGCTAGCTAAAAGGTGATTGGGCCTATTCCTAAAGTGGAAGCAAGGAACCCCCACGAGCATAATATATTGTTGTTTGCCGCTACAAATAAGCGGGGGTTGGGGCCCAATTTTTGGGGTGGTTTTGTACATTTGTTATGTGTCTCGAAGTCTTGTTTGGGATCTGACATTTGACCCGACCTGAAGTATGTTGAGGCGACCAAAAGGGAAAAAAATTAGGTTTAGTGGTGGTAGCGAATGATTAAGGTCGTATGGACCTGTTATGTTATTTGGGGCCCATTATATTTTTAGCTCACTTATATATATATATATATATATGTTATTTTAGTGATGGTTTCAGTATTTTTTTTCTTTCTCAATGCTTTCAAAGAAAGATTCACTTATTATATTCTTCACTCAAATATAGTTTTATCTTCTACCTCTTGCACATGGTTTTTCCCAATTTTAGCTTTCCACATAAATCTTGTGTTCTTGTTTTTAATATTCTTTCATTGATTTCTCTGTTTGCCATAGTTTATGATAACATTTTCGGGGTAAATTAGGGTTGTTATATTTCATTATATAAGGAAGGGATCATGCACTACATTAAGTACAATTTTCCGAGGTAAATCACGTAAATTGTGTTATGTATGATTGCTTTTCTTTCTACTTCTCTTTGCTATTGTTCTCGTTGTGTTTTCATATAAGACATGTTTAGTGCGAAGCTTTTGTGGAACTTTTGGCCAGGCAAAGGATTCAGTGGGGTAGGAGTTTATTGGTGAAACTGGCCAAGATTCACGATCAGTGGGAGGTACTATATGGTAATCAAATGTGATTTTAACACAATCATATTTCTGGTGGAGAGACGATTTTGTACTAGAGAACTAGATCTATCGGGGCTTTCTTGGAGTTAGTCAATGAGAGATAGATTGACAAGTTTGCCATTTGGACCATCACTTGTTTACATAGGCGTAGACATGCACAAACGAAGTCAGCTTGGTCTCAAATCAGTGCGGATGACTGTGCTAAGCAAGCTTAAAATGAAAGAAGCTAAGAAAGGCCAAAGCTAACCAAACTTAAATCGATGTTTATTATAACTGAAGGCTAGGCTAGGCACGGGACCATACCTAGTCCAAGTCGGTTCGGTTCAGTCCAACCCCTTCTCCCTTTTTTAACATAAAAATTTAGATATTAAATATAAAAACTATACAATATAAACTAATAAAAGTTATAATGATAAAATTGTGAAAGTGAAAATTTAAATGAAGATGTATTAACTAACTAAAAGTCTAAAACGAATATATTAATTAAATATTTACAATAAATCAAAAATGAACAATTAAAGCTTTAAACTTACTTGATGTATTAATTAAAACTATTGTATTGCAAGAATGAGTAAGTAATACTTTCATTGATAAAAAATAATAACTTTAGACTTCAAAAATTACAAATAACTCAAACAATAATGTATAATTACAAATATTTGTCTTCAACATTTTAAATATGTCTTCAAATCTTCAAAAAATGTCTTTAAATATTCAAAAAATGCCTTCATATCTTCAAAAACTATTTGTCTTCAATCTCTATAGATTTACACTTGCTTAAGTTTATGCTTAGACTTCGGGATCTTTCGAGCTATCTTGATCGTCCACTACATCTTGTATTCTTGTTAATTCTTATAGCAAATGCATCTCCAAGGATTCTGGGATAAGGTGTTGTTTGGTTACTTATGAATGAGTCTGAATCCGACCGAATAAGTCATTCATATCATTTGTTTTATAATTTTAAAACTCAGATAAATGCAGAATGTATGCGAGCAGTTCATCCAAAAATTATAATATCGAATGAGTAAGAGGTAATGTTAAAATGATATTTTTACCAACATACTCTCATAGAAAATTAAAAATTACATTCAATATTCTTCTTGTTTTACTATTGTCAACAAATTTTGATATGTACAAATTGTTTTTTATTTTTCTTTAAAAAATTGGTCAATAACCAATTTAATAAATGTTGTTGTAGTCTTTTGTTTTGATTTTATGAACTATAGAATGTTATTAATAGTTTTAGTGTTTTATTCCTAAAATTATATTATTAATAGTATACTCTATCAAAGATTGTTCAATAATATATATTTAATTTTTCTTAGATAACATAATTTATTTATAATTACATAATAAACCAAAAGGTTAAAATAGAAAATACACGTATTCAGATGTTTTAGACATACAATTATCAAACACATCATTTAATTCCGTATTTAAATTTTCTACTCTATTCAACTCATTTAGATTCTCTTTTACATTCAAAACTTTTCATTTAGTTTTATCAAACAACACCCAAGTCTACTTCCCTTTTCATCTAATACCCTGCCAGATAGAGAAAAACAAGATTCTGAAGCTATAGTTCTAACTTAGACAGTTAGTTGATTGCTGACCGTTGCGGCCAAAACAGGATATTATCTATGATTTCTCCACCATGTTATTATATAAAAAATTTTCAAATTCGTGATCGCTTATAAAACTCCTAAAATCAGTTTTACAATATAAACCAAGTTCGTTTAGACTGCTTGATTTAGTTTTTGATAGTGATTTTAATAATAATAATCCATATTTAAAAGATGAATAGGGAGGGGTGGTTCACATTTTGATTTAAAATATAAAGTCTCGTATTGATTATAAAATATAGTACATTAATTATTTAAATTTGATTTAATGTAATCAACATTATCAGTATCCACATTTTCTAATTTATCTTCTAAAATGCTTTTCACATCTTCTAATTTTATGACGAGATTTAATGTCGCTACACTAGTAATGACAATTGGCATGTCCTCAAAATATTTTTAATTTTTTCTTCCATTGAAAAAATAAAATCAGCCCAAACATTATCATATCTAAATTCTTTAAACATAATTGTTATTATTACTAAATTGAAAGGAAACTGTAAGACCCCGAATTTTTTTTTTTATAAATAAAATTGAATTTCCTCTAATTATTATTTTTGAATAATAAAGTGTTAATTTGATTTAATGCTTTGGTTATGGGTGAAATGTGCAAATTTTGCAAAATAAGCAAGTGGTTATAAAATATTCATTGTTGTTGGGGAATATTCGTTTGGTCGTGAAATATTCTTGTTGTCGGGGAATATTCATATGACGGCGCAACCATTTATGGGCCCCATAACAGAATAACTGTCGGATGAAAAAAATGACAAGTTTGAGTTTTTATAAATAACGGCAAAATTATTACTATTAACCTTTGTTGGATTACACGATGGTTAAAATCTGATGTCTGGCGTGGTTGCACAAAGAGTACACTGCAGTATTGCAAAATATTTTTGAATTATTGATTCTTATGTATGAAGGTACTACTCAATAATTGTTACATTAATTACTGTTCAATATTTTATTTTATTGGTTCAATAATTGCTGCGTTGATATTTTATATTATTGTTGTTTCAATAATTGTCATTCAGATAGTATTTCCCATTATCGGATCAATAATTCATATTATTTGAATAATATTATTAGATAACATTATTGGAAATGTCTAGAAAGTTACATCGAGAGAGGTTTGGTCACCTAATCATGGCTACCAAGAAGGAGAAATCCTTATCGGAAAGCCCCTCTTTCGGGAACAACTTTGGTTGTCATTATTGTGATTATGTAATACTATTTGTGATTAATTAATTATTAATTTATATGATAAGGACATATTTATTTTATGTGGATATAAATGATAAATTAATGCTGAGGTGTTTTATATTTTGTCGGAATGGAGGAATTCTTAGAAAAGTGACAATTGTTGAAAAGTGATATTTTGTCTTTTCTGATAAAATAATTCATTCAAATATATTATTATATTAAATTCTAAATGTATAATGTGATAATATAATAATATAATAATGGTGATATTTTTACACTAAATTCACGGTACATGAATCAAATGAGAGAAATCTAGAAATCAAAAGAAGAATAAAATATGGGATTTTCAGAAAAAATAGTTCATTACTTGATTTTGTAAAATCCATAAATCTTTATATATAATGAGTTAGGAGATGAGCCATATATCAAAAGAAAGTCCTGGAAGTAAGCTAACTGTAGAAATTAGAATCACCCAAAAATTCATTGTGGATTTTTCGTGGTGACTGTTTGAATGAAACTGGTCCGAAGGACTCATAATCCGAAAAATCAGTGTTCTTAAGATATATTGCGTGAGGTATAATTTTTAATCCGACCGTTGGATCATTGTGATTTTTGGATATTTTATACATATATATGTTGGGTATATGATCACAAATTTTGAACCGTTAAAAATTAACATATGATTTGTTATGATTTTTAAGAGGTGTTGAAAATCGTCCGTATGTGGATTTCGGTCATTTTTTATTTGGAATTTGGAAAAACTTAAAGCTACAAAGTTGTAGAGAATTTGATTTCATATGGAATGGACATAAAATTTGTATTTTTCTAATAAAAGGGCTATTTATTATGAATTATTGAAGTTTTAGAAATTAAATATTTTTATTAAAATTATGGGTGGGACCCACTTTTGTTAAAACATGTGGGCTGCAAATTTTCTTCCAAGATGGCATGCTGATGGCTTTTTAATAAGGTGGGCATAGAAGGAAGGAAAAAAATAATATTATTTTATTATTTAGTCTCTTTTGGCGTTTTAACATTTTCCTATAAATAGGGTGCTTAAGTTAGAATTGAAAATCACACCAGAAACATAAGTTTTCTCTCTCTATATTATCGAGCGTATTTTTATGAGTATTTAGATACTTTGAGAATTCCTATTCAGTGCAAGTTTGCTTCGACTTTACATCCGATATTCCAGTCAGAAATACTGCTCTTTTGAGGTAAGGGGTGGTAAGGGATGTTATTTTCTTGGTAAATGATATTATTTCTTTTGATATCATTATACTGAAATATTGATATGAATTTTATTGTGAAATTTTTACCTTTTCGTGTCGGGATTACTATTCACGTATACGACACTATTCACGTATACGACATTATTCATGTATATGACACTATTTATGTATATGACATTATTTATGTATACGGTACTATGTACGAATACAGAGTACTATTCATGAGTTACTATTTATGAGTTACTATTCATGAGTTACTATTCATGGGGTACTATTAACAACAAAATTGGTTTCTTTTTTTTGACCCAATTATCGTTGATTTATGAATCTTACTCTTGAAATTAAATGCAGTTGTTGATCATATTATTTTTATTATCATATATAACATTTTTATAATCTTGGTGAAGAAATTTTCTCTTTCACTTGAGTGTAAAGGTGGGTAGATTATTGATATGATCGTGACTATGGGTTCTCTTTGGCCAGTAGTGCAAAGTTGAATTGTTGACTGGTATGATCATGACCATTGAATTTATAATTGAATATCTTTAGCTTAAGTGCAAAGGTGAATTGATCAACATGGTTATAATTATTGTTTATATAAATTCTGAAATGATTATATATTTCTTTGAGCTTTTAATATCTTTGGCCCGTAGTGCAAAGATGACCTGTTGTTGAATATCTTTGGCCTGTAGTGCAAAGATGACCTGTTGAATATCTTTGGCCCGTAGTACAAAGATGAACTTATTAGTATGAATATGAACATGAACTATGATTTGGTATAACCATGATCTTTGATGTTTCAGGTAAAGACATGTGATGAAAATTATCTTCGTCCTGGATGTGAAGAGGAATTTAGAACCACAAATATGATTATGAGTTATTCACATGATTGTGGAAAGGAACTGTTGATTGATGTTACAGGGATAAAACATTGGTGGTGGACTTTTAACATGGAGAAGATAATAGACTTTATGGTCTATTTGTCTCTTCTAATGGATTGCTCGTTCTGCTGCAACTATGGTTGAAATTTTTTATCATCTATCATATGTTTTAAATCTCTGATTTATTACTGACGAAGGCTATTGATAATTTAATTATCTTTAGTCATGATATTCTTTACTGGGCTATTTGTGCTCACCCTTTTGCTTCATAATTCCTTTCAGGTAATAAGAGTGTAGCTGGGTTGAACGGGGATAACAGGGGAATAGAACGGTGGTCTATAGTTGTTGAGGTTCTCCATAAACAGTTTTTATTGAGAACTTTAGATAAGTGTATTGTATTTTATACGTCATTTAATAATTATATTTGGTGAATCCAATAGGGTGAGGCGAACCCAACATTGGAAGGGTGTTTTGCCACTATCATACAAGATGTCTAATGACATATAACCTCGTATTATCATAAGACAGGGTTGTGCACATCCACTTGATGAGTATATCTACGAGCACTACCTATATAATCTTGGAGTTTGGTTGAAATATAATTCTCAATTGTAGATAGTGGAGATAGTTATATGTCAAGAGAAGACTCACCATTGGAAAGAACATGATAGTAATCTTCTTGTTTTTCTTTGGGGTCTATTGGGTCAACCAAGGATAATTATCCAGTCATATGATATCTATTATAACATAGATGCATGGCCTCCCATATACGAAGGTTTCCTTGAGCATTTCCCAAAGATTTTAATTTCTAAAATAGTAATTGACTGTACCTTTATGCAAGGTGCCATTGTGACGTGCTATCCAAGGTTGGGATGAGAGTCACAGTTGGTATATATTTGTATCAAAACTCACAACATATGTGTTGTATTTTGCACGACAATTTTAATAATGAAGTTGTAGTTGTTTTCTGTACCATGTATTTGGCGACTCAGAATAGGTTGGGTGGATTGGACCTATTTTGGGGGCATCACAGAAACTATATATATATATATATTAACTTATCTCAAATAAACCAAAACTGTAGAAAAAGATTTGTCAAGGCTAGTACTTGTTACTATGTCCTTAAGACAATTATGCCCTTCGTATGGTGCTCAGAGTTGATAGCACTTGTCTTGTAATGCCTCGAAATCCGGTCTATTTTCACATCCAGATTCCGTACGTCACGATCCCATCTTCTTCCAAACATATATAATTATATAGCTAAATATAACAACATACATTCTCAAAACCCAGGTTCTAAAACCTTATAACCCCTTTTCATTACAAATAACGATAATTACATTATTCTTTATCTTTTACAAGAGTGACTTTTATCCGCCACCAAGGATACATCAACTTTCATTAAACTATTCTAAAGTTCATTTAACTTATTTTATATTACAAGTCTTCGCTTGATCTTCACGCTCATTCACATACTGAATGACACTGCATCTGGATACCAGTCAGCTTGATCTTTACGGAATCCTTAAGTTCTTCTAACATCGTTCGCTGAAAATGTTTTTCATTTAAAGCAAGTGTGAGCATTCAATTGCCCAACAAGTCATAGCAGTTGAACAAACAACAATAAGAATTCAAACATTCTTTATAACTTCAATAACCAAACAAGGCTATGAAGCAGCTTGAACAATAGGAATAATTTCGATTCCTATCATTTTAAAACATTATTCACATGCACTTTGATATACTTTCATTCTTCTACCTTTTTCATACTTATCATGTCTGGCTAGAATCATTAGCACAGACTTAACAATAACGGATCATGTATAAACAGAACATACTTGTATTGAACAGCTCAATCACAGAACAGTTCATATCTTAGAAACACTGAAGTGTTCAAATTGTGGCTCAAGGCCTAATACGTTCTACCACCTTGTACAAATATCGCACATTCGCACATAGACAGAACTTCTCAAGTTCAACATCTGAGAAGTTTAAAAAACTTGCATTCATTTAGAATATGAATGAAGTTAGGAAACTTGCCTTACGCCCAGCTACAGCTTACGCCAAACTATTTATTTCAATTCCTATATAACACATAAGAAAACACCACATACACCAATTAGTCATACATCTTTGACTTATGCATTAGTTTACTTAACTTTACTTCTTAGGGTTCGCGTTCTTGCAACCTAAGTTTACGCGACCACTTTCACTACCGTTCTACGGCTTCATGATATACGGAGATGTCTTACTTTTACGTTCATCATCTTTGATGTTTTACATTCTTATCTTCTTCTTATAACTTCTCTAGGACTCAGCACACATCGCACCTCTGCTAGTAGTCCATATGGTACTCTGAGTGGTTTCCCACAAATAATCAACAAACAAGTTCCCGTCTCGTCTACACTACCCATAACAGTGAGTTAGATCGGTTGCCAGTTTTGTATATACCTTCGCTCTCCGAAGGAATTATTTAGCCTAGCTCCCATATGTCAACCATCAAAGGTTACGATTGTACCACAACCTAACTTATCCGAACCATTAAACTATAATATTCGTTAAGTCAATTTCTTATTCTTTTTTAGCTTTCTAATAACTAAATACCATACCTCAGGATTCATTCTTATTCGACTCACATTCGGCTTTCATTAATCTTAATACTGTTCGTTACTGCTTTCTCGATAATTCATATCTTACTAATACTTTTGTTATCCATTATATGAACTCCATGTTCATTACTCGTTCCTAGTGTCAAAGCCACACCGTTCGTTGTATGCTAAGACCAATCATTCTTCGCAACAACATTGCGTTTGTAGCGTCTATATGCTTTACACTTGTCTCTCACTAGCATGACATAACATCGAAATGTTATTCATTACCCTCATCGCTCAACGTCTAAGGAATCACAACCATAGCAATCCCTCACATTCGTTCATTTCGACTCTTATCCCCCGGACATGATTCACGTAACCCACGTCTACATTATTTGTCTTTTACTCTCATTTAAATCTTTTCGTTCAACCTTCATTAAAGGTTTAAAAAAGTAATTAAGGGTTACTTTAGTTGAACATTATGTTCTTTATCTTTCCTTACGTTTCCCCCAAGAGTTGAGCAGTTAAAAGCTCTTCTCTGGCTTTTTCCCTACACTAGCGCTGCGACGCCACTCTCCATTCTGTCTCTCGCGCCACGGCGCGAGTTTGCAGTACCCGACTCCCTGGTCTGGCACTGCAGCGCCACCTTATAAGGCATGGTTGGCACCGCGGCGCCAAGCCCTAATTCTTGAAAATTTCTTCTAAGTGTTAACTTCATTTTGAGACGTTACTTCTCGATCTCATAACTCCTTCATTATAACTTGGAATGAGGTTGTTCCAAAGCCATTCTCTTACATATCTTACATACTTCAATACCCCTCAGAAAGAACTTCATTCTGAATCCGTTAATGTGCCATTCAATTGGCTTGATCTTCACCCTTCGTTCATTTTATGTTTTTAACGCTCTTCGTTCTTCATCCGTAATTTGGTCATCCGAACTCGGAATTCATTCATTCTTGAGTCCACGACTCACGTTTTGTATGTTCTCTTACATTCTTATGAAATCCTACATGTTCGGGTTCATTTACTAACTTTCTAATTCTCATTCGTCTTTTACAAATTTTTTTCCATAACTTCGTTATAGCTAAGTTTTAATCCATTCTTCACGAACGTTTCTGTCGTTACTAACCAAGAAATATGCATCAAACTTATACGCAATGGTTTTAAATTTGTCCATCAACAACGTTCTTCGTGTTCTTCGTGTTCTTCGCGTGTTCTTCGTTCGTTCTTCATTTTATTCAAAATTTTGGATTATAATTTCACTTTTTATTGGAATTTGATGTTATAGAAAATTATTCCTTACTTATTTCACCTACTTGTTTATATAATCCACTCAGATCGTTCTAATTTATTACAAATCTTATACTTCCTTAAGAAATTTATTTACTAAACTTTAAATTCTTATTTCTTCATTTTCTTACGATTTCAACCATATGAAATCATTCTTAACTTCTTTTACTCCTAATTCTTATTAAGCTAAGTTTCGAACATAAAAACTTAGAAAAATATAACTTAGGAGTTAGGTTTTAATACCTTTCCTCTTTATTTTTGTTCCGCTAGACAAAACCAGCGATTCGCAAGCTTTTCTATTTCACAAGCACTTTCGATCCGAACATTCATGCTCATGCTCTTCCTTCTCCCCCTTCATCTGACCCTTTCTCTCTCTCTCTCTCTAGATGTAGAATTTTCAAAATCCCATTTAAATGAATTAAGCTTACTATTCATAGATTTTCAAGGCTAGGGGTATTTTAGTCATTTCGCCCCCAACCTCCTTACTATTCACACCTCCTTACTATTCATGACTTAAGTGTTAAGGTAACTTAGCCCTTAAGTCTACTTAGCCTTTAAGTTTTGTGGTTTCGTCTTTCGGGTTTTTGTCCGATAATTGTAAAAACTGCGATTCTCGGAATCCAAATATTTTTGGATATTTCGTCTTTTCTTTACCAATTAACTTTTACTTATTCTTCGGATTTCTGAAAAACTAAAAAAACCCTTTTTGGTGTCAAGCGTTTTTCTTCACGTTTTTTCCTAACGTAGCTAAATGAGTGAAAAGTACATAACAATACTTTTCGTTATTTTTATTTTATCCGATTTCTGCACGTTTTTCGAGAAAAACTTTTATCGGCTTACTTAACTTTTCACGACATATTATCAGCAAATCTTTCGACGGAATGTCATTTCGACAAACCGAACTCTAAGAACAGTTTAGGTTATTCAAACCCTAACCCTTAGGTTTCGTCGGGTGAATAGTACCTATTTCGTCTTTTTTTCTAAAAATATTTTGTTCTCGGAAATTTTTTATTTTTGTCTTGAAATTTTTTACTCATTCAATCTAGATCGTAGCCAGAATCCTCCCAACTTATAATCATCCCAGGTTCTAGAACGATTAATAAACACATAGCACAGAATATTATTAATAAAAATTCATTTTATTAATGACTAATTCTTTAAAATTAAATTTTGGAAAATTCAAATTTCTGGGTCGTTACATGTCTCTCAGGATACAATGACACCATATACTTTAGCAGCACTCCAAAAAGTATAATCTACGAACCAAAAATAAATTCTCTAACTCTCTCAAAATAACTATGAAACTGATGAAAAACTGAAGACTAGAAAGACTAATAATGCTTAATTGCTTGTGTAATGAGTGAATGAGAAGGCTGCCCTTCCTATCTATTTATAGGAGGGGTTGGTGACCCTTCGGATGGGTACTTCACCCTTGAAAAGGCATGAGATGTTTCTGAAAAGACATGACATGACATACTGTGGTCAAAAAAATGACGTAGTTTTGATCACTTGCAGAATGAGCGCATCTATTCGGACCCATAAAACGACGTAGTTTAAGCATTAACAGAACCAAAGCTACGTAGTTTTATCAAAACGACACAGTTTTGATAATATAATTAAATAAATAAAATTTAAATAAATTTGTCTAAAAAATTATATACAAGGACCAAGACCCACGACCTCGAGCCCGAGCCAGGCCGACCGGTTAGTCGACGGCAGCAGCGCGCGTGTGGGTTTGAACCAAGCCTTGGCTAGGTCCTCTTCCTTCCATAAAAGTGGGGTGTCCCTTGGGGCCAAAACCCAAAAGCAATTTCCTTGTATATAAACACTTTAAAAGTTTAATTCTTAACCTATGTGGGACTTGGCTTTTCCCCCCATGTATTTATTATCATTTATCATTTGCAAGTGTGATCTTTGGGAGTTAATATCTCATTCATTACTCCATTGATTTGAGCTTTCAAATACTTAATTTAATCTACTTATAGAGTAGAACACATTAATATATGGAATCATTAAAATTAATTAATGACACCCACATTAATTTAGCTCAAATTCTAACAGTTATTTCCAAACAAACATACAAAACATGATTAATGGTAGAATAATAAACACCACATAATATTTTTGTTTGCTTTTTAAAACTTTAAGAATATGTAAAAGTGTACCAAGAAGATCCTAATCTTGATTTGTTATTTCATGAGCAATTTGTGTGTTATAAACTCCGTAAGTATATTTCTACATTTATAGGTATCTCTTAACAAATCATATGTACTATTTGACTTGGTGTTATTATCAAATTTTGTTCTTTTACAATTTTCGCCTCTTTCATGCCAAAAATTTCTAAAATCTTGCATTTTTCTATTTAAACCATAAACAAAATTAATCATACCACAAATTTTATTTATGACACCATGCAAGTAATTTAACCAAAATTGAACAATCAACTTTATTATATGACATGCGCATCTAGTATGAAAAAAATGCAACATTTACTACAGGGTTTAAATAATTTTTAACATATTTATGGCACTAGTGTTATTTGTTGCATTATCAAAGTTAATACTCATTATTTTATCTTTAATTTTAAAAATACAGATTATGGACATAATTTGAGCTAACATTAATTGGCCATTATGAGGTGGTAATTAAAAAAAATTCAAATCCTATACTTTGTTTTTGCCTAAGCCATGTTTCAGAATCTAACCAATGTTCCAAGCTAATAATTAGCTGACCAAACATTACTAGTTAAACTAATTTCATCATCAAAATGATCAAAATATTCAATTAGTCCATTGTTAGTTTTTTTATATAATTTAAGGAAAATGATATACATGTTGACAAATCTCTTGACGAAGTTGGATTGCGACAAACGTGAAACTTTAAGAGATAAAATAAAACAATAATGTCTGTGTCCCTCCTTAATTCCTACCTATCCCCATGTATCCACATACGTCGACATTTTTTATCGGCATAAATTTTTCGTCATATATAGCAGGATTCATAATTTAATGGCATCACGTTTAGTAATCATTCTACTTGTTTGTATTTCGATTACAATGTGATGGCAAGAGAGAAGAGGAAAAGACTGAGAAGATTAACAATGTGGGAGAGAGATGGCACAATCTTGACTTCCAAGTGTCTCACCATAAGGAAAGAAATGGAAGAAAGGGGAAGAGCGGAGAAATGATAAATAAGATATATTGGAGTGTATAAGATTGAATTCCATGCCTCTCAATATCCAAAAAGGTAGATACATGGCGCGGGGTGTTATATTCTTTCATGTCATCTCACCGGAGTACTTGATGTAGATACTTGTCCTAGACTGCTTTCCAGATTTCGGACAGTTGACCTGATCTTTATGGCATAACAGTAATTAATTTGTTTCTAAGAGAATGTCTTCTAACAAGTGACTTGCAGTGATTTAAGCTGTTGTCCAGGTATCTTTACACACACACACACACACATAAGAGTGAGAAAATGAGGGGTAGGGTGCATAGTACCTCCAATTCTCCAAGTCTCTTCTAGTACAAAAAATGAAATATAAAATTAAAATACGTGTATGGATGAGAAATTGCAGTAGAGAGGAGAATAAGGAAGAGAGAGACCTCAAGCTCCACCAACTATTTTTTCCTCAATTTTCTTTCATCTTGTAGGGAGATGCCATTTGACACCAATGGATGATTTTAGGATATATATCAAAAACTCATCCTACCACAGTGCCAAATAGTGGGCATGCACGTGTATGTATGTTTGTACACACACATGCAAATGCACACACACATGTATATATATATAATCATAGTGTGCTTCTAAACATTTGCCTGCATATTCTCTCCAGAAAGATATATAGGTAACATGAGCATGTGCAAATCCCGTCATCTTTTTTCTTAAAGAATAAATGAGGGTAAATTTTAAAAGAAGAGCAAAAATTATATTGACTAAATTGGGGATCTGACCAGATTAGAATTTGTGTCTGCTTAATAATACTGAGTATTTGATTTGAATATGACTTGTGTGTATTTTAAAAGATTTATGAGTTTACTTTTGATTACTAATCCAAATATTCCGACTTCGAACCAAGTCCAAGTACATGTAATTTTTACATGTATATAATTCTAGATTAATTGAGTATTCCATGTAAAATTGAGATACTATATCTATACAGCAACATATTTTTCAATAAAAAAGATAAGATTCCTAATTGGCTTTTGATCTTTGTTCGATAATATCAACCTAATAGCATCAATGGATTTGATTATAGTCGAATGTTTCTCTTCAAATTCAAATTCGGATCTTCGATATAACCATGACATATCAAGTTTACCTTTTTTTTTTCTTTTTGTGATGTTACCTTTTCTAAATGAACAAAAACATATCTAAATTATTGAGGTGGATAGTCTAGACTTTCTCATTTCTGGTCATAGTTTTACTAAAGGTGAATTCCATAAATCTGTCTGTTTCCCGATCTATTGGTTAAATTCATTTTTTTTCATGTTTACATCCATCTCTTCACAACTTTCACCTCTGGAACTAAATAGGTCACCTTTCTTTAGTCCGTATCACGTTCAATTCATTCGGTGTATAAAGAGGAAATTTGATATTCAGTCAATATCACGTTCAATTCTTTCGGTGTATAAAGAGGAAATTTGATATTTTCCATGTGACTTCTATATCCTATATCTATAGAACCTGAACATCATCTTCACTGATCAGTTTTTCTGCTCAGTGTTCGACTTTGACCTGCTACCCATTAGTACCAATGAAGTTTTTGTTAGTGAGGATTTGGATTAATACAAGTAATCAAAGAAATTTTGAAATAAAACTGATAACATGCTATAGCAACTGTTCATTCTTTTTTGGTAAGTGCAGGTTAATATTATTGAATTCTGTACTTTCCCCATCAAGTTTTTCAAAGTCCAAAAGCAGGATTTCTTTTTTGGACTAATGGAATATTCCTCCCCCTTCCCCTTTCCCCTTTTTTTTTTATAAAGATTGTCACCCTTCTTGGGTATTTTTTGGCATGACTTTTAAGAAGGGCAGAAAATATTCTTATGCATTATATTATAAATATATTTTTGTATTCTATATATATTGTGTTCGAGAGCGTTTGACCGACCTTCGTGAGGGCCGAAGGCTTGACACTAGAAGGGGTTTATGAGCCCATCGGGCCGAAGCCCATGGGAGAGTTGATGGTGTTCGGGTTCGGCATCCGAGTCCTTTGGACCGGAGCCTTACCTCGGTTGAAAGTGTTTGGGGTCGGGTCTTCGAGTCCTTTGGGCCGAGGCCCAGACCTGATGGTGAGTTTGGTTGGATTGGGCCTGTACAGTGGGCTGTCCTGCGTGCAGAGTCTAAAGTCCCAACCATATTTAAATAAGGTAACTCCAAAGGTGGTAATTGGATTGGGTTCCACTTCCACCTTTTAAGGAGATTGTGTTGGACCCAAATTATGGTAACTGTCATAATTTACGAGTCCTAATCCGACTCGGAGAAGGATTCTAAGGTGATGAGGCATTATAAATACAAGGCCTAGGGTACGATTATGAGGTAATACCTACTTTTGAGCACTAAACACTTAGCCTCCATTGTTAAACCTTGTGAACGGCCTGTACTTATTCTCACACCAGAGCTATCCCTCGGCGGCACAAGTCGTCAAGCTTCTGTGTGATCTATTATTGTGCAGGTTCTAGCGCGTGGAATCTGTGATTGGATGCGCCGGCGAAACTTGGCGTTAACATTGGCGCTAGAAGGAGGGCTTTAGTGTTCTTACAATCACAACCAACTTTCCCGGTGGAAGGTTATGGCGAGCGGAAACACAGGTGCTTCCAACCAGGAAAAGGCAAAGACCCACCAAACTACACAGGTGAGGGGGTCTGTTAAGGATATACTGGGTTCTAGAATACAGGGAGATCAGGAGGAACCGGCTGCTTCCCTCCGGCGAATACTCTTCCATGACAGTCAGAACACCCCTAACCAGGTTAGTTGGGCAGATGAGAATCATTCTCGGGCACTGGAGGTGCACGGAAACAGCCGAGGTGAAGGCAGTCGAGATCAGAGGGAGTTTATCCTGTAGAAGAAGATGTAGCAGAACAAGGACACCATGATGGCCTTGCGTCTTCAGCAAGATGAGCTCGAACAACAGATGGTATAGATGGCTGGGGAGCAGGAGGCCTCCTCCAAGAGGCGTAGGCATCGGAGCCGATCCCGGTCACCCCGACGGGGAGAGACAGAAAGAGAAAGGAGCAGGCATCGAAGTCGCTCGAGGGATGGCTGAAGCAGAAAAGAGGAGCCGTTCGGCAGAACGACGATCGGAGCATCCAGGAAGATCAGGACAAAGGAAGAGGGACGCGACTCCTGAATATAGGAGGGACAAACCCCGATCGTCCCCTCGTAAGGAGGAGGCCGACCCCCTTGCTCGAAGGGTAGCAGAACTGGAAAAATTGCTGTTGGCGAAGAACTCGAATGGGACACCTTCGGCTTGCACCGGGTCGCCCTTCTCGCGAGAAATCAATCTTGTGACGGCCGAACCCAAAAAGAAGATGCCCCCGATGGAGACCTATGATGGACTGGGGGATCCATATGACCACTCAGACGGGTATGATAGGCTGATGACATACTACGGCCATTCTGATGCTGCCAAGTGTCATATGTTTGCAATGACTTTGAAAAAGAACGCCCGAGAATGGATGGGAACTTTGGCAGCAAGATCGATCAATTCATGGTGTGATCTTCGGGAAAAATTCCATGCCCGGTTCGGGAGTAACAGAAGGCGAGGAAAGATCACAACTTCCCTCATGCAAGTCAGACAGAAGTCAGATGAAAGCCTGGGTCAATACGTCAAAAGGTTTTGAGAGGCTGTGGGGTCGGTAATAGAGTTAAATTCCCCACAAGCCTTGGGATTCTTCACTACTGGTCTAGACATCGGGAAATCGAAGAAGTTAATGAAGGATCTAGTGATCAACCCTCCGGCAGATTTGACAGAGGCTTTCCACCGAGCCGAGGGTCACATAACAATAGAAGAGGCGATGGGAAATTTTAAACCCCATTCCCAGTCTTACGAGAAGTCTAAAGATCGGGATAAACAAAACTCTCAACGGTCGGATAATCAGGGGAAATCTGATAATTATGGTAGGAGAAGCTACAATGGGGGAGGTTCGGGCAACGGACGACCGCCTTTCCCGAATAAGAATGTCAACAAAGTCTATACCGCACTCAACACTGACCGGGCTAAAATATTGGGGGAGATGCAGAACAAACCTTTCTTCGAGCCAAGTCCAGTGATCCCGAAGCCTGGAAAGAGAGGTTGGGACAAATATTGCGCATACCATGAATGTCGGGGGCATGCGACGGAGATGTGTAATGATTTGAAAGATTTGATAGAGAAGAATGTCCAGAATGGGAACTAGTGCAGTATGTGGTCGGTCGGGAAGGTTCAGAGGCACCCCAGGAGGAGAACAGGGGGCTAACTTGGGAAACACAGCCGCAACTGCACCCACAAGCCCGAGGGGTGATCGACGTAATCTCGGGCGGGTCGGTAGGGCGTGTAACCGGAAGGAATAGAAGTGGGCACCTTGAGGCTGTGTTATCAGTAGAAAGTTCATCACCCAAAAAGGATAAGGCCTACTCGGTAGTCTCCATCTCTTTCTCAGACGAAGACTACCCCATCGACCACATCGAATCGCATGATGGGGCACTGGTGATAACGGCACAGGTCGAACCAGTGGACATGAAAAAGGATGATGATCGACAATGGGTCCTTGGTTGATATACTGTACATGCACGCCTATCAGAGGATGGACTTAGAAGGAAAGAAGATGGAGTTAGGAGGAGAAGGCCCGTTATATGGTTTCAGTGGGGATCCGGTGCATGTGTCAGGAATTATCTTCTTTTATCAAGTTGATGCTGACTCCACGATGGCGAAATAATGGTGGAATTTTTATGAATGCATGTGGATTGACTCTAACGCCATCTGGGCAAAGCCGACATCGCTGCCTTTGCACGATCACATCTATCCCCCACTTCAAGATTAAGTTTTCAACACCGAATGGGATAAGGGAGGTAAAAGGAGACCTTGATATTGCCCGAAGGTGCTATCGAAATACCTTGATTTCCTCAGGGGTCGGGGTCAGCAAACAGAAACAGACAATGGCCATTGAGATGGGGCCATTCACTGAGAGTAGTACCGAACCAATGGCCCTGCCCGCCGAGGAGACGGAAGATGTAGAATTGATCCCCGGAAACACAGAAAAATTGATCAAGATTGGGGCAGGATTAACAGAACCACTATGGACAGGACTGGTGGATTTGCTTCGGGTGTATGCCGATATCTTTGCTTGGGAACCTAGCGACATGCCTGGGGTAAGTGAGTCGGTAGCGCTACATAAAGTCGCATATCTGGGACGAAGAAAACCGATTATCTGAGAAAAGAAGGATTTTCGCCCGGAAGGCGAGAGGATCATGTAGACGAGGAAATCACCAAACTGCTGGAGGCGGGATTCATCTTCGAGATCGACTATCCCGAGTGGCTGACAAATGTAGTACTGGTTCAGAAATAGAATGGAAAGTGGAGGTTATGCATTGATTACACTGATCTGAACAAGGCTTGCCCGAAGGATTTCTACCCTTTGCCCAACATAGATCAGCTGATTGATGCCACTTCGGGGTATGACATGTTAAGCTTCATGGACGCTTTCTCAGGATACCACCAAATTTCGATGAACAAAGAAGACATCCCAAAGACAAACTTCATCACTCATCGGACCATATATGTGTATCGAAAGATAACCTTCAGATTGCTGAACGCAGGGGCAACTTATCAACGGATGATGAACTTTGTATTCAGAAAGCAGCTGGGCCAAAGTATGGAAGTGTATGTGGATGACACGATCATTAAAAGTATTTCAGTCTGGGATGATCTGGAGGACCTAGAAGACTGCTTTAAAATATTAAGAAAACACAAACTGAGACTGAACCCAACCAAATGTACCTTCAGTTTGGGTTCAGGAAAGTTTATGGGATATTTGGTCAGCAAAAGGGGAATCGAAGCAAACCCAGAGAAAATTGCGGCGATCTTAGACATGAAATCTCCGAAGACATTCAAAGATGTGCAGAGGTTGACGGGCCGGATATGTGACGCCCCCAAAATAGGTCCAATCCATCCAACCTATTCTGAGTCGCCAAAAACATGGTACAGAAAACAACTACAACTTTATTACTACAATTATCGTGCAAAATACAACAACACATATACTATGAGTTTTAATACCAACTGTGACTCATGTCCCAACTATGGACAACACCTCACACTGATAGCTTACATAAAGGTACAATCTAGAACTGTTTTAGAAATTAAAATCTTTGGGAAGTGCTCAAGGAAACCTTCGTACATAGGAGGCCATGAATCTAAGTTATGATAGATATCATATGTCCAGAGAATTATCCTTGGTTGATCCAATAGACCCCAAAGAAAAATGAGAAGATTACTATCATGTTCCTTCCAATGGTGAGTCTTCTCTTGACATATAACTATCTCCACCGTCTGCGATTGAACATTATGTTTCAACCAAACTCCAAGATCATATAGGTAGTGCTCGTAGATATACTCAGCAAGTGGATGTGCACAACCTTGTCTTATGATAACACGAGGATATATGTCATTAGACATCTTGTATGATAGTGGCAAAACACCCTTCAAAAGTTGGGTTCACCTCACCCTATTCGGTTCACCAAAATTAAATATCAAATGACATATACAATATGACACATTTATCTAAAGTTCTCAATAAAATTATTTCCATACTATTTAGAGAGAACCTCAACAGCTATAGACCACCGTTCTATTCCCCTGTTATCCCCACTCGACCCAGCTACACTCTTATTACCTGAATGGAATTGTGAAGCAAAAGGGGTAGCACAACTAGCCCAGTAAAGAATATCATAACTAAAGATAATTAAATTATCAATAGCCTTCATCAGTAATAAATCAGAGATTTATAACATATGGTAGATGATAAAACTTTTCAACCATAGTTGTAGCGGAACGAGCAATCCATTAAAAGAGTCAAATAGACCATAATGTCTATTATCTTCTCTATGTTAAAAGTCCACCAACAATGTTTTATCCCTGTAACATCAATCAACATCTCTTGTCCACAATCATATGAATAACTCATAATCATAATTGTGATTCTAAATTCCTCTTCTCATCCAGGACGAAGATAATTTTCATCACCTGTCTTTACCTGAAACATCAAAGATCATAGTTATACCAAATCATAGTTCCTGTTCATAATTATACTAATAAATTCATCTTTCCACTACGGGCCAAAGATATTCATTAACAGTTCATCTTTGCACTACATGCCTGTTAGGTTTTGTGAAAATCAAAGTAGCAATCAAATTGCAAAATTTAGCGGAAGCGAAATAAAATCAAATTTTAAAATTTTTCACAAACCAATTACCCGGATCATCCTTTATGCATATTATTAATTAAAGCGAAGAATAAGAAATTATGAAATCATACCCTTGTAGAGAAACGAGCCTCAGTCAGTGCGAGTTCACCTCCTACTTCTCGCGATCTCCTTGAATCTCGGGTAGATTCCTTCCTTTGATCAATGTAAGCCACCCAAGTGTGTGGCCTCTATAGTGATCCACCAAAGAAGAATAATTATCAAGAAGAAGGATATATGGCTCAAACCCTAGTTTTTCCTATACGTATAGAAAAGGGGTGTTCTCTCAAAATCTAGGAATTACATTATATTAGATATCTAATATAAGACTCCTCTTATAAAGATATCATGTAACCTATTTTAATTAAAATAAGGTATTATTTATTTAATTAAACTCTTTTAATTAAATGGGCTCCCTAATCTATTAGGGGTAATTAGTTAAACTCCTTTAACTAATTTTCTTTCCTAATCCAATTAGGAATAAATGAGAGTACTTATATTAAATTAATTCCTAAACCTTTTAGAAATTAAAATAATAATAATTATAATAATATTAATAAGACTCCTCTTATTAATTTATATTTAATATTTCTAAAATATTAAATAATAAATATTAAGCTATTTAATTTATTCTATCACCATAGTTTAAATTAAATATACTTAACATATTATTACAATTATGCCATTAACTTCTTAAATAATTATTCTTCCTTTTATGGTGTGACCCTTTAGGTTCTCCATATTAAACCAGGTTGTGAATAAATCAATTAGAACAATTCTAATCTCATTTAAATAAATAAATTAAATATATAATTTATTTAAATAAATAATATTTATTCTACAATAGGATAAGCCTCCCTAGCGATCAACGACTTTCCGGATAATATAGATTTCAACATTAATCATAAAAGAACCTTTGAGTAAATAGTTACCGCATCTAATTCAATCCTTCCACCATACAATATCCCAATTAAATATAAGGCATGGAATTCTTTGTCAAGTCTTATTTTATTTAATTATATGTATTTCGATTCCTAAATGAACAACTCTAATGAATGCAAATTAGAAACTACTTTCTAATTTCATTCCACCTTGGCCAAGGATTCCTGGGTTGTCATTTATCGAATCACATAGGACATTTCTCCTTTTACTAGAAGTGGTAGATTCTTTATTGATCATTCATTATCTTCATATATAACTTATTACACCCAAGCATACCCTTTGATATACTCTAAGAGTCTTAAGGAATAAGTCAAAGTGTAATTCATTATATATAAGATACTATGATGATCTCAAGTCTAAGGATCATTTGTACTACTATTACTACTGAGAATTCCTATTGACGGTAAGTAAAACTCCATTAGATATTCCTTAGCGAGTCACGTTCGTTGAACTTATTCTCTAATAAGCACCTACATACTTGCTTTAGTGTCTCCACACAAATGATCATGAGATCAATCATCCTCATCCAATGAGCAAGCAACGTATGTACCAATCTATCCGGATTCACTAATCCCCAATTTAGTAATCCAATGATTGGGAACTATTTTAGTTTTAAGCTTTCTAAGAATTTAGATCTCATTAGAATGATCATCATCATTATTCTAAAAGCATTGCTTAAAACTATGGGTTTATCACATATTATTAAAACAGCACCATGTAGATAATAAATGTCTTTAATAAATAATTCTTTTATTAATAAATAAATAAGATTGATTACACAGTATATGCTTTATCATCATACATGATTGGCTTGTATGCATAATACTTTCAATCTCCCACTTGCACTAAAGCCAATCGTAGTGGTATCTCATACCCATTTTCTCTAAGTGACGATCAAACCTTTGTTGTGTTAACGCTTTAGTAAATGGATCCGCAATATTGTCTTGAGAGTCCACACGCTCGGTGACGTCTCCTCTTTCAATGATCTCTCGATCAAATGAAATCGCCATGCAACACGTGTTTGGATTTACGATGAGACACAGGTTCCTTAGCTTGCAAGCAGCTCGATGTTGTCACGAGAATAAAGCCTTTGGTCCTTTAATGCTAGGAACCACACCAAGTTCGGTAATGAACTTCTTCATCCAAACGACTTCCTGCGCGACTTCACTTGCGACTATGTACTCGCCTCATCCTTTGAATCAACAAGCTGTTTCTTGCTTGGAACTTTTCCAACTCATCGCGCCATAGTTTAAGGTAAACACATACCCCAAAGCATTTTCTTGTCATCTTGGTCTGTTTGAAAACTTGAGTGCGTGAAGCCCTCTAGTTTTAATTCGGACCCACCGTGAGACAAGAAATACATCCTTAGTTCTTCTTAAGTACTTTAGGACATTTTCTTTTGCCTTCGGTGTTCTTCTCACGGATTCGACTAATATCGCTTGTTACACTAAGTGCATAAGCGACATCTGGTCTAGTACATATCATACCGTACATGATAGATCCTATTCTTTGAAGAATAAGGAATCTTACTCATACGGTTTCTCTCTCTCTGTGTCTTTGGGGCTTGTTTCTTGAGAGATGTATTCCATGGCTCATCGGCATGAGACCTCTTTTGGAATCTTCCATGCTAAACCTTTTAGGATCATGTCGATGTATCGTTCCTTGGGATAAGCCAAGCATCCTATTAGATCTATCTCTATAGATCTTTATCCCCAAAATATAGGATGCTTCTCCCAAGTCCTTCATGGAGAAGTGTTTAGATAACTAGATTTTAATTGTTTTGCGAGATAGGAATATCATTCCCTATCAGTAATATATCATCAACATATAATACAAGGAATGAAATAGCGCTTCCCACTAACCTTCTTGTACACACATGGTTCATCCTCATTTTTAATAAAATCAAACTTTTGATTGTCTCATCAAAACGGATGTTCCACCTACGAGAAGCTTGCTTTAATCTATAAATGGATCGTTGTAGCTTACAGACTTGATTTGTTCCAACCTTTGAAACAAATCCCTCCGGTTAATGTCATATACACATCCTCCTCAAGTTTCCCATTGAGGAAGGCCGTTTTCACGTCCATCTGCCAGATTTCGTAGTCGTGGTAAGCTGCAATCGCAAGCAAAATCCGAATGGACTTGAGCATTGCTACTGGTGAGAAGGTTTCGTCATAGTCAACTCCTTGTCTTTGTTTGAAACCTTTTGCAACCAGTCGGGCCTTATAGGTCTCTACCTTGCCGTCTGCTCCAGTCTTTCTTTTAAAGACCCATTTACACCCAATAGGCTTAATGCCTTCAGGTGGTGAGACCAAAGTCCATACTTGGTTCTCATACATGGAGTCCATCTCGGATTTCATGGCTTCTTGCCACTTCTCTGAGTCTTTACTACTCATAGCCTGTTTGTAATTCAATGGATCATCATCATCTATGATGCGTACCTCATTGTCATCTTCTATGACAAGTCCATACCTATCTGGCATCTTTGGTACTCTTCCAGATTTACGAATAGGGTGTTGTACAGAAGGAATCTCTACTTGGTTAGGTACCTCACTTTGATCTGTAGTATTTTGTGGTTCTTGAACTTCTTCAAGATATATCTTACTCCCTAATCGACCCCTTCAAGAATAAACTCTTTTCCAAGAAGGCGCATGTTTCGCAACAAACACCTTTTGATCGGTTGGATGATAGAAATAATACCCGATGTTTCTTTAGGATATCCCACAAATCTACATTTGTCGATCTAGTCTGCAGACTTATCGTTTTCAAACTTTTTGACATAAGATGGACAACCCCAAGTCTTAACATGCTTAAGATTTGGTTTCCTCCTATCCATAACTTCATATATGGGGTCTTGGGGACGGATTTTGTAGGTACCTTGTTAAGTAGGTATGCAAATGGATTCTAGGGCATATCCCCGGAAGAAGCCGGAAGGTCGGTAAAACTCATCATAGATCGAACTATGTCCAACAATGTTCGATTTCTCCTTTCAGATACACCATTCATCTCATGGCGTTCTGGTGGAGTCCATTGTGAGATTATACCATTTTCTTTGAGACAATTGAGAAACTCACCACTTAAGTATTCTCCTCCTCGATCGGATCGAAGAATCTTAATACTCTTACCGGTTTGCTTCTCAACTTCACTCGAACTCTTTGAACTTTTCAAATGATTGATTTGTATTTCATTAAATACACATATCCAAATCTTGAGTGGTAAATCGGTGAATGTAATAAAATAAGAATACCCTCCTCGTAAATGCGATTCGTTGTCATAGGTCCACATACATACGTGTGTACTAACGCTAACAACTCTGTAACTCTTTCTCCTTTTCCACTAAAAGGAGATTTAGTCATTTTACCCATGAGACAAGATTCACAAGTTGGATATGATTCATAATCAGATAGCTCTAGGAGCCCATCTTTATGCAACTTGGATAATCTTGTTTCATTAATATGACCGAGTCTACAGTGCCACATGAAGGTATAATTAACATCATCTCTTTTCCTTTTCTTAGTTTGTTCAATTTGAAATATATTTTCATGCAAGTCAAGTATATAAAGTCCATTTCGCAAATTACCAACACCATATAAAACATTATCATTATAAATTGAATAATTGTTGTTCTTTATTATAATATTAAAACCATCCATATCCAATACACGAGAGATAGAAATAATGTTTCTAATGATATTTGGAACAAAATAACAATTATTTAAATTAATGAACTTGCCGTAAGGCGGTGCTAAACAATAAGTCCCTACACGACTAATGCAAAGAACCTTTGCTCCATTTCCCACTCGTAGGGCGACCTCATCCTTGCTCGACTTTCTACTTCGACCGGTCCTGCATATTATTACATATGTGAGAACCAGATCCGGTATCCAATACCCAAGTAGAAGATTGACTTTCAGAAAAATTAATTTCAATCATAAACAAACCTTGATTAGGATTCGAAGCTTCTCCAAGCTTCTTCTGCTTTTGTTCTGCGAGATAATCCTTGCAGTTCCTCTTCTAGTGACCCGGCTTATTGCAATGGAAGAAAATTCCTTTGCTAGCTGGATCAGGTTTCTTTTGATCCTTCACTTTCGCCTTTCCCTTAGCCTTCTTGGATTTCTTCCTTTCAGAAGATACCTTGGGCCTCTTCCTTTTCTTGGAAGAATCATCCACCAGTAAGACATGGTTCTTCTTGGATGGGAAGTGACCTTCAGCAGTTTTCAACATGTTAAGTAATTCAGGCAAGCTGACATCCAACTTATTCATGTGAAAATTCACAACAAATTGTGAGAAGGTGTCTAGGAGTGACTGCAAGACTAAATCTTGACTCAACTCCCCATCCATGACGAACCCAAGTTTGTCCAAGGCGTCAATCAGATTGATCATCTTTAGGACATGAGTCTCAAGCTAGAAGTGCCCTCGGTCATCCGAGATCGGAAGAGCTCCTTAGATATTTCATATCTAGCGATCCTACTTTGCTCACCATACAACTCTCCAAGGTGCGATAGCATAGTAGGAGCATCCATGTTTTCATCTCGACGTCAAGCTCGTTACTCATGGATGCGAGCATGATGCATTGAGCCACGGATGCATCATCTTGCCCTCGTTTAAAAGTAGCAATCTCTTCCTCGAGGTCGCTCTCTCGCACTTTTTTGCAGTGTACGGGTAATTTAGGACATAAGAAATCTTTTTTCAAAGAAGGTGAGAACAATTCTCAGATTCCTTAACCCGGTCCAGTGTAGTTTGATTCCGGTCGGTTTGTAAGCATCAAGTATGCTTCGTGATTGAAATTAGTGAATGTGACATTTTCAAAATTCTCGCATGTAAAAAGACAATATTTTAGCAAACATTCATTTAATTAATTACCAAAATAAATTAGGTCTTATATTATATTGGTATCTCTCACTATTTTCTTCAAACTATATTACCCTCATTTATATAGTTAAGCAAAATCTAATTAAAGTTTTTGCTAGTGAGAATAAGGATCCCATTTCAAATATATATAGCCTTGTGGTGACACAACAAACTATATATAAATAAATAGGTAGACAACTCCTTGTCAATTACATCAACATGTAACTCCTTATGTTTTGCCTCTTGGATTATTTTGATCAAGTGGTGGCACATCCGAATCAAAATTATCTAAGTTAAGTCCAACCTAGCACTTCCATATATTCAAAAAGAAAAATATCGCCTTGTGGTGACACAACAAAACAATATTGTTCAATTTTCTTTATAAGCATCAAATGTGATAAATTAACATCTTAAATACTTAATACTTGTCTTGTGGTGACACAACAAACTCATATTAAATATTTAATACTCTATTAATTTTATCATGCTAGAAGGCGATGTTCGATATTCTAAATATCTTTGAACGCTTAAGACTTAATATATAAAAAAACTTTGAGGGATTTGTTATTATTTGTCTCATTTTGTTTTTAGCATATGCAAATATATATATAAAATACGCGTCATATTATTAAACATGCGAAGCATGTTTGCATAATATATAATATATATAATACTAGCATGCACATATAGAATACTATATTCTACCCGGATTGATTATGGACTTTTATTCTAGTTTGGTTCACTAGAGCCACCAAGTGAACCAAAAGGTCAAACCCTAGGGTGCAAAGAATAAACATTTAAATATAACTATTACATTTAAACCCGGGCTCCATTACAAACGGGTCTTTTAGCGCTCCTTTCTCCTTGATTTTCGGTTCTTCGAAAAATTCTAACTAGTCCTATTACATAAACTATTTAATTTAAATAGAAACCTTGATCGTGATCGAGGGAAGTACATAGGAGAGAGATAGAATTTACATCAAGAAGAAAACCGAGAAAAAAGAGGCGAGGTAATGCAGACCCCATTTAATAAAACCCATTCATTCAAACATCCAACTAAAATAAATCCAATCATATTGGTCAAATTGTCCATAATCAATCCCATTTATTATCATACATATCATCATATGTATCAATAAATAAAATCATTCCATATATATATGAGTATCATTTAATGGGCAATTTTATGTTGCATGAAATCCAATTTCAAGATTAAAATAAACTCTTTTATTTTAATTATAAAATTATTAAAATATATATATATATATATATATATATATAATATATATATATATATATATATAATAATTGTCCTACTTGTATTAAAAAAAGCTAGACATAGCTTTAATATTTCGGACATATCATTACGTGGATATAATATAAAAAAATAAATTACAAATTACTCCTTGTAATAAAAAGGACTCAACTTTTTATTTTATTTATTTTTTTAAAAAACAATCCGTGAGTAATCTTCACTTGAGTTGCTTTTTAAATAAATTATATATATATATATATATATATATATATATATATATATATATATATTTAATAATATATATATATATATATATATATATATATATATATATATATATATATATATATATATATATATATATATATATATATATATATATATATATATATATATATATATGTATAATCAAAATTAGGCCACTTGGACGGAATCAAAAAAAAAAAACAGAATCACACGTTTTTTTTTTTTTTTTCATAAAATAATAATTTTATACAACAAATTATGCCCAATAAATTATTCAAAATACATACCCAAACATATATGGAATCAAAATAATTAATAATTCGCATAAAGTTTGGCTCATGATACCACTGATAGGTTTTGTGAAAATCAAAGTAGCAATCAAATTGCAAAATTTAGCGGAAGCGAAATAAAATCAGATTTTAAAATTTTTCACAAACCAATTACCCGGATCATCCTTTATGCATATTATTAATTAAACGAAGAATAAGAAATTATGAAATCATACCCTTGTAGAAACGAGCTTCCTCAGGTACGAGTTCACCTCCTACTTCTCCGCGATCTCCTTGAATCTCCGGGTAGATTCCTTCCTTTGATCAATGTAAGCCACCCAAGTGTGTGGCCTCTATAGGTGATCCACCAAAGAAGAATAATTATCAAGAAGAAGGGATATATGGCTCAAACCCTAGTTTTTCCTATCTGTATAGAAAAAGGGGTGTTCTCTCAAAATCTAGAATTACATTATGTTAGATATCTAATATAAGACTCCTCTTATAAAGATATCATGTAACCCTATTTTAATTAAAATAAGGTATTATTTATTTAATTAAACTCTTTTAATTAAATGGGCTCCTTAATCCTATTAGGGGTAATTAGTTAAACTCCTTTAACTAATTTTCTTTCCTAATCAATTAGGAATAAATGAGAGTACTTATATTAAATTAATTCCTAAACCTTTTAGAAATTAAAATAATAATAATTGTAATAATATTAATAAGACTCCTCTTATTAATTTATATTTAATATTTCTAAAATATTAAATAATAAATATTAAGCTATTTAATTTATTCTATCACCATAGATTAAATTAAATATACTTAACATATTATTACGATTATGCCATTAACTTCTTAAATAATTATTCTTCCTTTTATGGTGTGACCCTTTAGGTTCTCCATATTAAACCGGTTGTGAATAAATCAATTAGAACAATTATAATCTCATTTAAATAAATAAATTAAACGAATAATTTATTTAAATAAATAATAATTATTCTACAATAGGGATAAGCCTCCCTAAAGCGATCAACGACTTTCCAGATAATATAGATTTCAACATTAATCATAAAAGAACCTTTGAGTAAATAGTTACCGTCACAATTCAATCCTTCCACCATACAATGTCCCAATTAAATATAAGACATGGAATTCTTGTCAAGTCTTATTTTATTTAATTATATGTATTTCGATTCCTAAATGAACAACTCCTAATGAATGCAAATTAGAAACTACTTTCTAATTTCATTCCACCTCGCCAAGGATTCACAGGTTGTCATTTATCGAATCACATAGGACATTTCTCTTTTACTAGAAGTGGTAGATTCTTTATTGATCATTCATTATCTTCATATATAACTTATTTACACCCAAGCATACCCTTTGATATACTCTAAGAGTCTTAAGGAATAAGTCAAAGTGTAATTCATTATATATAAGATACTATGATGATCTCAAGTCTAAGGATCATTTGTACTACTATTACTACGGGAATTCCTATTGACGGTGTAAGTAAAACTCCATTAGATATTCCTTAGCGAGTCGCGTTCGGTGAACTTATTCTCTAATAAGCACCTACATACTTGCTTTAGTGTCTCCACACAAATGATCGTGAGATCAATCATCCTCATCCAATGAGCAAGACAACGTATGTACTCAATCTATCCGGATTCACTAATCCCCAATTTAGTAATCCAATGATTGGGAACTATTTTAGTTTTAAGCTTTCTAAGAATTTAGATCTCATTATAATGATCATCATCATTATTCTAAAAGCATTGCTTAAAACTATGGGTTTATCACATATTATTAAAACAGCACCATGTAGATAATAAATGCCTTTAATAAGTAATTCTTTTATTAATAAATAAATAAGATTGATTACACAGTATATGCTTTATCATCATACATGATTGGCTTGTATGCATAATACTTTCAATGCCAAAGATATTCAGCAACATGTCATCTTTGCACTACGGGCCAAAAATATTTAACAATAGGTCATCTTTGCACTATGGGCCAAAGATATTTATCAACACTTCATCTTTGCACTACAGGCCAAAGATATTCATCAACACTTCATCTTTGCACTACAGGCCAAAGATATTCAACAACATGTCATCTTTGCACTACGGGCCAAAGATATTAACATCTCAAAGAAATATATAATCATTTCAGAATTTATATAAACAATAATCATAACCATGTTGATCAATTCACCTTTGCACTTAAGCTAAAGATATTCAATTATAAATTCAATGGTCATGATCATACCCGATCAACAATTGATCTTTGACCATCTTGGCCAAAGAGAACCCATAGTCACGATCATACCAATAATCTACCCATCTTTAAACTCAAGTCAAAGAGAAATTTCTTCACCAGGATTATAAAAAATGTTATATATGATAATAAAAACAATATGATCAAAACATGGATTTAATTTAAAGAGTAAGATTCATAAATCAACAATAACTTGGTCAGAAAAAGAAACCAATTTTGTCATGAATAGCACCCCGTGAATAGTAACACGTGAATAATAACTCATGAATAGTAATTCATGAATAGTAACCCAGACATAAAAAAAATAGAAATTCCACAATAAAATCCATATCAATATTTCGGTATAATGATATTGAAAGAATAACATTTCTTAAACATATAAACAATTTATTTTAATTATTTACACTTTACTAATTAATGCATTTAATCATCCTAAAATGTCAAACTCATAAGATTTCATCACCAATAACCAACAACCTCATCAAAAATCTGCATATACCATATATAAAATCCTATTTTTCAATTTTGTTACTTCACATAACATATTTAATTCATTTACTCATAACTAGTCCATTTTCATGAAAAATACCAAATTAGTTCTAAAAATATTTCTTTTCTGGGATTTAGCAGAATATAGTCCCATATTGAACATATATTTTTCTTGGAATTTTGAAAATTCATTTACTATTTTTCACATGGCCAAAACTACCAAATATTTAGACATTTATCATAAATTGTATTTTTGTCCAAAAATTTTGAAATTTATAGAATATACTGATGTTATATAGATGTACTCCCAATAAAAATTTTACCAATTTTGGAGTTAACCACAAGGAGTTATAAGCGTTTACTTTTAAAATAGTCTTTTCTCATAAAATCCATAACTCCTAATCTATACATCCAAAAATCGCCATTTTTGGACACAATCGAGAAAACTCATCAAAATATCATTTCAAATTTTTCTAGAATTTTTGAAGGTCAGAAAAATTACAAAACTGAAGAAACATAATAACCCTTAAAATCCCTTACATAATAACGACAATATCCCTTACCTCAAAAGAGCAATACTTCTGACTGGAATACCGGATATAGTGCTGAAGGATCTTGCAACGTATAGCAACACTCAAAGTATCAAAATACTCACAAGAATACGCTCGATAATATAGAGAGAGAAAGAGAGAAAGCTTATGTTTCTGGTGTGATTTTCAATTCTAACTTAGCCCTCTATTTATAGGAAAATGTTAGCACGCCGTAGCAGACTTGACCTGCTACTTGATGGCTTTACCAGCTACTATTGGCACCCACCACATTTGAAATAAAATTCAGCACATTTCTTCACCAACCACGGGTGGGGCCCACTCATTTTAGAATTTTTCACCAAAAATCATTTATAAACCTAATTTTTGAATCAGTCACCTCTTAAAATTCATAACAATTCATACGTTCATTTTTAATGGTTCAAAATTTGTGGACATATACTCAACTTATATATGTATAACATATCCAAAAATCACAACGATCCAACGGTTGGATTAAAAATTATAACTCACGCAATATAGCTTTAAGAACACCAATTTGATCTTCTAATACCTCCAATCCGACAAAATACTGATAAAACATCTCAACATTAATTCCTTCATTTATAACCACATAAATAAATCCATCATTTATATCCGCATCAAATAAATATTTCCTTATCATATAAATCAATAATTAATTATTCACAAATAATATTACAGAATCATAATTATGACAACCAGATGGTTCCCAGGAAAGAGGGGGCTTTCCAATAAGGATTTCTCCTTACTGGCGCGCAATTAGGTGACCAAACCTCTCCTTGACAGAACTTTCTAGACATTGTCAATAATGCTATCTAATAATATTATTCAAATAATATTAATTATTGATCTGATAATGGGAAATACTGTGCAGTGACAATTATTGAAACAACAATAATATAAAATATCAACGCAACAATTATTGAATCAATAAAATAAAATATTGAATAAAGAATTACTGTAATAATTATTGAGTAGTGCCTTCTTACGTAAGAATCAATAATTCAAAAATACATGCAATACCGTGTTCTCTTTGTGCAACCACGCCAGACATCGTATTTTAACCACCAAGTATTCCAACAAGTGTTAATTCAGTAACTACTACGCCTGTAGTTATTTATAAAAACTTAAACTTGTCATTTTCTTCATCCCACAGTTATTACATTATGGGGCCCTAAATGATCGCTGGCCATTGCATCGAATATTCTCCGACAACAAGAATATTCCACGACCAAATGAATATTCCCCGACAGAAATGAGTATTTCATAACCACTTGCGTATTTTGAAAATGTTACATATATCACCCTTAACTTAAACTATTTTTTTTCAATTTAACCATTTACTAAATAATAATTATAAGAAAAATTGAATAATTTATTTCATAAAATTCGGGGTCTTACAAGATAGCTGCCCTTCGGAGATTCGTGTCAAGATCAGCCGAAAGATGTTTTCCTTTCTTTGACACTCTCAAGGGGCCGAAGAAGGAGAAGAGTTTTCAGTGGACATCAGAATGCGAAGACGCGTTCCAAGGGATCAAAAGATATCTGTCTTTGGCACCATTATTGATGAAACCGATCCCTTCAGAGCCTTTATACTTATACTTGGCTGCAAGCCCGATGGCAGTAGGGACAACATTGGTGAGAGACAAAGGAGGAAAATAGTTCCCGGTATACTATGTCAGCCATGTTCTTAGAGATGCAAAAATAAGATACCCGAATCTGGAGAAATTTGCGTATGCCCTGATCATTGCAAGCAGGAAGCTTCGACACTATTTCTAAGGTCGGATGGTGGTGGTATATACTGATCAACCGTTAAAGAAAATATTGCATAAGCCGGATGTGTCGGGTCGGCTAGCAGCATGAGCGATGGAGTTAACACAATTTGCTATAGAATATCATCCCCGAACGACAATCAAGGGTTAGGCACTGGCAGAATTCATCGTGGAATGCTCTTTCATGGAACCAGACGTGAACACAGTTACCAAAACTCAAAAAGGGCCAACCGCGTGGACTTTATACGTGGATGGATCGTCAACTTCAGATGTCAGTGGGGCAGGGGTCATTTTGACAAGTCCCAAAGGGTTTAAAGTCCAGCAGGTGATTCGATTTCAGTTCAAGGCCACAAATAACGAAACAGAATATGAGGCCATCCTAGCAGGGATACGGCTGGCCCGGAGCTTGGAAGTACAATAGTTTGCCATCTATAGTGATTCGTAACTGGTGGTCAAGCAGTTATCAGGGGAGTATGAGGCTCGGAGGGCAAGAATGGAAAAATATCTGGCCGAAGTGAAAGATAAGCTTACGTACTTGACATCACACAGTTGTCAGGGGGTGGATCGGTCAGATAATACAGTAGCAGATGCCCTAGCCAGGTTGGTCACCATCGAAGCAAGCTCCTTCAACGGGTCGGTATACCTGGAGGTTTTAGAACGCCCAAGTGTTCCGAAGACAGATGTGCTAGCTTTGGACCGACTCGACTGCTGGCTCACACCTTACATAACGTACCTTGTAGATGGGGTTCTACCTTCAGACCGGATCCTTGCGAGAAAAATCAAGCATCAAAACTCAAACATCGTCCTCATTGACGGGGATCTGTACCGAAGGGCTTTCAGTTCTCCCCTACTCAAATGCTTAACTCCGTCGAAAGCAGACTATATGCTTCAGGAAGTTCATGAAGGGATTTGTGGGGATCACATGGGGGCCAAGTCACTGGCGCACAAGATTTTGAGGCAGGGGTACTATTGGCCGACTATCTACATGGAGGCCAAAGAATTTGTCAGGAAATGTCCAAAGTGCCAGCTGAACAGCACCATCCCACACCAGCCTCCTGAGGAGATGTATTCGGTCTTATCCCTGATTCCCTTTGCCGTATGGGGAATCGACATCTTGGGGCCATTGCCGAAGGCCAAGGGACAAGTCAGTTTCGTGATCGTCGCTATCGATTATATGATAAAGTGGGTCGAAGCTAAGCCTTTACAGAAGATCACATAATAAGAATGTCTAAAGTTTTTTAAGGAAGGGGTTGTTTACCGCTTTGGCATCCCGATGGCAGTGGTTACCGATAATGGCAGACAGTTTATGGGGTTAAAGTTCGAAGGCTTTCTGAAAGAGTTGGGAATTCAGCACCGCAAGACCTCAGTCGCTCATCCTCAATCGAATGGTCAAGTAGAAGTGACCAACCGAACCCTTCTCAACTGGATCAAAAGAAGGTTGGATGAACTAAAGGGTCGGTGGCCCGAAGAGATGCTCAGTGTTTTATGGGCATATCGGACTACTCCAAGGACAACAACATGGGACTCTCCATTCTGACTGGCATACGGGACATATGCACTCATACCCATTGAGATCGGGTCCCCTACCCTTCGAGTCAGCCAGTACAAAGAACTATACAATGATGAAGGTTTAAAAACAAATTTGGATCTGCTAGAAGAAGTTCAGGACTCAGCTCTGATGAGGTTGGCTATTTATCAGCAGAGAACAGCCCGACACTACAATCAGAAGGTGAAGCTAAGGAGGTTTGAAGTGGGTGATTTGGTCCTCCGGAAGTTGGAGGCATCAACCCCCCAGAACACCGGCAAACTGATGCCTAACTGGGAGGGACCTTATGAAGTGATAGAGGTAAAGCCGGTACATGCAAACCGAGCAATGGATGGTTCAGAAGTAAAGAATACATGGCATGCTGGAAGACTTAGAAAATTTTACCAGTAATAGTTATGTCATTCTTTTCTTTATCCATATAACCGTTTCAATCTCAAATGAAATAAATGAAAGTTTTCTTCGGAGATGTTTAACTTCATCTATATTCATACGGTTTTCGGTACCCGATCAGATAAACATCGGGCTTAAACCGATCAGAAAATCGAGGATGGGAATAAATTTTTTAATCAGACAAACTTCGGGCATAATTCGATCAGAGGGTTCGGGAAGACATAACTGATCGAGATAAGTCACAAGTATAACTGATCACAAAAATTTATAAGCAAAACTATTATACTTCATTCATATCTTCAAATTTTTACAAACCCCGATCGGATAAGATTCGGGCGAAGTACAGATAAAGAAGAAAAATGAAAGTTATAAAATTACAAGTTTTAACAGAAGCTATTATGGAGGAGGCTCATCCCCAGTTTCGGATTCCTCGTCCAACGAGTCAAGAATGAAAGCATCGAGCCCAACAACATTCAATTTGGCCTGAGCCTTTTCTCGATAAGTCTCATAGCCTTCAGCGAACTGGGCTATGATTTTTTCGGTCAAAGCGGGGGGTTCTTTGTATTCCTCTATGGTGCGCTGCTTGACCTCGGCACGTTCATTATTCAAGGTGTTGTTCTCTTGGATCAGATACATCATCTTTTCATGGATCCCATCGAACTTCGCCTTGAGTTGGTGAAGCGCCTGCAACCGCTCTTTGCTCTCTTCGGATAGATGGTCTCTCTCCTCTAGAAGCTTCTTGGCATGAGCTTCGAGGTCGATGAACTCTTGCTGAAGTAGAGAGTATTGTTCCTCCAGTTCGTTGGTCTGTCGTTTGGCCTGGGTTGCCTTATTACGGGTCTCAGTATGGAGATCCTGTTCCTTCTTTAGGTCCGAGTTCAGGCCCCGAACCTCAGCTTCAAGTAGCTGCACATCCGATCTCAGCTGAACCTCCTTTTTAGTGGTTCGAACGAGAGGAGGGATGACACGAGCAAGAATGGCGTTGGCCTGCAACAAACACATGCATCAGTTATCAAAATCAAGTTATAAGTTTACAAGAACAAGTTAAACGGCCTCAGAGTTACCTGACACTGATCACGGACGTAGGCCACCAGATACTCCTCGGAAGAAAATCCCTTGAACCGTTTGTCATCGCCCGAAAGTTTGAAATGGTCGAATAGGTTGAACGGGAATACTTCCGAGGGGCTCTTCGGCAAGCAGGTAGTCGGAGACCCGTGGGATGAACTCGGCTTGGAAGAAGGTGTAGAGGTGACGATGGGGTCGGCTTCGACAACTTGTTGGTCAGGACGTTGTTCAGGATCTTCGGTGAGTCGGGGTTTCTTTTGTCGGGGTTTGATAGGGACCTCTTCGGTCTCCTCTGAATCCTCGATCACCGCAACCTGGGCAGGGGGTGGAGGAGTCGGCTTTGATTGAGGCGGAGAAGTAGCCTTAACAAAAGCTTTGGTGGGAATCTTAGTGGATGGTCTTTTAGTTTTCTTCAGTAAGGCCATTTTCTCGGCCCGACTCATGTGCAAGGCATTTTTGGTGGTGGGCGCGGCGGTAGAAGTTGGAGGAGTCGGACCCGAAGTAGAACCGGTGGCGAGTTCTGCAATCGAGATGGCTTCTTCTTCGGTCATCTCATCGGTGATGGGAAGAGGGATCGGCCCAGCGGTGACAGGAAAAGGGGTTAGGGACTCAGCGTCCCCTTCGGGCTTGAAAATTGTCACTGCACAGAAGAGAACGAGTAAAGACATAAAATATCAAAGGAGGAAGAAGGGAAGTTAAGGGGGAGATTGATCGGTTAGAAGGGAGTTACTTACATCCGTGTTTGTATAGCCAGGCTTCACTGGACAGAACCGCCAGACTCCACTCAATTTTGCTCCATCTTTTGTAAAAAGCCTTGAAGGCATCGACTCGATCTTTGGGAAATTTAGACACCTTGGCTACGGGGTCCTCGGGATGGGCCCATTGAGGGAGAAGCTGGAGGTCAATTCCCCTGGCAAAGAACCACTTGTCATGCCACCCCTTGTTACTCGAGGGGGTTTTGATGAGGACGGGTCGGTTGGCCCGTTTGTTCAATTGTTGAAGACCGGGTTCTTTCGACCCGGTGACGGTGAATAAGACGAAGAAGAAGTCGAGACCAGGAGTGATCCCGATCTCTTGACATAATGCGATATAAGAAACTAAAAGGATGTATGAGTTTGACACAAGCTGTGCGAACCCGATCCCCACAAAACAGAGGAAGGATGAGATAAATTCATGAAGTGGGAATCGAACCCCATATTTCAGAAGGTATAGGGGAACGACCACCCATTCGCCCTTGGGCCTCCAGAACATTTTCTCATCGAGTTTTGGTGCCCAAAGCTTGTATTCTTGGGGGATATTGAAAAGGGTTCGGATGTCGGAGATTTGAGAGGGTGTGATGGTGGAGGGGGTGTGGAGATGAGAAAACTCTTCTTTGGAATGATAGGCATTCCGGATTCTAGCTTCGACACTTATTGAAGTGGGTAGGGCCGAGGATGAAGTGATATCAGTGGGAGTTACCGGCAAATTGATCGGAACTAGGTCACCCGTGGTGACGGAGGGGGGAATTGGTTCAGTGGTTGGGGAAAGAGTGCTAGAATTAGCCATTTGGTATGAGTTCGACGAGAAGGAGACACAAATATGAAGTTTTGGGAAGGAAACGAACAAAAATGAAGCTAAAAAAGATGCAGAGTATATAAAATCGATGAAGTTTGGGGAAGAAATGAGCTCAGCGGAAATCGCCTTGCCGAAAAATTTGAACAGAGACTTTTGAAATGAAGGAGTCTGGAAAGAGTGACAGTGATGGTTGAGGTGAGGATTTTATAGGTGCAGGTGCACGCAACCCCAGGGCGGCTATTAAATACCCTAAGTGGGCCCAGGCATGGGAAGACGTGCAACGTTTCAAGAAACGATGACAAACCGCTAGGTTTCCCCAGACAATTCATCATTAGCTGTCGTGACTCATTGAGTTCCTAACCTTTCAAGTCTCTAATTATAAATATATTATAATCAGAGACTGGGGGGCAATGTTCGGGAGCGTTTGACCGACCTTCGTGAGGGCCGAAGGCCTGACACTGGAAGGGGTTTATGAGCCCATCGGGCCGAAGCCCATGGGAGAGTTAATGGTGTTCGAGTTCAGCATCCGAGTCCTTTGGGCCGGAGCCTTACCTCGGTTGAAAGTGTTTGGGGTCGGGTCTTTGAGTCCTTTGGGCCGAGGCCCAGACCTGATGGTGAGTTCGGTTGGATTGGGCCTGTACAGTGGGCTGTCCTGCGTGCAGAGTCTAAAGTCCCAGCCATATTTGAATAAGGTAACTCCAAAGGTGGTGATTGAATTGGGTTCCACTTCCACCTTTTAAGAAGATTGTGTTGGACCCAAATTATGGTAACTGTCATAATTTAGGAGTCCTAATCTAACTCGGAGAAGGATTCTAAGGTGATGAGGCATTATAAATACAAGGCATAGGGTACGATTATGAGGTAATACCTACTTTTGAGCACTAAACACTTAGCCTCCATTGTTAAACCTTGTGAATGACCTGTACTTATTCTCACACTGGAGCTATCCCTCGGCGGCACAAGCCGTCAAGCTTCTGTGTGATCTGTTATTGTGCAGGTTCTAGTGCGTGGATTCTATGATTGGACGCGCTGGCGAAACTTGGCGTTAACATATTGTATAATGTATAATTATGTTTTCAGTTATTTCTTAAAATCCATGCCAAACACATAACAAGAAGGATGACATTCTTTGTAGCTAAGAGGTAATATACGATTTTCTTTGTCATTTCCTTTCAAAGCTTCTAATGATTCTCAAAATGCAATGGGATGCAAGTCTCTCTTCTTACAAAACATCCAACATTTCATCTTACGCAAGTTTACTCGCTCAAAAGGAGCCATTAAATCCTTAAAGGAGTATGCAAGGAATCTAACTGACCTTGATTTGTTTACACAAATTCTTGAAGATTGGGCTCTGGAGAATTTACGAGCAGATACTACTAATAGGGAACAATCTTTCAGATCTCCCTTTATGATTGACGAATTACGAACCCTTGACTTTTGCCTTTGGAGGGTTTCTTATTTCAAAGAGACTATTAGCATGCCTTGCTCGCTTTACGATTACGATAATTTGAATGAAGGCGAGTATCTTCATATTTGGAAGATTTCCTTCAACTATAGCAGAGGGATTATGGCATACATTCTGGCATAGAAGTGGACCATTGCCATATTTTGTATCTTGTCCTTGTTACCCTAGGTCAAAGTTTTATACTGTTTGTTCGGGAGTATTTTACCGACGTTTATATGGGCCGAAGGCCTGACATTAGAAGGGCTTTAAGAGGCTATTGGGATGGAGCCCATAGAGAGGTTGGAGGTATTGGGGTCGGTGTTCGAGTCTTTTTGGGTCGGAGCCTCACCTTCATGGATGTCTTTGGGTTCGGTATCCAAACCCCTCGGGGCGGAGCCTTACCCTGTTGTGTGGCGTTCGGGGTTGGGTCTTCGAGTCCTTTGGGCCGAGACCTAAACCTGATGGTGGGATTGTTTGGGCCTGCACAGTGGGCTCTCCTGCGTGCAGAGTTTGGGCTCCTAATCATAATTGAATAAGGTAACTCCAAAGGTAGTGATTGGATTGGATTCCACTTGCACCTTTTAAGGAGTTTGTGTTGGACCCAAGTTATGGCAATTACCATGGCTAGGAGTCTTAATCCAACTCGGAGGAGGATTCTAATGGTGGTGAGTATTATAAATAAAAGGCCAAGGCTATAATTAACAAGTAATACCTATTTTTGAGCTCTAAACACTTAGCTTCCATTGTTAAACCTTGTGAACGGCCTGTACTTATTCTCACACCGGAGCTATCCCCCGGCGGCACAAGCCGTTAAGCTTCCGTGTGATCTGTTATTGTGCAGGTTCTAGCGCGTAGATTCTGTGATTCGACGCGCCGGCGAAACTTGGCGTTAACATTGGTGCTAGAAGGAGGGCTTTTTAGTGTTCTTACAATCACAACTCAAATTTTTCGGTAACAAGCCATGGCAAGTAAGGAGAACAGTGCCTCTAACCAGGAAAAGGCAAAGACCCACCAAACCACACTGGTGAGGGAGTCGATGAAAGATAGACTGGGCTCTCGAGTCCAGGGAGATCAGGAGGAACCGACTACTTCTCTCTGGCGAAGACTCTTCTATGACAGCCATCATACCTCCAAACAGGCTAGTCGTGCAGATGAGAACCGTTCCCGGGCACTGGAGGTTCACTGGAAGGACCAAGGGCAGAACAACCGAGATCAGAGGGAGTTCATTCTACTGAAAAAGATGTAACAGTACAAGGACACCATGCTGGCCCTATGCCTTCTGCTGGAGGAACTCGAACAGCAGATGGCGAAGGTGGCTGGAGAGCGGGAAGCCACCTCAAAAAGGCGTAGGCATTAGAGTCGATCCCGATCACCTCGACGGGGATAGATTGGAAACAAAAGGAGCAGGCATCGTAGTTGGTCGCGAGAGGGCCGAAGTAGAATGAGGAGCCGTTCGCCAGATCGAAGATCGGACCGTCCGGGCAGATCGGGACATAAGAGGAGGGACGCGACCCCTAAATATGGGAGGGACAGACCCTGATCGTCCCCTCGTAAGGAGGAGTCCGACCCCCTCGTCCAAAGGGTGGCCAAATTGGAGAAGTTGCTATCGGCTAAAAATTCGTTGGGGACACCTTCGGCTTGCTTAGGGTCACCTTTCTTGTCAGAGATCAATCAGGAGATAGCCGACCCTAAAAAGAAGATGCCCCCGATGGAGACCTACGATGGGATGGGGGAACCATATGAGCACTCAGACGGGTATGATAGGCTGATGACATACTATGGACACTCCGACGATGCCAAGTGTCATATGTTCGCAACAACTTTGAAAAAGAGAGCCCGAGAGTGGATGGGAACCCTGGCGATGGGATCGATTAACTCCTGGAGTGATCTTCGGGAAAAATTTCATGCTCGGTTTAGGAGCAACAAGAGGCGGGGAAAGATCATAACTTCACTCATGCAGGTCAGACAGAAATCAGATGAAAGCCTGGGTCAGTATGTCAAAAGGTTCCAAGACGCTGTGGGATCGGTAGCAGAGTTGAATTCCCCACAGGCCTTGGGATTCTTCACTACCGGACTAGACATTGGGAAATCGTAGAAGTTGATGAAGGATCTGGTGATCAACCCTCCGACAGATTTAACAGAGGCCTTCCACCGAGCTGAAGGTCACATAGCAATTGAAGAGGCAATGGGGAACTTCAAACTGCACTCGCAATCTTATGAGAAGTCCAGGGATCGGGATAAGCAGAGTTATCAGAAGTCAGATAATCAGGGGAGGTCGGATAACTATGGTAAGAAAAGCTATAATGGGGGGGGGGGGTTCGGCTACTGGACAACCACTCTTCCCGAGTAAAAATGTCAGCAAAGTCTACAACATCCTCAACAAGGATCGGGCTAAAATATTGGAGGAGATGCGAAACAAGCCCTTTTTTGAACCATGCCAAGCGATCCCGAAGCCTGGGAAGAGGGGGCGGGACAAATATTTTGCGTATCATCAGTGTCGGGGGCATACGACGGAGGAGTGCAACAACCTGAAAGATCTGATAGAGAAGAACGTCCAGAATGGGCAACTGGTGCAGTATGTGGTCGATCGAGAAGGTTTGGAAGCCCCCCGGGAGGAGAACAGGGAACCGACTCAGGAAGCACAGCCGCAACCGCACCCACAAGCCTGAGGGGTCATTGATGTGTTATCGGGCGGGTCGGTAGGGCGTGTAACCGGTAGGAAGAGGAGTGGGCATCTCAAGGCCGTGTTATCGGTAGCTGGTTCATCGCCCAGAAAGGATAGGGCATATTCAGGAGTATCCATCTCTTTCTTGGATGAAGACTATCCTACCGACCATATTGAACCACATGATGGGGCGCTAGTAATAACAGCACAGGTCGGACCAGTTGACATGAAAAGGATGATGATCGATAATGGATCCTCAGTTGACATATTGTATACGCACGCCTACCAGAGGATGGATTTAGAAGGGAAGAAGATGGAATTGGGTGGAGAAGGCCCATTGTACAGTTTTAGCGGGGACCCGGTGCATGTTTCAGGCACCATCGAGTTACTAGTCAGGTTTGGCACAGCCCCTCAGCAAGTAGAAATAATGGTGAATTTTTTTTTGGTACAAGTGGATTCGGCTTACAACACCATCTTGGGTAGGCCGACACTGGCAGCCTTACAAGTAGTCACGTCCATCCCTCACTTCAAGATCAAATTTCCAACACCGAACAGGATCGGGGAGGTAAAAGGAGACCTTGATATCGCCCGAAGGTGCTATCGGAATACCTTGATTTCCTCGGGGGGTTGGGGGTCAAGAAATAGCGAAATAGACAATGGCCATCGAGATAGAGCTATTCACCAAGAAGGCGATCTTGAACCGATGGCACTTAAACCGTAAGAGATGAAGATGTTAAATTGATATCGGGGAACGTAGAGAAATTGGTCAAGATTGGGGCAGGGTTAACATAACTGCTACGGACAGGACTGATGGACTTGCTTCGGGTATACGCTGATATCTTTGCTTGGGAACCTAGCGACATGCCTGGGGTGAGTGAGTCGATAGCGCTACATAGTTCGACATCTGATTCAAGAGAGAAAGCGGTTATCTGAGAAAAAGAAGGATTTTCGCATACCGGAAAGGTGAAGATCATAGACGAAGAAATCACCAAACCTTGGAGGTGGATTCATCTTTGAAATTGACTACCCCGAGTGGTTGGCGAATGTGGTATTGGTTCAGAAACAAAATGGGAAGTGGAGGTTATGCATCGACTACACAGATCTTAATAAGTCTTGCCCAAAAGATTTCTATCCTCTACCCAACATAGACCAACTCATTGATGCCACTTCGGGGTATGGCATGTTAAGTTTCACGGATGCTTTCTCGGGATACCACCAAATTTTGATGAACAAGGATGACATCCCGAAGACAAGTTTCATCATTCATCGTGCCATATATGTGTATCGGAAGATGACCTTCGGATTGCTGAACGCAGGGGCAATTTATCAACGGATGATGAATTTTGTTTTTAGAAGGCAGATAGGCCGAAGTATGGAAGTGTACGTGGACGACACGATTTTAAAAAGTATGTCAGTCCGGAATCATCTTGAGGACTTAGAAGACTGCTTTGAAACGGTAAGAAAACACAAACTGATGCTGAACCCAACCAAATGTACCATCGGCTTGAGTTAAGGGAAATTTCTGGGATATTTGGTCAGCAAAAGGGGAATTAAAGCAAACTCAGAGAAAATTGCGGCGATCTTAGACATGAGGTCTCCAAAAACATACAAAGATGTGCAGAGGTTAGCGGGCCGGATAGCAGCCCTTCGGAGGTTCGTGTCAAGGTCGGCAGAAAGATGTTTACCCTTCTTCGACACTCTCAAGGGGACAAAGAACGAGAAAAGTTTCCAGTGGACTTCGGAATGTGAAGACGCGTTCCAAGGGATCAAGAAATACTTTTCCTCAGCACCATTACTGATGAAGCCGATCCCTTAAGAGGCCTTATACCTTTACCTGACCGCAAGTCTAATGGCAGTAGGGGTGGCACTGGTACGTGACAAGGGGGGAAAGTAGTTCCCAGCATATTATGTCAGCCATGTTCTTCGGGACACAGAGACAAGATACCCGAACCTGGAAAAGTTCGCCTATACCTTAATAATTGCCAGCAGGAAGCTCAGGCATTATTTCCAGGGTCGGCTAATAGTGGTGTACACGGATCAACCGTTAAAGAAGATTTTTCATAAGCCAGAAGTATCAGGTCGGTTGGCCGCATGGGCGATGGAGTTAACACAATTTTCCATAGAATACCGCCCCCGAACAAAAATCAAAGGACATGCCTTAGCAGATTTCATGGTAGAATGTTCCTTTACAGAGCCAGACATGAGAACGGTGACCGAAACCCAACAGGGGTTTGCCTCATGGACTCTATATGTGGATGGATCATCGACTTTGGACGTCAGCAGAGCAGGGGTCATTTTAACAAGTCCCGAAGGGTTCAAAGTCTAGCAGCAATTCGGTTTCAGTTCAAGGTCACAAACAACAAAGCAGAATACGAGGCTATACTAGCTGGGCTCCGATTGGTCCGAAGCCTGAAAGTACAGAGACTGGTCATCTACAGCGACTCACAGCTGGTGGTGAAGCAGTTATCGGGAGAATATGAGGCTCGAGGGGGGCAAGATTGTCAAAATATCTGGCCACAGTGAAAGATAAGCTCATATACTTCGCATCGCACAGTTGTCAGGGAGTTGATCGGTTAGAAAATACAGTAGCAGATGCCTTAGACAAGTTGGCGACCACTGAAACGAGCACCTTTAATGGATCGGTCTATCTGGAAGTTTTAGAACAGCCAAGTGTATCGAAGACAGATGTATTAGCTCTGGACCGACTTGACTGTTGGCTGACGCCTTATATCTCCTACTTAGCAGATGGGACTCTCCCTTCGGACCGAATCCTAGCAAGACAGATCAAACACCGAAGCTCAAACTTCGTCCTCATTGATGGGGATCTATACTGAAGGGCTTTCAGTTCTCCCCTACTCAAGTGCTTAACTCCCTCGGAAGCAGACTATACACTTAGGGAAGTATATGAAGGGATTTGTGGGGACCACATGGGGGCCAAGTCACTGGCGCACAAGATTTTGAGGCAGGGGTATTACTGGCCAACTATCTATACTGAGGCCAAGGAATTTGTCAGAAGGTGTCCCAAGTGTCAGCTGTACAGCACTATCCCACATCAACCTCCCAAAGAGCTGTATTCGGTCTTATCCCCAATTCCCTTTGCTGTATGGGGAATCGACATCCTAGGGCCTCTACCGAAGGCCAAGGGACAAGTTAGTTTTGTGATCGTGGCTATCGACTATATGACAAAATGGGTCGAAGCCAAACCACTACAGAAGATCACCGAACAAGAATGCTTGAAATTTTTCAAAGAAGGAATCGTTTATCATTTCGGTATCCCGATGGCAGTGGTCTCAGATAATGGCAGACAGTTTCTGGGGTCAAAGTTCAAGGGCTTTCTGAAGGAGTTGGGAATTCAGTATCGCAAGACCTTGGTCGCTCATCCCCAATCAAATGGTCAAGTGGAAGTGACCAACCGAACCCTGCTCAACGGGATAAAATGAAGATTGGATGAATTAAAGGGTCGGTAGCCCGAAGAGCTACTAAGTGTTTTGTGGGCATATCGGACTACTCCGAGGATACCAACTGAGGATTCTCCGTTCAGACTGGCATACGGGACTGCTGCACTCATACCAGTTGAGATCAGATCCCCCACTCTTCGAGTCAGTCAGTACAAAGAGTTATACAATGATGACGGTCTGAAAACAAATTTGGATCTATTGGAAGAGGTTCAGGACTCTGCTATGTTGAGGTTGGCTGTCTATCAGTAGAGAATAGCCCGACACTACAACCAAAAGGTGAAGCCGAGGAGGTTTGCAGTAGGCAATTTGGTCATCCGGGAGTCAGAGGCATCAACCCCCCAGAACACTGGCAAGCTGATTCCTAACTGGGAGGGACCTTATGAGGTGGTAGAGGTGCCGAAGCCAGGTATATACCGGCTTCGAGCAATGGATGGTTCAAAAGTAAAGAATACATGGCATGCTAGAAGACTTAAATTTTTTTACCAGTAATAGTTGTGTTATTCTTTTCTTTATCCTTGTAACCGTTTCAATCTTAAATGAAATAAATGAAAGTTTTCTTTGGAGATGCTTAACTTCATCTATATTCATATGACTCTTAATACTTGAACGGACAAATCTTGGACACAATCCGATCAGAAGGGTCAGAAAGACACCACTGATCGAGTTAAGTCACGAGTATAACTGGTTACAAAATTTTATAAGCAAAGATACTCTGTTTATACTTTAAAATTTCTACAAAACCCGATCGCTTAAGATTTGGGCGACGTACAAATAAAAACTAAAATGGAAGAAGTACAAACAAAAATTTTTACAAGTCTTAACGAAGCTATTCGGGAGGAGGGTCATCTCCGGCTTCGGACTCCTCGTCGGACGAATCAAGGAAGGAGGCATCGAGACCAACAGCCATTAGTTTTGCCTTACCCTTTTCCTGATAAGTCTCGTACCCTTCTCTAAATTGTGCCATGACTTTCTCGTTCAAGGCATCAGACTCTTCATATTCAGCGATGGCTATCTGCTTGGCCACGGCGAGTTCTCCCTGCAGGGCAGTGACTTCAGTCGTCAAAGTGTTGTTTTCCCGCATCACGTGCATCATCTTGGCCATCATATTGGAAAACTTCTCCTGCAGGACGTCGATGGCCTTCTCCCGATCCTTGACCTCGCCGGCCAGATACTCCTTCTCCCCGAGGAGTTTCTTGGTGTGACCGTCCAAGCCGACGAACTCTTTTTGCAGGAGGGAATATTGAGACTTGAGTTCATCGACCTGCCGCTCGGCCTTGGTCGCCCGATTCCGGGTGTCAGCATGCAGATCCCTTTCTTTCTTCAAATCGGCGTTCAACCCTCGAATATCAGCCTCGAGCAGCAGCACATCTAACTTCAACTGAATTTCCTTTTTGGTTATTCGAGCTAAAGGCGGGATGGCTCGGGAAAGGATAACGTTGACCTATAACAGAAGAAATGGGTCAGCTTTACTGCATAAAGAGGGGAAACTGATGTAGGCTATTGCCTAATTTCTTAATAGCACTTTAACACGCAAGTATACGCGTTCAATTGTAATATTCAACAAGCAAGGATATCGTTCCCACGAGGAAATAGAATAATATTTATCAATTACTAATTACATTGCAATTAATCCTATTTTAAACTACGAAATATTGTTTGTGATTTAAAAATTAAACTCAACAAAACTAATAATTAAAATCAGAATTTCACAAGAATAACTGCAGATTTAACAGGTTAAGATTACAACTTCCCTTGGTATTTCATTTAAACTAATTACTTCCCATTTAAATCAATCAATTAATATGAATCATTATCCAATAATGCTTTATAAAATTCACGCACTTCTTCCAAAGACACATGAACAAATACTCATAAATCCCATCTTTAAGATGAGGAATTACAAGGAACACCCTACTTAATCAACTCACTATATTCCTATGTGAATCAAGTTAATTAGGATTTTACGCACAAATTCTTTCAATGGATACAAAAGACACATAGGTATATTCCTATCCTGCATGCTAATCATATTAACCCTATTCAGATTATATGAACAAATGTTATCATATCCAGATCTCAATCTATACTCCATCTTCCAATTTTATATAGATTATCACAGTAATTGTTGGCCAAACAATTAATCAATAAACATAAGATATGATAAACAATTCAATAAAAACCAACTGTCATTCAATGGGAAGCTTGCAATTTAAACTACATACCAAGTTCTGTTGCAATCTTAATGAAAATTTAGTTCATAATAATAATAAAGAAAAACATCATCCAAATTAATAATCCAAACATCCCAGATAGTTACAAGAAATAAAACTAGAGAAGAGAAGAAGAAACTCTCAATTTGCTCAAATACTCTCTCTTAGATCTTCAGCCTTTGCAATTCTCCTTCGTGTTTTTCTTCCTTGTTCTTTCTGCAAAATCTCTTGAAAAATTGAGTGATACGTCTTTTCTAAAGTCTTCTCCTATTTGTATTAGTCTCCCACCTCAATCAGATTCCTTTTTGGCTTCAAAAACCCACTTGGCAATAGAAAATTTCTCCTTTTTTCGCACATGAGCGCCTAGGCGCTCAACATAGGCCATTTCCAAGTGCCTAGGCGCTTGCTCAGGACAACATAATTACAAAAATGCCACTCAGCTCTAATTTTCATGATTTTTGACCTTTTTCTTCCCCGAAATGACCAATTTGTCCCTCCATCTCCAACCTACAAGAAATAAACACAAAACACATAAAAAGGTACTATAAAATAATTAAAGATAACAATAATTAAGTTTAATAATATCGAATTCATAGGTATAAAACCTACTCATCATAGGCTACCAGATAATCTTAAGAATTACCTGACACTGAGCCCGAATGTAGGCTACCAGATAGTCTTCGGAGGTGAACCCTTTGAAGCGGTCATCATCACCAGGAAGGTTGAAATGATCGAACAGATGGAAAAGGAACACTTCCGAGGGACTCTTCGGCCAACAAGTGGTTGGCGATCCGCTCGATGAGCTCGGCTTGGAGGAGGGCATGGATGCGTGGACAGGATCGGCTTTGACCACTTGTTGTTCGGAAAG